>JARYHS010008074.1:167704228-168393647 GCA_031002005.1 Vandiemenella viatica | reverse complement strand
GAAGCTTGTTTGAATTCCTATCCGGCTATCCAGATTTGGATTTCCTTCGTTTCTCCAAGTCACTTCGTGTGAATGGCGGGATTATTTCTTCCAAAACCCATGGTCCGAATTCCTTCCCATTCCTTGTCTCCATTCCCTTTCCACCTTTAATGACTTAGAAGTCGACGAATCGTAAATCCAGACGCATAATAAGAAATTGGTATAGTAATATTATTTAGTTTTTCGTCTCCTTGAAGATGGTGCGAACTCGTTATAGTCCACCTAACGTAACCACACGACACTATTTCTACGATGTTGAAGCCCGAGAAGATTTCTTTCAGTGTTACCTCTGTGAAAGCTTTCATAGTTACGTGTGCAGTTTATTAAGAAGCACTCAGTTACGAGTCTTTCCTTAAGTATGTTATGTCCTGACGCAAGCAGGTAAGAGTCGATGTTATATTTTACGCATAACGCAGTTGTAGGTTCGACTTGTTTAAAATAAATGCAAAAAAATAATTGGAAAAACTAGACTCGAACCGAGGACCACGCGTTTACAAGTCTAGATGGTTAGCCACAAGCAAACGGAGCTCATGTTCACAGACGACTCGTGCAGTGGGTAAACAACCTTATCCTGCCTCGGAAGTCAGTTACATTTAACTGGCATTAGACAATTATCCGAAATAATCTCTTTATAATCGTTTCAATAGTTTTGTAGAACTAAAAACTCTGGATCTTTGAACATTTACACCAACTTCTCGGACCACACACCCCATTATGTGTTGCATTATTGCAACTAATTAGCCACATCAATATATAAATAAATATCGTTATAATTTTACGCTAATTATTTGGAATAAAATGTATAACTGAAACTCATTTTTACTGCGCTTTATTGCAATCTTGTTAATTACAACTTTAACGATATGTTTCACGATCAGAATTTAAGAAAAGTGTAGCTGGAACCGAATTTCGTCCGATTGAGGTATGGTCGGCGATATCTTGGCTAATATTATAGTCAATGCAGGGACAGGAAAATGCGTTACCTGTTTCGAGATCGGTCAATAGCTTTTTACTGAAATGTGGGGAATGATAAATGGACTACCAAGAAGAATCGTCAATGGGCGGGCGGAGTCTTCCTGCTTTGTTCGAGGCTTGACTTAAGGAAATGAATAACAGATGGCGCTGAGTTGAATACGCGCAATGATGCCACATTGTGCGAAATAAGGGACTTAGACTCAGGCGCGGACAGTCAATTTTTTTGCCAAAGAGTGTACATAATCCGATTAATACAAAATCTTTGAAGTTCGTATATAGATGACAATGATATACCACCCTCATCCCTTCTGCCACACTCTACAATATTCCATTGACAATCCAGTTCTTAATAACAAAAAACACAGCAAACAGTGCAAAAAATAAAACAAAAGAGCAACTCCGAAGGGAAACCAGTGTGAACAAGAAGGTTGCTGACATAAATTTTCGTTCCTTCATTAAACCAGCCACTTAAGTTACCAGTACTTCCAGATATGTGGGGCAAAAATTTCCTCTAAATATGAGACAAATTATCTGTAGCGAATGGTGCCAGTTTGAGCTGATCTCTCATTGTCTCAGAAGTACTTGAACTCAATGAAATCCCATCAAGATCAGCACAGTACGTGATCCGAGGTGAATATTGGAATGCTTCTCTTTGGCTCTCCATCTCAGAATAATTCTGAACTTTCCATTAAACCGTTCCCAGCTTTGTGAGAGTTTCTGGCGCTGTTGAACAGGAGATTGCGTTAGTTGTCCAGTTCCAGGCTGCAAGGTTTCAGACAAGTAAAGCAAAGGCGCCACTGCAGGCATACCGTTGAACTGAAACTTCTCCCACATATCTCGAAGAGAGCACAATATCGCTTTACAAAAAGCATAAATTTCCCTTGAAGTGGCAGTTTAAGTACTGTTAAAAATGCTACCATAAAGATTTACAGCGTTTATTTCTCATTGAAAAGAGGCTACATATGAAAAATAAACTGAAATTATACCAGCGAAGGAGTAAAAATGAGTAAAATCGTGACAAAGAGACAATTTTAGCACAGTGTATGAGACATCCTAGTTTCATTGAATAAAGAATTACCATCTCATAACTGAAGGTGTATACCCAAAGAACAACCTAGGGCAATGATGGTAAAAACTAGCACATATAAAATGTTCTTAGAATGCTTGTAACAGAACTGGTATGAACATAGCTTTGATACATTTTACATTTTTCAGAAATATAGGTCTTTGGCGATTATTGGAAAAAATATTTATTGTGCAAGACTAAAGTATCAACATTACCAGAAAGTACTACTCGTATGTATTAGTACATTCGGGAATCCAAAACTGGCTATTTGAATTACGTTACATGTATGTCGAATTAATTGACGACCTCTTTTTAAAATTAGCTTTCATTCAAAGTAGTTTTTTTTTTTTTTTTTTTTTTTTTTTTTTTTTGCTTATGGCTTTACGGCTCGTTGGCGTTGAGGTCACGGGAAGTACTAAGGACAAGGAACGGGAATCAATTCGGCCATGGCCTTTTTGAAGGAAGCATCCCGGCCGCGACATTCGCCTGGAGTGATTTGGAGAAACCATGGAAAACCCTAATCCGGAAGCCTGGACGAGGATTCGAACCAACGTCCTCTCCAATTAGAGGCCAGAACGTTACCGCACACCCATCACACTCACGATTCAAAGTGGGTAATAGTAAGGGCATGTTTTTCTTTTTAGAGATTCTTAAACCCTGATTCAGTTTAGCTGTAATCTCAATTTTATTTAAAATATTCCTTTTGAAAATTGTAATGTGCCATCACTGAATAAATTTCACGAGGGAAGGTCGGTATCGGCAGCTTTCACGATACTAAGTGCAATGTTTGCCTCGGTGAAAATGAAGCAACGCAATGAAGACCTAAATCGTGGTAATTATTTGTGGCTTCTAGACGAGGTTCATACAGTTTGAAGAATTTTGAATCAAATAGAGGCATTGTTTAGTACACCTATAGAAAGGATTTATTACACGGTAATTTGAACAATTAAAGACATTTATCGAGTGTTCACTAAATAAATTCAGCAGAACGGTATCGTTACCTTCTTTCCCATATTATGTGCTATGTCCAACACATTTGTTGCCTCTATATTTTAAAAGCAGTGCCTTCGGGACAGTGGACAAAACGATAAGATGATTGGTAGCTTATCAATATTTAATTAAAATTTTTCTTGCGGCCAGAAGTTATGCAAATTAAAACTAATGCAGAACGCATTTTTATATGGAGATGGACCTTTCTAAGTAATGGCACACTTAAAAAATAATAGGACATGTGACAGATTGTAGTGATCTCGGTGTTTTGTGTTACAGTTCCGAATAAATCCTTTGGAACTCTTAATTTTTAAAAGACTTCTATCATTGTTGTGTTTGATTACAGGAGAAGACAAATTTGATGAACTATTCCAGAAAATTATATTTATGTTACTGCAATATTCCATAATTGCATTAGGAAATATATTGTTCTTTGTGGAACCTTGAATCAAGCACTGAACGTGACTCTGTGTGGAGAGGAACATGTTCATGTTTGTCTCCCCTAGTTGCAGTGAAAGGTGATAATTTTGTTTTTGGAAATACCATAAATTTTCTGCTGGAGTAAAATTTGGAAAAA
This sequence comes from Vandiemenella viatica, assembly GCA_031002005.1. Lineage (NCBI taxonomy): Eukaryota > Metazoa > Arthropoda > Insecta > Orthoptera > Morabidae > Vandiemenella > Vandiemenella viatica. The sequence continues at coordinate 168,390,000 of JARYHS010008074.1, read as the reverse complement.
ATTTAAATTTGTTTGATAGTAAGTGATTTAATTTTTTTTAATTTGCTACTTTATCTTTTATTCATTTTTTATTTAAATTATTTTTGTGGTCTTGAAATAATTTTGTGATATTTGTTATGCTGTTCTACATATGTAAGATAGATTAGAAACAAATATCATATTTGTCAATATGTTATAACATGTTTTCAGTTTTTGAGAATTCATTAGGTTTTAAATTTAATAAAATGTTACTTTTCATCCAACGAGATTTAATGAAGTGTATGAAGGCTTCCGCTACACTGAAAGAACTTTAAACCATATTATAACCTGTTAATAGCTAGTCAGGAAAGTTTACAATATCTTATAGATAAAGTGTCACAAAGCAGCCACGAATACGGACTTGACATTAATATAATAAGACAAAAGTAATGTTCATTGGCAAAAACAACAGCTCGCAATGCCATATTATGATTAACCAGAAGATTATTGAAATTGTATCAAGGTATAAGTATATTGGTACCACAGTAAATAGCCAATGGGATCCATCTGAAGAAATAAAGTCATGTATTGGTAAATCCAGGGCTGCTTTCAATAAAATGAATAATCTTTTTAAAAGTTGTAATTTATCGATTACCACGAAGATGAGACTCCTGCGCTGCCATGTGTTCTCTGTCCTCTTGTATGACGTTGCAACGTGGTCATTAGCGGAAATTATCAGCAAAAGGTTAGAAGCTTTTGAAATGTGCCTGTATCGAAGAATATTGAATGGACAGACCACACCACAAATGTTGAAGAGCTCCATAAAATGAAAAATATATGAAAATATTGACCACCGCAAAAACACGGAAGCTACCCTACCTTGGCCACATCAGGAGGAACAATGGGCGTTATGTACTCCTGCAGTCTGTTCTCCATAGGAAAATACTAGGAAAGAGAAGTGCTGATAGAAGAAGAACTCATGACAAAAAAATCTGAGAGCATGGACCTCCAAGACAACTACGGAGCTAATCCGAGCATCAACTAACAAAGGCCAGACAGCCAAGATTGTTTCCGACATCCGGAACGGATAGGGACCAGAAGAAGAAGAATAGCTGACCCTAATGATTCGCAGAGAACAGATTGGTTTTGTGTCTGTTTCATTCACTATAACGACAGGACTGTATTCAAGGTTAACTTATTCTAAAATATTAATTTTGTTCAGGCTGAGAAGAATCTTATCATTAAATAGACCTCTTTCGATTGGAGTACAGGCCTGTAAAATTAATAATTATGTAACGCCCAACGTTAACAGCTGCATTAATAAAATCCCACATTACGTGACAAGAACTCAGCAACTAAACAGGAATATTGAAAATAATGGTAGCAACGAAATGTTATTTTCTTTGAATCTGATTTTCCGTTTTTAAGAGTTATTCGATGATAATCAAAGTAATTTCACTCAAAAATATAACATGTTCTTCAATCCAATACTGGCGCAATAACGCCGTGAACCTGCTAGTTCTCACTCGCGAGGAGAAAGATAAAGACAAGGTTTAGGACGTGTAAAAATTACAGTTGCAATTCTTCTGCAGAAGTTTCATTCGAAATGCTGCTAAAAGCCTCTCATTGAATGCAGTAATAAGTTATAGTCAAATATGTGTTTTTGATCTTTTGACGGGAAAACGAACGACCTTCTTTCTCCAGTTGATCTGTATGTAATGTTGCTGCATACACTTTTTAATTAAGGTCGTGTAAGTAATGGATGGACGCTGACTGGCATAAGTTGTCTTTGTTTGGTTCTATAAGCAGGCTGCTAAAATTTAGTTTCAATCAACCCACTTCGATTAAATTGAAATGAACAAAAATTTTAGCTACGCTGCAATCATCTGAGACATATTGAAGAACGTACACTGTAAAGAATGAGAATGGTTTAATTCTAAGCGTGTTCTCACCTGTAACTACTAAATGATTAAAAGAATCGATAAGTGGTCTCCAAATTTGACCGACTTACGTCATATCTACACTCCTGGAAATTGAAATAAGAACACCGTGAATTCATTGTCCCAGGAATGGTAAAATTTATATACACGTTCCTGGGGTCAGATACAACACATGATCACACAGACAGAACCATAGGCACATAGACACAGGCAACAGAGCATGCACAATGTCGGCACTAGTACCGTGCATATCCTCCTTTCGCAGCAATGCAGGCTGCAATTCTCCCATGGAGACGATCGTAGAGGTGCTGGATGTAGTCCTGTGGAACGGCATGCCAAGCCATTTCCACCTGGCGCCTCAGCTGGACCAGCGTTCGTGCTGGACGTGCAGACCGCGTGAGACGACGTTTCATCCAGTCCCAAACATGCTCAATGGGGGACAGATCCGGAGATCTCGCTGGCCACGGTATTTGACGTACACCTTCTAGAGCACGTTGGGTGGCACGGGATACATGTGGACGTGCATTGTCCTGTTGGAACAGCATGTTCCCTTGCCGGTCTAGGAATGGTAGAACGATGGGTTCGATGACGGTTTGAATGTACCGTGCACTGTTCAGTGTCCCCTCGACGATCACCAGAGGTGTACGGCCAGTGTAGGAAATCGCTCCCCACACCATGATGCCGGGTGTTGGCCCTGTGTGCCTCGGTCGTATGCAGTCCTGATTGTGGCGCTCACCTGCACGGCGCCAAACACGCATACGACCATCATTGGCACCAAGGCAGAAGCGACTCTCATCACTGAAGACGACACGTCTCCATTCGTCCCTCCATACACGCCTGTCGCGACACCACTGGAGGAGGGCTGCAAGATGTTGGGGCGTGAGCGGAAGACGACCTAACGGTGCGCGGGACCGTAGCCCAGCTTCATGGAGACGGTTGCGAATGGTCCTCTCTGATACCCCAGGAGCAACAGTGTCCCTAATTTTCCGGGAAGTGGCGGTGTGGTCCCCTACGGCACTGCGTAGGATGCGACGGTCTTGGCGTGCGTCCGTGCGTCGCTGCTGTCCGGACCCAGGTCGACGGGAACGTGCACCTTCCGCCGACCACTGGTGACAACATCGATGTAGTGTGGAGACCTCGCGCCCCACATGTTGCGCAATTCGGCGGTACGTCCACCCGGCCTCCCGCATGCCCACTATACGCCCTCACTCAAAGTCCATCAACTGCACATACTGTTCACGTACACGCTGTCGCGGCATGCTACCAGTGTTAAAGACTGAGATGGAGCTCCGTATGCCGCGGCAAACTGGCTGACACTGACTGCGGCGGTGCCCAATCGCTGCGCAGCTAGCGCCCTTCGACGGCCAACACTGCTGTTCCTGGTGTGTCCGCTGTGCCGTGCGTTTGATCATTGCTTGTACAGTCCTCTCGTAGTGTCCGGAGCAAGTATGGTGGATCTTACACACCGGCATCAATGTGTTCTTATTTCAATTTCCAGGAGAGTATCTAGGGTGGACTAAGAAATTGTAGATATTTTTCCTTGGTTTCGTATATTATTCCTCTTGAAATTTTACCAAAAAGAGTGGTCACCACTTTACACAGAGTATAATTACTTTCTTAAGAGTTAGTATCAATTTATTTTCCATTAATCCCTGAATAATTTATAGCAAATCTTTTGAGAACATTCCCACAGTATTCATAAAATAGAAGAACTGCATTATCAAGAACAATTCACGCAATGAACTGCAGAAACACTGCGAGTTGTGAAAGCTGTAGCGGCTGTTTCAGCACCCCTCGCACGCTTCACGACATGGTTCAGCGTAACGACCGTGCGTTAACGCCGTACGGCCAATCACAACGGGGACAACACAGTATCTTACGGTGGAGCACCTTCCACTCCAGAATTTTATCGATCAGAGTTAGAAGGCACGTAGTGTCTTATACCTTCTTCTTGTGTTAGGTACGTATCTTAGAGATTCGTACAACTGGAATGAAAAAACCTCATACAATTCATTTTCTAATCATTGATAGAAATAATACGTTTCTGAGCGTTTATAATGATAGGTTAGGACATCAGAAATTGAGGCTTGTTTCTGTCGAAGTTGGAACGCTAAGTCCCTGTATATCAACCAGTTTGCCACCAAATAACCAATACAGCACGCCAGGTTACTCTCCACAGCTTTACACCGTATATGTTGCAGCTGATACGCGAGACTATTTAACTGTCACCACATTTTCGAGAGTATGGTTTATTGACATACAAGCATTTATAAGATTCAGTTTATCAGAATGAAGATTGTTGTAGTTTAAATGTAGTACCGTAACCGGATACTAAGACATAAGTTACATTTCGGATGTTATTCGACTTTTCAGAATAACTGTTCAGACTCTGTTTTGCTACACCAATTAAAGATTTTAGGATTAACCACAGTAGCTGTAAACTCCTCCGATTTACAAGCACTGCAGGTCAATACGACATCGTAAGAGAGATCTAAAAGCACAGGGAGAGAGCCAATCCATTCGGCTCCTACCCCGTGGCAGTTTGGAAGTTTTTTGTAGCAGACGGAAAAAAAATTCAAGTTTTCAAGAAACTAAACTGATAATTTATTTTTTATTAATATTCTTGTTGTTAATTTGTGTTATGGCTTCGAACTATCTGCTTTTAACGCACAAAAATTAAAAAAGAGTATTAATAATCGAGCAATTTTTCAATCATTATAACACTTTTGGCATTTCTCTCTCGAAACCATTGCCTGAGAGGAAATTTAAAAACACAATCATGACTGAAAGTCTTACATCATAATGACAAAAAAATTATAACATTATTTAAAAATAAAATAATTATTACTTGAACCTAAAATTTCGGCGTCATTTTTGTTTATAAAATGTGTAGAATACTTTGGGCAGCATCATTGTATTAGCCTATGTAATTACTTAAAACCGTAATCAAGTCGCCCAGTATAACTATTATGAAACTTATAATTCCACCAATCACTGTTTGAGTGCTTGGTCATTAAATCTGGAATCATAAACTTATATGAAAAGGAACATAATTTCTCGTATGTCTCGGTGACTGAACTGCAGACGTTGGTGGCGTGAAGGACGGCGATGCAGCGGGGTCGTTGCACCGATTTGCTTGCAGATGGCGGGTCGAGCGGGCGGAAATTATTCAGTCCCTATTCGCCGGCTCCGGGCTGTGTTGCATTTCCTGTTCCTGCGCTGACTACAGGGCGACAAACCCGCAGCGCACAGCTTTGCACACCGGAGAGAGAAACTTAGAGAATGGAACATCTGGGACTGATGCAGTGATTTTGAAGTAAATGCGTCTTCCAAGTTCGGTACGGGGAGCTATCCCAGAAGTACTACAGACATGAAAATTGTCCTGTTTGAAACCGCTAGTATTAAAAAACTACTGAACGGAGGACAACGGGATAAATAACTTTCGACACAGAAAGATTGAAGGGGTCAGTTATTTAAGCTGGCATATTCCCAAGAAGAAAAGTGAATAATCGGGTAAAGAAACAGGAATTTAGTGCTCGTTTGACACGTGAGTCGAGGCATGATATCATTTCGTACGAAATACACTATGGGAGAAAATTTAATACCATTCCAAGATCGATTAAGTAATTTAGAAAAAATGAAAATTTAAAAGTACATGATTAGAAAGTAACTAAATAAAATTTTAATTCACAAACAATATTTTTACTTCTGTAAACCTCTTTTGATAGATATTTTGCAGCAGTTAAGCACTGAGCAACAGTTTCTCTTGTGGACATAAATAAAATGTTAAGTAATAAACAACATTTGCTGTTTCACTGGATTTTAGGCTAAATAAAGAAGTATTACAATTAACACTCACGGAAGTAGCTTTGACTACTGATTATTACTAACTGCAATGGAATTTATGGCTTGGTGGTAATTTACCTAAACTCGTAACTCTGCACTGGCTAATTACTTACTTTAAATTATTTAATTTTTTGATGTAAATTGTTAAACATCTTCTTTGAGTATTTATCCAATCCTTGACTCCCTTACCTACAAATGAAATCATTCCCATTCCTTTATGTCAGAACGCACCTTAGTTTATGGCTCAGCTCTCCCCTTCCACATTCTTCTCTTAATACATCTAGATCTTATAGCCAATGTGTGCCATATATCCATCAACCATTCTCTTCATCAGCCTACTATTAAAATTACTCCCAAACCAGTTTTTAACACTTCAATCACTGACTGTTTTCGATGGCAATTTTCGCAAACATGTCTAGCTGCCATCTGTTGCATTTTTTTACTCCTATATAGAATGCCCATAATCATGGTGCCATGATAACCCAACAATCTCATGGAAGGACGTTACCAAGATTTTGTATAGAGTTTCCCGCTACCGGTCGTACACCACGCTCAATTTGATCGAATAAGGAAATTACGCAAAACAGAAACTTAAGTAATTTCTTGGAATGATGAGGTAGGATAGCCATAGAAGGAGCTGAACAGAACAAAAAATTTACCACCGACACCTGCAAAAGGGGTGATCGTGATGAATTATGTTATACGTAAATTGTAATATTCAGAATAATTTAACTAACTCCTGCTTTGTCGTTAGTGAATTAATACATCTAAACTTCAGAGTAGTTTGCCTACGAAATTAGAGAAAATAGCTTAAAAAAATAAAAAAACATTGGGACGTGATAAAAGATTGTCCAAATAGTCAGTGAGCTAACTGGTTGAAATACATTTATTGGAAATGTTCATGATTGAGATTGAAAGTGCTGTTTTGAAAAAGAATGTAAATTTATTAAAAAATAGAAAATGTATAATAAATTTTCATGCATTCCGCAAAATACGACAGAAGACACCTTAAGGAATCTATGGTACCCGGCATTTGAAAAAAAAGTGTTTATGCATGGGGTCTGTCACTTTAGCGATTTCTTCTGCGTTGCGAACTCGATCAAGACTTACTTTAATCTGGAACACTTGCTTTTATTTCAGCTGGTGGCAACAGTAATAAAACTCCAAAGATGAGAGATATCACAAACTACTCTGTAATCAGCAGGGACTGTTTACATTCCGTAAGGTGACGCAGTGTCTTATATTATAAAACAAATGCTAATACCAGATACATCCAGCTTCTATACCGCAGCTATTCTTGTTCGGCCTCCATACATGTCTAGCACAGATCTGCAGCCATTGAGTTTGTAAGCAAAGATAGCTACGCCAGGATATTAATTATTTTTCTTTATTAATTTTTTTATTTTCGAGATGAGTTTTCGATCTGAAACTGACTGCGGCGATTGATTTAATGTCATCACGTCGATTTTAGTTAATTTTCAATTTTTTTTGTAGAGATCAGTGAAACACTTTTCCAGTTAGCATCCTAACACTTCGATTAATCATATTTGAATTTGAGAGAAATACCTGCTGTTTGATTACCAATGGCAATATAACATCGTTTCGAAATCAGATAAATGTGACCGTAGCACTGAGACATTTCACTCTAGTAAGAAATCCGACTTTTTATCTTCGCTTTGTCACTTCCTGTTTGCATGCAGATAGAGAGCATTCAGTTTCGTTTTTTAAAACTATTTTTACGTATTTCCCTTCCAAAATTTCTAACCTAATAAATAAGAACGATTTGATTTGTTGTATCATTCAAACCTCGTCAGATGCTTTAAACATTAAAAAGAATGAACGTATTTGTACATAGGCAGGAGGAATTGTTTAGTTAATGAGAAGGCTCGTGTTAACGGGATCAATATCGTCGTGTAGAGTGCCTGTCGCAGGTGCATATTTCACGATATTTTTTGCGATCGTGTGACGTTGATCGGCGGAGCCTTCAATCTGTTTAATGCGGGCGTGACGGGGCGGGCGCAGTGTTCCGCTCGGTCGCACACCCGCCCCCATTTACTAATTGCTGTGTGTAGCAGAGTGGTTGCAACCTGCCGAGGCGTGATAATCTACGTGCAGTCCTTTCGGATATTGCACAAAAGTTGTTAAAATTAGTTCAAAACCATCTGACGAGAGAATAATAATATTCAGATGATGACACAAAGGAGTCTTCCCAGATAATTTGGCTTAAAGGCGGTTACTCATCTGAATAAGACAACGCACGAAAGAGACCGAGGCGAGCGTACCAGTGTGTACCTGTAGCCAAAGCGCAGCAAACTGCCTCGGGTTGTTCGCCGGACTACCCGAGGCAGTTCGAGCGCCATGCGCCCCGAGTAGGTGGAACCACATTCCGTGTGGACAGATATTTCCTGTCGGGCGTCTGTCTCGTTCGTTCATACTGCTACGTTGGCACTCAGTCGTCGTTTTAACACATTGTGGGATTAAATGAAATAAAACCACTGTGTTTCAATTAGGGAGTATAAATTAATGTTTCGTTTTGTTCTGACCGTTGTCAACCATGAGTTAATATGTGATCCACTATCCTTTTATGAAGTTGCAAAATATTTCTACAAGATATACTCATTTCGCATTTTATTATGTCTGACAACTGTGTTAAAGGTTGTTGATGGAATATAAAGGAAGATATACCAACAAGACAAATTTCTGAGAAGTGTGTTAGCTGAGCGTAGCTACTTCAGAGGTTGTTCTGTTTTATCCACCACAATTAACATCGAAAAGGTGCTCTATTTTATTATAGTACGTGAAAGGCATCCTATATTATGCACGAAGGAAGATATACTTAATCATATTGCGTTATAAAAAAAAAAGCAATAGCATTACGCGAAATAAGTGTAAGAAATGATAGTTTGTAAAAAAAAAAAAAAAAAAAAAAAAAAAAAAAAAGAGAAAACTGTCTTCACTGTTCACGCAGAAGAGAAAACAATTGATTAGTTAACAGTGTGGGTACATGCAGAGAAGTTTGTCCAGACTCTTTAGTATTTGAAACAATTTAGTTTTATTTAAATGAATAGAAAAGCAACATCTTTTCGTTTAATTTAGTATATTGTAAATGAATTCAAGAGTAATTTCGACAAAAATTGATAAATATTGAAATATGAGTTTTGGAGATTGTTAATAAGCTGCAGAGAAGGAATCAGTCTTTTTAAAATTCTTTCTATATCCGTTTCAAGAACGTGGTTAAATTAAAACTACCACACGTGGCGGATGAGCCATAATGCTCTGGCCTTGTATTCAGAAGGACGAGGGTTCAAATCGACTTCATGTCATCTATATTTGGGTTTTCCACGGTTTTCCAAATCACTTCGAGCAAATGCCGCGATAGTTCCTTCAAAAGGCCCGAATCCCTTCCCGTTCTTTGATCTAAGTCCTTTCTAGCCTCTAATGACTTCGATGACAAAGAGGTGTAAAGCCATAAGAAACAAATTATTTGACGGATTTTAATGGGATTTCAAATAAGGTACAACTCATGGTCCCAGCCTTAACATAAGTTATGTTTCATTTTTATCCGACGTCGGGAAACCAAGAAATTAAAAAGAGACTGTCCACAAGTTTATTTGTTCCATAGTTTGATACTGTATTTTGCCTGGCGAGAAACTTGCATCCTTGTGAATGTATTCTGGGAATATTTCCTTCCTACCAAAAATTTAATTGCAGCATCAATATCTCACTTTTTTGTTTCAAGTTAAACGTACTCCTATCCGGCTTCAACAAGCGTAACAAAATAAAATTTCCTTCCAAGAGAATACAATTTTATACAATGTGCTACTAAGGACCTATGAATTACATACAGGTATAATAAGGCAGTACCATCTCGTTTGCTGGTCTGTCTCCAAATGGAACGACCCTCATAATGCTTCAATTCTTCTTTAATGAAACTTCTGTAATGATAACCGTCACGCTGTTATGTCATCTAACAAGTTCCAAGGAGCGAAGCTATTTAAGCATTAACGAACTAATTGCAAAGCGTATTACATTATTAAGCGCGTGTACTGTAGGCTTTACTGAATAGCCTACAACACTGAACTCGTACGCCAAGGCACTGGTAAAGTCGCTCAGTTTCAATACACTCGACGGGTAGCGAGTGCTTCAACCAGCCACACTGCAGGTTTCCACAGAGCTATTGAGAATGTAACTATACAATACTGTGCACATAACAATCACCATGTCAAAATACTATTAAAATCCGAAATTGGTTGAATTAATTTAAATTAGAATAACTTTGATTACAGTATGATGCTATCATTTTGTTTTTAAGGTTGTAGCTTACGACGATATAACTGATCGTTGGTTGTGTGTGCGTAGAGCGGCTCAGAAAACTGCGAATTTTTATCACTAAGAAAGTTTTTGTAGAGTAAATTACTTTAAAGTCTTTAAATTATAAACTAAATTCTTAGGATTATCGTTAGCGAGAAGAGTTATTTATAGTGTTTATAAACAACAGTTTCAAATTCACATCATTGTCATTAGAGAGTCTCATTTATTTATCGCTAGTTTTATTAATTTTCAAATATCAAAAAGCTTAGTAGTTAGTTTATTAAGAATATCGTAGTATAGATAAAATTTGTGGTATAAATTATTTAACAATCCTATTTTTATAGACAGTATTTGATTTAAATCAGTAGTTTGAATCTCGATTATTGAGATTACTGTATTACTACATATTGTAGGTTCTGTTCGGTATAAAATACAACAGTTTGTGGATTAATTAGTTCTGAAACATTAAAATAACAACTTGCTAATAATAAATAATAATAATAATAAGCCGGTAGTGGATAGAACCTGCTTACAAAACAAAAACAAGCCTCGGAAAGGACGGAACAATGGACAAACGACATGGCTATGGAAAAGGTTTAAGATGTGGGTCCATGAATATGCGTACATTAACCGGGACAGTGGAGGAAATTGTAGACATGATGAAGAGAAGGAAGTTGGATATTTTGGGGCTGAGTGAGACAAAGTGGAAAGGAAAGGGTAGGAGAGAACTGAGAAATGGTTTCCAACTGTATTGGAATGGAAATGAGGAAGGGAGAAGAAATGGAGTAAGGTTAGTTGTGAGAGAGGGGCTGAAAGAGGAAGTGGAAGAGATTAGTGATAGAATGATGAAAGTGAAAGGGAAATGCCTAGATGTACTTCAAGTATACGCCCCACAAGTAGGCTGTCAAATGCAACAGAAGGAGGTTAAATGGACAAAATATTATAATTATGGGAGACCTAAATGCCCATGTAGGCACAGAAAGGCAGGGGTATGAGGAAGTAATAGGGACAGAGGGATAGGGTGGCAGAAATGAAGATGGGGAAAAGCTGCTGGATCTCTGCAAAAGGAATGGATTGAAAATAGGAAATTCCTGGTACAAAAAAGAAGAGAGCCACAAGGTAACATGGTACAGTAGCGATTGGCAGAGGAAGTCAATTGTGGACTACTTTATATTTAATGGTGAATTAAAGCAGAGTGTGGCAGATATGAATGTAATACCAGCAGAGGCACTGGATAGTGATCACCGGCTATCAGTAATGGAGCTAAGGATTACGACAGAGAGGAGAAAATCAGGAAGACAAGACACAGATTCAGAGTATGGAAGTTGAAAGAGAAGAGTAATGAAGAGGAATACCAGAGAATTATAAGGAATAAGATACCAATTGCGGAAATGGGGACAGGGGAAGAGGAGTGGGAATATTTTAAAACAACGTTAGTCCAGGCAGCGGAAAAAGTGTGTGGAAGGACTGGTAACACCAAAAGGTGGAAAGAAACAGCATTGTGGAATGGTAGAGTAAACCAAGCAGTGCAGCTCAAGAATAGGGCCTTTAGGGAATGGTTCAAGCAGAGGACTCAGGAGAAAAGGGATGACTATGTGAAGAAAAAGAAGGAGGCCAAAACAATAGTAACGGAGGAAAGGAGGAAGTGGCTGGACAAATGGACCATCACGATGGAAGAAGATATCAAAGGAAATAAGAAAGTATTATAGAGAATGGTATAAAGGAATAGGAAGGAACGGATCGAAAATGTCAATATGCTGAATAAGGATGGAAACGAAATAAACAGCTCAGAAAGACTAAAAAGGATGTGGGAGGAGTATTTTGAAGCCTTACTGAACCCAGATTGGTCACAGGATAATACAGTTGTTCAGGAGAAACAGGAAAATAACAGCTATGGAGGAGAGAAAGAGAAGGATCTAACTTGGGAAGAAGTGGAAACAGCTCTGGGTAAGATGAAGATGGAAAGGCCAGCTCTGGGTAAGATGAAGGGTGAAAAGGCACTAGGCATCGATGAAGTGAGCGTGGAAATAATTCGGGCAGCAGGAGTAGTAAGAAAGCAGTGACTATACCGTGTGATGAGAAAGGTATGTGATCAGGGCGCAACTCCTGAAGAATGGAAAAAAGGAATAATTATACCTATATTCAAAAAAGGGAGCAGGAAGGAGTTTAAAAATTGTAGAGGTATTACGCTGATGTGCCACTGTGCAAAAGTGTATGAGAAGAGCATTGAAAAAAAGATACGTGACAGGGTGGAAAAAGGGCTAAGGGAAGAGCAGTATGTCTTCAGATCGGGGAGATCGACGGTAGCTCTGATAGTTGCTATGAGACAGCTACAGGAAAAACATTATGAGTATGGAAAGGATGTTCTGTTGGTATTTCTCGATATTGAGAAACCATATTATTGTTTACTCAGGAGTAAGGTATGGAAGGCCTTGGAGAAGAGAGGAGTTCCCAAAGAAACCATCAGGAGAGTGACGGAACTGTACCAAGGAAGTATGAGCTATGTGAAAATAGGGGAAGGAAGATCAGATTGGCTGCAACAAAGGATTGGACTAGAACAAGGAAGTGCTCTATCACCACTACTCTTCATTGTAATCATGGATGAAATAATGCAGAAGGTGGCAGTGAGGATGGGAGAGGAAAACATGAAGGTGATGGCTTTTGCGGACGATCTGATGTTCTGGGGAGGTGATGAAGAGGAAGTGCAGTGGCAGTTGGATGTATGGACAGACAGTGTGGAGGAGTATGGCCTCAAATTTAATGTAAAGAAATGTGAGTACATGGTAACAACCATAAAGAAGAATAGGTTAACCCAGGGAATTGTGATGGCAGGGTAAGAACTAAAGAAGGTAAACAGGTTCAAGTACCTAGGGAGCGTATTAGAGGAATGTGGAGGAAATGATGGCGAGTTAAGTGAAAGAGGAAGACAAGCAGAGGCGTTCCTAAGGAACATTAGAAGCCTGATATGGAATAAAGCGGTGCCACAGAGAAGCAAGAGAATAATCTATCATACATACTATGTGCCTATCTTGACTTATGCTGCTGAAACTTGGACAGTGAAAAAGTGGGACATCAGCAGAGTACAAGCAAGTGAAATGAAGTTTTTAAGAGGTAGAATGGGAGTTACAAAAATGGACAGAATAAGGAATGAAGTGATTAGACGCGCCATAAAAGAGGAACTCCTACAGGAGAGGATAGAGAGGACCAGACTGAGATGGTATGGACATGTGAAGAGAATGGAGGCTCAGAGAATACCAAGAAAAATCCATGAAATTAAGATGCATGGTAAACGACCCAGAGGAAGACCAAGAGATGGGTGGCTGAAAGGAGTGGAATAGGGTGTACGGAAGAGAGGAGAGGACTGGAACAAAGTGATGGGATGAAAGAAGCAAATGGAGAGGCTTGTGCATAAAGCAGACCCAGCCAGAGGCTGGAAACTGTTAAGGATGATGATTATGAATAATAATAATTCCTAATAACGTGATGTTATTTACATTAGGTTTATGTAGTATCGATATTTTAAATTCTCATTCGGCTAAGTTTAGAAATTCATAAGCGTAGGGCAGAGTCATTGGCCTGTTTTGTATTTCGTGGGTAAGGAAGTCAGGGAGTGGGATAAATTACCAAGGGAAATGATGACTAATTTATCCAAACCGCTAAAAAAAATTTAATGTTGAAATTAGTAGAAGGAAAAGTGGCCGTGTAGCGTCGACGAGCGATCGGACTACTACACGACATATTACAGAGAATTTGATAAAATGTGTGTGTTTTCTAGAGTTAGGAAGATTTTGGATATTTTTATTTCTGTTAAGGAAACATTTCATCATTTCTAATTAGTGTCGCTGGTCAACTGATCAACTGTTGCGCCATTGACCTTGTTGAGTTCAATAAAATAATATAGTTTCGAATTAATCTGTGCATTACGGTAAAATGTAAACCGGTGGCTATCTTCCAATATGTTAATTTGTATGTGTAAACACGAAATGCAATACACTGAAGAAATGGATATTCAGATCATTACAGCTCAATACCAAGTCCCTCCTTCCCTTGCCTTTGCAAGAACAAGCGTCGAGACACTGTAGTCTCTTCAACTACGCAAACCAACGATTTTTTAAACCTTCTCCCTTTTTGCCTCAAAGAAGGACTATCATTCTCCTAATCATTGTAAGACAAGAAGTTTAAGGCCACTGATTGGGTGTTTCCACAAATGTTGGTGCTACCATATTGTGAAGTCATCGAAATTGCAAAGAATTTCAGATTACACCTGAGGAACGCTCCAAGTCACATTATCAGTTGCCCAAAATTCCGTCGTAATGTTTCACTGCAAATCTTATCTCGCCGTATTCTTGTAAGCAGGGGTCAGTGACCTAAAGGGGACTGACCTCCAGTTCTGCTCAATGCTCTGAGTGGTCGCCCAGCTATTCGGCAAATTAGTTACGCCTCACTGAGAATTGCAATAAAGCAGATGGCGGGGATGAGTCACTCGCACGCTTAACAGCTTCGTTTGCCAATGGAAATTCAAGAAAGGTCTTTAGTGTGAACATCTTCCGGAAGATGGCGCCGACGATTCAGAGCGCCAAAATATTGTGTGATTATTATAACACTTCTATAACTCGGCTAGTCACCCGAGAGCATTATTTGTATTCTCAACGCCGAGAAAGACTTCGTAATTATATAAGTTTTATTTTCACTTATAAAAGTTGTGGATGATCGATTCACACTGTTAATACTTTCTTTTTATCTGCCCACTGAAAGTTAATCACGTTAAATTACCCTCGTCTGTAAAATACAAGTGATGCATATTTTAAGTGAGTCGAACGTGAATCGAACTTAATTTTTTTTCTGCTTGTTTGAATTAATCCATATTCCGTCTACACCACTGTTTGCTCTCTATCTTTTGACGTGCAGTTATACTCAAAACATTTCAGCTACAAGACAACGTGTTCGAAGAATGTTGCAACGTTTTTGAAGAATGGGAGCTTTCTTTATCGAAATGGAAAGAGTCCATAGTTTCACTGTAGTCTCAAATAATTGCAGACTTTAGATGTAAAACTCAAATCTAAATCTTTTCCTAGATACCAATGAAAAAATATACCCACGTAAGTATGTTAGTTTTATCTCTTCATAATTGTTGAGACATAATATAAAACGGTTTTAAAACTATCACCTTTAACTGAAAAGTAATATTGGTTTTTACCTGATTACAAGTGTTTTTTTATATGAACATGAATTTCTAAAGTGAATAAGAAAAATGTTCATTACAAAAATATCGAAATATGAAAATAAAGAATTTGGAAATTGTGAGGTTTCAGCTGACAGATATGTTTCTACCTACGGTACCTTTAATATGTTAACAATTCAGATTTACTAAGGGTTGAATATAATAATTTTGATTTGCAAATGACGTTTTGTGTCATTTCCTGAAACTATTCTGTACTGTTAAGGGGATTGTTGATGAAATCAACTATTTATCAATGAAAATTCATTTGCTTCCATGGAATTTTCCTAACACTCCATTTACGATTAGTGAGAAATCTTTTATTCTTCTGTACTGACATATACCATGGAAAACTATTACTGCAAAAACTTTTTTCAGCTCACTGTTTTGAAAATCCAATATTGTGTTAAAAATTATTCTTTAGATGATGCACATTGTTTTGGTGAAGGAGATCAATGATAATTTCCAATATCGTGAAAATGAATTTGAAATAATGTTTATGTGATAATTCTTATTCCCTTTATATCAATGGCAGTGTATATTGGAGGAATGTACCAACAGAGCTTACATGCACATATGAAAGCTCTATAAATGAATATTCAAATATGTATTAAAAAAGATTTTTTTTCTGGATGTAGCTTCGTATTTATCGCAATTTTGAAGTTATTGCCCTAGATCGTAACCAAATTTTAAAATATAAAGTAGATACTTAAACACTACTTCAGTGATTGACAACGTAGTACAGTTCCAACTAACGTTAATAATTAATAAAGTAACCATGAAACGATTTTAATCTGTCAGCCATACTTCATGAAACAATAATTTCACACATTAAAAGGCCAGTCAGAGATCAGTTTCTCAGAATAGAAATAGCGAAAGTCATTATATCTAGATACTTAGCCATGCAGCACTGAACCCACTTTCTCTATCTTAGGCAGAGTTTTCCTAGACCTGGTTGCCTGTATATGGTATAATTCCTTTCGCACTGTTAATTTCATAATTGGCTTAAAAACCTGATAACTTTATGGCGCTATTATCTTAAAATCAAGAAGGAATATTATGCCATCGTCTTTTCAGGTATGAATCAGATAAAGGTTCAATGCATTGTTCAACACTAAATAAGTACTGTTGTTGAACTATTTAAAACAAAATACAGAATTTCTTGTAGGAGTTAAAATTTTGTAAAAAGTACGCGGTCAAATGATTAAAAATGATTTTTTCTATCGGATTACCGAGATTATGCTACAAAAATTGGAATCAAATATCACGTCTGTATTTTATGGCATGGTCAAGGAGGGAAGTATTTTAGTGCCAATTCTTGTTGACATCATGAACTACATAAAAATTAATGATTTTGTTCTCTACCTCCTGGTTCTAGCATATGATTGGAAAGTACGTAAACAACAGTTTCCATTCTGTTTACTTCGTTTCATAAAACTTGTTCCAACGTAAAACACTACACACATTATCTCCTTTCCATTTCTTTAGTGTTTATGTATAATTAAAAACGTAAATGATTTCCAAAAATGTTCATTTACACAAGTTCTAACTCACGGAATTTCTTTATTCCTCGGACCTAAGTGTTATGCTTTACCTTCTTATTCACTGGTTTAAAATTACCCATTATTTAAAAGTATCATTATTGGAAAAGGAAATCGTGAATCCAGCGATTTTTAATTATTTCCTTTTTTATAGAAATCAGCTTAACAGATCACAATACGTATATTATTGCAGTAGACATTGCGCTTTATCTTAAGTGGGAAACTTGTAAAACCATCAATGACGTAAAAGTTGTGTTGATTTTAGTGAGCAAAACTTGCGTTATACATTCTGACCTAAATTATAGCCTACTAAGTTTCAGCGCCTAATTCCGGACAAATTAGACGTTATTGTTAATTAAGTTTTATCGTTCAGAAATTACAAATACAAAAAAAAAAAAAAAAAACCTTTTGCGTTTGTGTGACCTGTCAACAGTTGGTTTATTTTGTATAACCCCTCATCGTCTATAGCTACGCTTGAATTCTCTGCACGCAATCTATAAAGATGAACTGTCGAAATAGGCAAATGCTGCTTAGAAAACGGCCTATAAAGATTCCACAATAGAGAGTTTGGATTTGTTAGTAACTCTTTCAATCACGCTCCATAGAAAGCAGTCGAGGGCTTTCAAATTCGAGTTATTTGATCAGAATAAGTCCACGTTATCCAACAATCAGTTTTAGAGTAAATGGCTCGCGTGGGGCGGTGAACAATTCTGCTGGAAAACATAGTTTCTCCCCGAGGCCAAAGCTTCCATCCACCGTTTCAGCACATTTACCAGAACAAACACATAAAGTTTCTTTCTGACAGTCTGTTTGCCGTTTCTCATAAAAATGGAGCGCCAAAATTCTTGTGTATACATATATATATATATATTTCGGATCTCGGAAACTGCTATGACGATTTGGATGAAATTTGATATTTAGATAACGTTTTGACTTTTAAGATTACCTAAATAGTTGTCTCCCCTACAAAAAAAGCGAGTTTACAAAATACGAACAATTTTTTCACTCGGTATCTCGAAAACGGCACTAACGCCATCTGGTACACAATTCAGGTACCATAAAGCCTACAAATATTTTCTCTTTGATTTCAAAGAATATTTAAACCAACATTTCTTGTATACTGGCTGATCCGTGGAAATATTAGCACTGCATGTTTAATTGTAAAACATTTAAAAAGGAAGATAATTAAAAATTTGTCATTGGTTTTGTCAGAGGTGATACTTTACAGAAACTTCTTTCTTCTGATCTATAATGTCACACCAACTTCTTGGATGGTTGATTCGTTTGTTCACCTGGTGATTCAGGGTGCTCGAAACATTCTCCACCAGTGGTCTATTTTGAATGCGTAAAAATGGTTTTACCCCCCTTAAGCTTTCATTGGTACAGTTTCATAGCCGTGCTGGAAGATCGAGAAGACAATTGAGCGAACCAATCTTTTCTTCGTGTCAATGGTTATTGCTCTGTCTTGCCATATATTGCATAGCTTCTCCATAGATATAAATCTAAGAATAATTAGACTCTTGATTTCATTTTCTTAGTCACCGGTGTCATTTACTACAGAACCGAGAAAGTGAAATGGTGAATGCTTCAGAGTTTATCCATTTACTCTGTCAGCTAAATCTCCTCTCTTCTATTAGTCACCATCAGTGTTATCTTATCCCAGTTGATGATAATTTTATATTGCACTTCTTCTATGAACGCCTTGCTCCTGTCCTGACATAGGCCGTTACTATGGAGTATGTTTATTTCTCCATGAGTACCTCCCGTTCCCTTCCTGAGTGTGATAGTATTCGAAAGTGTGGATGACTGTGATAATGTGCGTGTTCGGTGCAGCGTGTTGTGGATGAGAGATGAAAGAATGGAGTGGTTGAAACCTGGTGCCGGTCTATTCAGGCCTACTCATCCGAAAGACAACTTGGGGGCCGCCAAGCTTAACTTCCTCCATCTGGCGCATGAATCACCATCAACAGTGTGTGCCCTCACTCCATACACACTGCGGAAAGGTTTGGGATTTAACACAGGTCTTTGGCTTCCAATTCAGTGATTAGAAATTATGCACCACAACCTTTCTCGCCCTGCCTGCCAAGTCCTGATGGTAAAAGTTTCTTCCAACTAGCAACCAAATAATCTAACGGGGCTGGCTATATAGCACTAGCTCTGTTATTTCATCGTGTTCAGTACAATGAGTGCTAAACCTGTGGTTTCATCTGCAAAGAGTAGCCCGATGGTTTTCTTCCAGCCATTTAGTGCATGACTCTTATTGTATTTTCTGTAGATCTTATGCAATTAAGTCTGCAGCCTCATCACACACCTTAGGAAACTCTGAAGTGTGGTCAGAACTCGCCATCGGCTTGAGTGAAGTTATCAATGAAATAAAGTGAGTACGGTATATGTATTTCTTCAAGAATATACCGCAACTTAGTCTATACCACACAAAGACTTTTTTGTAATTCACAAAACAGAAAATATGGAACTTTGAACTCACATTAGTGAGATGTACGACGCATCAATAAATCTTACAGAATTTTCCTTTGACATGTAAAAATCACTCCCATACAAAGTAGTATCATTTTTAGGTTAAAAAGGATAACTGCTGTTACTAAAGCCGGCCTTCTGTTACTATGCTTCTTACACATTTCATAAAACAGTATTACAATTTATTCCTCTGGCCTCGTATTTGGGAGGACGGCGGTTCGAATCCCCGTGCGGGAATCCAGATTTCGGTTTTCCATGGTTTCCCCAAATCACTCCCGGCGAATGCCCGGATGCTTCCTTCAAGATACCATGGCCGAATTATTTCCCGTTCCTTGTCCCCAGTCCCATCCCGCCTCTAATGACCTCAACGTTGACGAAGCGTAAAGCCTTAAGTAAAAAAAATATTCTATTTTACTTTACGTTGTTAGTACCAGCTAATTTTTACAACTTCGTCTTTAATTACAGTGAACTCTTAAGACCGAGCTGGTGGGTGAGCCGTAATGCTCTGGCCTGGCATTTGGAAGGCTGTGGGTTCAAATCCCGTCCGGTCATGCAGATTTCGGCTTATTTTGTTTTCCCGAAATCACTCCATGTGAATGCCGATATTGTTCCTTCAAAAACCCATTGCCGAATTCCATATCATTCTATGCCCCTAGTTCTCTCGCGTCTACAATGACATAGAAGTGTATGAGGCGTAAAGTCATAAGAAAAAAAATAGCAATCTTATGGTGGAGCTTCGTGTTCGTCTCCTTTCTGTAGGAGATCCACTACGGAGTGCAGAGCTGCCTGGGAGTGGTCCCCTGAATACACGTGTGATGTTACCTTGGCTTATATCAAGAAACAATTTTGAAATGAACTGTGAGTGATTTATGTAAGACGCGTAAAACCTGAATCATGATGATATGAACAGTGCGTCATTTGTATTTCCTCCCAAATGAGACAGGTGGTTCCTGTGTAATACTTTCTATGATTTCTACAAATTTAATTTCATATTGCTTGTGCACAAAAGCTGTGGAGCTTGTAAGTTCACGTGTCAATCCTCGTAGATACGGACATTGATGGTAACAGAAACTTTTTACAACAAACTTCACAAATTTCTTTGGTTATATTTATAGAAAACAAAGCATACATGTTTCAAATCTTCACAACCCAGTTTATTTCGTCTGTCATTTGCATTCTTGCTTCATCTGAAATTGCCAGCTGTGAAATGCTTGGCATTCCAAAGCAGCCTGTATAAACTGAATCCGGCAGAAGTACATCGAGATGAATGAAAATTCCATATTAGTAATTCTTATGTTATTGATTTAGTTTCAACAGTGGAATTTATTGGCTTATCCCAGCGTACGGTGGGTGCTAATGACCCCACTGTCGACGTGCCCTTAAGCCCCAATAATAATAACAACAACAACAATCAATTAACGGGTGGATGTGGGGCATTGAAACTTGCCAAAGGGTTATCACGAAGTAGTAAGTCCATCACAGGGTGTTGAAAACTCTTAAAAATCTCGTTCAAATAAAATTATCAGTTATAATTTCGTATGGTCCCAAACAAGACTTTTACGTCAATCCGATTTAATTTGTACATAGGACTTAAAGAAACGTCGACGTCGAAATCAGCAGAGCTACTGTAGAAATGGGGGCCTAGGAACGGGGAGAAATTCAGCCATTTATCTTGAAGAAACGATTTCGGCATTCGGTTGGATTGATTTTGAGAAATCAAGGAAAAGTGAAATCAAGATTGCCGGAACAGAAACTGAATTTCGCGTAACTTCTCTGATGCTGCTCAATGGTCTCTTTATCTAACATGGTAATGCTTCTCGGCAAAGGACACGTACAGGGAATTCAAACAACGGAAGTGTTTTAGCACGCCTCAAATACACAAAGCAAACTTTGTACGGATAACAACTTCTAAGAAGCTTAGCCAAACCCGGATTCTAAACGTGGACCTTTCGAACCGTAGCCAGAACCAAGTCATTGAGCATTTAGACAATTCTAATGCTGTCTGAAGTGTTATAGATAACTAGTTGAATTGGTTTTTCACCGAAATACCACTTGGAACTTAAGCTCAATCTGAGCCCTTACTTTACTGTACATAACAACATAATCAACGAAGAGCGCTTTATTGCATTAAGTCACACATGTTTCGTTTGAATGTAAAAATGATAGATCGTTTATTGCTGTCTTGTAGGTTGCGTAATTAACTTCGCTAGGAAAGAAAATTTGATACTGTAAACATAGTAGTATTCATTCCAGAAAATCTACAATATACGTTAGTAATTTAACCGGCATATCATAGCCGTTGAAATTCAATTGTAACGTAGTTATCTGTATTTAAGTTAATGATGAATAAAACCTTAAGTTCGTTTATACCTGACTTGGAAGATCACTTTGTTAAATTCCACAGAATCGTATGGTCATAAATTGTATATAGCTCAGTTACACGTTAATGTGAATAAAATGTTTTGAAATTACATCATCAGGTTGAATGAACAAAAACTATATTTAGGATCACACTGATGGATTATTTGTGTTCTTATTGCCTTTGCTCGAAATACTGGAGTGGTATCATTTCCGCGTTCACCTGGCAGACTCGACACGCGACGAGCTGCAGGGTTTTAAAATTGAATTGCAATGTGTAACACGCCAGTTACTGCGTCTCGGACAGCTGCACTCATACGCGAGAGGGAGGCGGCGGTCGCGAGATGGGGTCATGAAAGAGGGGACATTGATTTTTAATCCTCCTCCTCTCCGCACTCTCGCCTGCCCCCTTCCTCTCCTACACTTGCCGTTTGTTCCTCCCTGCCCCTGTCTCCTTCTAACTACACTCTCTCTCGTTCCATCCAGGCACCTCTCTCACTCTTTGGCAGCTAGCTAACTCGGTGCAAAATGCATGCAGCTACTTCTCAGAGGAGGAGCAGGTGGGATAAAGTGAGAGTTGGAGGAGGGGGGGGGAGGAGGAAGACTGCCTCTGAAGCAGAAATGCCGGATGGGGTGGGTTTCATCGGGATACCGATACAAAATTAAAAATCACATCGCTTCTCGGTGAGGAAGGTGTTTGCCTGCGGGATACCGGTGGTGGCGACCCCATGATTCAACTTCGACATAGGGGAGAGTAGCGTCGACAAACCATCCCCTCCTTTCTTCTTTGCGTGTTCCTCTTTTTTCCTTTATTGCTCACGGTTTTGCAGGGGGTGCGGGATGGAGGGGCGTGGATGGGTGTCGAGGCTTTGCAGTTATTGAACCGTCGCAGCGCATGCGCTGTACAGCCGCTGTCTCAAATTAGTAGCTAGGAACTGCCGGTAGATGGCTTGGGTAGCTGGCTGAGTGTAGAGACACCGCTGAAACTATGCTTAAGAAGGATGCAATAGCTTCCTCTAAGGTCGTATTGAAATTTACACAGTAATATGCCGAATTAAACAAAATTTCAGCGGAGAATCGTTGCATTTCGGCAGTGTTTTCATTTGTATCATTCTTGCAGGAAGATGTTAATATTGATGATGAGAAATATTTTTCTTTAGTTCAAAGTTGCTTGTTGATGAAGCTTTTTGAAATAGAACTAACTATTTTCAGTAACAAATTTTCTGTTATTGTAGATTGCGTCTGCATTTTGTCCGATAGCTAAAGTTTCGGTTGGAAATAAGATTACCATCCAGTAAATAACCATGGATTCCGATTAAACCTCAGTTAATCTGTTTTCTATATTCAGAAATTGGGTACAACATTACAGTACAATTTTCTTAGAAATGTGTGAAGCAATAATATACGCATTTGCATTGAACGACCAACTCATTTCCTTACTTTATGGAACATTGATGAGTGCTTCAGTTTTATTATGCTTCCTGCTGAAGCCCAATTATTTATATGAAAAAACAACAAGAAATTGCGTTACCTATGTTACTTTAGTGTAAAAACTTTATGCTACATATCCAGACTATTAATAAACAAATAAATGAAAGTTGATACACCAGATAAAAAAACTTTATCATTTAAAAAATAAGAGAACTGAACACATAAACGTTAATTATATGCTTCTCCTGAATTTGAAATATTAGCCATGAACCTGACATGTCTAAAAAGAAAAATTACCAAACTTAGGAAGACCAATCAAAATAGTTATAAGTTAAAGTTATAAAACAAACAATTAATAATGACTGTGATATTATCATATATAAAAATTGTTTTGAACGATTAATCCGAAACAGATTATTTAGACATAAATTTAAGAATATGAGGAGGGATATTAGATGTCAGACGGCCATTAGTTTTGAATTAACACATATTTCTCAACTATTATCTGGGATATGTGCATGAAACTAGTTATTACAAGAAAGTTGCGGCAGGATGGATTTAGTTATTTGATTTGCTAGATAGCATCATCGCAGTTGCCATATTTATTTGTGAAATAAGTTTCACAGCTACTAGGCGTTAGACACGCCGCAGTAGCACTGTAGTTCCGTGTGTGGTAGCGCGAGGGCGCCCGCGACGCTGCGCCCCGCGGTCGTCAGCTGTCTGCGACGACGCGCCGCGGCGGCGGGTGGTAGCAGGCTGGCCGTCAGTCAGTTGTTGGTCGCGCAGCGCCGCACCGCTCCGTGCCGCCGCCTCCGCCGCGTGTGACGTGACGTGTACCCAGCAAGTAGTGTGCAGCAGCAGCCGTCACAGCTTCCGCTGTAACGACGACGGCAGCCGAGAGCAGACAGCGCCTCCTCGGCAGTACAGTCAGGCGGTCCCCTCGCGCCCGTAGCGCCGCCGTCCGGGTCGGCGCCTCCATCTTGCCCGATGGCCCGTCCGGGCCTCGCTGAGTGACCGCTCACCGCACCGCCCGTGAATGTCGCTGCTACTGGTGCTCCTCTTCTTTATGAACCACAGTAGTGACTGCTGCCACTGCTGCGTCTCCCGCTCGGTCGATAAGCTGCGACCGGCAGTGGTCTCCGCTGCAGCGCCCCCGCTCATACGACGAGGCTGCAATACGTCGCAACTCGTCTGCCACTGTGTCCATCTCGAATGACGCTCGGACCTATCGAGGCTCGCGCGTTGAAGTGCTAGTCCCACACACCCTTCCTTCCCCCATCTTCCTGTTTACGGGGACAGCAGAACTACCTGTTGTTAACTGTCTGTACGGGTACCGAGTTAGTGTGTCGGCCGCGAGTGCAGTGTGTTTGTGAGTGGATCGTGGATACCCACGCCGTGCCACGGACAGGCCGCCGTTCCGCCACACTCCGCGAACGTCTCTGAGGTAAGCGGTCGACTCCACCACGCCCTCCGTGTCAGCTGTGTGTGCTGCGGGTCGCCGCTCGCGGCCCCTTCCTTCCTTCCTCTCTCGTGTCGTTATCGACCCGGCTACCGTGCTCTATCTGCATGCGTTGCGTGCCGCGCTCGCTGTTTATCGCCGGGGTACCGGGATCGATCCTCGGTACCAGCCGCCAGAAATGGGGTTGCAGCTGCGAAAACTGCTGTACCTCTCTAACCTGCCGGTGGAGGTCACTCAGAAAAAATGACCCTCCACGATTTATCTCTTACATGCTACTTTTGACCTCCTTAATAAATATTCAATTTCCTGATCTGGTTTCTTGTAAGCTTTGTGCACACTTGTTTTATGCTGATATTCGCTCTGGCATCCTTACTGAATCATCGTTTAAAGGAATTTTATTTGGCTGTACTAAAATCAATGAGTATCATTTCTGTTAAGGATTCTTAGGAAACTGATACCTTACTGAAGCTCATCTTGTAAAGCAGCAGCAGGGATGGCAGGAAGAACGCACTTCGAATATAATCAGCTTTGAATTTGACGCTTCGGAATTTTTTTTTATTAAAACATCATACTGCAGAGTAGTGATTATTATAACCATTCTCTGATTTGTTAATAAAGCTTCAGCTTTTAAATTGGGTGTTCAGGATTGTTTTATTTTGGGACAGTTAACCTGTTTAAAGATTAATATTTTACTTGAGCGTAAATTAAAGAAAAGTGTCGACAAAGGAAAGTAGAATTTCATTTCTTATGTGAAGCGAAGAATCTGCCCTACCAATACTTGGAATTGAATGATATGTATGGACCTTAAATTTATATAAAAACTGGAAAAATTTTTTCCTCGATTTCCGGGAAACTGAAAGAACTTTAATGTTTACCAGTGGCAAGAAATAGGTTACAAACACGCTAACGGTACATTATTGCTTTACTGATGAATGCGAGTAACATAAACAGGTTCTCAGGAATAGTACACTCCAGGAAGCTCATTACAGGCCGTATAAGATAACATTTTAGAGAACATAGATAGAATTATCATTTCTTGTCCAATGATATAGTATGATAATCCTAATAGCTAATTCGAAAAGATGTTAGATCGGTGTGTTTAATTACTTAGATTTATCAGGTTTTTAGCTTGAAATTTTGTGGTAGTCTAAACATTTAACACACTGACGCTGCATCAGATATTCCGTATAAAGATGTAGTAGACACTTTTGAGCATCGTTAAAGTTTTATTGGAATTTTTAAACAAATTAAATGTAGTATTATTATGTATTAACTGATATATCAGATTAGCAGAAGTACGAATATGGTTCCAAGAAAGTGAGTAGACGGACTGCACTCCCGCTCAGATAAGATTTATGCTATTCTTGTTGGAACAAGAGATATAGGAGGACTGAAATATCTTTTACTGCAGAGTAATTATCTTAAAAATAAATTGCTTTGTGGCAAAAATACTAACTGCATGGACCGAATTAAAGGTTCTGAACAATAATGGAACAAAAGACATTAAAACTGAAGAAGAGATTATGACAAATAGAACCCAAAATGAAACTTGACACTGTATAAAGTGCTCTTCTCTTAAACATACGTCTTATCAGTATTATCGTATAAGTCACTGAAGTAAGAAATAGCATGTGGGTCGCAACTAAAACACCCCAGTTAAAAGTGAAGATAGTCACGAAACGGCCGTTAAAGCAACTGACGTTTGCGATAGCAGAGTTACAGACACAATTTTAATGGTGATCATTAAATAAGGCATTAAAATCCAAAAAGCGAAGAACCTTCAATGGATTAGATTCAGCTGGAGAGAGAATGATAAATATTATTATCAGAACATGTGCAAAGTGGTGAACGTCTGTTTCCAATGGAATAAAAAAATCAATGAGAATCAGTCATTACTGATTCTTTTGTTACTGCAGAGACAAACTGATGTCATTCATAACATTCGTGTCAATTTTTATGATATAGGAAACTTTTTCTGCGAATTTTTGGTGTAGTGATGTGGAGAATTGAGTTCCTGTATAGTAATTGGAATGATTTTTTTGCGTCAAAAAGCGTCGCTAGTTGGTGTGGAGCCGGATTGATGCACGCTGTTAGTGTCGTGTTGTCGTAAGCTGTAAATGAATATCTGAAACTCTGGCTTTACAAATTGGAAGTTGCTTGCGTGTAGCAAGCAAGACTAAGATAAGTAAATTAAAAAGTTTAAGAAATCCTTTCCCAAACTGGATTCCAATAAATGTTGATTGAATTTAAACTTATTTAGGCGCAGTAGTTACTTGAATACTACTCGCGAAACCGGTGAAACTTTTCATCCAAGGGATGTGATGACGTCACGGACTGATTAAAGACGTTACTTCACGTCTATTATACACATGATATGGCGCGTCTGTCGTGATATTTCTATATGGTAGAAGGAATGAATAAAGATTTTATCATTGCAAAAATGGATTGTCGTTTTATTGTTTAAGGTCAAAGTCTCAGAAAAAACCATCCAAGATTCAATTACAGCAATGTTTCATGTTATCAGAAACTAGGTTAAATTAACACTAAAGATATCGATACTGCAGATATTTAAAAATAAAAAAAACGTAGGAAGAACCAGATCTGCGATTTATCGCAAACCTAATGATTAAGTAATTACTTCAGGCACGGTCATGCTACTTCAACATATAAGCAAAATTGATGTGGGCTAGTTAGGCATGGTAGACATGTGTGAAGTTGTCGGGTCATATGAAATAATTAAGGTTCTTGGATACATTCTCCAAATAATGCCCTTAACAATATATTTCTTTTCATAAAATAGTCGAATGGGTCCTGAAGAATTAGGAGAAAATTATCACATTCTACTTCTATTTTTTTCCCTTGGTGTTGAAGTAAAATGTTAAACGGTAAACCGAATTTCCTTACGATAAATTTCAGTTGAGCGTAAATGGTGATCCAAAGGATCCTTTAACCAGTTATTCTCAGTATCTTAAAAATATCTAGAGAAAATAAGTTCTCGAACTTTCGTTTCATACCGTAGAGCTATTATCATTTATAGATCCAACATAGAAATATCTGAAGAATAAAAACAACGAAAATAATTGATATTTAGCTTTATTCTGCGCCGGAGAATTTTCTCTTATGTCATGTGGTCGGAGGACATAATTTACTTTGTAACTATTGCAATATTTACAAAATCAAGGTTTTCGGCTTATTTAAAATCTGTTTCTAATACGTGAGAATTTTTGTCGTACTTACAACCCAGTCCCACGTAACTTTAACAAATAGGAAGAATCCTTTTAAAAACTTACATTTTTAATTTTTCTTTCAGAAAGAGATTATGATAGTTGAAAAACATCAGATTAGTACTTATTTCGATTAATGGTAGTTTCATGTGTGTAATGCCGACAATTTCGTTATATCATTCGCACTGATACCACCTTAACCGGTATCAACGATGTTAACGGCTTATTAATTATTTTTGTAATTTGTATTAGCTGCTCTTCATGAAACCACTGTCGTATATACTTTTAAACTTGTTCCCCTGATGTTTAATTTTCACAAATCTTCACTGAAAACAGCATTTTGGTCTTAATTTAATGTTACCGTTATTATCTTCAGGCTTCTAAATTTTACCTGTTAAGATATAAAAGATTTTTGAGAAAATTACTTTTTGCAAAATTTCTTTTTGCCACAATTACTTTCCTTTGTCTTCCTTGTAATAATGTTTACATGCCATGTTGCTATTTGTTTTGTTTTTAGTTTCAATTGTTTTAGATATGCAATGGTTTATAGTCGATTACCTTAAGACAAACTAACTTATAAAATAAGTCTTTTAAACTGAGAAAGCTTGAGAGTTCTTTAAGATTAGGTTTGGGGCGCGCGTAGTGTTTAATTCCGACACACATATTTGCTACCATGATATATTTTTCAAATTCTGTTCATACTATCGAATACATTCTTCAAATGGTTTAAAAGAGTGATTTTTTTTCGATGTAAGATATATTTAATAATTTTTGTTTTGATTCAGTTCTCCATTTCCCATATCAAGCTAACCTCTGGATCCCAATATATCCATTACACTCTGAATACTCAGTAAGCTGGTTCATTTATTCTAACAATTATCTTTTATACAGCTTGTTCCTAGAATTGTATTCTCCATCAACAAATTAACTAATTAAACATGTATTAAAATTTGACCCACGATCCTGTCTCTGAGACTCTTCCAAAAACGTGTTTCCTACTCCATCATTTCTCAAACACGTTCATGTTTTACGTTAACTGTCCACTTAATTTTCAATATCCTTCTATAACAACACAATTCAAATGCTTCAGTTTCGTTTCTTTTTAAATTCCTACATTCCGTCCTTCAGTACAATAAAATATTGTGTTTTAAGAACTTCTTCTAACTTTTAAGCCAATATTTGAGACTAAAAGAGCTTTCTTTTCTATGAAGCCTCTCTACCATAGAGCAATTCTGCTTTTGACAACGTTCTGGCAATTTTCCGTTAGTAGTAATTTTACTTCCTAAATATCAGTATTCAGTTATTCTCCATTTAGATCTGACTATATTTTTACAATTAATATCCTGTTGGTGCTATCATATCTGCTACATCTAATGACTTTATAATGCTTTGATTAATATTTAGTGCAAATTCTTCTCCAAGTATCTAGTTTAAACCATTCAACAGTTTCTCATTATTATTACTCTTGTATGGTAACAGGAAAATGTTATTAGAAAACCACAGCATATTAATTGTTTCTTCTTGAACAGTTATGAATCTTTCAAATTTTTTATTTATTTCCTGGATTGTTTACTCTAAGTAAGCTGAATATTAGTTGTGAGAGACGATAACCCTGTTACTTTTTTAACCGATGTTTGTCTTTCATGATCCTCTATTTTTATTATAGCCTCCACATTCTTATATATATATATATATATTATAAATTGTTCTCCAATCTCAATATTTTGGACTACAGCTCTTTTTTTTCCCTACATCTTGTCGTATTCTTCCTTCCAGTATTACTTGTCTTGTACTCCCCTTTCCCCTAAACTCAAAATGATATTCAACTAATATCTCTTCCACATCTATTTCTTTTCTCCTATATATTATCTTAAACATTAATTTTGTATTGATAGACTTCTTGTGCGGTAATGTTAATATTTGTTAACTGTCTTCGGTAGATGATGGTTTTTTTTTTAAATGTTGTAATCTTTTCTGTTTCGTAACTTTACAATAACATTTTGAATTATTTTTAGATTTATCCATTTTATCAGTGTAGGAATCTTATCAACTCCTCCTGCCTTTTCTTAAATTCAGATTATAGGATGTGCTTACTAGAATACATCTATAATTATCGCAGCATTAACAGCTAGGTAATTATAATGGAAACAAGTTTTCAATAACATTAAAGGTTTTTTGAAAGAATAACACAAATAAGACATTTCATTTACAGAAATCGTTGATGTAATTTTAAGAAGTGAGCCGAAGCGTACAAATTACAAAATTTTTGATGTTGGTTTTGGTAAAGAGACATTTATATTGAATTTCAAAAAGGAAATAATAATTCTCTTCCCGTTGTTTCTCTTGTAGGCTCAAGATTTTGTAAGAACCGCACGATTTTAACTTTAAATTGGTACAACGCGAAATACGAAATAATATCGAAACTTGATTTTAAAGCCACCTCAACTAGAGTTAGTATGTCAGTATTTGTAAAACGTAATTTGCTTACTACAAAATCAAATTAAATTCTTTTTCATATTATGACGAAATGATTGAAAAATATGATATTCTGTTATGTTTCCTATCACCTAATTTGTATTAAGTTTAATGCAATTCCTTGCGGTTTTAATAATATTTATTAGTATTTTATCACTTTTTGTAGTTCTCTGTTAAATGCGGAATGTGTGGAAAAATTGTTTATCATAGAACATAAATATGTGCGAGTGTTGTAAAATAGAAAGTTATGTGTTTTATACCCCAGAGAATAATTTAAACTAGCAGAACGTTCTTTATCCGATAACTAAGATTGAAAAAAACTTACAGTGTATTATGTGTAGAATGTAAATCGGTCTTTCACGAAACACATCATGTACATTCAAGTACTTTTATATATACATGGCATTCTGAATATTCCGTCCCATTGTCAAATCAAACGAACATTCTATTTTTTAACATTCTGGTTGGTAGATAAATGACGGTATAAAGCGAAAACTAGTGAAAGCGTTTGTTCAATTTTAGGCATGCATATGCCTGCTTGTGTGGACAGTACTGTTTCCTGCCACATAAATCGTTTGCTAATATTCTTAATAAGTCTAAATGCTTTCGTGAGATATCCGCAGACTGATTTTCTGCATTTATAGTGCTAAAATGTTCAATTTATA
Organism: Vandiemenella viatica; assembly: GCA_031002005.1. Taxonomy (NCBI): domain Eukaryota; kingdom Metazoa; phylum Arthropoda; class Insecta; order Orthoptera; family Morabidae; genus Vandiemenella; species Vandiemenella viatica. Next base: position 168,359,099 of record JARYHS010008074.1, on the reverse strand, counting down.
CGTTTTGGTTCCAAAATATGTCCTCAATGAAATTTCTGAAGTTTTATCTAAAATTCATTAGAAGTCATAATAAGGTGGTATCAGTATTATTTATGAATAACAATGTGGTAGGGTCCTAGAGATTAGAAGCAATAGTTATTAGCGTGAGTATAAAGAATTTTTATTGAAGCCGACAACTCTGACATTAATCACCTCATTTTAATAAAATTTTGTAATTTAGAAGACTACTCAAATTTTGTTTTTAATTTGTTTTTAATTTGAATATATGAAAGGAGGATCAAAACATTACTAAAAACGCTAGTTACAATTTCATGTAGACTGGTACTTTTTATGGGAGACTTATATCTTTTTCACTCATGCTATCTCTAAAGCCGTATTGAAAAAAGGATATGTAGTTATTGTGCAAGTTGTGCGGTATGTATTCTAGTTTTTAGGAGGAAACAGAGATAGAGTTTGAAACCGTCTTCCGTGAGCTAAATGAGGCTTTAGTGATTTACAAATAAATAAATAAATGAAAATAGCGAAATAAAATGATGAAAAGAGATATGAGAGTGTACAAGCCATATATTGGTGATGAGGGGTGGAAAGATATTTCTGGATTTGATAACAAACTCAACTGGGCAAGACAAATTGGACAGGTAGTAGGAAAAGATTTCAAAAACTTTCCCTTGTTGCAGGGAATGATGAGCGGATGAACCAGAGAAGTAAGGGAATTGGGTTACAAACATATGGTAAGACAGTTGCTTTAATATGATCGTAAAGACTCACATTTTGGGTACCAAACATCGAAATTAGGGGTTTAAAGAAGGGCTGCTAGATTTGTCTCTGGAAATTATCGCAGAACACAATCGGTAACTGATATGATAAAGAAGCTGAAATGGGATTCATTGGAAGACAGGAGGAGAATGAAGAGAGTCATGGGAGTGTACAAGGCGTATGTTGGAGATGAAGTGTGGATGCGACGAAGGGAGTGATGAGGTATGAGCAGCTCGATGAGCATAGCGTCTCTCTGGTCTGGTGTGGGGTCGTGGTTACGTGAGTGCCGCTGCTGGTGGTGTAGTCTCGGTCAGACGTAGGTAGTCGCGCTTTGCGTCTAGTATCGCTGTTATACATCTGCTGCTGGGCTCTCGTTGCCTACTATCGCTGCTGGGTAGCAGGTTATCTGCTTCTTTTATGGCTTGTACCGGGCTGCATATGGAGCTCTCGTTTCTTCGGTTGGTGTCTTCAAAGCTGCATCCCCACTACAAAGCTGCGTGCGTGGCCCCGCAATTGCAGCAGATGGCGTCTTGGCGTTGTTTTACGCAGTATGTTACATTGTGCCCCCCCCCCGCCCCCCACATACACACACAGCGGACGTACTTTACAGGTCTGGTGCATTCGTAGGCAGTATGACGGGCTGCAAATCATTACGTCCTGCTCATCGAAGTTCGCGACAATCACCAGGGCATTGCAAGAAGGGGGCATACACTACTTGACCAAGCTACCGAGCCGAGAATTCAAGAAGACCGCAGCCCAAACGCAGAAAACAATGCAGCAAGCTGGTGGAATGTTGCGGAGAGGCGCCCGTAGTGGACGTGGTACTGAGCCGTATTCACTAAGGCCCTCGTGGCGAACGCGATAACGAGCCGCAGTCAGCGCGACCGACGCAGGAAAGTGGAGGGAGGGAGGAGAGAAGCGTGATTCTATACAAGCACGTCGGCATCCGGAATCAGCATTGCGGCTTTGGACGTCGAAGAACTCGCACAGAACCTGAGGATGACGGCAGGGCATCCGGTCGAACGTTGTTCCTACCACATCATGCAACAACGAATCTCTGAAGGTTTCATTTGATTGGCACGCAGCGAAAGCTATCATTCACGCATTGTATACTGTTTTATATTGGATGGAGCAGAAAACGTGCTTACAATTAAATGAAAAACTGCCAGCACACCATTACAAAAAGATTGTGTAAAATGTTCACATTAGCCTTTGTTTTCTTCTTTTCAACTATAAGAGACCAATAATACAGCCTTTTTAAAGACGCGGGCTGGTTGGTTGGCAGGAAGTTGGTGGAGGATGATATAACTCCCTCCTTAACCTCCCGATCTTAGTCCGTGTGACTATGAACTCATTCCGAAACTGAACCAGCCATTGCGTGAAGAGAGCATTACAAACATAAAGAAAATATTAACAGTGTTTCTTTGACGCGTTGGTGTGATTGCCAAATCACACACAACTGTCACTTGGTTGTATTGTACACCACTGCTTTCATTTTTTACAATGTACACTAGTAAAACAATGAGAGCGGCCTGGTGGCTCAGTGATTAAGTCAACTGACTGGAGATCGAAAGGTCCACGGTTCGAATAGCTGTCTGGGTGGGAATTTTCATACGCCCTTAACCCGACCTTCATCTCTGATACAGCTTACTGTGTAATGTCAAGTGCGACAAAACGCTTCCGTAGTTCGGATTCAACGTTAAACTGTAGATCCACTCTGGGGCTAACAACCCTAGTTGTAACGCTGAAGTATACAAATTCAAGCCAAATAAAGGCTTTACGAGGTCAAAGTTGGTCCAAACGAACATATATACAAAACAATGATTTCCATTTTCATATTTTTTGTGTATTTTTGTCGGTAGCTATCTGTTTTTAACACGGACGAGCACATTCTTCAGGATTTCAACCGTATATACTTTATTTGCAGTGTTGCTACATATATGGAATACATAACATTATTGTAGTTATTTATGGTGTGATCCTTGAGTGGAGTTTGTCAGATATTTTCACGTTGTTTGATTACATCTGCTGCCATTCTGAGATGCGAGAAGTATGTCGTGTGCCTTGTGCAGTTATCAGTGTGTGCCAGAAGGTTCTACTGTAGCAGCGCAGTGCGTCTTAACAAGGCTGTCTGCTGCGCTGGCACTCCAATTAGCCGTGACACGGACGCACCCGATCGACCCAACAGGTAGTTTGCTGGAATGGGTACAAGACGCTGGCGGCAGGCGTATTCCATGCCACACACGTAAACAGATACCATACCACTAAAACAACACGTGTAATATTTATTATCGCTTTATAACAGTACTAGCGGAGTTCCCGGCGTTGCCTGGCATAGTTGTCGTAGATTTACGCTATTTTTATTCTCGCACTGAGAAACATTTATACAAAGATTCATATAATTCGTGCCAACTTTTTTCGGAATTAAAGCAAACATAGACCCGCCCCCTATAAAGAAACGGGTAGGTTGAAGTTTATTTGCAGGTACACTATTTTCATTCGTCCAAAAAGATTCAGGTCTATCTAGCTTCATTAATTTTGTTAAGAAATTGCATTACTGCATTACTAAACAACGCTAGATAATGTTAGAAACTCACATTTGATTCAATTGCGAAGTGAATGGATATACTTTTTGCTTGAAACACCAGATTCAGCCTTTTATATAAATATCAAAAGTGAATCCAGAATAATATTACCGCAAATAAATGATTTTATTAAAAAAGAAAACTAATGTTGATGGCCAGAGATAATGTAGTTGTAGGCCTACTGCCAGAGATCGTGGTTAAAAAAAATCTCTGTTGTTTTTACGGCTATCTATGGCGTTTAATAATTGAATATCCCCAATTAAAGGAAAGAATGCGTTTAAAAATTAGTTATCCAGAATTAAAGGAAAGAATACTTCAAGTTTTGTTTAATGTGCAAAATAGTTATTATTGTAAAGTTATCTTATTGCTCTCATTAAAGGCTATGGTCAGAGATATTGTAGTTGTGTGGTTAGTGCGAAGCATGCTGCATCTAGTGGTTCCATCTATGGTATTCCTCACCATACGTTCAGAATTTCATTTAATGTTCCGGCATTATGTAACGTAGAAGCATAAGACATATCAAAACAACTGAGTTGATATTCTAAGCTTTAAAACGGTGAAAATCCCATCGAAATCTTTGCAGTAGATTTCGAGTTTTTCTGTTACAAATATACCCGGTTTTCGTTTTATAGATCTAGATAAAATATTTCTTGTTGAAAAATCTGTTGCCTTTTACAATTTTCATGTTTATTACTTCCTAGTAGCAGACCTAATTTGCTTTAACCGTGACTATTTGTAGTTAGTTGCACATGGTCCACTTATTTTTACATTAAGCATTAATCAGCTGCGTGAAGAGTTCATATGTATATTTCCAGGTAGTGTGTGGGTTGTTACTTAGTAACTTATACCTGCATGCTTAATTTGTAGCGTTTCTTTGATTTGTGTAATATTAGTACTGATTGATCGCTTAGTTTTATTTACGCGCGAGTTGTGTAGTTGGTCGGAATCCTTGGTACTTGTGGTGGTGATATTGTCAATCAGATCCGGGAGTGAACAGATTAGCTGTAACTGCGAGCAGCTTGTACACTGAATATTGTCTCTTGTGTCTAGTATGTTAAAACAGGAATTGGAACTGTTTTTTATATGTTTGTAATGGTCGTCAGTCCTTAAAACACAGTTAAGAACTGTATTTTTTTTAACGTCGAGGCAGTTAGACGTGGAAAACGTTCGGGCATGGCATTTTGAAGAAACCAAATGGCCACTCACCTGAAGTGCCTTGGGGAAATCATGGAAAATCCACATCTGGATGGCCAGACGAGGAATTGTAATTCATATGATAATTAATCTCATGGTCTCAAAACCCTTACTACAAGCGGAAGCGTCAATTCAGGAAAGTTGTTGATAATGCATCCTCTGATTGACTGTTAGATTCTATGCTATCTATCCTCAATTCGAATCCCCACCAGTGGAAGAATTCCGGTCTCCTTCCCATGTGACCTGTTCAGAGTCAAGCTCCAACGTTATGCTGGTTCTTCTTCTTCTCGTGTCTATGACAGCATCAAATATGAGATAGTTTTTCCGCCAATGCGGTGGCTTTGTCAACAGCAAATTGGAGGTCTAATTGGGATACATTCATTCTGATTTGTAGGTATAACAACAGATGTACCTTAGTTTCTCTCCCTGCACAAACATGTGGTATCTGGCTGTTATCTCAGGTATCCCTATGAAACAAGAGTGTCTTTGGAATTGCCAACTCCAGCTTGAAGCCTATTTAGTGAATTCCATATGGGCCATGGTTGTTCAGACCCTGGCGGTAGATCCTCCTTTGGCTTGATTCACTTGATATCATGTTGCACTCTCTTCTCCCAAGCCAATATTGTTTTATTGCTTGGTGCTCCACTTAGTGGCTTTAAATCCGCAGGAAGCTTGATCGGGACTCAAGTCTCGATGGCTATGGTGTATAGCCATGTAGAGGGTGTCGGGTACATCGTTCTCTATTAGCCTTGTCGCGCTTCTGGCAACTTCTTCCCGTAAGTCTCCAGGGAGGATACCAGCTAATGTCTCCACTTTCTCCACAGGCGATGGTCTGAGGCAACCTGTGATGAGGCGGCATGTTCTGTGGAGCGCAACGTCTACTGTCTTGGCATGACTTGATTTTTGTCACACAGGACATGCATGCTCTGCTGCGGAGTAGCATAATGCTGGTGATGAAACCCCTGGTGATTAGTGATGTTCCGATACCATCAAAGTATCGATACCTACTTAAATTAGTAGTACTCAAATTGTCTTACGATACTTACTCATATGAGTACTGCAAAAGTATCGAGACTTACTCATATCGATACTTTTTTTAAGTTAATGTCGAAATATAAAAATATACATGACACGTTGAAATGCGTGGAGGAAAGAGGAGGAAATTGGGCGTCAGTGGAAGAAGAGAGATGGTGGATAGACAGGAAGCGCTGGCGAGGATTTTGTTCCTGGCATACCCGGTCAGTGGCTGGAAGCTGTCCTAGATGAAGATGATGAATGCTTGACATGTTGCTAAATTATTTATTCTATTTGCCTAGGGTAATAAAATCAATTAACACTCAGTAAATATTTTTATTTATTAATTGAAATTATAATAAAGCTCACATTACAAGCAAACTTTGAAGGTTTTGTCTTATCTTTAAATATTTATTTATTATAGTTTTAACACTTTAAAACAATAAAAGTCCGCTTATGGAAGGTTTCCCAAAAAAGCAATTGTTCCAAATATTTTGGGGGACAGCTTTTTTCATTTGTTTGTCATTGTTTCACCCGCATTAGAAAACAAACATTCACTAAATACTGACGTTGCTACAACAATAAGATACTGTTGTGTATATTTATTCAGACAAGGAAATATAAGTTTCATTTCATCCCATTCTGTAAATGGATTGCTTTTAAGAGACATTACAATGTTTGAAAAGTAGAGAGAGACTTTATCACTACGGTGGTTTTCATTTTCTTTGTATTGTTTCCAGAAGTGATATTTCAGTGAAACGCTCTTCTTCCGATTCACATGGGCTACTTAGTTATTCATGAATCATGTCTTTTAGTTTTTGTGTGGGGCTGCGCGGGAACGACTATTGGCCAGGTATAGCAAAATGCGCGCCAATGAAATTATTACAATGAAATAGGGACCTAAAACAAACTTTTTGAGATTAGATTGCCTATTCTAAGGCTGATTTTGTTTGATTTTCAATGCTACCAACATGACGTCAGCGGGAAAATAATTTCGCATGCGCGACTGAGTGGCGCAGTGGGGATGATGCATTTAGAATTTGACACCGGGTGCGTTTCAATATTTTTGATTCGCTACAAGTACTTTTCTTCCGATACCGATTAAGTATCGAGCGAATTAATTCGAATACGAAAAGTACTCGGTATCGAAACAAAGTATCGAGTACTTACTCGTATTTATTTGTATCGGATCATCACTACTTGTGATATGGTGGAACAAAACAATTAATAGAATCCTGTATGTATTCTGAGAGGAATCGTTAAATATTGCAATGGCACGTGCTGAGACACAATTAGGGACACAAATCACATCGATAGGTAACAACACATTTCTGTTTCATTCGGATTCCAGAAGATTCCACGACTCTTATAAATAATGTGAGGCGAAGTTGCTTTAGAGGGGAAGACATCAATAGTTATTTTCGATTAGGCTCGGAAGATATGAAAACGAACATGTAGCTCAAATTACATCAACAATTTTAAATAAAACTTTATGGGACTTTGAAAAAGCACGAGCTGCTAACCTCTCCATTGACACTGTACAGCCATAAAGATTGGAAGCGTCCTGTACATAAATCGGGAATGCAAACGGAAAGTGATAAAACTGGAAGGTGAGTAAAATGAAATCCAAAGGGATGAATTTTAGATTCAGAGATGAATATTGTTGGAACGTGTTACGTGTTGCCTATCCAAGCAACGCACATCTGTATTGCTTAGTGATGAATTGTCAGGATTAGTTGACGCTCCGGATGATAAAACAAAAGCTAGCTAAAACTAAGTTAAATATCACTTCTTTCTTCATTACTTCTTTTTGGCTTTACGTCTTTTCGATCTCGAGGCCATTACAGGCAGGATGAATTTGGGGTTAAGGAACAGGAATGAATTTGGCATGGCCTTTTTTGAAGGAACCATACCCTCATTCGCCTGGAGTGATTTAAGGAAGCCATGGAAAACCTAAATCGGAATGGCCGGAAGGGGATTCGAACCTGTGTCCTCCCTAATGCGAGGCCTGAACGTTACCGCTCACCCAACACGCTCACAGCTGACAATGACGGTATGCAGTTTTGTTAAGAAACAATTTCATAGAAATATTCTATTTTCAATTTTATTATAACCATATTTTACTTTTCTTCAGATGATTGGGAGAATTCTGTTACCATCGGCGAAAGCAAACATATTTCATTCTTCCTCTGTACAATATTCTTAATCCTAGCAATGATCAAAAGATACAGGATCCTTTGTTATAAACCGTCTAGATATTGCAGATGTCAGAAATCAAAGAATATAGATGCTTTTGGCATTCGATGAAACTGAAGTCGTTGTGTTGTTATGAAGAAACATCTGATAAGTGATAAGAATATAAGCTAGAATTACAAACCATAAGCTTTTAAATAAATACGAATTACTAGAAAAGTGATTTTAACACGTTAGGAACACTACTTTATTAAGGCTCAGCTTATGATCCTAAAATATGGGAAATAATTCGGCGTGACTTTTGACAGCAATTTGAAACTGGGCGAACTTATTACTATAGTCGAAGTCAATGAAGTGACATCATGACTTAAGGATACTACACAACCTTAACACATTCACGTGAAAAACTATACTGCTCCATGGGATCTGCATCAGAGATCTTGAAAATAACTGGACATGTTAAAAGACGGGCCGTGTGGTTTTCTATTAGATCTTACATCATTTCAAGTAAATGCTTACAACCCGTTTGTGATGTTCAGGTATGAAAGTTATATAAACAAACCTGTTAAACAGCGGGTAAAATAATTAGAAATCTTGTCTTACGCTGTCAAATATATACAAAAATTGTCTCGTCTATCTTATATTGGTCGATTTGAAATTAAATGGTCGAAGTAAATTCTAACTAGTGTGAAAAACCATAGACTATTGAAATATTAATTTGCAAATTATAGATATAGAACTATAATTAGAAGTTGTCTGAAGAAGGGTGATATGCTTAATATTATTATTTTGATGGTTTTTATGTTAAAGGATTAGAAATTTTCGCTATATTTCTGACATTGAATTTTTTATCGTGGAACATAGACAGCTTAAACATTGACAAACTGTGCCCGTGAAATAGATATAGACTGTAGCTCTCACTGTTTTTCCATCTCAAAACCGAGATGTATTTGAAACAAACATGACACTAATATCATTGGCAAGTCTCCTGAAACCATTAAAAACCATAGAGTCCTTGAATAATATAAAATTTACATTTTTTCTGAAATGGTTTTCTGCTTGAGGCTAAAGAGGTATATAGGGTATCGCTATAGTATTTTAATTTTTTCGTACCTTCTATATTTAGTTAACCTATAACTCACATTTTGGGTGTCATGTGTGACGTTAATATATCTAATTAAATATCTAACACGTATTAAGGTAAACACTGTATGCATAAATTATTGATATTTCTTTTTTTTTCTAACGAATCATAATATAACTTTGTTAGGTGCCATTATTATCAGCTCTATTCATCTTGTAGAATCTAAAGATATGCCCTTGGTTTTATTTTGCGAATGGTAATATTATTTTACTATTTGTTATCACTTATCCAATCCTTGCTCAGGAGAGATGCGAGATTGGTATTTAGTGTACAAATGAATTACGACGTTTAGTGTGTATTGTACAGTGAATCGACCCATTAGCGGCTGAGTATAAGAGCACATAGAATCAAACACTAGGGAGATAAATTACATCTATATCAGAGGGCCGAAAGTGTGATAGCTGAGTAGGAGCCGCAAAAATCGCAATCATTCTGTAACTCCAGATTTCAAAATTTTCCTTTCGGGTGACTTAGTTGACGGATGAATCAGACTGCAGTGACTTCATAATGATCAGATGGTACATACCTCAATCATCCACTTGCTACTTTCTTCACATATCTAATTTAATGTTAAGGTAAGTAATTTGTGATATTCTCCGATGTCTTTTTGATTACAAGTTTGCTTGCCAGAATCTCGATATCATATTTTTGTTAACACTGTAATTGCGGTACTAATAGTCAGGTTAATATATATATATATATATGTGTGTGTGTGTGTGTGTGTGTGTGTGTGTGTGTGTAACGCTTAGCACCTAGCCGCCCTATTCACAGATCCGGTGGCGTTAGAATTTCTTATCATCACTTCTTCATTTAGGATCCTGCGCTCTAATATTTATTTTAATGATTTTTTTAAGAACGATGCGAAAATATATCCAATTTACGAATCATTACACAGTAACTTATACATTACTTTTTCCGCTCTATAATTATGTAACTCATTTTGTCACAATCCTATTAGATTAAGGTGTTTGTGAAGGTCAAAAACTTTTTTTTTCACGATTATAGAATCTTTAAAAATGACTTTCCCTTTGTAAACTATTGTAATAGTTATTTAAAAACAATTCTCAGTAAAAGTGAGACAGCCAATAATTGATGTATGTATTATTTTGCAGCTTATTCAGAATGAGTTATAGTAAATCATGAAAGTAAATTTCATTAAATAACAAATATCATTCATATTTTTTGGAAGCCTGGTTTGTGGTTTGAGGCTTCATTTCCTCTATTTGACTGATGTGCTAAGCCTAAGTTTTAGGGTGATCTGTTGCAAAAAACTATAGGTGAGTGCTGAAAGCAGAAGAATAGCGGGAGGAAATATCTGGGATAACTGAGGAACATTGAGAATTTTCACCAACACTCACACGAAATGAACTGCGAGAAATGGATATATGTGTGTGTAGAGGAACTGTTAAGTGGCTAAGAAGACGACTCTGGTTTTTTAAGTCTTTATGAGCGTTTTATTGAAATTTGGGTGTATATGTAGCGAAGGAGGTCATTTAAATTGGAAGCGGTACTTGAAATGGGTGGAAACTTGCAGAACACAGGGATATAAAAGGACTATGAAGACGGATCTGCCAGTGGCGCTAAATTGTTACCTCTTAGTTATCGTTTCCTGTCCCGGGATGATGAAAAGTATCCTTGTCGGCGTCCAATTTGCAGACCATGCTCCCGGGGGAGCTCCCAGTCCCTAATGAACATTTGCCTTCAAGTAGCGAAGTTTTAACGATGTAAAATGTATTCATTAATCTGAGAGGAGTGGAGAGTGAATCGTGAACAAGAGGAGTCGTCACCCTGGGCAGAGTCCGCTCAAGCGTCCGCTCTTGTTAATTGAATCTTTGTGAGCGGCTCTCACCGCTTAACGACGTGGTCTCTCCTTCACTTCACATCCACCCTCATCACTCAACACGCCTTGCGATGCGACCAGTATCCTGTAGCGAGTACAGCAGAAGGTTGGATCTCACATTAGAAGTAACAGCTTTTTTTATTTTTTTTAAAAAAAAGAGTAGTTATGTTTCTCAAAGAAGAGACTTGCTAAATTTTGCAACAATTCCACCATGTGAACTCAGCTTTTATGGGATGGATCAACGCTCCGAGCTGGAGAGAAATGAGAGTAATAAGACTAGTAGTTTAAAAACATGATCCTGACTCGGAAGTAGTTTTGAATTAGTCAAAATCACGGTGACAGAAGAGCAGGAACATATTGCCTTTCCAAAGTTTTACCACTGATTCACGTTGAGGAACAACTAGACAAGCTCACTAAATACGGATTAACTCATCAGTTGTTAACGGACCATACTCTCGGTTTTGTGTATACATTTAATTGGAAAGATAGGACTTGAGTGAATTAGATTTGCAACCACTATACAGGAATAATCAATTAACGTTATTTTTAATTAATGATACCACCAGCTTCAACACGTTTTTTAAAACACGGTGTATCAGGATATCGGCCCCTTAGCATCCTTTAACGTGAGATAATTCAGTGTAGTTGAGCGAAATAAAAAAGAAATTTTTGCATATGTGAAAAACCTATTCATCTTAAAAAAAAAGTATTCTGAACTCATGAAATAGAATCCTGAATCATTATCATTGGTTTTTAATCACTACCATAAATGGCAGCTCCTGAAAAACAACGCAAGGTAAAATTTCGAGAAAGTTTTATCATCATTCTCTAAAAGAAAATTTAAATGTCTTAATAGATTTTGGAAATTTAGTAATACTTATCATTACAATTTATATTAACATGTTGAATAATATATTTTAGGACAAGAAATATTCACATCATATTGTATATCCGTGCGCATAGGTTAGTAGTAATCCTCTCTGCTGATCAGAAATAATTTTATCAGCTAGTAAAAGATTGAAACAAAACATGTAACTTAGTTTAATACGCCTTTAAAGAAATTCTGATTAACCGTGCGGTTTAATTATTCAATAAAACAGAATACATTTTTGTGCTAAAAAAATCAGGATAACTATAAAAAATGTATTCACTGACGAGAAAAGTTAAGCATCGAAAATTAAGGCGCCGCGTGGAGAGGACAAATTCTGCCTAATTTATGCAGGAGTACTGCAGTGTAACCACTGAACCACTGGTATGATGACTTCTGGTTCCTTCTGGTAGTGATCTGAGCGACTCTGACCATCATACCACAACTTACCACTCCTGATCCCGAACCATGCTTCAGAATTGCTTTAGGCAATGCACATCCATACGTTTGTCTACGGACTGCCTGAATCATGTCAAATTCCTCCTATGATAGCTACGGTTTTCAGATCTGTCCGTAACCGATTATGAGTGGGATCATCTCGGAGGTCAGTTATGACTCAGTGTTAATCTGCAAGATCTCGAGGCTCAGTTAAGACGACTCTCGTTCGATTTGCTACAAGAGAGGATACAGTGGTGGCTGCACTGAAATGACGTATATGTCAAGTTTACAGAGGATGCGACATCCTACCGTGATGGGACCAGCAGAAATCAGATATCCATTTCATCTCAATTGTAATAACGGGAATTAAATCATATTACTATTTAGCGCGTGCAGTTTCATTTCACTATGACCACTTTTCCTATATCATTTAACATTATTTTTTTATCAGAGTGTATTTCACCGTTTTGCTTACACTTTCCACTAGATGCTGAAAATACGATACTCTACATGGAATATCGAAAAATTTCATTTTGAGTCAGTTCGAGGGATTAATAGGAGAGCTAATTATACTCCCTTTTTAATTGCGTTTAAAATTTTTATTAAATTCTTCTGCTAAACGCTAGTTTGCGCTATAATATTCAATATTTAATTTGGACATAGTATGGCAAAATATCGTTTCCATAACTTAATGTACTCCTTACAAAGAATGTGTATATCTTGATATAACAGGCTATAGCCTTGATATTTTATAGCATCGTATCAAATCACCCTGATAGCAGGAAACGTTTTCACATTACTTATAGGTTTAATATATTTATATTAAATTCTCCGCACTTGTTTTCTTAAAATAATGTGTTTAACGGATTTGGTCCGACAAACGTTACCTATTTAGAAATTTCACATTTCTTGGATACTCTTCTTCTAAATTTAGGTTGGACGAACGTTTGTTTATCATTTGTTTCTATGATCCTCATAGATTCTCTGCAAGAAATATTTAAAGTGTTGCTGTCTGGCGTGTGTATGAACAAACTGATTTATTTGTATGTATATAAACTATGATATAAAATCCTACTTTGAATTGTAAACGCAATAATTCGTACAATTTAAATATACGATCAACACATCTACCATCTTTTGACAAGTAACTGAACCATTATCGTATATATTAGAGTAAGAAAATTACACGTATCTATGCAAAGATCAAGACGTTTATTATTTATTATTATTATTATTTAATTGCAATGGAGCACAGGCTATGGTGGCAATTTCCCTGCACACCCATCTTTCCCATATCCTGCACCCACCTATATTTGCCGTCTACAAATTTTATCTTTAAATTCTTTCAAAGTTTTCGGTAAATTATTAATCATTTCTCATCGTAACTCATTCCAATCCCTGACACCCTTACCTAAAAAAGAGAATCTTCCCACACCCTTGTGCCTGAAATCGAGTGCCAGCTTGTGGTCATGGTCATCTTTTCCCTTCCATGCACTACTTTTCATACCTATTGCAATATCTTTCCATGCCTCATCGCCAGTATATGCCCCATACACTCCCATGACCCTACTCATCCTCCTCCTGTCTTGAAATGAATCCCATTCAGGCTCCTTTATCATATCCGTCACTGATTGCATTCTGCGATAATTTCCAGAAACAAATCTAGCAGCCCTTTTTTGCACCTTCTCCAACTCCTGTATTTGATACGTAAAATGAGGGTCCCACACTACCATATTCGAGCAATGGTCTGACCAAAGTTTTGTAACCCAGTTAACCATTACGTTAGTATTTTCTCATTTTTTAAGAGCATGTGACTTCCAACTTTCCCCCACCCCTGGACTATTGTTTGAGGTTACTCATTTGAAATACAAAAAAAAAAAAATCGTTTATGTTAAAAAACTAAAATAAATTTCCTGAAACATGTTAGTGAACAAATGTAATTTTTCTCAAACATCTATATATTTGCTGCGTTGATATACAGTATGTTGCCTGCCCAGAGGGAACCTGGTCCCCAAGGTTAAGAACTCTATGCTATATGATACCGTAAGCTATCAATATGTTTAGTTTAGTTCTAATTCGTTGATTAGTTTGCTAGATCCTCACTGGTAGACAAAAATTCCTGAATTTACTGCTTTGACACCTGTGAGATCAGGAATCAAGTTAATACACAGGACAGGTGGTATGTTATATGGTAATTGATGACTTAAACTCCTCCTGCATTTTTTAAATATATCAATTAGATTTTGCAAGATGCGTGCTCAGATAAGCATAAATGTTAAAATTTGCATATCCTGTTTGTTAACCTATTACATAAGCTAGCTTCACATGCAATTCCGTTAAAATCAATCCGTGCATTAATATTTGCGTGATACACCGAGAGACAGAAAAAAAATCAAAATTTCTGGTTTTGGAAACTCTGTCATCGGTTTAGTACGTAGCAATTACTACGCCTATAATGTTTCATGTTCCACATATGGCAGTATTAATCATTTCTGAAGTTATCTATCATTTCTATGTTCCCAAGTTAACTATCGTTTCTTCATTTAAGTTTTCAACCACTGTTTTGCAGACGTCAGAGAGATTCAACCGTTTACGATGTACTTCATAAACAGGGTGTGACTGAAAAATGATATTTTAATTCTTATACTCGCACCAGGAATTCTGGCGGACGCGGGTTTGATACTCGGTGCTACCATTGTGATTTCGATTTCTGACGCCTTCCCTAAATCACTCCAGGCTAATACAATGGCCGAATTACTTCCAGCTATTTGTCCCTCATCCTCTCCTGGTTTAATGACCAACATAACGACGAGTTCGATGTGTCGTAAAGCCCGAAGAAATGAAAAATAATATATAGATTTCAAGTTTTGAATTTTGACACCTAACCATCTGATATTATACTTTGTACACTTTCAATATTTTGTCTAAGAAAACTTTGCAAATTTGTAATATTTTGCTACTGTATAAATACGGGATGATCCCACGAGTCGAATTAGATTTATTTATGCCAGTAGTTCGTGTAGATCCGGTTATTCACCAGGCGTAGAGAATTGGTGGAAGGTACAATTTCAGAGGCAGTAGGAATTAATTCCCATCCTAAGCGAACCGAGTTGCTTAGTGAATATTACAGTGTGAGAGCAATACAGTTTGCTTTGGGTTCTGCGAGAGTATGGCGAACTGAGAACATTCTGAACTGTTGCCTCAGCACGTTCAGTGAAAGCAATCTCTGAAAGCATGACGGCGTTGCAAAGCAGTGTAGGAGCGAACAGAATAGGCAGGCGCAGAGTACAATTTGCCACTCCTTGCATGTGGCATCAGTCTTGACGCTCATTAACATCCTTGGTCTGGCTTCACCTGGCCTCCCGCTTGTTTCCAACGGTCTCTGTACTTGTGAAAGCATTAATATTGTCTCTAGATTACTCGTGCGAACAATTTGTAGAGGTCGAAAACAGACACGCTCAGGTCAATGAGATGTTGTGTGAAGACATTCAGTGATATAACAACGAGTATTTGAAGATTTTAGACCTTCTTCCATAATGCAAATATCCAGAATTCAGTATCACTACAACAATATCATCTTTAAATAAGCCGTAGTGCAATAACCACAGAGTGTCTACTATATCACTTATTTTTAGCCTATGCTAAACGCATTTGTATTACAAAGTTGTGTAGTATAAAGGTAAAAACCAGCACAATAGCGAAATATAAGCCGCAGATGATGAAGTCACTTCTACGATTTAATAGTCGTTGTCAAAGAATATGAGCAACGAAGCAGATTGTTAGAATTTTGTGAAAGGTATAATCTAGTCGTGTAAAACACACTGTTTAAGAACCATGCAAAAAGGATATACACCTGGAAACGTCCATGGGATACAGGCAGATATCAGCTAAATTATAACATGGTCAAACAGATATGCAGGAATCTAGTTCTAGACTTAATGCGTACCCAGGATCAGACATTGACTCTGACCATAATTTGATAGTAATGCAGTGCAGGCTGAAATTAAAGCGAATAGGGAAGCAATATAAGCAGAACGGACTGGAAGTGAATAAACTGAAACAATCTGGCACGAGAAAAAAATTTGCAGAAATGGTAGACTTAGGTCTAAGAAGTAACTTTAAAAGGAGCTCAAATGAGGACGTGTGGAATATATTGAAGAGAGGAATAATGAACGCTGGTAAAGAAACGTTAGGCTTTATGGAACAATCCGCCCGTAATCCTTGGATCACAGAAGAAATTTTGGAGCTGATGGATCAGAGAAGGCACAAAAATGCTCAGGGTGAAGCAGTAAGAGAGCAATACAGGCAATTTAGAAATAAAATAAACAGGAAATGCAAAAAAGCAAAAGAAAAGTGGCTACAAGGAAAGTGTGAAGAAGTAGAAAAGTAAATAGTCATAGGTAAAGTAGATGTTGCATATAGAAAGATCACACAGAATTTTGGAGAACTGAAGAAAAGAGGTGTAAACATTAAAGCTGACGATGGGAAACCTCTTTTAAGCTCAGATGATAGAGCTAACCGATGGAAGGAATACACTGAAAAACTGTATGATGGGGAGGACTTGAAGAATAGCGCAATGGAAAAGAAAGGCGATGTCAACATTGATGATTTAGGATTTTTTTTTTAACTGCTTAATGTCTCTTAACAGCGAGGTCTTTAGAGACGGGAAAGGATGGGGGGCAGGGAATGGGAAGGAATTCGGCCATGGCCTTTTAAAGGAAGCATCCCGGCATTTGCCTGGAGTGATTTGGGAAATAATGGAAAACCCAAATCTGGATGCCCGGACGGGGATTCGAACCGCCGTCCTCCCGAATGCGAAGCCAGAATTCTAGCCGTTACACCACCACGCTCGGTATGACTTGGGAGATCATGTTTTCAGGACAGAATTTGATAGAGCTCTGAATGATTTAAAATCAAATAATGCAGTTGGAATTGATGAGATCCCTGTAGAACTTCGTAAATCCCTAGGAGAAGAAGGAATCAAAAGATTATTCAAATTAATATCAAAACGTTAAAAACAGGAGAAATTCCAACTGATTTTAATAAAAGTATCATCTTCACACTTTCGAAGAAATCACAAGCCGACAAATGTGAGAATTATCGCACCATTAGTCTAACATCACATGCTTCAAAATTACTGACCAGAATAATATACAGAAGAATGGACAGGGTAGTAGAAAAGAGAGTAGGTGATTATCAATTTGGGTTTAGGAAAAATCACGGTACAAGTAAGCAATTCTGGCTTTAATATTAATACTTGAAGGGCGGATCAAGAAAAACAAAGATACTTTTATGGCGTTTGTTGATTTAGGAAAATCTTTTGATAATGTTAGTTGGGAAAGGATGATAAATAATTCAGGTCTAAAATATCGAGAAAAAAGAATATTTTATGAAATATATGAGAATCAAGGGGCTATAATAAAAATAGAGAACCATGAGAGACAAGCATCAGTTAAAAAGGGTGTGAGGCAAGGTGGTAGTCTATCCCCGTTAATATTCAACTTGTATGTAGAAGAGGCAATAAAGGAAGTAAAACAAAAATTTTCATATGGCATAAGTGTTGAGGGAGAAAAAAATCAGTATGCTACGATTTGCTGATGACATTGTCTTCTCTAGCAGAACAGGCTAAGGATATTGAGAAGTTACCGAATGGCATGTACAAAATACTACAGGAAGATTTTGGACTGAATATAAATCAAAGCAACATAAAAGTGATGAAATGTAGCAGAAATGAACCAAACACAGTAGATTAAATATAAAAATAGGATCGAATGCAATAGGAGAAGCAAGTGAATTCTGCTACTTGGGAAGCAAAATTGCAACTGATGGCCGAAGCAGGAATGATGTTGAAAGCAGAATAGCACTAGCAAAAGAGCCTTCATGAAAAAGATAAATATTTTAGTTTCAAACATTGATGTAGGACTTGAACAGAACTTTAAAAAAAATTATGTGTGCAGCAGATCACTTTGTGGTAGCAAAGCATGGACTTTAGGAATTCCAAGAAAGAAAGAAAATCGAAGCATTTGAAATGTATGGTTTATTCCCCATCTTTCCGCAGTTGCTTAGCAATAAATTTTAAATGAAAAATCCGTCTTTTAGCAACAGGTTTTTTTATTATCTCTCAGACGCGTTTCGCCTCCTCTGAATGGGGCATCGTCAGTGACTGTGAATGTATACATGTGTTGTTAATACAAAGTTTACAAACATTACTCTATACAATTAAATATTTACAAGGTACATTCTACTTACGAATTTTTGGTTATGACAATTACATGTTGATCAGGAACAGCTCTCCTTGCATATTTTGTGTAGCCCGATTTGGTGTTGGTTTTTTCATCACTTCTATTCCACTTTTGAGGTCACTATTTTAATGTGTTTCTTGCTTTTTGCACTTTTTCTTATATTGAATATCCCAAATCACATTCCTCACTATTTACAAATGGGATACATTTAGGATATTCAATATAAGAAAAAGTGCAAAAAGCAAGAAACACATTAAAATAGTGACCTCAAAAGTGGAATAGGAGTGATGAAAAAACCAACACCAAATCAGGCTACACAAAACATGCAAGGAGAGCTGTTCCTGATCAACATGTAATTGTTGTCATAACCAAAAATTCGTAAGTAGAAGGTACCTTGTAAATATTTAATTGTATATAGTAATGTTTGTAAACTCTGTTTTAACAACACATGTATACATTCACAGTCACTGACGATGCCCCATTCAGAGGAGGCGAAACGCGTTTGAGAGATAATAAAAAACCAGTTGCTAAAAGACCGATTTTTCATTTAAAATTTATTTGAAATGTGGTGCTACAGAAGAATGCTGAAAGTGGGCAGACTAAGTACGACATGAATGAGTTTTGGAAATGATGGGTGAGGAAAGAAGTTTGTAGAAGAAGCTTACAGATGAAGAGACAAGCTGGTAGGCCATATTTTGAGACATGCTGGATTGATTAATTTGTTAGTGGAGGGAACGGTCGAAGGTAAGAACTGTAGAGGAAGACAGAGATTAGAATATATGAGGCAAATAATTGAGGACGTGGGTTGTAAGTGGTATGTAGAGATGAAAAGGTTAGCACAAGATAGGAAGCGATGGAGGATTGCATCAAACCAGTCGAAAGACTGATGACAAAAAAAAAAATTACTAAAATTATTTCAGTTTTTAAGATTTTCAATCAAATTCAATTCTGTATGACTTGCAGTTAAGACTTACAGAGCCTTTTTCCTCTTACCATATAATTAAGTAAACTGCGATTTCCTGTCAACCAAGTGTTGTGGAGTATATTTCAACCTTAGATATACGAAAATAAATAATAGCTATAGCTTATAATTTGTGGTTGTGATTATTGTAATTCTAAAAAAAATCTGTTTGTAAACCTACAGCTTAATAGGAATCTGTTAACATGAAAATCCAAGTTTAGTGAATCCATTACTTTCGGAAATAACAGGCCATCAGTCAATAATAGTAAACTATACAATATTTTTGGCAGTGTATTTATATATATCACTCTCAAATTCCGCTTAGTATGTCATTTGAGTCAAAGGAAATAAATAAAAATGACGGTAATTAAAATGTAACTACTAAATTTTGGTTAAGAATCTCGGAAAGGAGTGATTTCGGGAAAGCATGGAGAAACCGAAATCTGGATGGCTGACCGTGTATGGACTGGTGTGCTTCCTATTGCCAGGCACCAATGTAGTATCTAATTGAGACACAAAAAAAATTTATAATAATAATAATAAGAATGTGGACACTTTTGGGAAATTCTCACCTGAATTTTCGTGTAACAGAATTTTCAGAAACTAAAACAGACACATCGTTTCCAAAGTACTCGAAATTGCCTCTGGGCACAAAAATTTAGCAGTAATAATTTTTAAGCTCAGAGCAGATTTAGTAAAAGATTAATCTACTTTCTGTAGTTATTGTGGATCTTTATACATTATTATTGCCTTTTCATGCTCATATGTATTAATTTCTGCCACTGCAGAGTAAGATGTGGCTCTAAATTTTATTTTTCAAAATCAGAGACAGAAGTTATCACAACACTGATTTAGTTCGTCAAGAAAACCACACGAGATCAGAAATCACATATGGGCAATGCAGGGTCTGTGCTGGTTTACCAAAACCATCCGGGCGTACGCGGCCTAGCTGCTGCAATACTCAAATTATCTGGATGTGCCGTCGATAAATTCCTCATTGTAAGTTCACTTATGTTGAGCACAAGTGAATAAATACGTTTGTATGAATTCTATTAGGATTTTATTTGTTATATTTTCTATTTGTTTACGAGGTTTTAACCAGTTATTAGTGTAATTAAATATCATATTATTTTTCTGTCACATTTCTGTAACAAAAGTAATTTTAAACGCATTTAACGGACATGTTCATTAAGACATTTAAAATATTTATGAGTAATGTTACAATTTTAACATTTATTACCATTGCTTGTTTTATGATGCATCCTAAGATGTTGACAGGTTTATCAAGGCTGACAAATTTGTGAACTATACGTCTTTGGACAATTATGTAAACGTATTTGTTTTTTATTTTTTTGTAACTGCTTTACGTCTCTTTTTAACAACGAGGTCTTTAGAGACGGGAAAGGATGGGGGGCAAGGATGGGGGCAAGGAATGGGAAGGAATTCGGCCATGGCCTTTTGAAGGAAGCATCCCGGCATTTGCCTGGAGTGATTTGGGGAAACCATGGAAAACCCAAATCTGGATGCCCGGACGGGGATTCGAACCGCCGTCCTCCCGAATGCGAGGCGAGAACGCAAACCGTTACACCGCCCCGCTTGGTAAACGTATTTGAAATAAATGTCTCAGTCATATGACTGATGACTGAAAGGGAACATTTACTGTTCCACAATAGTAAAAGTAAAATATTAATAACTTAATGAGCTAGTTTCTTAGTGGCTGTGCAAATTCCCGTAGACGCCTAACCCGATTCGGCATTCCAACGAGAGAAGGGCGTCTACAGTTTAACGTGGAATCCGAACCTCGGAGCGTCCTAAGGTACTTCACGTGTAAATGTACCAGTTTAAACGCACGGCGAAAATACCTGCTGAGACGGGGATTTGAACCACAGACCTTCCATTCCCGTGTCACAGTAATTACCAAGTAAGCCACTAGGTGTCTCAACACCACACCTAACTTCAAATTGTTTCAACGTACATTGTATGATTAATTTTAATACCGATATTTCTAGCAAACAGTGTATCATCATCTATGATAAAAAAAAAAATTGGTGTTCACAGACTAATATTACAAACAGACGTTCTACATCGACTGGGTTTGAAGATTCCATTATTCAATATTGATAATTTTAATGGAGCTTTTAAGAATACTAAGGAATACATTTTCGAGTGTAAGGCTTGATAGCGTTGGTGCATTCCTGTTATTAGAACTAATTTCTATAATTTAAGATTTTTTTTTACAACCAATTGACATCTACTCTACATTTTCAGTCAAACAAAATGCTGACTTGCATAAAGTAGCTTTGGCAACAGGAAAGAATATACAAGTGAAATAGGTAACTTGCTGTTGAATTTCTCAGTTTCCTCAGTCCCAGAGATAGAAATTTGAAAAGCAGTCAACTATTTGGAGTCAATGTAGGAATTGAAAGAACTTTCTTGTTCGTGGATTTACTCTTTATATGGAATATTTCTATCATATCAATTTCTAATAGCAATGTATTAAAGAGCATAGCCAAACCCGATATGGAAACGGTAGTCACAGAAAAAGAATAAATCTAAAAATATACGTAATAACGATACCTGTAACAGATAAATTATTTAAACTGAAGCAGAAACGTTATATAGTGGAGCAATGTGCTTCTTTTCTTTTAGACAATTGACAAACTTAGTTTCTTTAACAGTGTCTTCGTTCATATCGAGCTGCTAAATAAGACTTCTTGGTATTCGCTCAGCTGAAGGTGTTTTCATTATATGAGTGATTTTGCTATAGCCTATCCAGGTACATAAGAGTAAGGACAGTACACAACGATCAGTATTCTTAATTAAGATTTCCATGCCCAAGACTGGACTCGAACTAACGACCGCTGAAACGCAAGGCACTAGTCCTTACTTTAACAGAGTCGGCAAGGTAAAGAAACTTAGTTTAACATATTTGTAACTGTTTGCAGCAATGACAATGTTTTGTTATTTGCTTCAATACAGCAAAACGAAAAAAAGAAATATGATGAACTTATTTTACATAATGAAGTTTAGCGGTTTTTATAAATTAGTTACAATCTAAATAAAAAACAAATTGTGATGAATTTATTTCCATCACACTGTTTTTCCAATAATGAGAGATACGTATTGTTTTGAATTAAACAGAACATTTATGCAAAGAGTGGGTAAAAACGTATTACACGACCGCGTGTTCATTATATTTAATTAAGTCACACATTTGTTCACGTTTAAAAACGTTTTGTTTCACAGATGTATATTAAATAACCAGCTGACAATAACAAAAATGGCAAATGATTTTTTGTGTTACGAGCTTTCCAGTTTTCTTACCAAGCAATCTTTTTCACTTCATACAACAAAGTGAGTTTTTTGAAATATTTTTAATATGAACGGCGATAATAATGTTAACAGGCTGGTAATAACAGCAAATCAAATTACAAAAAGACAATGATACGAAGTTTTTCTACGTAACTATTTCACCTATTAAATTAAACTCATCACACATGGGTACTGTACATTTTATATATCTTGGTATATTGTAATCGGACCACTCAATAAATTATTAAATTATAAACTCCGTTATTGAATTTTCAGGTTATAGCATTAATGAAATATGTTTAAGGATTGTTTAACTTAGCCTTTCAATCTACACAGACGGAAAAAAAAATCGCAACACCAAGAAAGACTTGTGTTAGATAAACGAAATTTGGTAGGCGTGTTTATACATCTGAAAGATGACATCGATTCAAATTTCGCGCTTCGCGCATAAGTGTGGCGCTAGTAGCGCTACTCAGAGCTTGCAAATCAGGTTTGCTTTAAATACGCGCTGTAAAGTTTGTGAACGTTATTTACCGCTGAGATTTGACATAGTGAGTTGATGTTAGCCAAGAATGCCTTTAAGAAGACGAAGAAGCCATTATCAACAGCTCACCGAGTTTGAACGAGGTCGTGTAATAGGGCTACGAGAAGGTGGATTTTCTTTTCGCGATATTGCAGAAAGACTTGGCCGGAATGTATCCACTGTGCATGATTGTTGGGTGCAGTGGTCAAGGGATGGTACTGCCTCAAGAAGACCGGGTTCCGGGAGGCCACGTGGCACTACTGAGAGGGAAGACCGCCGTATTCGGCGTACAGCTGTGGCGCATCGTACTGCGTCTGCGGCAGAAATTCGAGCTGCAGTTGGTACCACAGTGACACAACGAACTGTTAGAAATCGGTTACTTCAAGGACAGCTCCGAGCCAGGCGCCCTGTAGCGTGCATTCCACTGACTACAAGCCATCGCCGTTTGCGACTCCAGTGGTGTCAAGCCAGAGCTCATTGGAGGACGGAGTGGAGATCTGTTGTGTTTTCTGATGAAAGCAGATTCTGCCTTGGTGCCAGTGATGGCCGAGTGTTGGTCAGAAGGAGGCCAGGGGAACGCCTGCAACCAAACTGTCTGCGGCCTAGACACACTGGACCTACACCTGGAGTCATGGTCTGGGGAGCAATTTCCTATGACAGCAGGAGCACTCTTGTGGTTATACCAAACACACTGACTGCAAATTTGTACGTCAGTCTGGTAATTCAACCTGTAGTGCTGCCATTCATGAACAGCATTCAAGGGGGAGTTTTTCAACAGGATAACGCTCGCCCTCATACCGCTGTTGTCTCGCAACGTGCTCTACAGAGTGTCGACATGTTACCTTGGCCTGCGAGATCACCAGATCTGTCTCCAATTGAACACGTATGGGATATCATTGGACGACAACTCCAGCATCATCCACAGCCAGCACTGACCGTCCCAGTATTGACAGCACAAGTACAACAAGCATGGAACTCCATACCACAAAGTGACATTCGAAACCTGTATGACACAATGCATTCACGTTTGCAGGCTTGCATTCAAAATTCTGGAGGTTACACCGGCTATTAATTTAACAGTATTTCACATTTGAAATGCATTTTCTTGAGCTTAAATTAACCTGTGATCTTGAAAATTTAATCAATTAAACATGTTAACTTGACAAATGCATTGTCCAAATTTCATTACTCTACAATAATTTTTTCTTGGTGTTGGGATTTTTTTTTCCGTCTGTGTAGTATTCTATTTATAGCCGTATAACAGTAAGTAAGAAAGATTTTTTATAAGCAAAATTATATTTAATGGCGAATGTAACAACTAATTTTCTAATACGTAGATTTTTCGTGATCGTAAAATACCCTTCAGGTATTATTAAGCAATTAGAGAATGTGAAAAGAAGGTCAGGAACCAGGCATTGATAATGTTACATTTTATTCTCGGATTATGCGACTGAATTGAAACCGTTCCTTGGGAGAAAACTGATCTCATGAACATCTGATCGGTATCTCTTATATCTATCTGCAACAAAGTCTTGTAAATTACTATGTACTTAATTATTATGAACTGTAGTGAGCCAAAAAAATTTTATCACAAGAAAACCGCTTTAGGAGGAAGAAACTCTATTCGCAAACCATATCAATAACTAGATATTCTTGGTTGTGGTGTCGAAGGCATAGCACCTAGTAATCTATTTGTTGCATCAGACCTCCCGCAAACAAGTACAGGAAATGCCTCCAAAAGCCAACATTAAAAGCATTTTAAGAATATTTGCTGGTGACGCTATTAACAAAAGGAAGTCAAAAGTTTTGGTCATTGTTTAGAGATCAAAAATTATATTTGCGTTATTTAACCATAGTGAGACAACTGGCGATTTAAATGCACGGCAGTGTAATTTAATGCATATGATGAGCAAAAAGAGATTCCGTTTACGTTTGCATTAAAGTATTAAATGTTTGATAAGGTTGTTGGCTTGAAGTATTTTGACGTAACAGTACTAAGAAATGTAGAGTGAGATTAGCGTATAATCTTGGTGGAAGGAAACTAATTCTAGACTGCGATTTATAGATCTAGTTCTGAAGAATACAAAGGAACACACAAATTCTTGTTCGCAATCTTTTAGAATAGCGTGTGGGGCATCCACGTCGTAGGGGAATTGACTAATAGTTTCTAGGAAGAACAGCGACTGATTTCAACAATCCTTACGAAAGTATATTCATTTGATACAGCAGTTAGTCTGTGAGAATCTGTCGGTCGACGTTGTTTACGCTGGGATTTATGCGGTAATTCAGTTTTATTTACGCCTACAATGGAATGCTTCATTCACCGACTTAATGGTGATGCCGCTGTAACAGAATAGTTAAAACTGAGAAAATAAATTTCTATGCTATGTCTGTTGATATTTTATCTTTCATCGTGGCATTAGGGTCTATAATACATTGAGAAGAGTATATTTTTGGCCCAAAAGTCTTAAAGTTCTCCACAGTTCATACAACTGTGGAAAATAGTAATTGTGGATGTTTACTGCAAAATTATAGTTCAGTAATCGGATAGCTATTTCGAAAGTATTTATTTGGACTGGTGGAGGAGGAAAAGATGAAGTCCATAGTATGAATATTCAGAAGGCAGATGAATGAGTATTATAACTTTCTCCCTCTGGAAGCTCCGTATATTCACAACTACTGCTCGCATTCGGGAGCACGGCGGTTCGAATCCCCGTCCGGGCATCCAGATTTGGGTTTTCCATGGTTTCCCAAATCACTCCAGGCAAATGCCGGGATGCTTCCTTCAGAAAGGATATGGTAGAATTCCTTCCCATTCCTTGCCCCTCATCCTTTCCCGTCTCTGAAGACCTCGCTGTTAGAGAGACGTTAATCAGAAAAAAAAGCAAAAAAAACACAACTACTGTCTACATACAAATAGTTTACTGTTTCGGATAGTGTCTCAATACAATTATAAATTACTCTACTTTTATCTTTATTGTCTTCTTTAGTTGCTTCCGACAGAAAAAATGTACATTATGTGTCATTGTTTATGTTTTAGATTACTTTTAACGTCAGTTCTCCGGTTATAGATTTATACCTTTGATATTACCTCTTTTTATTTGAATGAATACGTATTCCTTATCTTGTATTATTTCTTTCCCTCTTACATCAGTAAAACCATTAATTCTCTGACCAATATTAAACTTCCCAATTTACACTTAATCATAAATTTATTTCGCAAGCTGTGATATACATTACACTAAACTCAACATAAATTTTCTCCTTTGTCATAGCCGTAACAACTTTTACATAATTCGACTTTCTCACATTTAAAGCCAATGTATATGCAGCTCTTCCCAAGATTCTACAATTCCAGTCAGCGGTCATAATCTTCCTGTGTTCACTTTAATAATTTTGCTTTACGTCAAGCATTCTACATCTACATCTACATATATACTCTGCAATTCACAAAATTGTGGGTGGCAGAGGGTGCTCAGCACCAAAGCTAATCTCTTTGCTGTGCATTCCAATCCCTAATGGTACGAGGGAAAAAAGAATTCATATAAGAATCAGTGCGGCACCTTATTTCTCTAATTTTATCTTTCCCGTCCTTCCGACTCAAATAGGTTGGTGGAAGAAGTATTTCACTACACTCATGAGTGAAAGTTGGAGTACGCATGTTTTCCAATAAGTTTAAACGAAACGTGTGTCGTCTATCTACCAGAGACTCCCAACCTAATCTACTAATCAGTTCTGTGACGCTTTCATAAGGACTGTAGCAAGCGGTCACGAATCGAGCGGCTCTTCTCTGTACTTTCTCTATACTTTCGATCAATCCCTTACGAAACGGGTCCCAAATGGCACAACAATAATCCAAATGTGGACGCACAAGAGATTTGTACGCTATCTCCTTTGTTTGTTCATTACAATTTTTCAAGATTCTACCTATGAATCGCAGCCTAGAATTTGCTCTACCTACTAAAGAATTAATGTGTATGTCCCATTTCATGTTCCTTTGTACTGTTACTCCCAAATATTTAATAGAATCGACCATATCAATAACTGTATTGTTTAACTCGTATTTCTGAACAATCGGATTCTTTTTGTTAGTTATGCTCATTGTCTTGCACTTTTTACAGTTTAGAGTAAGTTGCCACTCAGCGCACCAAGCCAAAATAACATCCAGATCGCGCTGAATTTCTAAGCAATCGGCCAAAGTTCTTACTTCCCTATAAATAACCGCCCTGTTTAAGCCTTGCTGCCAAAAATGCTCTTAATTTTCATAACTCTTACTACAAGTGTAAGAGTATGTTTTTTTATGTTTATATACATTCATAAGTTAACGTGACGCATATCCTCTAAAACAGTGTTTCTCAACCTGTGGTCCACATTTATTAGAATTACATTAGCATTACTGTTCGTGGTAAATAAATATTAAGAGTTGTTCGCTGGTATTTCGTAGATTTATACGATACAATGTGTCCAACGTGTTAGCAATATACACATAGATGAAAAAAGTAGATCTCATATAAGTTAGTGGTCCGTTCAATTAATTTTTACATTTTACTGTTGTTCGGGTAGAATAAGATTGAGAAACGCGGCTCTACAATATTTTGACCCAGTTTACAATTAATCGAGTGGAAGCTCTAACAGCCCCTCTGACGGATGTATTTCAACACTAATGGAAAATATTGGAGATATAATACTGAGCGCCGTACAGTGGATGCGCAGAATGTAGCGGTGCCAGTGTAGTGCCTGGTGGTAAGCCCTGACCCGCTCGCCGTCCCCACTCGGTTATCGAACGTTTGCCGACAGATCTGCTGTGCGCATGCTCACGTACAGTTGCAGCTCCACACCACAAGGTTTAAATCAAGCCGCCCATACATTTCGCCACAAAAATGAAACTTCTGCAGTATGGATACATTCCTTTACAGACACAAATACCTAAATTCTTGAATTAGTATCATTTTCTCCCTTAAAGACATAAAACATAGTACCGATTAACTGTGGAAGAAATATCAGTGCACTAGCAGATTAATAGAGGTGCAGAAGTAGTCTACCAATAGAATAGATGCTCGAACAAGTAGGCACAAGTAAAAAGCGTCTACTACTGCTAAGTTTGTATGTCACGACATGCAGCAGTAACTTTTTTTTAACTGCTTAATGTCTCTTAACAGCGATGTCTTTAGAGACGGGAAAGGACGGGGGGCAAGAAATGGGAAGCAATTCGGCCCTTTTGAAGGAAACATTTGCCTGGAGTGATTTCGGAAAACCCAAATCTGGATGTCCGGACGGGGATTTGAACCGCCGTCCTACCGAATGCGAGGCCAGAACGCTAACCGTTACACCACCGCGCTCGATAGCAGTAACTTCTCTTTGTATTATAGATGTTCGATTGCACTTCATATCATATTAGAGTTTAATAAGAAATGTATGTAATTCTGATATAAACCTGAAACAGTATTTAAATGGAATTCTGATTCAAACAAACCAATATATGCTGAAAAAACTAATTAGAATCAGCTCATTATCTGTTCAGTGAATGTCCAGGTAGTCGTCATACGGGTTTTTGACCTCTTAGTGTATGGAGGTATAGTTCTTCATTCCCTTTAAAAACCTTGACAGAAATGGGATGATTGTGTCGTCAACGTACAGGCTGCTTTATCTAAAAGAATTTCCTCCTTGATACGGACTTGGCGGCAGACTTGGTCTTATGTGTTATTACCTCCACTCGCGTAGTCTTTAAGTGGGGCTCATGCACATCTCATCTGGTTAGTGTAAAGTGAATACTGAACCTTGTCATCCACCTTCAGTCGGTGGCCACTCTCAGCCTTCTTCTTAAAATCACAAAAAGGTCAGGAAAGGATCTCTGTTTTAAATTAATCAATGATAATTGTTCACCACTTATCTTTTAAAGCACAGTTTCTTCTTATTTAGCTTCACTGAGCCGTATTATATTTTTTTATTTCAGAAGATTCCACCGTATACTATACTTACCAACTAATAAAAACTTAAAAAGAATTTATCGGTTCTTAATTACATATCTGTTACCGTTCACACTCTAATGTTTCATGAATATTCCATTACTGTTACAAATATCTTCTCTCATTTGCATATACGTTGCGCTCTGATGAATTACTTGTGTTTTCCAATAATAAATGTTTCTAATAATTTCTACCATTCTTTAGCATAAACCGAGTATGGTGGGTGAGCAGTAACGCTCTGACCTCGCATTCGGAAAGATGTGGGTTCGAATCCTCGTACGGGCATCCTGATTTGGGTATTCCATGGTTTCCCAAAATCACTCCAGGCGAATGTCGGGATGCTTTCTTCCCGTTCCCTGTCCCCAGTCCTTTGCCGCCTCTAATGACCTCGACGTGGACAAGGCGTATAGCCATAAGTGAAAAAAAATCTTTAGTGTAGGTTGTACAGTGATGAAGAATACTCAATATTTCTTCTGAAAACACAATGACCTGCAAATATTTACCGCTTGTTAACCTTGGCGGATTTGAACAGTGACTGTCTTAACAGTGGAAAGCTTGTGCGATATAAAGCTGCATTGAACATAACTTGGGCGGTCTTACAATTTTGGTACATTCGCATTCCTGTCTTACTAATGACCTCTTTCGGTCTTACTTAAACACGGCAATGGCTTCGCAGTTTCGCTTTCGATGAACAAAATTACCTTCAGAGTTATTACTTCAAAGTCTTCATTTTCTGACATTTTGCCTTCGGAAAAACACAGCTACTACAGTGCAACTTGTTAAGTCCTCATAAAAAATGGCGAATGAACAACTTATTTCCCATCATTTTCTAAAAATTTTACTTAAATGTAGCAGACAGACGCACAGACGAACATACACATACGAACCATCACTGACAAATGATAAATGGCGTCACAGATGCACGCACGCTCATTCTCTGACAATTGATGAACGGCCTCCATCTTACTTTCGGTTTTTATTCCTTCTCCCCAAATTTCTACTTCTGACTCAACTATATTGATGTGGTTCTTACACGCGAAACCTGTGGTGGAACTGTTTCCACATAGCTATGATTTTAATGTTGCACCATTTGCTCAACTCACTAAACTTGCTCTAAAAAGCCTCAAATTAGCTCTTATTTCTCTTAATAAAGCCCTAAAATCTGCAGGAAGATGTTCAGCTTCGATTAAAATTCTTTGGTTTCATCTGAATCTGAATAATCGTTGTCAGTTGCTCAATCGGCTGAACCACACACCTACCGATTATATAAGTAGTACTACAAATAAAAAGACATATGACATCATTGGTTGTGAAACTCTTCAGGCTTGTTCGAACTCCTTCTGGCGCGAATACCAGAAAGACATCTGAAACGCTTCGATAGAAGATCGCCGTTCATTTGTTTTAATTACCAATTCAAACAGCTGAGATGAAATTCGGGCCACCTGAGGGAGAATAACGACAAGAAATAGACAGACCAGCGAAACCTGTGTCGTATTTGAGCAGACTTTATGCTGTAAGAAAATACACAGCTGCAGCTTCGTAAGGAAAAAACATGAGATGTAGGTTGCTAAGAGCGCCTCTATTTGTACGTACCTCATGCGATACCGAATTTATGAATTTGCTGGTTGCACGTACACAGCATACATACATAGCATCATTGTAAATATAAATGCAGATACCTAGGTTAACGTTTAAAAGTATATGTTGCCGCTGGAAAACATTACTTGTTCGGCAAATTGCTTTTCTGTCGAGAAACTCTATAAGAGATATTTAATAATATCAGTACATGAGTCTGTGTCTTGTTGATGGTCAAAGACGCTATTGTTTCTGCTGGACAGTGAGATCAGCCTTTCTTTTGAGTGTGAGTCGGTGCAGCTCGTGGTAATCCAGACTTTTCATAGTTCTCACTGGTTAGGACCGTCGCAGGGGTTGGCTCTGTTGACAAAATAAAGATCCACATCGAAGTACTACTGGTTTATAGCTGCATACAATGTTTCATCGTGATGGGAGTGATTACTGACAATGGTTTTTTTTTTTAAAATTAAGTTTCTGCATTCGTATGTTACTGCAAATGCTTGCACACATCTTATAGATGACGAACACCGTAGTAACCATTTTTGTCAAGACACCATATACGAACTGTAGCGTTGACAAGGTTTTCATTGTTCCCATATTAATAGTTTTGGTGGTGATACTGTTTTTAGTGATGGGTAAATATAACCATTTCGTCCTACTGATGTACAGATGGAAATTTTGGTTGAATGAATGTAAATGAATAAAACATAAAACTTCTATACTATTCAATTTAATAAAGTATTTTCAATTGGACATAAATTAAGATTTCTGAAATTTTTTACGTACAAAGTATTCAGTTTTCCAACATAGTGACAAATCACCATAGGTCTTCTGTGCTTTTAATGTAATCTGATGCTCTTCCGTCAAAGTCAATACTTAAATGAGACCAAAAATTCGTTCCGATAAGTTTAAATAATATGGATTTAATCAAACTATTAAACATTCTTTTACCAAAGAGTTGTACAAAAATTGTCATCAGCGCTATAAGGAAATAAAAGTATATTACTATTACTTAAAGTACGACATAAAAATGTTTTTATGATGGTTATTTCCAAGGGAAATATTTAAATTCTAGGCGCTCTCAATATTTCTGGCTGCATAAACCAGTTTTTACAGTAAACTGTAAAAATGAAACTGTTAGCAAACAACGTGTTTTTTCTTTTTATGACTGACATATACGAAGTCTGTCAATCATATTAGAGAATTGTAACTATCAGTAAAATGGTTCCAAATATAAATTAAAGAGAGGACATAGTTCTGGTGTCGGTGAATAGCTTCTCATGGGAGTATTTCGAAAATGAGGGGACAGGAATAATTATGTATTCCCTGCTGAACTCAGATTTTATAATGACAATCTCCCTATAAGCCTCATATAGGAAGTAATTATTTATGGTTTACGGGATTCGATTGAGGAGAAACTGTAACACCTACACCTAATGCAATGTAATGTGATGAAATTTAAATAAAAACAATATTTCTTAAGTTATTTAATAATCGTTATTTGCAATGTTCCACAAATACAGTAGTTACGCTAAAAAAAGAGTATAATTACGAGTATTGTGTACAAAATTTTAGAATGTGTAACTAAACAGTTCAGAAATACGTAAGTAGGTTTCAAGAACTGTGAGCTAATAATTATGAAAGATAAAAAAACTCACTGCTCTATCCACTTCAGACCACAGTATTTTTCGTAAATGGTTTACAGCAACTGTACCACATTCACGTTTGATTAATATTTTAAAAAGTCTAGATTTATACGGTTATAGGAAGGTTGAGCTACATAAATTCTTTATAAAGTACAAGTAATAAAATTAGAGCACCCATAATTAATAACAGGAAACTGCAATCTTGAATTCTAAGAGGGATCTCCGAAAATAATTAACTGACCAATAAAGAGAACTTGAAGAGCGTAATGAGTCGCAAAGAGGATGGAATGGAGTGATTTATAGGACAGGAGACTGCTTGCGGTGCTTGAAGGTTGCTTTTATTAAGACTTCCCGCAAGTATTAAGCGGACAGCTGTCTTCTCATGAAGGCTTGTTTCATCATACCCAGTATATCCTACTGGAGAAAACGTTAGTAGCTGTTAAATTGTAAGAAATAATAATTCATCCCAACCAATGTGTAGGTCACAAGGTTATGAAAATATAGTTGCTGCAGATATATTATTGGTAGCAGTAACATTGATCAGCCTGAATGTAATTTTATGGTTTTCCACATACCAGTATTATTTTGATTATCTCTATAATTAGACACCATTGACACAGATAGCCAGATTATTCAAATTACAGAGTGGTTGCAGAACCCAAAAGCAGTGAACTTATCTCTCCTCACCATTCTACAACTGCATACAATATTTGAAAATAACGATACTCTCGGAAACTAATTTTGCAGCTTTCTAAATAGCAGTATTAAATGTGATGAATTAAGAATTATAGATCCCATCTATTTCAGAAAGAAGAACACATAAGTTTTGTGGTAGTTTGAGTGAAAGGAAATGTCCGTTGTGCAAGCATTTTGTACATTAGACACAAATAATTATTTTGTATTCTGATTTCTCCAAAGAATACCATAAATCTAAATATAATGTAGCGTTTCACATAAGAATTCACAAAGAGTATCGAAGTTACGTATTCTTAATAGGGTCAGATATTGTTAATTGTTCTAATTTGTTTTTAAACCATTTGAGTAGACTTATTTTTAATTCTCCATTTAGAGACTTGCAAATACCTAGCAACTGAATGCGAGACTGTAGTGTGCTAGTAGCAGTCGTAAGTTTAATACATGCTGAAAGTCTTTACAAGTGTACGTTGCGATGGTGCATTATGGTAAATGGCAGTCATCGAAATTGATAACTGGGGTTGTAATAATCTATGTTTTTGTGTGTGACGTATATAAGTTATAACGTTAAAATTTTGTGTAATTTATTGTGTGTCAGTTGTATTAAACTTTTATAAAGCACACTAAGTCAGGTGCGTTATATTTTCGATCTTTCGCTCACAAAAACTTTACCATTCGCAGTCATAAACATGGGATTTTTGGATAAATATTGTATTGCGAAATTTTATAAATTTCAAACTTAATGGAAATTAACTTGTAATTCTATAAGTTTCTATAGTTCCCACTCATTAAAATGACAATTCCAGGTCAGCACCATTAGGGGCGTAAAACTGGCATAATAGCCGAGCACATTCGTTCAAAAATTAAAAACGAAACCGAAGCTAACATACATGTTTGAGTAATGCAAGGATTTCTTTTTACTACTCGCCAAAGCTCTTCTTTATCCGGGCTTGGGACCTGCAGCAACAATCACCATACTACTCAGTGGTTTTTCACTGCAGAGGATTAACCTGAATCATGCAAATTAGACTAAATGAAAAATAAGAATAGATTGACCAATATAATTACTACAGAATTGAAATTACATGCAATAAACAGCAAAAAGTAAAGAATCAAACAATTAAGGCAGTAAGTTTACCAGGTTGCTTAAAATACTCATAAGGGGCAATAAAAACATTACTGTCCAAGGTAAAGTAAGGATATAAACAGCCACAATAAGACTTACCTTGTACCGGTGCAGAACCCAGTGTGACACAATAACAATATAAAAGATATTGGTAAAGACTAAAGTGAAAGTATTAAAAATAATAATAGGGCAAACACTGAGGAATATGACAGAGAATGAAGTTATACCTTTGTAAAGTGCTAAAAATAAGCATTATAGTAAAAGAAAGAAGAAAATATTGGAAAGAAAACAAAGACAGAATGGGCGAAGAAAGAATTATTAAAAAGCCAGGGACAGTAAATCTGTTGTTAGTGGAGAGTGAGAAAATGGAAGACCGAAAAACACTGGAAGGAGTGATATATGTACTTTGAAACCTTGGACTTGGTAAAGAGCACTAAATGAAATAATTAACAGCATTCTACGTTTCTTCCTCTATTAATAGCTGCTTTGATAGCCAGGATGGTTCCTTCGAAAGAGCATGACCGAATTGCTTCCCATTTTTTGCCATTTCTCCCGCCTCAGTTGATCTGGATGTCTACAAGGTTTAAATACTCGTTCCACCGCCCCGCCTCCACAAGAAAAATAGGCTGTTTATTTTTTGCAGGATTCTCTTCTAGTACCATCCATAAGGACATGTTACTCATATCATAGGTGACTTTGAGTTAAATACCTTAGAGCGAAAACTAATTTTAGTGTAAACCCCTAATGCAGAGAAACCATTCACATTAACGGCATTGCAGCTCACTGAAAATAATAACTAATTAAGAAAGAAATCATGAAAACATTAAAAACTACCTCGGAAGTCTAGGCAATCACTTTAGAAAAGTTCGTTTGTATACTGATTAAAATCGTTATTGGTACATACGGGCATACTTTTAGTATGTTAATTGTTGCATTTTCAGATATTAAGAAAATTATGTTGATATCTACATTTTTTGGGTCAGCTGCAGCTGTCACAACTGATTTGCACGTGTGCGTTTCAGGATCAGTGTTTGTTAACCGCATGACTTAAGTTCTGAATACATTTAACAATTGATACACTTCGATGGAAGATGGCGTCGTTTGATTTTGGTAATGGTATGTTTATTTAGATTCCATCGTTGAAAACGTTTTATCTGATAACTTAATTAGTTAGGAATTAAATTAAATTTGACGTTAACTAATGTCCAGTGCACTAGACGAACACAACATTCGTTCAAAGTGGCCTGGTAATTGACGTGGTTTTTACATTGGTTATTCATATCAGTTAATGGTATCTCTTTGTGAAGTGGTAATCCGCTATAAAGTCATTCTAATTTTGTAACATTCTTTATTTAATAGTTACCATCAGTTTTAAGGTGAACGAATTTATTGATGGGCTTATCTCTTTGCTGCAATTATTTATAGTGTATTTTGTGTTAATTTAAAACTTATGAATTTACAAAAATTGCTTTTTTAACAGCCGGAAATGTTTGATTAAGCTAATTCTTTCAGAAAATATACTACTCTCTTAATATTGTTATTTGTAAACAGTGTCTATATTAATACTTTTTTTTAGTAAATTTGGGTAAGAAACATTTATAGTTTGCTTGAGAACCCATTAAGATAAATCGAATAACATAAGCAGAACTAAATTTTCAGTAACCAAAAATATATTATCAATATGTCTGTCGGTAATCTAGAATCGACATTTTACGGATAAAACTGGAAGAGTGAAATTTCTGAATTATAGAGCCGATTCGTAATGAGGATTCATTTAATTTATTAAAGCTGATATATTTCTTGGTTTCAGGGACATAAAAATTTACTTGGAATTCCAGCCTACAACTGAAATGATCACTCAAATCATTTAAACGGAAATAGTGTTCGTACTATTAGCTCCCGAATGGTCCTTAAAATCAAATTTTTTTTTTTAACTGCTTAACGTCTCCCATAACAACTAGGTGTTTAGAGACGGGAAAGTATGGGGTCAAGGAATGGGAAGGAATTCGGCCATGGCCTTTTGAAGGAAGCATCCCGGCATTCGCCTGGAGTGATTTGGGGAAACCATGGAAAACACAAATCAAGATGCCCGGACGAGGATTCGAACCGCCGCCCTCCCGAATGCGAGGACAGAACTCTAGTCGTTAAACTACCACGCTCGGTTTAAAATCAAAAGAGTTTTGTAACGGTGTAAATTCAAACATGAGCCTGAAAAAGAAAGTGGGTGAGTATTCGAGAAATATGACATTGATAAAAGTGACGGATTGATCTGGAACTGAAGATTAAAGGGAAACAAATATGTTTCATCCGATATGCACACTCTTATAAGCAGGCTGCCTCCTCTGAGACTTGTAACAAATCTGTTTCCGCACAGCTGCATACGCCGTTGCTCGTTTCCTTGACGTGCACTGAAATGGAATTTTCGTATCAGATTGGAAAACGCGTAGCAGCTTCGATCGTAGTGGTTATGACTTTAACTTCGTCTTCAGACTTTCGTACGGAACTGGGAAAGAACGAATCTGGATGTTCTCGGAGAAGGAAATGCAACACTCTGGGTATACCCTAGTACTGAATAACGCCGATTTAAGATTTATAACATTTTCTGTGGAGTTAGAAATGTACGCTGCCGTGCTCTAGCATTGTCAAATGTAGCTTTTTCAACATTATGTGTGTGCTGTGGGTTGTTATAAAAGTTTGATTTCCACCTGCAACTTTCTGTAGCGAAGATTAAATTTAAATGAAAATAAACATCCCATTATTAGCTCAACACGATACTCGAAAAAATTACGTTGCTTTAATTCCTTTATAGTGTTTGGAAAATATATTTTATAAAATTAACTGTCATGTTCGTGTTTATTAATACAAACAGTAACCTGTAATGTTAACGTTATCTTCCAGATTATACTGAGACGTGTCGTGCGATACAGGCTTCGACCATAAGTGTCCTTTAATCGTTATGGAATACCATAAGACTTAAACGATAATAGATTATATTTACTGGAAGGACATATATTCAGAAAATTTGAAGCAATGATATGGAAACAATATGATTAGAATATAGGTAACGCTATGATACTCTCTCTACGCCACATTAAAATAAATATTTCCGACATAAGATGAAAGTCTGGTAGACTATTATGTATCTACACTGAAGTGCCGAAAGTCATGGGATACATTCCCCTTTTGTCCAGCAACAATCCGACAAGATGGGTGCAATACGTTGTACACGACATGACCTATCGATTATGTGCAAGATATGTTCGATTGGATGTGTAGGTGACCAAATCATTCGCTGAAATTGTTCAGAACGTTCTTCAGACCAATCGTGATCGATTGGCGTGATGATATGTCGCATTTTCTACCAGGAAAATTTCATCGTTGTTGGGAACATGAAGGAAATGAATAGCTGTAAATGGGCTTCAAGTAGCTGAACATAAACATTTCCAGTCAATAGTCGGTTCACTCCGATCACAAGTCCCAATCTATGCCCATATCAATATGGAATCACCAGCAGCTAGCAAAGTGCCTTCCTGACAACCTGGGTTTATGGACTTGTGGACTGCTCAGCATTTTTGTATGTTTATCCCGCTGTGCTACCGTCATCTGTTAGTTGAATCTTCTTATTCCATGACTTTTTGCATTTTAATATTGCGTTGTGAATAGAAAATAACTTCCAGTTTGGCCCTGCAAGTTAAAACGCCATACTCAACAAGCAGATGACACAAGTCCAGATTCAAATCTGGCAACGCCTTACCAGGATTAATGACTACTGTTTACAGACGGTTTCCCAACTATATCTATAATCTTGTAATTCACAAAACTGTGATTGGAAGAGGTTGCTTTGCAACACAGATGAAGCTATACTCTGTGCATTACAACCCAAATGGCAAGAAAGAAGACAGAATTCATATAGGCATCAGAACGACACTTAATTACATTCATCTTGTGATTTTTCAGGCTTCCGCGGGCGTCTTTGTTAATGATTACTAGATTTTCGGAGTATGCCGTGTTGTTTATTTGATAATATAAACTTTTGGCTGCCATTCTACAGCCTTCGTCAGAGATACAATTTATGTTGACATAGCAATGAGCGTCCTATTACTCCTTTAGACATCAGAAGAAACTGATAGTCAGGCAAATTCGTTGTGGAGAGGTTAGCATACCGTAACCGCCCATCTATCTTTAAGTTTAAAGAGCTGAGTAGCTTGTTTAATAACAGAGAAAAATTGCGAGTCTCAGAGGTCCTTTATAGTTACAATGAGAGGGAAGAACTAACAGAGAAAATAATTCCAACAAAGGAATTTCAACATACGAATACCATTCCATCTTTAGTATGATTCAGTTACTGGTATTTTATATGACTGGTGGGGATAAGCAATACTCAAACCTCAATCTGTCAGTAAAGAGGTATCTTGCGGAAAACTGGAGTAACACCGTGCATA
The DNA here is from genome assembly GCA_031002005.1 of Vandiemenella viatica. NCBI lineage: Eukaryota > Metazoa > Arthropoda > Insecta > Orthoptera > Morabidae > Vandiemenella > Vandiemenella viatica. The sequence continues at coordinate 168,320,581 of JARYHS010008074.1, read as the reverse complement.
TCTATCCTCTTCAGTCCCGAGGTATCATATATGATACCTCCAGAAATTATTTTTTTCTTGGGCCACTGTAAAGCTGAACCTTTTCTGGCCTATCGTATCATCTACAATATACATCGCGCTTCTCACAGCTCATATGTTCGATCTTCTGCTTTTGGTAGCCCTGATTGGAAACTTGGGATCCTGCAGCTGTACAACATGGCTCCTCGAAATAAAGGTAAAGACATATTTTTTTTCCATGAAATAAATTTTTTCCATGAAATAAAGTAACATGAAGCAGTAAAGTTGTGTGTACAATTTTCCTGCTTGACTCCCGATGTATCATATTTGTACCACCAATAAAAAATTAATTATTGTTTAAAAAAATTGTTATGGTCATTCATTGTTAACTAGCATTAACACAAAGTTAATAACACAATAGTAGTTCTCTTGCACTTTTATTGTGAGCTCGGGACTGAAGAGGCTATACGGATGGATCTAAAATTGCCCTAGGAGGGGAGGTAGGATGTGCCTTTTTCTGTCCTAGTACTAGGTATCAAGGAATGTATAAACTAACATCAGCTACATATATACACTGCAGAAGCAATAGCTATTTTAGAGGCAGTCGAGTACTGCACAAAACTAGCGAAGACAAAGTATTTAATCTTCTCATACTCTAAGAGCGTTTTGAATTTTATACAAAACAAATATTTGGGCAAGAAAACTAATTAGTTTATACTAAATGTAGTACAAAAGGTAGTAGAAAGCTGTAGAAGAAACAGGGTAATCAGTTTTCTCTGAATGAAGGCACATACAGTGGTTATCAGTTACGAAAAAGTGGATCAGCTGGCAACGGAAGCAGCTAGAATACGCGTCGCCCTCAAAACACGGATACCATACACGGACTAACTACCAGAAATAAAAATCAAGGCATTGAACAAGTGGCAGAGTGAATGGGACTCCAGTAAAAAAAACAAGGGGGCAATATTAGGGTAGTGTCCAGTCCCGAATTCCTACCCGTCCTTGGTTTTAATCATCCGTCCTGCGTTTTAATCATGGTTCATTCGCACAGCATCTACATCGCTTAAACATCATAAAGTCAGATATATGTGAATACTATAATTCCGAATTAGGTGATATAAACGATATAATTTACTCTTGCCCAAGACATAAAGCTCACAGGCCTTGAGAGATCTAATCAGCTTCGGAATACCTTTCCCCACAAGTATTTCCTATCGGCTGCTTGGCAACAATAAGGTTATTTATAGTTTGTTAGTGAGATTTATAAAAACAACTTATATTAAAATTTAGAAAAATAAGTTTTTAATATTTTTTCTGTTTTATAAATAATTAGTTTTATAAAGAAAGTACTGTTAAAGTATAGATAAAAATCTTCTTTACATTTGAATATGGTGTAATTTTTGTAAATGTGTTATATTAATTCTTGATTTTATAAACATATTTGTATCCATTTGAGTAATAGTCGACCTTATAATTATCTTGTAAAATGACTTGTTTATCTGTACAATGCTTTACAACGTCCTGACTATTTGGATAAATAGCTGATGGCTGTGTAGTGCAATTTGGCGCTTCAGGCCAAATAAAATAAAATAAAAATCTGTGATGCTTGGCGCTCGATGCTATGTCAACATAAATAATATCTCTGAGGTAGGCTGTAGAATGGCAGTTCAAAGCGTAGGTTATGAAATAAACATCGCGGCATACATTCATCTTATTTCTCCTGTCATTGGGACCCAAACAGGTTGGAGACCGATGAACTATTTCGACGCAGTCCTAATGATACCGGATGGTCGCATGTTTGCCAATTAAATGAAACGAAACCTAGGTCATCTGTCAGACAGTACCAGCTCAATACATATATACATTTTGCGATGCTTTCGTAAGGGCAGAGATAAGCGGTCACAATGGGAGCGGCTCCTCTCTGTATTTTAAATACTATGAATGCGATCGGGATCCCAAATAGCACAGGAGTAAATGAGGACGAATGAGAATTTAATGCCCTGTATCGTTTTATATGCGTTACAATTCTTAAAAGTTCGACCTATGAATAGCAGTCTCGAATTAACCCAACCTTCTACCTGAGTTATCTGTTGTTCCCACTTAATGCTGGTTTGTAAAGTTGCACCCAAATACTTCGGGAAACCAACCTCATCAATGACTGAATGGTTTATTTTGTACACCTAAGGCGAACAGATTTTCTTGTTGGTTATGCGCATTGCTTTGAAATTTTTTGAAATTTACTTTAAGTTGCCGTTTATCGCATCATTTTGAAGTAGCGTAAACAATCAATGGAATTCATAACTTCCTTATAATTAACTTCATCATCAGGGGCAAGTGGTAACGTTCGGGTTGGTTCTTTCAACAAGACCATGGCAGAATTCCTTCCCGTTCTTCCTCCCCTGTCTTTTCCTCCATGTTGCGAGCTGTGAAGTCCGAGCAAAAAAGGTGTATATGTTATGTATTTATACTTAACTGTTGAATTTTTCTCTTTAAAACTGCGATAAATTTTTTCGTGGACTCCGTGATCAGAAATTTGGTTTAAAGCTGATTTCCATCGATTTTACTGTGCAGTAATCAATAGATGATAATAATAAAAGAATTAAATTATGATAAAGCTTAAGTCTGTGTGATTGGAATGGGATTCGAAGCAGCGGTCCTGTTTGGCAGTGTACCTTTTCATCACGTCATTTCCATAATACACGAGTAGTTAGATATACGTTTCACTAGATGCAATAATTTATATACGCTTATTGTTGTACCATCTGTATTTGTTTTAAGGGAACAAATGCTGCTGCTAAATTGTATCCGATATAGTATCCCTGTCAAATAATGATGGTGCTAGTCAGGACATGGTCAGAATTCGAGTTTTAATTACCTATACGACTGATCCAATATCTAACCAGTTCAGGCATCCCAGCACATTTTCAGCTCTAGTCTTAAAGGAATCTCATAATATTAAATTATTTCTCCACTTGGTGGAAGGAACTAGATGCTTTCATTACATTTTTATACACTCAATATTGGCCCTTAAAACTTTTTAAGAAATACTTTCAAAATAAATGAAGTTTTCCTTACATTTAGTCCCCTTTCCTTAGTTAAGACTTTGCTCTGTGTGAGACTGTCTTTGTATTAGATACTCGTTAAACTTGACGACGAAGCAATACGTTATCCTATGTGTCTTTTTCTTTGTTTCTCGTCTTTTGAATTAGTTTCTTTTATTGTTGAATTCATGAGTATGTTTAAGTTTAGTAGATAAAGTAACTATTATATTTCGCTCATCTTTTTAAATAACTGATTAATATGCTCTGTCGCTTATTTGTACACTATTCTCATTTCCTTCACATGTCACTTGAACCTACACAACTATCGTTTTTGTAACACTCCATTTTTTTTCCACTTCTAATTTTTACAACTTTGAAATACTCGGTTCAAAAATATAATTATCAAGATCTTCCCTTGTTCCCACTCCTCTCCTGTTATAAGTGTAAAAATAAGATGTCATATTCCTCTCCTGTTTCTGAAGCCATGTGGGTCCTCTTAAAACTGGCGTTCCGTTGTTGTTCTCGTACACTATAATCTTTTCTATCGTGTTACGTCAGAAGCATAGCTGGTTGGTGCCCCGTAGTTGGCTCACTTTTTCCTCTTCATTATTAGTGTTATGAATCCCTTTTCCAGCCGTCTGTTATATGGTTCACTTTGGATGTTAATGCCAGATCCAGGTGCTGTCTTTATTGTGTTTATTATTAACTAAAATCTGTTCTGACAGACTTACCCATGAAGGCTCTTTCTGTTTCTTTATACGTTCCATTAATGATCGTGGCTACTAGTAGCTCCATATCCTCTGCATTCATATCTTGTGAAAATATCTCAACATCTCCTTTCTGATTCCCTCCACATCTCTAACTATGTTCTTGTCATTCCTATTTGGTCGTATTAGTTCCATTTTCGAGTAAACATCTCTCATTTCTTCTCATTTTTCAACCTTCAGTTTTCTTATTTCCTGTATTTTCCTAGTTATGCATGTTGTCTCCGTTGTTACATCTGTTTCACTATTTAAAGAAATGAATTTGTGGATAAGATTTTTTTACCTTCTCATATATTTCCTGTATTTTGTTACTTAATAACCTTCTTAATCCATTGCTCACTCTTTGTTACCTATTTCTACAGCACGTTCAATTGAAGTTTTAAATACGACGATATTTCCTTTCTCACCGAGTCCAGTGGATGAATAGCAAATCCCGGTATTCGAAACGCCGCGGATTCGAAACGCCGCGGATTCGATTCCTCGTCCAGTTATCGATTTTTCAGTTTTATGTGGCTTCCTGAAACGATTGCATGGAAGGTTGTTTCAAAAAAGTCCATGGTCCAATTCTTCCCCGTTCCTTACCGACCATCCTCTCCTGCCTCTGATGTCTGCGACATTGTTGGACCGTAAAATAAGAATCAAACAAAAAGAAAAATGGGAAACCTTTCACGAAATATAATTTTCTTCGTCTTCCACAAAATTTGATATTTTCTTGGTAGTGGTCGTAGAAACGAACCTGTTCCTCATGCTTGCAACCAAGAGTTTGGGCTCACTGTTCAAACACCAGACCGAAAAAACTTTAATATCTCACACTTTCTCTGATTTTCGTCTGTTATCATGTAGGCCTATTTAATTATTATTTTCGATTTTCATCACAGCTATACCGAGTAACCGAATAACTTTCTTGCTTTCGGAAGGAAGTACCATTAACTATCGTGTTTTTTCTTACGCCAAAGTGAAGGATCTGTTCTTCCTCATAATATCTAATTTCCTATTTTAAAGTAACTATTTCCTCCTCCTAGCCAATAACAGCATGAATATTCAAATTCCCTACAATCTTGATCTTTTCTTCCGTAACCTGGTACTGCAGGTATTTTTTTTTATTAAAAAACTGAAAAACAAACAAAAACATACTAGTGTTTTTCATCTTCGCTGCGGCCTGGCATACCTTGCAGCAATGGTGAAACTAACTTAGTAAACCGAATTCTGAATATTTTACTTTTTTCACTTAATAAATATCAGACTTTAAGAGAGTCGATAACAACTGACAATATTCGATATTCCTTAACACAGTTCACTCTGAACAACCAGGTTACGTTTGAGTTAAACACACTAGAAGTAGCGGCGATTAATTAATATGTTCATAACAGCCATCCAATGTAGATTCAGGAAGAAAACAGGGTTTCCACTTGAATACGTACTTAGCAACATCCACTGGTGCATAGAAACGGTGAAGCGCATAAACCCAGTATTGACAACAGATTACTTTTGCACGACTGCAAGCTGAAAATTCAGGTCAGATATCAATGACAGTGTAATTGTTGATTCACGGGACTAATTGGAAGTAATCGAGCGAAAGGGACTGCTCGTTAGCGGCGGCGACAGTGACAATTACGGGGCTCGGTGTATGCTATAGTTATGTTCCATTTATCTAACAGTGGACTGAACGATAATGCAGGCGTGTACAGATGATTCAGTACATGCCATCATTGTTTCCTGAGGATGCAGAAACCACTATTCTCAGTCGGGTGAAACTTATCATTTACTGAATGGGAGGCAACAAACACATTAGCGTACAGATGTATCGTAAGCAACTCTTTACACAAAATGTTGGCAGAATGTAAGAAATCAGTCGAAAGTAATAGAGACGGTGTCCATGTTCATTTCATAAACGAATTTCAATCAACACAAACTACGTACTTTTATCGTAATAGTGGTAGATACATCTGTGAATTAGTATAGATTAGTTTAACTCTTCAGTAACAGAGAAACAGAATCTGATTTCATAAAAAAGATGAAAATTAACGCTTAAGCCACCTATAATTCACCCAAACCATCCCGGCATTCGACTCGAGTGATGTGTGGATAACCATAGGAAATCCGCCCGCCCTGTTGGCTCATCTTATTGCGGCATCGCGTTGGTGTCCGAACGGTGACAGGGTGCTTGCTGGTTCGAATTTTGGTGGTGGAAGAAATTTTCGTCATCGGGGCTTGGCCGGCAGGGTAGGAAAGGTTGTGGTGCACAATTTATAATCACCAGATTATGGGTCCAAGTCCCGGGATAAATCTCAAACCTGTTTATAGTGCGTCTGGAGTGAGTGAATACAGCACTGTTGACGGTGATTCATCTGTCTGATGGGGATGTTAAAACTGGCGGCTGGTTGCCTTTCGGAAGAGTAGACCAGAATGTGCCGGCACCGCGTTTCATCCTTTCCCTTCTTCATCTCTCATTTCATACAACAGAACAACACACTCTACACGCAGTCATCCACACGTGAAATAACATATACTTGGGTACGCAATATCCCCTACGCCTAGAAACGGGGTGCATGATAAGAAGATGGAAAATTGAAATCTGGACGGAAGAATGGGGATTCGAACGCGCATCTTCCCGAATGCGAGGCCAGAGCGTTACCACTCACCATCCACGTTAGGTTTGCTAATGGTATCCTACATTATTACAAGGAATCCAAAATCGGCAAGCCTTCTAAATTCTTGAAGTTTATAAATCATCCTTTTCCATAATTCCTGGACAGATTAAGGGAACGCAAAATTTTCTGTCAAAATCTGAAACCAGATGTAGATATCTTTTGATCCTAAGATTGACTTCTTAAAACCGAGAGACCAACACGTTGTTAAAAAGCTATCTGGAGCTCAAAATTATATTAAAAAGTTATTTGATGGTTGATAATAATATTTTTAGCCTTGGATAAAATTGTAACCGAATAATATTGAAGATGAATCTAAAAGTTTAAGTAGACTCAGAAGTTTACCTGTAAGGCGGAAATGTAGATTATATAACGTGGAAATTATATAATGTGGCAGAGGTAATCGAAAAGAATAACGATCACGCCCTTGTATTCTTCTAAATACTGTTGTTTTTGTTTCTTGTTGTTTTAACAGCAACTCTTTTTACACGAAATAAATAAATAAACCTCTTTGTTATGCGGATTCAATGTTTTTCTCCTGCTTGAAACGTAGATGGAATCTAGTAACTGGGAAATTGTATTGCTGGGCACTATAATATGTATAAGAATGAATTGTTTGTACTTCAAAGGCATAAACAATATCACTCCGCTATTTTCCATACGGAAACAAATAAATTATATTTGTGATCTGTGAGCCTATTTATTTTACTACCACCTCAGTGACGAAGCTTGGTAACGTGCAGATCAGTGTATTAGTTGGCTCGACCCGTAAAGATCGAAGAAATTTGGAAACTACGAAGACTTGGCTAAAGGAGAAGAAGATGAGGTGGTACAAAATTCCTAACCAGCAGTTTCCTAAACTAAGCTAAACTATGCTAAATGTTAAATGTATACTCATAATGTATGTAAAGAGGGCATACGACACTGGTGAACGTGATTTACGTATGTAGAGGCTAGACTGGTGGCTTAATGCGTCTTCCGGAAAAGAATGCCTGGATTGGGCTGCTCGGTGTTTCACACTTTTCTCTGATCTGTCATACACAACACGATCAAGGCAATACAATAACATTAACCATAAACAGTCAGATATTTCGCGGGGAGTTGTTATGGGAATATAACATTAATGCAGGCTACGTTGGGGATTGAACACGAATACGAGGCATAAAATCTCTACTTTCCAAACTAAAATAAAGAGCTGCATGATAATATGGAGCAAAAATACACAGATATTAGTGCACTGGGTTGATTCATGGTATTGCTTTTTTCGTTTTGGCTCTTACGGCTCGTCGATGTCGTTGTCATTACAGCAGGGAGATATTTTGTGGTGCAAGAAATGAGAGGGAATACGGTTATGGCCTTTTTGTAGGAAAAATCCTTATATTATCCTGAAATGATTTAGGGAAACAATGTAAAACCGAAATCTCGATGGCCAAACGGGGTTTTGAAATTCCGTCTTCCCGAATGCCAGATATGCGTTACCGCTCACCCATCGGGCAAGATGTGGTACTGTAAATATGCAGATGGTTGTTAAGTGCTGTTAGTTTGATTCGTGAGTGTCCTATGAAACGTTTAATACTGTTGAAAGGCCCCATTAAAAAATGCTTTAGTTTCAACGCAGAATGGAGTCAGATGCAATGTACACATCATTTAAGAACTGGCTGCAAAATTTAGAATTCCACCCTTTGCAATGTGGAGGGTGTATTGAGAGTACCACGTGGGTATTTATACATCCTATACAGTACAGCGCAGTGACTGCTCATGTCTACTGAATGATGAGCAGAAGTGTCCGTGCTATCAGAAGAATGACACTGTGTGAATTTATTGCCATAGATATTGAGGGATGCACTAGCGACGTATCAGTATGGTTCGTAAAGCGCCATTTGTGACTGACGGAATGTGGCAGCAGAAGATCGACTGAGGTCAGATCACAGCACAGCATCGCCATCAGCGGGTCATATGGCCTCAACGATACATCAGTTGGATTCAAAGTGACTGCAAGAAGGTAAATTGTTCCTATTAATAATGTTTACAGTTGTTACGCGTCGCATTTTGTGCATAATACACGAGACTGTGGATCAACCTTGAGAGAAAGGCTCTGCGCAAATTGGTGTTGATTCTGTGAATGTTTTGGGCGTATTTGTCTGGCATGGATTTGACCCCTGGTCAAATTTAACAGTTCCATTGCTATGTTTAGCTGCTTGCTTATAATTTACCGAAGTTTATGGATTTTAAGTACCCAATAATGACTTGAAGATCCAACAAGATGAAGCGAGTGTCTCCGGGTCCAGATTTTGACGAAATGGTTTGACAAGCATTCTGGATCATTCAAGCTCGCCACCAAAATCTTCAGACATGGCACCGTGGACCATATTTGTTATATAATCGAACGAATCGTCCGGGTACGGAGTAGAAAACCTACCACAACCACGCAGATATGGGCGGCTATCGAGACAGCGAAGTTCCAGGTCCTTTCTGTGGACTTCATCGACAAGTTGAGTCCATTACACATCGATTTTATATACTTCGCTGATCTAAATGAGAATAGACAAGTTCTAGAAAGGATAACGATGTGGAACATTTATGTTACTAACGTAAACGTGTAAATTTTTTCTGCAGCCTGTGGCGTAGCAGGGAATAGAAGGATGCAACAGGTACGGTTTCACTGCAAGAAAGAGACTGATGGATGAATTGTAACCCACGGATCTGACATTCGGGAGGACTCTGCTTCAATCCCCTTCCGGACGTCCATATTTTGGTTTTCCATGTTTTTGTGTAATCACTTCAGGCGAATACTGGGATGGTTCCTTCAAAAAGTCATGGCTGAATTCCTTCCCGCTCCTTGCCCGTCATCCTTTCCCAGCTCTAACAACCTCGACTTTGATGAGCCGTAAAACCCTAAATAAAAAGAATATGGCAAGAGAATTCAGGAGGACTAGAAACTGGAAGAAATTACGTTAATGTGTCTATTGACAACAGGCGCACATTAAAGATCTGAATCACGCTGGGGAAAGATGTACTTTGACCACAACTGTTAAACAGCTAGTTAGATTTGGATATTACGGCAGCGGTATTTCAGTTTGTAATTCTACTTTAGGTTGTATCTGTACGATGAACTGCAACGATCATGAAAACAAAGGACGCAATTTAGACGCGCTTAGTGGCAATTCACTGAAACTGCTCTGAAAATCACAAGCGCACTACGAGCAATTTAAGTCCTCACGGCACGAAGGTTAATATGTATTACAAATACAATCCGAGAACCATTTCTTTAATGAAACAGCTTCTAAATTCTGTTACGCCGTTTCTTTAACGGCGACATAAATATTAAAATAAGTGCTGAGAGTCTTTCGCGCTTTCATTACCAAATAACAAAATTCTTGAGATATGTACGAGGTTTAATAAAAAACAACGAATATTTTGAAATTCCACACGCTGTATCTTGTTTATGTAGTTCATTCTTTTCTTTGTGTACTGTATTTGTAGTAATGACAATAACATACGTGTTAATGTTTGGGAACCTGTGATGTTTAGTTTGTATTTGTCGAATGAGTAAGACGTACGTTAGTGTGTGCGGTGATTTTTTGTGCGGCAAAATGTCGGGTCGGAGAGTTTGTATGATTATTTTGTTTTGTTAAAATTTAAATGGTGCGAAGCATTCAGAAATTTAAAGAAGGCTTTAGGCGTCGATGCTATGTCAAAACCACGAATTTACGAATTCTACAAACGCTTTCTACAATGTCAAAAAGACATCGAAAATGAAGCGAGTTTTGGGCGTCCTAACACGACCATCAGTGATGAATACGTTGAAAACATTAAATAGATTGTGCTTAGTAATAGAAGAATTACTGTTAGAGAACTTGTACAGTCAACCAGGAGTACGATGTACTGAACAAGTTCTGCGAAATTTTTGCAAGGCAAAAGACCCTAAATTTGGAGAAATTGCTCATGGATTTTGCTCAATGACAACACACCGCCGCAAACCGCTTTGCTTTTCCAACAGTTCTTGGCGCAACCCGACACCGCTGTAATGCCGCAACCACCCTGTGACATTTACCTGACCAACCTCAAAAGGACACACAAAAGACAACGTTTTTCAACATAAAATGAGATAAAGGTGAAATCGCAGACCGGGCTCAGGATCATACATAAAGAGGAGTTCCAACAGTGTTTCTAAAACTGTTACAAGTGCCTAACATCAAAAGGGCACTACTTTCAAGAGGACAGTATAAAAAATTTTGATTAAATAAATAATTTCAGAAAAAAATTAGAAATTCTCCTTACTTTTTGATCACACCTGGTATGGCTAAAACCAGATGCTCGTGTTCAAATTGAGGTATTAAATTTCTCTTCTAATGTTAATTAATGAAGCTGTAATTGACAGTTTACACTAGAATAATGTAAAATGAACACAAAACTAGTCGGGCATAATGTCTCAAAAAATCTGCAATGTTGCGATACCCAGTATTTTTACAGAGAGAAGTCTGATGTCTCACATTCTGAACTTATACAGACGGTTCATATACAAACGGTAATTATTTAAACGACTTTAACTGGGATAACTTGACAAATGCAGAAATCATAACTTCCGGCAAAGATTCAGCTACGTTTTTGCGCGGTCCCACTTGCAGGTAAAATCTCTCCCTTCCTGGGAGATACAGTGCAATCCCATTGCTGCTTTTCGTTCTAGGGGATGCAGTTTACGATGGCTGACGGTGAGAACATCTCTATCAGTCTCAGAACAGTGTAAATTGCATTATGAGCACAAGGTGTAGATTTTTAGGTACGAATTGGGAACCGTTTCAGCGTTTATTTAAAGGAGGTTTGATTCTGGCTCATCCACTATTGATACCCTTTGAAGAGGAAAACTGAACAGATTCATTCAACTAACCATAATACCATTTGAAATAACCTGTTTACTCTGTGTTTGAAACAGCACAACATTTCAATAAAAGCAAATTACTTTGAATGGTAATCATATTTATATGATTAAATATTGTAACTTTTTAATTCAATTGTTGGATGCTGTTGTCCAACTTGAGCTTAAGGTCGTGTTTTTATTATAAAACTGGAAGCGTTTTAGCGACGTAATATCAATACTATTAGAATTTTTTTATGTAATCAAGTTGTTTGTATATAAAGTCCTTACTGTATTCCATCAAACTGCAATATCAATTACTCTAAACTGAAATGTTGTTGTGGTTGTAGTCGTAAGTACTGATGGCGTAGCACTTTTGTTATGTGTTACAAATGGCTGTATCATTTCAGTAAATACACTAGAACATTTTCATTTAAAATAATGAACACGCTACAAATGAATTATTTTGTATCTGTGGAACATACAACACAATAACGACATTCTTAACAAACTCAACACTTGGTTAAAATCAGTTCTTGCTATATAACACTACGAGTAGTCCCATCTGTCTGTGAAACGTGTAGTTATTGTCTGTGTGTGATAAGTGTACTTTGTTTGTAGAATGTGCAGTTTGAGGCGGAGGTTGGGGCCATCCCCCATAAACCCTGATCGCTGCGGAAAACTCCGTAAAAACCGCAATCAAGTGAGGCGGTACGCGGGGACCTGGCTGGTACCCGGTCCCACTATATCTGCCTGAGCAACAATGGCGGCTTTAATTGTAAATTTTAATTGTTAGTAGTAAATTGACGTCTCATTTAAATGTAAAGGAAGGTATGGTGCATACTATCTGCGGCCAAAATTTGAAGAAAGGTGAATCGCTTTTGGAAGTAATTTAACATTCCTCCACACCCGTAGCATAGGCACCCTAACAATTTGACTACTACAGTGTAGGTAGCGTTTAGAAATGCCTAAATACAGGTGTGTTTTAACTATTGTGTAGAGAGGCTGTGCGATGTATCGTTTAAATTGGTGCTATTCCCAGCAGAGAGAGTCGTTAGTGTTACGTCTGCGCCAGGTGCGCGCCACTAATGACGTGCCTGCTGGCACAAAGGACAGGCGCCAGATGGCAGCAGTCCCTCGTGACGAACTCCAGGACTTTGTCACATCCATCAGCCACTCCCTCTGCCCGCAGACGAGCTTCACACTATGCGCAGCCGTCTACTTCTCACGTTGTTCGAATTAAGCAACAATATGCAAGTAAGGATAGAGGAAGGAACCATCACTTACCAAAGATGCCGTTGCTACACGAAAAAGGTAAAAAAAAACAACACATACACACAAAATACCTAAATCGTTTGTGTTCCACCTGTGCACTTCACATACATCACATTCTGCTGTTGACGATGGGTTAACACTTTGAAATTTCGACGTTTTTGAGTGTACTTTTGTTTTTCGTTTGTGCACAGTGGTTTAATATCATATTTGGTAAGTTGTGGTTCCTCTACCCTTAACTGTATTTCAGTTTGACAACCAGCACCTTTTATTCCCATCAGATCCAAAGTAAATATCTGAAAAGAAACTTGTGTTCAGTTATTAGCTATCTGAGTCGGGATTTGTAATTCCCCGTTCAAATCCGGCATTTGAGTATCTTACATTTTGTATCTGCTCTTGGTTGACATAAGATTAACCAGTTGGTCCGATTTCCACGCAAGGATTTAATTTAACTTAATTTAATTCCATAAACACCCATTTTCCCCTTTCCTGTACCTATCTACTTTTTCCCTCCACAAATTTCAACTTTATATTCTTTCAACGTTTTTTGTAAATTACTCATTATTTCTCTTCGTAACTTATTCCAATCCATGACCTCTTTACCTATGAAAAAAAAAAAAAAATAAATCTTCCGACACCCTTGTTTCTGAAATCAAGTGCCAGGTTGTAGTCATGGTCATCTTTTCCCTTCCATGCAATATCTTTCCACGCCTCATCATAAATATACCCCTTGAGTAAGTTAGACTACTTTGTAATGTGCTGGCAACTTGAAACTAATGCCACATGCACACTTTCTTATTGTTCTTAATATTATTACAGTTATCTGTATATTGTCTCTTGAACTAAAATTAGTAGATAGCAGTCGATAATTCAAAATAAATTATGTTCTTCGCCTACAGCTGTATTAGAAACATGGCGGATCCAGGATTTTGGCTTAGGGGGGGGGGGGGCTAGGAATTTGGTTTGTTTGGCTTGGGGAGGGGGGGGCTTGACTCGGGCAAGGAGAGAAATCTCATTTTTCCAGAATGCCGCCCTTATAAAAACAGTAGAGCAAAAAAAAAAAAAATGTTATTGCTATGTCGACATTTTTTCCAGTCTCACGAAAGCAGGTTAAATAATATGTAATTTTTGATTTAGATTATTGCGATGCATCTATAGCAGCGGTGTCAATTTCTCTACTCGATTACTTTCACAATTCATGAATTTTTATCTTAAATTTTTTAACTTTCTCGAGAAAATTGTCCAGCAATTCCTTCGGTAATTTATTCTAGTCCTTCATTCCTTTACCTACAAAAGACCAGAAAGTATTTCCGCTCCCTTTACTGCTAATTTGTGGTTGGAATCAACTCTTAAATACCACGAGTTACTCTTAATTCTTCTACCAGTATACTTAACTATATGCCTTACCCCTTGTGCATCGTTTCATTATCCTCTCCTTTAAATACAAGGTTTTGAATCTTCTCCCTACTACCTGCCAAATGTAACCTGCCAAACTAAGTTAATTATCAATGTTATGCCAAGATATTTACACTTCATTTCTTCAATTGGTAATTACACTACAACGTTATATACTTTCACATTCCCTTTACGTTTTAGGAAAGCGTATTTTTTTTTTATAGTTGAGATTGAATCACGAAGTCAAACGACGTTACAATTACGCCATTGTTAGAATCTCCCTGACAGAGGTTTTGGCTTTGAAAAGTATGAATTCCACATTTTCAGAATTAGAAAATAATCGTTGGTAGAATAAAACAAAAAATCCGGTATTGGTAAGTGTCAATTGGAATTTTGCTAAAACGTACTTTCTGTATAACGGTTAAAGGTAGCTTTAAGAAGTTTTTGATGTAAATGTATATATCTCAAAAGTGACCATGAGGCCACGTGTAATTTGTTGTTACTGATGAATTAATAATAAGCAACAATCATCTGAAATATTTTACCTTCGAGTACGGCGTAAAAATTTTATTTACATGTGTCGCGAAAGGTATCAAAATGGCTCCTAAGATATAGGCCATTTTCTAGTAACGTTCATTTTAAAATATTTCTTTCGAATACGACGCTATAATCAATCAGCCCATCTCCCTCAACTCTGTCAAGCGGAGTTAACTCAACTTTAACGGACTAAAGTTATCGCGCTTTGAGCGCCAGCTCCCAAAGCTTCCCTTCTAGACAGTAAAAGCCGATAAAAGAGTTGGTTCCACTATTTTCACTTTTCGTAATCAGAAAATTGTCTCTTGTTATACAGGTCCGCAGCAACTTTTTTTCGGAGCTCTTGCTTTACCTGCGAACGAACTAAGCACACGATACAAGCAGAAGTACCAAGCTGTTCACATCTTCAATATGATTCAAAATTATATACATCGTCGCACTGTATCTGCACTTAATTGCAGTTTACAGACATATAGAAAGTGAATATCGTAACTACCAGAACCGCGTAGACAGAATCTAGTCTTTCACAAAGTATTTTAGAGAGTGTAATAATGAAATTTTTAGACGGTTATTAATACGCAAATTTGCCCTGGAAATTTCAAACCTTGAGCCTGTCATACAAGTCTTATGGAAATTTTACGATGGTCTCCAGTTTCTGCTTCTTGCCGAACAGAGTTGAGATTATTTAGGGCCAAATCACGATAAGTTAAGTTCTCTTTCAATATAAGCATAACTGCCAAGCCACAGTGACTAACTGTGGGTGTAAATACTCTAACTCCCTCTTCCCTCTCTCATCTACCACCACCTGGATGGATTGAGGAGGGCTTGGCTTATAAGGAGATCGGATGGCCCCAGAAAAAGAAAAAAAAAACAACGCAAGATATTGCTTTTCGATCGATCATTCCGCCTCAAGCCAACCAGCTATGGGTATCCACTAAACTTCGAGGGTAATTTCACGACAATAAAATTTACGGCGTTTAAAATACGTATAACTACAGAGAAACTTCTAATCTTGATATTTTTGAAAGGAGACTCTTCTATGGACATGTTGACAATAAACACACTGACGAAGTAGGTTTAGAGAAATCTGCAAATTTATTTCTGGGCAGTCTTTTCATTTACCGGCGTTATCTATCTGTATGGAATTGCAGTTCCAGTTCCTTGTTGATTAATCATTTAAAAAACAAAACAAAAAAAACATTAATTGTAAAAATAGACCAAGTTTCGTGGCTGTATACTAACAAAAGACTATGATATCTCGTATCGAAAAGTCTACACTCCACATTTCTGGAACTGAATGTTTTCTCTCGGTTATGTAGTATTGATTTTTTTTAATCTGAAATACGTTTTACTTAAATTTAAGGCATAATCCTGTATGCATTGTTTATCCTAAAACTCGTCTAACCCGGATTATTGACTTTTGTCTACATTGGTCCGTTTAAGAAACCAGGACAGAACTTAGCCTGATAGACACAATGTCATACCTTCTTCTTCTCGTGTCGATGACAGCATCAACCATGAGATAGTTTTTCCGCCAATGCGATGGCTTTGTCAGTAGCTGATTGGAGATCAAATTGGGATACATTCATTCAGATATATGGACAAGACAACAGATGTACCATGTTTTCTCTCTCCACGCACGAGCATGTGGTATGTGGCTGTTCTCCCAGGTATCCCCATGAGGCAAGAGTAGCTTTGGGACGGCCAACTTCAACTAGAAGCCTGTTTAGTGACTTCCATATGGGCCATCGTTGTTCAGACCTAGGTGGAAGATCCTTTTTTGACTTGATCCACTCGATATCATGTTGCACTCTCTTCTCCAAAGCTAATATTCTTTCATTTCTTGGTGCTCCATTTAGTGGCTTTGAATTTCGCAGGAAGCTTGATCGGGACTTTAGTCTCGATGGCAGAAGGCATCGGAAAAGTACCCAAATTCATCTTTCCCAACGTTACCATGGAAAGGTAAACATCTCCATAGTAACTGCCTCTGTGACCCGTAAACAACATATTCCTTTAAAAAACGAGAAAGCAATTAAATGTTTGTAAGAGACCCAACTTGTCTCTCCCGAATTAGCCCAGAGGTGCACCGAGAGTTGTGACTAATACTTATTTCCTGAATTCCTGGGTAGCCTGTTATGAATTTTTCTGTAAAAGTATTTCAGTGGAATCGAGATCCTGGACCTCCGAAAACCAACCAGTTGCCATTCAGATGAGTTGAGGAGACGCAAGCGAGTGGAACTTCTAAAAAAAGGTCTCAAAAAGTTGCGAGGGCGATTTCTAGGGGGTGTCTCACGGACCAGATCTCTCCAGAAAGGGGGGGGGGGTCCGGAAATCCGCACAAATACCTCACGTAATTTATGGATGCCCCCTTAACCACAGAGAAAACCACATCGAACGACAAACAGTAGCTTATTTTGCGCCAGCGATGGATGGATCAGAATTTAATTTAGTTGCGATGGAGGGCAGCTCTGGTGGTAATTCCTCTCCTCCATTTCCTGTATCTATCTACTTATGCCCTTTACAAATTTCAACTTTAAATTTTTTCATCGTTTTTGATAAATTATTCATCAATTCTCTTGGTAACTTATTCCAATCTCTGACCCCCTTACCTACTTAAGAAAATCTTCCCACACCCTTGTGCCTGAAATCGAGTGCAAGCTCTTCCCTTCCATGCTTTAATTTTAATTCTTACACCAATATCTTTCTACGCCTCACCACCTATATACGCCTTGTACTGTGCACTCCCATTACTCTCTTCACCCTCCTGTCTCCCAATGAATCCCATTCCAGCACTTTAATCATATCGGATCCTGTTCTGCAGTAATTTAGAAGCACTTCTTTGTACCCTCTCCAACTCCTGTATTTGATATCCAGAATGTGAGTCACATACTACACTACCATATTCGAGCAATGGTCTGACCAAAGTTTTGTAACCCAATTCCGTTACTTCTCTCGTACAGCCCCTCGTCACTCTTTCCAATAAGTGAAGGATTTTGAAATCTTTTTTAGTACTTGTCCAATTTGTCCTGCCCAGATAAGCTTGTTATAAAATGTTATTTCAAGCCTTCAATTCTTTCCCCATCTTATAATCATAATTAACCTTTAGTTTTTTATCTGTGTATCTAATAAGCCGACTCTTCTTTGCATTTAACTTCATCCCATGTTAACCAACCCAGCTATTTATCCTGTCCAGATCACTCTGCAGCTGTTCATAGACCTCTGCTGAAATTAGTATCCTTGATTCATCAAAGAAACTGTCACTGCCAAGAGCTCTGTCTTCTAATTACGCAGACGCTGTGTGCACGAGAAAAGTGCCAACAGCCAAAAGGCGAGGCCGGGACAAAGTCAAGATCATCTCAAGAAACTGGGTTTCTTGCTTGTAGCTATTGAAATGTAACATGTTAGTGGTCGGTTTAATGTTCTTGGTTTGTTTGTTATCATTACCGTTAGTCGGCAGCTGGAAGGAGCTATCCACAAATTACGTCACAGGACACATTTATGTGACCTCTCCCCTACCCTGGTGTGACGTTACATATTTTGCCACTTTAAATTTATAAATTATTAAATTAAAGCAGCACTTCCAAAATTATTTATATATTTCTCTTTAAAATACTTTTTCATTAAATCAACAATAAATCAAACATTTTAGAAAATTGAAAAAACATAACAAATCAAACTTTAATCATCTTTACTCATTCTTTTATATTATTTATGACAGGCATAACAGTCACTTAATTTTAGATTTGAATAACATTCGATGTGTCGACATCTTCATCCAACCAAATAGCATCGTCATAAAAACAACAACAACAACAACACTTCCTTGTCACGTCTAGTCACAGTTCTTTGTAGACGAATCTTCGTGATGGGCAAAACCTCTTGTTCCCTCTTCTGTGATTGGTTGTATTGGTTTGTGGCTTTGTTTGATGAAAGATAGAGACCACAGAAACAGCACGATCGTTTGTATAAATATGCGGAAGTCATATTTTGCCAAGTCCTCAAAGGCGGTATTGACCTAGGTATTGTTAAAGGCACACGATCTGCGACACTATAGGTACAGCATGCGCGAACTCGTGCGGTCACCACGTGCTAAAAAGAGATAGAAATTATACATCACAGACCTTATGACTCGTCCCCCCTCCCTTAGTCACACTTTGCTATCCCCTCCCTCCACCTCAAAGTGTGACGTAATTTATGGATGGCCCCATAGCTGCTGAGCAGAAGTGAGAGAAGTGTATGGACATACTGCATAATTGACAAAATAGACGTGTGCGTTGGAAGGAAGCAGAAAGGCTGTTGAGTTTTCAGTACTTGTGAGTTTCGTCGCCTGCGGCAGGGACGGGGATTTGACAAGGGAGCGACACATACTGCGGGGCTAGTCGACCCAACGAGGATCAAAGCTCGCACGTGCAGTGAGCCAGGCCGTGCTAATGACCCGGGCCAGACAGCCCCACCTTCCATTACGCCAGCTGGGACAGAGGCGCTGCTGGCCCGCGATCAATACCGCACTGCCAGCGTCTCGCGACCGTAAACACTGCCTTCGCAACAACGCACAGCTTCCGCCATCACCATCATCATACACAACCACATGCCGCGCTTCCACTGCAATGAGTCCGCAGGCACTATTCACACAATTTCACAGCGCTAAGCTATGTATGACATAACAGCAAACTGATAAAGATGAATGTATGTTTGTTTGTTCTTCATACAAATCTACAGTTTTCAACCGATCTCGATGAAACTTTGCACACTTATCCTTTGAAACAAGGAGAAAAATACTGTCTACTTGGTTGAAAAATTATCTGCATAAATAACACTTGTTGTCTCATAACTTCGAAATACGGCGATAGACAGACACGTTGGATATGGACGTCTTCGTACCATGTTTCCGTGTAGTGGACTGGCAGCTCAGTGGTTAAAGCGCTTGTTGCCCGCCAGTACAGAACCACCGATCGACATACGTCAAACCAACCCGACGCTGGTGCAATTCCGGACATTTATTATTGAGTACAGTTACATACATAACAAGAATCGAAATATATCTGCCACAAATAACAAAGAAATATACAACCTGTTGATGAACAATAGATATCATAGTAATATAGACCGAAAAAACCCAACAGTTAACTGGAAGAACATATGGAAGAACGTCCAAAACGAAAACCTACAATCACAAGTAAGATCCACATGGTACAGAGTAATTAATCGTTGTGTAACAACAAACAGTCGTCAATATACCATTCACCTCGCTCATTCGCCCAACTGTGTCAAATGCAAGCTTCAAGATACGATAGAGCACAGACTGACTGGCTCCATCGTACCACCGATCTTGTCAGGGGCCTAGCATCCACCCTATAACCCCTAAACTTACTTTCAGTTAAGAAAAGTTGAAGTCGCAGCATTATTTTCAGGTGTAAAAGAGTAGAAAGATGTTTTAGTTTGGGTTTTCCATAGGCAGGTAGCTTCAGGCAGTAGCCACAGTCATTTATTCAAGTGGGACCGCGTAAGTTAGTTTAACCAAGAAATCATTTCCGATTAGAATTTGTTAACTATATTAGGGGAAAATTCAAGCATACACTGGTGATCTTAGATTTGAAATCGCAATTCTGCAAGAGAAGTTACTTAATTTAGAAATTATATGAAAATATCGGCCATTTATAAGCAAGACTGTTAAAGACCACGAGTTGGTTTCGCGCCAAAGAACCACATGCTTCGAGGAGAGAAAATAGTTCCGGGGTCACATCAAATAAATCTATATGAACAAGTTATATAAAGGGGTGGATATTTTGGTAAGTTGATGGCAAGGGAAGTATCTAAGATTTTATACCAAAGGAAAGCTATCTAGGTGACGCAAAAAGAATTTTAGATTATGAGATTTGATTGGCGCGTAGTGATCTGAATGTCGCTAGGAGGCTATTTAAGACAGCGCACGTGCTACACATGGTCTATTTGTCGGTCGTCTATCGTCGTGGTTGGTCTAGTGTGGGAGGCACATGGGTGTTGGGTAGCAGTTATCATGTTAGAAGCAACGTGGAAATATTTTAGGGACCAAGTGATGATGCTGCATGTCTGAACTTTGCAATCTATTTTTCGGTGATGAAGTCTGATTGCCTTTAAGGTGTACACGCTCTGGTACTCGGGAATTGTATATATATATTAATTACTTTGAACAATATACTGTGTGAACTTTTTAAATGACGATTCTTTATTTGTAGTCTGCTCCTCCCAGTGTGAACTGTTCATATATTAGTGTTTTAAACCCTTACTGCTTGGGGTAATTCGAGTAGTTGGCGACTGTGTTAAACCCCGAGGCCAGAGTAAACGGTCAAAATCAGTAAAGCTTGGTGCTGGGAAGAGTTGGTCCCCCGGCAAGCAAGTTTCTGACAATCTGGAAGTGGACGAGGTGGAAACTAGGAGTGCTCAACAGAACTTCCGACACAGCATTTAAAATCAAAGATATAATGACACCTGAATTTAGTTCTTACCCAAAACAAAAGAACAACGCAACATGCTGGCTCTTAGCAAATTATGTCCATTACATAATACACAACAAAGAAAGAGCCAATCTACAAGAATACTGGAATTATTTAGTAACAGAAAACAAACGAGCTATGTCGTATCGATACTACAAAGAAAACTATGCTAACTACCTGAATAACATAATGCTTTTTTAAGGAAATAATTGTAATCCAACTATTATATATTGAAATTCAAATATTTTCTTTTTTTTACGCTACATTTTGTAATGACTAGAAAATGTATTATTTTGCTGTAACATTTTATGAAAGTGAAACAGTAAAAAAATAATAATAAAAAAAGTGGTTAAAGCGCTTCCTTACGAACGTCGTGGTCTCCGGTTCAAATCTCCGTGGAGGCTAAGATTTTTAAAAATTGTTTTTCATCGTAACAGTCAGGCCTGGGCCGTAGGTTATTCGGATTGAATGTTAAACTGTAGATATTAGAAAGTTAGGGGTGCAATGCGAGGCAAATCGTAGGTAGTCTTGCAATGTTGTAGGTGTACACTTTTTTACGTTATAATGATCCCTCAGGTGTTGTTCGCAGTCAGTGTGTGAGTGTGAACCACAGTAATATTACTATAAATACGGAAGTAAGTCTCTGTCTTTTTGCTACGTTTTGACGACTAAATGGCTATATCGTTGTGATGGAATTTTATAAGGAAATCTGTATTAAGGGCACAGGATATTTTTTCCAGTATGATTAACAGTTGTAGTCACGAAATTTTGAGACCTTATCGAATGGTGACAAAAATATGTTGGAAATTGATTCTCTTCAAGAGACAGGTTCGACGGTACAATGATATAGTGTTAGTTTTCCTGTCATATTATTCCGAATCGATATTGTTTGGGACCAATCCTTCGTAACCAACAACTTTCTATATTGAATTCTGGCAAAAAAATCTTAATCCACGCGTACGAAGTCGCGGGTACGAGCTAGTCTTCTCTAAATGGCAGTTAATAAAAATAACTATCATTAAGTAATTATTATTGTTTGATACTACTGGTCTTATATGAAAGTGCCCCAGATTGACCACTTTCAGCCACCATATCTCCCTCATCCCCATAGCTACCGACATGCAACCACCATAGTGCACGATGTCAGGCTTGATGCTACTAACACACACAACACCAATGGTCTGCGACACGTAGTTAGAACAGCAAAGAGAAATATAGGCAATTACATATTTTTGGTCGAAATATGAAAAAGTCCCAGATCGACCATTTTCAACCACCATACCCCCACAGCTACAGGTATTCGGCTAACGTTGTGCACAATGGGAAACTCCATGCTACTACCACACACAAACACTGGTGGTCTGCACTAGGTAGCGGAGGCTGCAGATTGAAATACAGGATCACACACGTCTTTGGTCGAAATATGAAAGTGCCCCAAGGTCCATAAATTCCAACCACAATACCTCCCACACCCTCATAGCTACCGATATGCAACCACCATAGTGCACGATGGGAGACTCGATGCTACTATCACACACTGACACCATTGGTCTGCTCAATGCAACAGTGGTAACAAAGAGATTTATAGCTGAGGACGAATCTTCGTAGTGAGCAAAACCTCTTGTTACCTCTTATGAGATTGCTTGTATTGGTTAGTGGCTTTGTATGGTGAAAGATATAGACCACCATATCTCCCACACCCTTACAGTTATAGGAGTTCGGCCAACGTTGTGCATGGTGGGAAATTCCATGTTACTACCACACACGAACACCAGTGGTCTGCGCAAGGTAGTGACGACTGCAGAGTGAAATATAGGGACACACAAGTCTATACATATAAACATAGAAATGATATTTCGAATACATTTATTTCCCCTTCAAGACACAAACGAAAATTGAGTTATTAAAGCTAATACATAGGGCGAGAGTCATGAATTTATCATGACATTACTACGTTGCCGTTTTCTGATTTAATTGGTTCGTACTGAGGGTTATATCCTAGTGTAAAAATTTCCATTATTTCCCCAAATTATTCCAGCGAATGCCGAGATGAGTTCTTAAAATAACCATGGCCTTATTCCCATTCTTTTCCCTCTCTTCTGTATACTTTACGAGCTATCAAGGCCTAAAAAAAAATAGTGACTCGTTGGAACATAAAACGCATCTTATAGGTATTACGGTATAAGTGTTATGAGAGAACACTGGTTAATTGTAAATGAACAGTGGGCTCCTTGGTGAATCACATACCGTTTTTATTTACCGCTCGGTGATATTGAGCGGTGGCCATGTCCTAGTCAAACAATGCTGTGTTGTGCCGCGGATCAGCGATCTTTGAATACAACACTTTGGCTGTACTTACAGAACGTCTGGACGGTGTCGTTCCTACTGTATTAAACAATAAATTTCTGAAGACGTTCTGGTACCTCGCTTAGTTATTTAATTTGTTTTTTCAAGTCTTCTCGGCGCAATGGAAAACGTGTCAGGAATTGAGATTTTATTATTATTATTATTGGCGAATTCTCCCAATAAATGGAAGACGGTAAGCAAATTACCGAATAAAGTTTTCTTCGAGTTATTCTTGTTGTTCCAATAGGCTTTCATTCTTTCCGACCACTTTGGTCTGTATTGTTTTTGTTTAGGTTGCTCAGTTATAACTTTCCATTTGTCTACTTTGTGTCTGGAGGTGTCTCTTTCTAAGATGTCTGTTGCTCCTATGCTCTCACTTTTAAGATCCTTCCAAATTCCATTCAGCCAAGGTGTTGGATTTTTTAGTGAACTTACATAAACTATTATCTTTCTTGTCAATCGACTTTCTGGTAATCTCTTAAGGTGACCAAAGAATTTCATTCGCCTTTTCTTGATGTCAATTTCCATGTTTGAAAACTTTTCTGTTGTTTTGATTGATTGTAGTCTGTAACTATCTTTAGTGAGTCTTGCTCCTAGAACTTTTCTAATGAATTTTCTCTCTACTTTTTTAATTTCTTCAAGGTCATTATTATTATTATTATTTTCACCAACCGTCTAAATGAGTAGTGGTTCTCCGGACCATGCTGCATCAAGAGGAGCCGAAGTTACTATATCTGTATGTTGTTCAGAGGCTCAGGATATTGTGGGATTGGCATCCACGGAATGTCCATTCACAGGCGCAGGTATTTCAAACAATGGTCGTCAGGCTACTCCCCACCTACGACGCTGGCTGGCACTGACCAGCCCCTGTTAAACTAATCACTTCAGTACGTTAAACTGGTATCTTCCAATTGAAACGATTACGCAATCGTCCTAAGTAATAAATACCATACCGGCTGTAGGGTACATACAAGGTGTTACAAAAAGGTACGGCCAAACTTTCAGGAAACATTCCTCACACACAAACAAAGAAAATATGTTATGTGGACATGTGTCCGGAAACGCTTACTTTCCATATTAGAGCTCATTTTAGTTTCGTTAGTATGTACTGTACTTCCTCGATTCACCCCTCGTATTGTGGACGGCTGTGATACAATACGCCATTCTCCAGGGCTGCATCAGCGCATCAGGGATTCCATGCGACGGAGGGTGGATGCATGTATCCTCGCTAACGGAGGACATTTTGAACATTTCCTGTAACAAAGTGTTTGAAGTCACGCTGGTACGTTCTGTTGCTGTGTGTTTCCATTCCATGTTTAATGTGATTTGAAGAGAAGTAATAAAATGAGCTCTAACATGGAAAGTAAGCGTTTCCGGACACATGTCCACATAACATATTTTCTTTGTTTGTGTGTAAGGAATGTTTCCTAAAAGTTTGGCCGTACCTTTTTGTAACACCCTGTATATAATGAATTAAATATGAAAATTTGATTCGATACGTTTATAACATTATTTGCATTACAAAGGTTTAAATTAGATCATTTAATTTAATTTATATGCAAAACAAGCGGAAGTGGTTGGCCTGACGGTCATGCTTCCAATGAACAAGTAATTATTTAATTTGAAAATGTTGACTACCTCGATTAACGATGAAAATTAAAACAGAATGCAAACAACTGAAACTGAATATAAGTCCTCTTCCGATCATTAATAATATTCACCATGTAAATACCAACCGAGCGTAGTGGGTGAGTGGTTAACGTTCTAGCCTCTAATTTGGGAGGACGCCGGTTCGAATTTCCGTCCGTGCATCCAGATTTGAGTTTTCCATGGTTTCCCCAAATCACTCCAGGCGAATTACGGGATGCTGCCTTCAAAACGGCATGGCGGAATTCCTCCCCGTTCCTTGTCCCCAGTCCCATACCACTTCTAATGACCTCGACGTCGACGATGCGTAAAGCCAAAAGTAGTACTATAACATGTGATTCTGTTTGGTAGTCACTCTATGTTTTTTTTTTTTTTTTTTTTTTTTTTTTTTTTTTTTTTTTAACTGCTTAACGTCTCTTAACAGCGAGGTCTTCTTTAGAGACGGGAAAGGATTGGGGGGGGGGAGCAAGGAATGGGAAGGAATTCGACCATGACCTTTTGAAGGAAGCATCCCGGAATTTGCCTGGAGTGATTTGGGAAACCATGGAAATCCCAAATCTGGATGCCCGGACGGGGATTCGAACCGTCGTCCTCCCGAAGGTGAGGCCAGAACGCTTACCATTACACCACCACGCTCGTTCCGCTCTATGTGATGGTTGTAACGTCCCACGCAGTATGACATCACATACATTGGGTTGTATCAATCAATCAACTCTCAGTTTGCTTAATAAAAAGTATACGACATCGAGATAAAATACTATACGTCTTTTGTGTATTGCTGTTAGAGTGACAGCAGTAAATATTAGTATGAAAATCTTGCGAAAAAAATAGCATTGGGAATACAGTAACGCCGTGTAGACCTATGGACACTACAGAAAATAACACGTTAAACTGATTCTTGTTCTTGGCTGAATGCTTTACTATCGAATATGGATACAACATGTGATTCAGCAAACAATAATCTTCACGCATTGCCTGAGCGTAACTTCGTTCTTAATAACCAGCAGAAAGCGTGGCTTGGGGTATATACTAAAGGGGGAACAACTTTTCCGCTTTTCTCCATATAACGAGGGAGCGCTGCTAAATCGACTTTGGGAAGGAAGTTTCCAGAGCAAAGCGGTCCGAGTTTTTTTGTTGTTGGTTGGTAGCTGAGGCGACAGGGCGCGAAGATCGCCAGATGGCCGCAAGCAATTCCACAAGTTGTGTGTGTCAGTGGGCGACGAGGGGGCCCGTAATGGCGGGCGCACACGCCATCATGGAATAGGTCAGCTCGCGGGCCGATAGCCATCGCTAAATTACCCGCGCAAAGCGCTTTCCACTCGCCGATACTGCCGGCTACGGCGCGATAACGCTACGGCACCAGGCCCCAACAGCTCCGCACCTGGATCACACAGGAGGACGCTAAAGTTTAAGCTTTGCTCGAAATACGAAAACTGACTGTTGCTTTACTGCGTAGTACGACCTATGCAACAGCAGTAGATTTCTGCTATTAAAGAGATGAAATATGCGAGGTATTGCGGTAGGCGGAGCACCAAATTAAAACTGTAATCAGCAGTTGAGTTCCAACAGATTTTTATTTTTATAAAGTGCCCATGCTCCTTACACCGACAGATATGCGAGAAAATGTTAAGTTTGTGAAATTTTTAAATATAAAAGTACTACTAGTATACAGCCAGCATCAGTATTGAGTATTTTAGTTCTCTGAATGTCTAAATTGGTAACTCTAAATAATAAATTGATTGAAATATGTACAGAAAGAAAACGCTTAAATAACAGCCTTGCTCGATGCCGTGATCAACAAGCAACGCGAGACCAACACGCTGGCCCCACCCAGCATTGCCATGGCCGCCAGGTACCAACGCTCGGTCAAATGGGGCGATTTTTGTCGCTGCTACTACACGCAGCGAGTGACCACCAGTTTCATGTAGCCGTTACTAGATAGTCACACTGAGCTGGTCAGTACGAATAGGTTGTAGCTAGTGAAGTGTCGTATAAACCTCATTCGTTGTTTATAATGTCGTACAAATCACTTCGTATACTTTTGAAATGATTGGTTCGTTCAGCTTGTACTGAGTTGGGTAAACATTTGTTAATTGAAACACAAAGACCTGGAAGAAGGAAAAAATTCCGTGACTGTATAAGTCGAAGAGAAAAATGTAGGCCTTTTGCGTTGCTTTTGAGACAGCTAACTTCAAAGGATCCTCTTGCTTACTGAAATATTGTAAAACTAATTGAAGGAAAGTCTGATGAATTTTTTTGAAATGGTTAATCCTGAAATTACGAAAAAAGATACACTGCTGAGAAGTGCGATTTCATGTCAGACCAAACTAGAAATCACCTCCTTTTACTTGATAAGCTAGCGTTCATAAACTACGTGACTCAGTCTAAGGGGGGAGGGGGATTTCTGAGCCAAGCCTACATGGCTCATTCCTATTATATGTCACAATTAAAATAAGGTACAGAATACACAACGGCATGAGAATATTTATTTCTGCCATTTAATTATCTCCGTATGTAATTTACGATAATCTGACAAGAGAAAACAGTACAAAATGTCCTCTGAAAACAATATGGAAAAAAGTTTCTTGTCACTCGGGAAAAGGGGGGAGGTGTAGAGGCAAAATCCTCATCAGGCTACGTGAGGAGGCGGAGGGGGTTCACAGGTGGTCAAAATGGAGCTACGTAGTTTGTGGATGCTCCCTAACTGGTGGTGGACTGAACTTTTTGGAGTAATTACTCATAGTTTATTTTTGCACGTATCCTTGATGTTCTTAACTTTTTCTGTCTCAGATGGAATTGGGATCCAGTTTTATTCAGTTCTTTGCTGCGCATTATTTTTCATATAGTTGTCGTTATTTGTGCCCCATAGTCCCACATATTACATATAAACATATATAAATTCATTACTTCCTCGCATGACCATTTGGACAAATTTCCTTCCCGGTTTACCTTGATGACGACAAAAAACACGCGACGAACAAACAGGAAAACGGAGAACGCGAATTCCGACAGCAATAAAATGACTTCCAATTGAACTGTCAGACGAGGCGACAACAGCGCTGTGTAGCGAGGTCACATGACCGCCACACTCGCGCGCTACTTGCTAATACTATTGAACATGTTGAAATCAAGTCGCGGCTAGTTTGTAAAAGCTGCTAATTGAACCAGTGGAAACTAGTACTTTGTCACATTAACAGATTACTATAAGTAGTGGCCAGATGTATTGGCAGGCGGATTCAAATGCGTCATTACCAAACCGTGCACTTAACAGTTAAATTCACCTGTTTGCTTCCAGTAGCAGCATGTGCATTGATGCTTGTACTAGGCAACAAAGGACTCTCAGCGTTTTTATTCTCTAGCGTTAGAGAGAGAGCGCTACGCGAGAATGATCTGAATGTGGCAACACGCGCGATCGCACTAACACGCCAATTTATCAGTTATAGCTGCCGTTCAAGTATCACCCTCCAAAATCGCCCGTGTAACCTAGCCCTTAGCCGCTCAACACATAGCGTGCGCGGAGACTGGTATGGCATACGGGATGGCACGGATTCGATATACGATCGGGCCATCTACAATTCCCTTTTTCATAGTCTCCCGAAATCAATCCACGTGAACGCCGGGATGGTTCATTGAAAAGACAGTTGCCAAATTCCATCCGTTCGTTGGCCCCAAGCCTTTCCTTGCATCTCTACGAGCGTATTTATTTGACAAATAAGGCTTAAGTAGAAATGAATCCACATGTTCAACACTGCGTTATTGTTAAATGTCTTCCAAAAACCACATGAAGCTATCAAAAATTGTGAAATACAAAAAGTTAGTTTGATACATGAATTAAATAAAACCCTCAAAGGTGGCTGAGAACTTGTTGACAGTAAACTTGAATCTAGACATCTGGAAACATCTGCAGCCATACCTTTTTTGTTTCTTCTTCAGGAGAGCGTTGATGAATGGTGAGACAATATTGGAAAAGACTGTAAACAGCTTACATTTTTTATCTTATTTTTGAAATTACAAATTTAAATTTCAGCATTCTTCCTCGAAAAAACACGAGTTATGAAGAAAAGCACTGTTGTTTGTGAATCAGCAAGTTAATTTGTTATGCTCTACGTAGCGCAGTGAGGACCACTTTTACAGTATCTCAACACATTATTTTATCTATAGTAGTTGGTCTTGCTAATATAATACTTGAAAGTCGCGCTTTAATAGTTACCAAAAATCTTTAGTTCCTGTAACATTGTGTTGCCCAGTTTTCTGAAATTCATATTGGTGCTGAGAGCGGGATACCTTTGAAGACCACTAAAGGATGCGTGCACGGTAGATAGTGCGACAGGTTCCTAATCAATGCGACATGTGCCTCAGCAAACCCACTTAACTCATTAACCATCATTTCTTTAATACCGTCTAATACACCTTCAATAGTTACTGTTACAAAAATCACAGAAGATATATCAAATAATATTTATTTCTGGATTCTGTTATTAATGTTGTTAACTATTTGCTCTTTGTATTCGTTTGACTAATTTACATGTTTTTTTACGTAACTTTGATTATTTATTTATTCAGTTTTCTGAACATGCTGGAGAGATACAATTTAAATGTATTCGAAATGTAACAATGTACATAATCAACTTTGAGTCTCATGTTAGTTTAATTTATACAGTCTGGATAACTTAGTCTTTAAATCTTATGTAGAGACGTGTGTTTCCCTATATTTCACATTTCAGCCGCCACTAACTAGCACAGATCAATGGTGTTTATATGTGGTAGTAGCATGGAGTTTCTTATCGTGTACAACGTTGGCCGATTGCTATTAGCTGTGGGGGCGTGGGAGATATGTTTTTTTTTTCGCTTAGCGAGATCTTTAGAGACGGGAAAGGATGGGGGACAAGGAATGGGAAGGAATTTGGCCATGGACTTTTGAAGGAAGCATCTCTGCATTTGCCTGGAGTGATTTGGGAAACCATGGAAAACCCAAATCTGGATGCCCGGACGGGGATTCGAACCGCCGTCCTCCCGAATGCGAGGCCAGAACGCTAACCATTACACCACTACGCTCGGTGAGATATGGTGGTTGAAAATGCTCGATCTAGGATATTTTCGTATTTCGACCAAAGGCATATGAGTCCGTATATTTCACTTTGCTGCCACAACTAAATAGCGCAGATCACAGGTGTTTGTGCGTGGTAGTAGCAGCAAGTCTCCCATCGTGCACTATGGTGGTTAGATGTCGGTAGCTATGGGGGTGTGGGAGATATGGTGGTTGAAAGTTGTCGGCTTGGGGCACTTTCGCATTTCGACCAAAGACGTGTTTTTCCCTATGTATCACTTTTTAGCCAGAAGTATCAAGCGCAGATCACTGGTGTTTGTGTGTGGTAGTGGCATATATTCAGCGATCGTGTACAACGTTGGCCCATTTTCGATATCTGTGGGGTTGAGGGAGATTTGGTGGTTGAAAGTGGTGAATCAAGGATAGTTTCGTATTTTGATCAAAGGCATGTGTGTCCGTACATTTCAGTTTGCTGCCACAACTGTGCAGCGAAAATGACTGGAGTTTGTGTGTGGTAGTAGCATCGAGTCGCCCATCGTATGCAATGGTGGTTACAAGTCAGTAGGTATGGGGATGTGGGAGATTTGGTGGTTGATAGTGGTCGACGTAGGGCATTTTCCTTCTTCTACCAAAGACATGTGTGTCCCTATGTTTCAACTTGCAGCCAGTACTACCAAGTGCAAACCTTGGGCGTTTGCGTGTGGTAGTAACTTGGAGTTTTTCACCGTGCACTATGGTGACTGAATGACAGTAGACGTGGGGATGTCGTAGATATGGTGGTTGAAAGTGGTGGACCTGATATAAAAATAGACATGCGTCCTTATATTTCATTCCACTGACAAAACTACCTAGCGCAGTCCACTGGTAATAGTGTGTGACATTAACTACAAGTCTCCCAACGTGCACCATGGTGGTGTCATGTTGGTAGCTATGGGGTATGGGAGATATGATGGTTGAATTTTGTCGACGGAGGGCGTTTTCATATTTCGACGAAAGACATGTGTGTCCGTATATTTCACTTTGCAGCCATATGTACCCTGCGCCGATCACTGATGTGAATACTGATGTTGTAGTATTAGCCTTAAGTCTCCCATTGTGCTCTATGGAGGTTACATGTCGGTAGCTGTCAATCAAAATTCTTTTCAAACACGAAGTCGTGGGCACCAGCTAGTAGCTTATGATTACTATACTTTCATTATCATTCAAAGCCTCATGTGTTCCGTACTTTTTAATATTCTGTTGATCTCAGATCAAGTTGTCGCGGTGGCTGATTTTTATATAGATTTTAGTATAGAGTTTAGCGGTAATGAAGGCGGAGTGCTTCCAAGCCAGCACAGTAGCATGAAGGTTACACCGCTCATATACGACACCAAGCTCAAGGCCGCTGATCTTGCGGTCCGTACTGTGGGAAACTCAGCCAACACGGCTAGTACACGAGGCTTACACACTATGAGCACGTGAACCACACGCGTGTTCATAGTGACAAACAGCCAATGAGAGGAAGGCTTTCCCCACCTTCCGGAATCGAGGGCGCCTCTTTGCGCGCACGATTCGCCCAGTCCGGGATGTGAAATTTCGTGGGGCAGACCTGTTACCATCCAATTAGGCCATTTTAGGCATTTCTCCTATCATTCTCCCTCTGCTGGCTTGGAATGCATACCGCATTAATCGGATCCTATGGTCCATTATTCCAATATCGGGAAACACCGATTTCATGTACCAGCAACTTGTAACTGTACCACACGGCCGCTTTCACAATAAATCAAGTAGCCACAACTCTTCGTATCATTTCAAGGAGCCCCTACATCCTGATTTTATGCAAATTAAGTCTCTGTACATGTACTTTTTCCTAGCCAGGAGCTTACAGATGCCGACTGGAAACCCGAAGTACCTCAGCCGACAGTAAGTAGACGCTAGGACGGACCCACAGTGGGTAAGTTCGGCTCTCGCTCGGCCAACACGCGACAAAGTTAGTTTAGCAGTCATTTAGTATATTGCTCGTATGAGGTGATGTTCGAAGTAGTTGGTTAAATTCGTACCATGCGTTTGAAGAAGATGTTAGTTCATTCAATTAACTATCAGTCGCGCTGAGCGGGAATTTCCTTCCTGCCTAATATAGCGAGATATTGCGGATTGTACGTTATGCTCTTATAATTAAGTACGAGTTTTAATCCATTCATTGGAGTTATAAAGTCATTTCTTGGTCGTTAGGTTAAGCCATCCAAGTGTGTTTCTGGTTATAAATGTGTTGCAGTATTAAGTGAAGATTTACGAAGCTCAGTGACTATGAATTATGTTCAGATCATAGTAAAATAACTATTAATGCAGTCCTAGGATATATGCCAAAGTTCCTGACTATTTAACATCTTATTAAAGCCAACAAGTGACGAATAATCTGATAGACTTCATAGCTCAAACATTAAATTTAATAATATATCAATCGACCAAATCCTCTAATACGGCCGTTTCTTTACAGCTGTTCAGTGAGTAATTCGGGCGAAAGATAGTTTAAAATAAATGTTAAATTTTCTTACGTGTACTGCGTACTCAGTTTTAGTTTTGCAACTGCAAACCACTTGGAGAGTACACAACAGCGTTAATAAATACCACACCATTCAAAGGAAAATTTGAGAAAGAATACTGGTGATGGAAAAGTTTTCAAGCGAATTCAATTTTCCAGACTAGAAAAAGGATAAAATTGTTGTTGTTGTTGGTGGTGGTGGTGGTGTTTTAGGGCGTGTCGACGTCTAGGTCAGGAAAAGGATAAAACTCATGAATATTTTTATTTTGTGTTGTTTTTAAACCGGATATTTGAAACACACGAAATATTTCGTAGTATGTTCACGATATTGATAGGACGTGTACACTCTGATTAGATGAGAAGATAACCCTGATTTGGTACTGTCGTTTTTTTTTAAAAAAACAGTAGTTGAAATCTGTTGTACGAGTGCCATCATCTTGTTATGTCACTGTGATGTAAGGATATAATATGGCCAAACTACATTTTCTCTGAAGTAGCTCTTCCGCAAACAATTAACTAACGACTGGTGCTATACTGCCCCAATCAGTCGTAGCCCACGTTTCTTGAAGATATCACTTGCCATTAGTAAAACGAAACATGCTAAAATATACTGTTTGGTACGAAGGCAGGTCTAAATGTGGGTTGTCAATGTAGTCATCACGGTAGTATCAACGGATTGCCTTGTGAAAATTCGACATTTCGACGACTAGTTCCGCCGTCTTCCTTGGGGGTGAAAACATCTGTACATGTCGGCTGCCCAACAGATACTAAGATAGCTCAGGTTTTTATCTTTCATTCCCCTGGCTGAAGGCCAAGTGCAGAACCTTGTAGAGCGATAGGATGATACAGTTTATTTTGATTTTACTTTATTTGCCTCGTCTTATTACAATTACAATTATTGTAATTGAATTTTTTGATTTTGTTTTTATTGCGGACATAATGTCCTTAGTGTTTTGTGGATAGCATCCTTTTTTGTGATATTGGATCCTTCTAAGCGAGCAATGTTGAGATTAGGGGGGTAAGCAGCTGGATGAGCTGAGTCATCCGATGTTAACTGGCTCCCTTACGTTGACAGTGGTGTGGTTAGCACTGTGCACAACCACGTTCGATTTCTTGGTGGGTGCGTCCATTGTCTTGGCAGTTCCTTGTAGGCGGCACTGTCTTATCTCGGAGGCTTGTTGTGATGTGGCTGTAGCCGGGGTAGCGGGTGAAGTTCCTGTCCTCGCATTCGGAAGGACGTCGGTTCGAATCCCCATACGGGCATCCAGATTTGGGTTTTCCATGGATTCCCTAGATCACCCCAGGCGAATGCCGGGATGCTTCCTTCAAAAGGCCATGGCCGAATTCCTTCCTGTTCCTAGCCCCCCGCCCATCCCGCCACTAATGACTACCACGTCGTCGAGGCGTAAAGCCATAAGTAAAAAAAAAAAAAAGGTTTGTCTGCAGTAAGTGGTTTCTGTTTCTTGTTTGCGGCAGCTCCTTATATAGTCAACGGCTTTGTCGGCTGCCTGCCAGTGGGCTAGCATGTAAATCATTTGAGAAAGACGGCGGAGCTAGCTGTCGAAATATTCGTGTTTTCACAACATAATCCGGCGGTACACCCGTAAGACTTCATGCAATAGTACGCCGGGATAGTCTCCGTTCTTACATGTAGGATGTCTTCTTTTCATCTTCTTTGCGTCAGCCTGTGCCATTCTCTTCTTCCTGCAGTAGCTCCTCTGTACTTGAATATCATTCGCCATCCGGAAACATCGGCATTGTGTCCTTATTTGCTATTTAAAGTATTTAAAAAAACAACACAGTATTTTTTGATATTTTAAAAATCCCTAATCAATTTTTCCCCTCTGTCGAATATTCTTCAAAATATTTGCCATCCCACCTCCTCATTCTCTGCTCCACGCATGCATTTAATCTTTTTATCTTTCGCTTGTACAACTATATCTCAAGTGTTTGCAGTACATTTCTTCATAGTCTATTTCTTCTTTTTTTCTTGTGGTTTTACATCTCATTGAAGTCGAGATCATAACAGAGGGAGGGGACTGATGTTATGGAACAGGAAGGAATTCATCATTTTGAAGGAACTATGCCAGAATTATCCTGGATTGAACCATGGAAACTATGGAAAAACGAAAGCTGGATGGCCAGATGGGGATTTTAACCCGCGTCCTTCCCGAATGCGAGGCCTGAGAGTTACCGCTCTCTCACCGGGCTCTGTTTCATAGACCAAGTTTCTGCACTCCCTTGACTCAGACCTTTAAATACCAATTTCCTTAATGCTTTTTTCCTGTTGAACTCCTGAACTATTCTCTGACCAAAACAATTTTGCATTTTTTCCCTCTCTACAATGCATACTTTCCTACACTAGGTAGTAGACGCAGTTGAATAAATTCACCTGTTCATGTTCATTAGTACTCAGATAAAATCAGTACCCTACTTTGAGGTAATAAGGAAGCTGGGAATAATTTTAATATTCGGTATGGTTAAGTCTCACTTCCTCGAGGACTTTGTTGTTAAAATTTGAACACTAAAATAATAGTTTACCAAAATATGATTCACAAATCAGAGCATTACACATAATGGGGGAAAAAAATCGTTGTCGCTGCCGCATTGCTGCATTTTCTCTGTAGACTGAAACCAACCCTTTTTAATAGCTCATTACTTTAAAAAAATGCTAGGGGAGTGTATTGTTTGTAAAAATAAAAAGAAGATTTTTTCAACGTATATTGAAGAAAATTATTCAGATAATATCCTTTTCTAGATTTTATTGCAAGTTATAGCAGCAACCTATTTTTACAGTACTATTAGCTTTTTCTGAAATAACCCTGTGTTATTCATGTGTCACTATCTGCAGCTCTGTGTTGTTGGCTCTATACGACGTGACATAAAAATGGCGCAGGCCGACCAGTATAAACGCAGTGATAAAGTGAGTTATAGTTCTGTTTTCACCAACGGAGTTCAAGATATTTCTGTGTTTAATACTTGTGTCTCTGTTGGATCCAGAACCATTGATGGTTCTTTCACCAACAAAACTTTGTTTTTCTGTAGGCCTTGGTTAATAAAATATCTACTGTCAGCGGAGTGTGAAAAACGCCACCATTAAACCTTTGGTAACAACAACAACAACAACAACTAAATCGATATGCAGAATAAATTATTACATTAGTTACAAGTAATTTTAAGAATACTCAAGTTTGTATGTTTTTAGTAAGTTATGACCAAAAAAGTAAAATGATTATTAAAGACGCAAGAATGTTTTGTCCTACTTCAGTGAATTTGGAATCATGTCTAACTACCCCAACGTCATAGATTCCTCTAGAGAACGTTCATAGTAAATAGACCTATGCAATATAGATACTGGCACAGTCTCCATTTGCCTTCCAAAAGTGTACCTGATGTAATTGTCGTATACGTAAAGAAAAGTCTAATGTTTCTGCACCTTCCATATATGAGTATGAAATCCGGCGTCAGAACTTCGTGCCTGCTCTTGCAAAAGATATCAGCATAGGGCCAGGTTTAACGCCTTCATTCACATACCATAAGCAATATGGAGAGGATTTAGATACACAAGCAGGTAATTATGACCTGTACATGATCGCTTCTCCGGCCCTTCTGATCACGTACGGAATGGCGAAAATTTCTTTCAACCCGGGGATTCGACCCAGTTGACCTTGTGTCTAGAGGCAAAATACGCGTTAAGGATCTCGCTTAAAAAGTTGGTGTCTTATATACGATATGAATCGAATAAATGAAGAAATATATTGAATGTCAGCGAAGATGTTGCAGCGATTTTACTGCGAACGCTATTATTTTCACTGATTAAATATTATGGTGAGAGTGGTTATACGCTCGCTGTTATTTAAATGTACACTATTTTTGTGGATACTGCAAGTTTGTATTGACGAAGTTTCGGTAACGATACCGTGTGTTTCAGCTGAACCCAGGAAAGAAGTTAATCAGTTTTTAATTTGTCGAGAAAAAAAGTTTAT
Organism: Vandiemenella viatica; assembly: GCA_031002005.1. Classification (NCBI taxonomy): domain Eukaryota; kingdom Metazoa; phylum Arthropoda; class Insecta; order Orthoptera; family Morabidae; genus Vandiemenella; species Vandiemenella viatica. The sequence continues at coordinate 168,284,055 of JARYHS010008074.1, read as the reverse complement.
GAAGTCTTAACTAAATATTCCATCGATTTTTACTTTGTTTCATCGGCACAGAAAGCGATTAGTTATGAGCAAACGTTGTTATTTTGACTCACTGTACTTCCACGATGTGTTTAGAAGCTGACAAATTGTAACATCTCTGGGAGCGCGCTCTGGAGATTAATTCTTTCATTGCACGAGCAGAGATCACGTGCTACGAAAAAGCCAATCATAAGCTAGATCGACGAGTAAGAGCTCATCTATAGATAGGATTAGTACACAACGAGTTAGTTTCCAAGATGTAAGTATGCCATGACCAATAACTACTTCCAAGGAAACTGAGAAAGAGTGTTAGTTAAACTTTGTGTGTATTTAAGTATTCCAGTGACTATAAAAAGTATTTGCCTACTTCTAGCGAGATTTAGAAAGAAAGGAACCATGAACTAAAAGAGAGCAATAATAGAAATGAATGTGATGGTCAAGTATAGTCCTAACGATACTAGCTAAGACTTTCGGAGGAGAAGTGATAATAAATAATACGTGCTCGCGTTTTCTATCCACCAAGTTTAATATTTAGATACAACAAGCCAAGTGGAAAAGCTGACAACAAAAGAGTGTTGGTTAACTGATTCCCTTGTTAATTTAAATTGACCACTGAGTGTTTCGAATACATTTATTTAACTGATGTAGCTGAAACATCACTGAAAATAATTTGGGAAACTCAAAATGAGTTAAACTGAGGTTACAAATGAATACGTGCGAAGTAAAGTGTTTTTGTAATTCTTTATGAATGAAAGGAGCTAAATTAATAATAATTTTAAAGTAATCATTACACACTGCTGCGAAACCAACTTTCTTAAATTGTGTGTATGATTTTTTCTCATAAGAGTTTTACGATCTTCATAGTAACTTAATTTCAGTGCATTTGTGGTAGTATTGTTTACAGTTATGTCTTTGAAAAAAAAAGTTATTTCAGGACTCAAAAATAGTTTTTATGAAATATTTTGAAGTAAATCTACAATGGCAAATGGACAATAACAATCTGAATAATTCAGTGAGCATTTGAATTGCATAAAAAGTTACCAAGAATCTTCAATATTTATCACAGTCACTAAAACAGAGGCAATAACAACAGGCTATAATGTTGCTGATGGCTCTATAAAAGAGGTTATGATCGATGTGTTGATTGCAGTGCTAGATACGCATACTGTATATACCTTAATTGTAGGCAGCTGGGATAATAGACGAGGTTAGATGAACAAAAGTAAAATCAATTTCCCAGTGGCATAAAAGCGTTATTATTGAATACCTAATATACTACTTTACTTCGAACGTCATAGTTCACGTTTCACTTAAAATGGCATTTTAACTTCTGATTTACTCAAATACTACTACATTAAAAAACTAAAACAATCCGATGCAAGTAACATTTGCATGTATTGACCGGATATGAGACTAGGAATAATTTTCCGCTATAGCTGATCGCTACTGAAGTTCCCCGATGTAACGAATTTTTATTTCTATAATTATTTATGTTACTTATTAAATGAACTGCGAGTTGTTGGGCTACTAATTTTATTTAAATAATTATTTCTGCTGCTTATTAAATGAACTATGAGTTGCTTGGCTACGATAGTGCTTCTACTTGGAGTCATATTTTTCACAGATGATAATGCACTATTTACACATATCAGATTCTTGTCCTGGTATGAATTCGGATTGACCTGGACTGTAAACTGTGCGTATTAGCAATATAGTCACCAGTTGGAGATTTTTTTAAAATCATATCAATATTCAGAAAGATTTTCCTGCGAGAGGTGATAAAATGTTGAGCACTTCTTTTCCTGTAATATTTCGATTTATGGATAATGGAAAATCTGAGTGGGTGACAAAGAACTGAGAATGAAACGCGGGGTTTTATAGTATGGTTTATGGGCTATAAAAGTTCCGAGTATAAGGAGCACTAGCAAAGTGAAGAGTATCTGGTTGCTGGCAACGCTTGTGAATGTGGTAACCTCTTATCATGGAGTTGGAATGCAAATTAAACGCTAAACATACTGTGCTAATTTATGAGCAGGACAGGCTACACAACGATATCAAAACTCTATTTTGTTTTGTGTAATACTTCCGGATTGAATTGTTCAGCTCCTTATTCACCTCCAATGACTAGTCTCAAGAGGCTTCTATAAAATTCTGTGCATATTAAGAATTATTGGTGTTGTTCTTGTCGACTTTTAATGGTTGATGGCTGATGGATGGTAGTAATAGGACATCTGGTATATCATCCACTTTAATAAGAATGCGTTCTGCGCGCAGACTGGACGTGATCGCTTCGGCGAGCGATGACGCCCGAAGTGTAAGTACTGTATGATCTGCAGGTAGGCCTTGAAATTATAAATCTATTTTGAAAATTGTTGATGAAAACAGACTAAATGTACTGGAAGGTAAATCGTGTGAAACTCAGCTCTGTTTTCTCATGACGTGATTAAATTTAATAACTAATCCATGTTAAAAAGTTGATTTTCGCAAAGTTTTCGACACTTTATCAGAAAACCACCTTATCGGATTGCTGTAACAAATTTTTAAACAGATACGTGATTTCAGTCCTCTAAAGAAAACCACAGTAAGATGGCTGAAATGTCAGGTTACAAAAAATCGACGCGGCTTCATCGGGAGAACCAAGAAAACATCGACGACAACCCCAGAAATCTACGCAATAATTAGATACGTGATCTCTTATATTGATCTAGGAATTAGAAAGAACTTTTTAAGACTCTATGTGCGAAACATGGACATTAGGAATACCAGAAAGAAAGAATATTGAAGCATTTGAAATGAAGTGCTACAGAAGAATGCTGAAAATTAAGTGGACTGACAAAGAAAGAAATGAACTAGTTTTGGAAATGATGGGTGAGGAAATAAGTTTGTGGAAGAAGCTTACAGAAAGCAGAGACAGGCTGGTAGGTCATATTTTGAGACATGCAGGATTGGTTAATTTGCTGGTGGAGGGAACAGTCGAAGGTAAGAACTGTAGAGAAAGACAGAGATTAGAATATATGAAGCAGATAATTGAGGACGTGGGATGTAAGGGTTATGTAGAAATGAAGAAGTTAGCACAGGATAGGAATGGATGGAGGATTGCATCAAACCAGTCAAAAGACTGACCACAGCAAAAAAAAAAAAAAAAAAAAAAAAAAAAAAAAAAAAAAAAAAAAAAAAAAAAAAAAAGAAATTGATATTGCCGTATTTCATCGTAGAGGGCGAAGCGTCTATAATTTACATCCAAGGTAAATCTGGCGTAAACACTTATATTCCTGATATTTACTAATCGCTCTTGCAGCCAATGTTAACAGCAGCCTAGGAGTTTCTGCTTATGAGTATGGTTTCTATAGATGACTAACTGATCCCTGTGACTTCGTTCACAGCTTTATATAAGATTTATGAGATGACGTCAGGCCTTCTATCGGAGTTACTCGTGCGGACAATTTTTAGCCAGCGCACAGTCAAGAGAGTCGCAAATACAGTGAGAAATTCAATGTGGTCGCGACTATCATAAATCACCTAAACAAATGATGATGATGAATATTAGTTTCAAATCCTAATAATACGATGCCGTTGGTACATTTCTCCGCAAACTTTCTAAGTGCGAAAAAATAACTTACCTTTGAACGGACACTTATTTGTGGACACTTCTACCTTAATTTCTCAAGCTTTACTGTGTCACATTAAAATGAAACATAACCTAGTTTACAGTTGGTCTGCAGTGTTTGAAACACCAACAAAATTCTGTAAACGGTTTTTGCTTGAATTCTGTCCAATGAAACGAACAAGCATACAAATAGTCGCGGTATCCCAGTTTACCGATACCTCAAAAATAAAATATACCTCATTATAGTCATTATAGGGTCCATGGAGAACATAATGTCTAAAGTCCGTTTTGTTGTTTTTGCGTGAATTACACTTAGTGAAAAAGAACTAATTCCAAACAGGTGGAAGTAGCTCTCAATGACACTGCAGATTAATAACAGGCTGTTTAAAATCCTCTCCATCGCCTCGCAGGAATAGCAGTACCTTCAGCTCGAAGAGAGATAGCAGCGAACAAGGAAAGGAAGAAAATGGATTATGAGAGAACCCATCCATTACATGGGCCTTTACCAAATAGGCAAGGAATGAAGTCTAGGAAAAGTTTCCCAAGAACATCAAACGAATTTACTACTGCAACTATTAAAGCAGGTTACAAATTATTGCAAGCTAGATCTCCCCCCCCCCCCCCCCCACCTAGCTGGAGAAGATAGTCTGAAACTTTACCACCTGGCTGTGACAAGGGATAGCTGATATGGAAGTCTCCGAATAGGCTGCGATCAGGAGTGGGCAGATCCAAGGTTAACCTTACAAGATATTGATATCGATAATATCATGTGTGACTGTGGAGAGAATTAGATTGTTCATCACATTCACTAGTGTCGACTGTGTCCAGCATCCTGTACGGAAGTTCACTTATATGAGGCTTCGGAAAATGCAAGCCATATTTTGGTCTAGTGCAATTTTATGCTTATTATTGTGTAAATATGTATGTTTTTGACACGAAATAAATAAAATAAAAAGTGAAACAGAATTTGCTTCTCGCAGTCAAAGGATTTGTAGCTTACTATATAGATAAGGATAATGCGTCGAATCATATATATAACATTTGTTCTATTGGATTCAGAGATTAGCAAGCTATTTAGAAATATAACGTTATATCAGTGTTATTTCATTTTAATGCGATCGGGACCATTGGCAGTTACAGAACGCTTGCCACCTGGTCACGCAGAGGACTGGAACGTCTGGCGGTCCTCGAATCGATTGCGAACAAATGTGGGCAGGTCCAAGAAAACCTAGTGAAATGGGGTTATACTGATATTTACCAGTATTAAGTGCGAGTGTAGTGACGACCAAACAATGAACCAAATGCTCGAGTGCCCTGTGTGCCCATCTTCCTGCAACAATGATGATCTCTTTTGACCAACACCGAATGCACTTAAGGTTGCGAAGTACTGGGTGAAGTATGTTTAAAGTCGGGGGCGGATTCAGGGGGGGGGCTAGGGGGCTGAAGCCCCCCCCCCAAACGTATCTAGGTTCACCCCTGACATTGTAGTTTTGAGACTTTTTTTATTTTTTTTTAGCTCTACGGATTTGAGGCCCGAGGAGGCAATAAATACTACCTCTTTCCCGACTCAAGGCCCCCCCCCCAAAACCAAAATCCACTGAACGTAAGCCCTCTGAACCAAAATTCACTCAAGCCAAGCCCCCCCCCCCAAAACAAAATCCTGGATCCGCCCCTGTTTAAAGTTGTTAATTTGCACAATGTTTTAACTGTGTATTTGATGTTTATGATTAGAGAATAATAATGTGACAAGTAACAATGTAAATTAATGTTGCAAGGTAATGTGTATAACGAATTAAAAAAGTTGTACTAACGTGTAAAAGTATGAAACAACAGAAAATTGGCTATACTCGTAACATATTTTACAGAAGAATTTAATTCTAAACTACTCTTAATGGGCCAAATTTTGAATGATTGTAATCTATCTGTAACGGAAGTAACGCATAGTAATAGCAATAATAATTTCGTCACCTACCAGAGTGGCTCAGTGCGTTAAGGCGAGGTACCACTGGACCAGGTTGAAGTCCTGGTCACCGCATCCCGTGTGTGGTTTTAACGTGTTTTCCCGCAATCATCTAGGCGAATGCAGAGAGGGTTCCCAATTTATATCTCATAAGCTACGCATCTCACAAACAAAAATACACCTATCATACAGAACACAATAAGTTATACGTTTCGCAGAAGGCTGGCAATACATACACAGCCACCGTTCTCTGCCATTTCTTCATGGGAGTTAGTATCCAAGGATATTTTCTCCTTTTAGCAAGGTTGGTCATTTCTTCTGAGTTGGTTTGCCTTTCTTCGTATTGGTGCATTTGTTTATTAAGCTCAATGGTTTTTTTATGTCGGTCCACTGAAATATCATTCTGGCCGATATTTTTGAACATTTGATTGTTTGACTTCTGGGAACTATTGTAAAATGATTTTGCCAGCAGCCTGAATCTATCCAGGAGTGTAGGCAGTGCAGTAGCCTCGTGTATGGCATCGGGAAATGACGTGGTAAATGTAGGGCTCTCTTCAATGCTCGATTTGAATGATTTGTAACTTTTGTATTTCACGATTTGCGGCGTAAGCCCATACAGGACATGCATATTCCATAATTGGTCTGATGAGAGTGGTATAGATTTTGACTCCAGTAGTTGGAGGTAGTAAGCTATTAAAATTTATGAGAGGGTGTACTTGTTGTAACCTCGCACTAGCTCGGCATGTGGGGGTGCCACGTTAGTCTCCTATCTAGTGTGACCCCCAGATAGCGAACGGTTGTTGACCAGGGGATGTCCTCGTCGTTTAGGTGCAGTATAGGATGTGGTATCACCGGAAGCAGCGAATCGCATCTGCGTTTTGGCGCGATTAATTTCGATTCTCCACCTCCTAGCCCAGGCAAGAGATTTTTGTAGTATTTCCTGAAGACGTTGAGTTACAATAGCTCTGCTTGTGCTGAGAGAGAAGTATTCGTAGGTCGCAACCTCTACGCCGGGGTTATTTGGCACAACGGCGGTGTACAATGTGTATAGTACTGGACCGAGAACCGACCCCTGGGGGACGTCGGCCTGGATCCGTCTTATGGTTGAAAAAAACACATGCTCTATTCCTCTAAGTTTAGTACGCCGGCTAACTGTCCAGGCTTGAATTCTGTTTGGATCAAAGGAGAAAAAAAAGATAGACCTGGTGACGAGAGTTTCTTGCGGGCAGCGCAAGGAGCCTCTGTCGTAGCCGCATGATCCAATCTCATAATGCTACCAAGTAAACAGAAGATAATATTTAATGTGGAATTGGAACAAACCACAAAGCGTTTCTTCACAGTTGAAAAATACACACACACAACCAACAACAATCTTTGCCAGAGTATAAAATTATTATTTTTTCTGTGCTGTTTGGGATCCGTACCACAAGAGATTGATGAATAAAATTGTAAAATCGTAAATGCACAGACAAGCTTCGCGGTGTTTGTTACAGTCTTTACAAAGCGTTACCGACTTGATACAGAGAGATTATTTGGGATTCTCTGGTAGATATACGACTTAGCTTCCACATGAATTGATTGGCGAATATTCAAACAACTTTCAGTATCCACGAATACACTGAAATATTAATCTCACTTTACATACCTGGTTGCAATGACAAGACAAATACGTTTAGGAAAATACGTTACCGAACTGATTAATACCTATATGCATTTCTGTCGTGTCTTTAGGGATAGGAATGCGTAGAGAAGAGGTTATTTTTGCTACAAAGCACCTTCTGCTACCCACAGTGTTGCTTGCGAATTGCAGCCAAAGATATATATATTGCGACGGAAGACAACGGAACAGTTGTCTGCTTGGATGGAAGATTTCGTCAATAATTGGCCTACAATAAAACTCTTGTGCTCGCATCGTTAACTTGGTTGGTGCGGTTGTCTGACGCTGGTTCGAATCCTGGTCGTGGAAGAATCATTCACAACTGCAATAACACATACGATCTCACAGTGGAAAATCAACCCAATTCATATTCCCATTAAAGTTTCCATAAAGAAATACGATCTCTATGGTTACCATATTCACCCGAAATTTGGCATAGCATCATAGGAAGAATAGGAAAGACTTCTCGAGTTTCTATGAGATATAAGATCTTTCCGAAACTTTAAAGATGCTGTGCTTATGGCTTTACGTCTCGTCGAAGTCGAGGTCGTCATAGGCGAGAAATTACTAGGGGCAAGGAACGGTAAGGAATTTAGTCATGGCCTTTTAAAGGGAGCATCTCGGCATTCGCCTGGAGTGATATGGCGAAACCATGGAACACCCATATCTGGATGCCAGGACGGGGATTCAAACTGGCGCCCAGTGTGTTATTTTCTATATCTAGAGGGACAAAAGACAATATTGACACTAGTCTACACGGGCAAAATAGTTATTTATACTTAAAGTAGAAAAACTATATTATTAGGAACAAATGTTTATTTTCCACGAATATGCGCCTAACAATAGAAAAAATAATTTGAACAATGGGCGTTCTGTGACCCAACGATCAAGTGCTCCATTCGGCCGCGCCATTCGACTGGGTTTGGTCGATGATTACGCTGTGTGGAATTAGTAATTTGTGTGTTGCTATTGCTTTTGGCGTGTTTCAAGGTAAGTTTACGCACGATTTTTGCGTAATACGTTTTAAAACTTGATCATGAGCATAATTAAAACAGAGCGATATTATTTTTGATACAAAAGAAACTACTGAGCAGGTTTCATTTTGAGTTTTAGTTAATTATACCACATTATACCAATCTCTTACTAAATTTATTTGAAAAAAAAATGACTTTTGTCCCTTTAGATATAGAGAATAACACACTGTGCGGCGTCCTCCTGAATGCGAGGCAAGAGCGTTACCGCTCATCCACCATGTTTGGTAACATGAAAGATAAACTGATTCAAGCCTACAATACAACAATTTATATTAAGGTTTAGGTAGGGATCCACCAAGTTAGATCTGAAATTCGAAGTTGAATAAACGGTTGAAGCTGTTCTGTAAGTGGTCAGATATTATTAATACTGGTTGATAGATGTGTAAGGTAAAAACTAGTGAGCTTACTAGGAAATCGAGATTTACGTGGTGATAAAACAGCTTCGTTAAGAGAAAAACAATTGTCTTTAGTGCTAGGGAAAAATAGGCGGAAGTAACGTATAGGATAGAAATGTTTAAAACGTAAAACAAATCCACTAGTTTTGTGCTATTTAAATCGCTTATAAATATGAACCTTTCTGCCATTGGAGCCAAAGACGCTCATTCTGATAAAGAACGACGCTTTCATAATCGTGATACTGGTGTAGTACAAATTTCACTTATGCATGCAGTGCAATAAAGGCCACATTTATGAGGGAAATGGAAACAGGAAAGTTTACTGCTATCATAAATTGGGGTCCGAGGTACAGCGTTAACGTACGATATTATAGCCATTAGTTACGGAAGGTGAACATCCCTCTGGCTAAATGGTGGCGTGTGAGGTTAATGATGCGGGGAGAGTTGGAACTGTAATAACACGGTGTCCGGTCTCTAAACATCGCTCCGGATTGGTCAACAAGCTTATATCCTTGGAAGCACCCATTACCGCTTCCCTTTGACATAAACGACGCGACACACTTATCTGTAAGATGTAATGTGTCGGATCAACTGCTAATTTGGGTACGGTTTTTTTTCATTGCATCTAGAAAATATAGAAACCCATTTGTTTAACTGCCGTTATTTTAAACTTTTAAATCACTTTTTGTTTCCAGTAGCAAGCATGTCTTAGTCAATGGAGTAAAAACTGCACGAACATGTTCGGTTAACAACTAAGCTAAAGTTTTTACTAGATGGCCTAGACTCTTACAAGTTTGGTAGAGTTTTACGCGTCATTGAGGACATTAAAGGGGGGAGAGGTCTGGGAAAATGATTAGGAAGGAACTCAGCTATTGGATTTTGAAGGAACCAACCTGGAATTCGTCTGGAGTGATTTCCGAAATAATGGAAACCCGAAATCTGATGGTCGGAGGTGAATTCAAATGTCATTCCGCAATTATAAATTCGCATGTGTGGAAAAGACGGATTAGAGTGGCCAGTAGGATGCTAGTGAGAACGCGACATTTACATCCATGCCAATGTCTTTTTAGTAAATGTTGTACTCTGCTAAGGACAACATCTCTTAATAACCTACAAAAGTAAAGGTAAATATGATCAGGCCTAGTGGACGAAGTGATTGGGATTTTATCCCTCTTTTATACTGGCCTATGGAAGTAGAAACGATGTGATTGTTGGCGCTATGTCCTGATTATCTTCAGCTCTCCGTTACACATTACACAACAGGTAGACTTCGGCTTGGGGACACACACACACACACATATATATATATATATATATATATATATATATATATATATATAAAACAAAAAATTCTTAGCTTTATACAGACATTAGTCAGACTTTGAACCAATTGAGCTACGCAGCAATTCTTAATAGCTTACACAGGTATTCGGGAGGACGCAGATTCGAATCCCAGTCTGACTATCCAGATTTCGGATTTCCATTGTTTCAAAAAATCACTCCGGGCGAATACCGGGATGGTTCTTTCAAAAGACCGTGTGCAAATTCATCCCCCCAGTCCTAAAACGACTTCATTTTTTAATATGTTGTATATTTCCTATCATACCAGATGTACTTAGTAACTAAAAATAACCTTTTCTTCTATATTGTTTAACGGCTCGTCGACGTTGAGGTTATTAGAACCGAGAGAGGATAGAAAGCTAGGTATGAGAAGGAATTCGGCAGCGTTCTTTTCAAGACTCATCCTGGTAATCGCCTGTGGTGGTTTGGAGAAACAGTGGAAAAGAGAAAACTAGACAGTCAGATGGAGAATCGAGTTGGTGTCCTCCCGAATGTTTCACTTTCTCACTTTTCCGTGTTGGACTGTTTTTACAACTTGCCAGTCACAGCATAACTTTGCTGATGAATATACACCGAACGCGAAGTGAGTGCCCGGTGGCTTGTTTCATTAATGCTTAATTTAATACAAATTATCAGCAGATCATTAAATATGGATTCTTCTAATTCTTGATACAAAATCACTAATATCAGTGCGCAACATTAATATTAGTCTACTTGAAATTTTCTTGTTTTTCGTTATGTGTATAATGTCATTTCCAAGGATTGCCAACCGTTCCGTGTTATTCGGAGGTATAAAACTTATTACACAACATATGGATACGGACTAAGCACAGCCGGACAAGAAAGCGTGCTAATTCAGTGAGTCTGTTTTGGAAATGTACCGCTTGAGTTGATAACAAATTAGCGCCGGAGAGTACACTTTCGAAGCGTACGAATTGCTATGTGCACGAAACGTCTCATTTTGGCTGCTGTGTGGTGGAGCGGGCGTGTAGCATTTGCATTTCCCTTTGAGGCGGCGGTGAGCATCCGCGCGGAATGCTGGGAATGAGTCCACCAGAGAGAGTCTGTCGCTCTTTTCGCCGTCTCCGCCAGGGAGCAGCAGCAGCAAACAAAAGATACCCGCGCGGCGGATCGGCCTGCTCTCCGTTACGGTCCGCTGACGTCACTGTATCTATCTCCAGAGAGAGAGAGAGAAAGACAGAGAGCTCGTAAAGTGGTTGTCAGCGCGCGGAGCTGTAAAAATAATAAACATAAGATATATGAATTCACCAAGTACTGAAATGTTGCTTCGTGGAAAGCTGCGGGACTACGTTGATCAATCTTGCCATGCTACTAGCAACGATGTTGTAACAGATCGTAAACTTAACTCCATCCCAAACCAATCTTTTAATATCACCTCTTCATTGAGCGAAATGGCGCCTTCGTTTGTTATTTTAATTATCAACACCACTCTTCTTGTCAGCTTTTTGACTTAGAGACTGTAAGTTAAAGTGTGTATTAATTATGCCAAGCTACATAAAGGTAACCTATATGAACAAATTTGTCAGCAAAAATATTTCTACTGAAACAATAATAAAATTAATAATTGACGTCGAAGATAGTTTTTATTTTACTTTATTTTTTTTGCAATAGGTTTAAGCAGTTATTACGCATTAAGCACCACTGATAGTTAATGAGACGCAAACGCTTAGACCTGACATATGAGAGGAAACGAGTTAAAACCCTCTTCCGGCCAGCCTGGTTTCAGTTTTTCATGGTTTTTTAAAGCATAATTCCTTGAGAATTCCAGAGTGGTTCCTTCGAAAGGTCATGACCAATTTCGTATCTGTTCATTATCTCCAATCTTCTTCTACCTGTAGTTACTCTGACTTAAACATAATGTATTCCCCATAGTAAAAATTTCTATGCCGAATAGTATTTCATTGTAACTCCAACCTTCGTCGAAGGCAACGGTTGACGCCAAGGAACATGGGAATAAGCATTATGTTGGGTACATAGTGAGAGAACATTGAGTGTCATGTGGACGGCATGGAACAAATAATAAATCAACTTTTCGTCTAGAAATAAGTGTACTATTCAGGAGTTAACCAAATTTTCCGTTAGCAATAATGGGCTTACTACTGACAGGGAGCCTCTTCGAAGATGCTGAACATGTCGAAATGGTTATGACAGTTACCATTCAGGTCATTTGGCAAGCGGTCAAGATAAAATGTTTGTACTGTTCGTTGAATGTTGAGGTCCACCTTTCAATGTAAGAGGCATCTAATTCCAGCGCAGTGCGACTGTATTAAAATCGGTTGCTTCAAGTCGATTCCATAGACTCGGTTTCATTATAAAGTTGTCAACCAGCGTGTATAGTGCAAATATAATCAATTCATGGTACGGCGTGGTTAGTCGGGAGATCCCCAAGGATTGTTCCGCAGTCAGGTTTCAGGTAATCCTACTGGTTACAGTGGACCAGTAGCATTACAAGCAATACGAACCACGGAAGCATTCTGGCGTATTCTACACAGCATGCTGTACCAGAGGAGAAGGTCGGGCTAAGTGCCTTTCAAAATCCCCTCCAAGACAGGGATTCAAACCGGGGACGTATCGATCTCCAGTCCGACGCCCTAACCACTGCACCACCAAACCGCGTTTATAAACTTTAAATTATAAAGAACAGTAATGAGAGTAGCAGAATTATGTTCTACTATAATTCACATTTTCTTTTCCTCGCACTTTGAGAATTATTGCATGTCGTTTATACAGGAAAAGTATTTTCTTCTTATACAAAATAATTATAAAGTTTTCAACTTCCCGGTTAGTTGTTTTCTATTACTATACCGTTCCACAAGAATCAAAATAATTGTCCTAATATAATTTATGGCTGCGAAAATAGAACTTAGGATTACATGTCGACGATTCAATCTAATTCGCTTTCTCCCGCCGTGTTATATGATACATAAATACTTTTTTCGTCAAGAAATTGGTCCGACGAAATCAGTTTTGTTTTTTTTTTTGTACCTGACATTGCATAAAATAAGAATGTTTTTTCCTGTGTAATTCTATTTAGTTCTCTTGCTTCTTTTTTGATAATATTAATCTGTAGGTTTTAAGTTTAAAAACTATTGTGTTATAATTTTAAGAGAAATTCTAAATGTATAAAACTATATATGTGTTCCCCATCTACCATTTCCTGAATAGTAATTATGCCAATATCGATATTGCTTTAAAAAAGGATACTAGGACTTTCTACCCACTTATAATGGACATACTTGGGTCCTAGGTCAACGGCTGCTAACAAATCACAACCTAAATATCGAAATTTTTTACACCAGGAATGTGACTGAAAGCATCAAACCTCTACAGTAACAAAACTTTATCATATTCGCTGCTTAGAGGGATGTAGGGATTCAATAGTCATTTTCGCAAAGCCACGACTTGCAATATATCACAGAAATATCATAGTGGTTCGAACTTTCTCGTAAACTGTATATATATATCAAATTAAAAAATTAGAAAATTTGGTCAAATAGCGGCAGATGTGTTGTTTATTTAATACGTTGAGGGAAAGCATTCCTTTTGACTGCAACTGCGGTGAAAGAGACCGAGGACCCATTGATTGTTTTAGAAATTTGGATAGTTATCTCTGTACTATTTTTTTATATTTCTGTACGGGAATGCATTCATTTATATATTATGCTTAAGTTAAATACATAAATAGGATCATACGACAGATAATCATGCATGAAATCATAGTCTGAAAAGATTTAAAAAATAGTGAACTGTCTGGGCTTTACGTTCCTGAAACACGAGCGAATATCAACCTATGGGTCTACAACTCGTACAATTTCACAAGGAACAATTTTGTTTGATCCACATACGGGTACATTGACCGGCTTTTTGTATTGCTGTGAGAGGATTTGGCGTTACTGCTGCGGCAGATTGAATTCCTGGTCGTTACAGAAGTTCTAGAACGTTCGTTACAATGCAAATTAAAATTGCCGGCCGTTCGGTCCAGCAATAGCGACGCGCGCTCCATCTCGACGGAGAGCAGCGGCACCACCAACCACAAAAGCGAGGAGCAGCGTCTGCGTCAGCCGCAATATTTCATCCTCGGCGCCATTACGCCTTCTGTCCTTACAAACTGTTGCACCGCTTTCGTATCCTACCTACGCGACTTGTTACTCGGATTCGTTCTCAATCTGTTGACTGTGGTGTATTTCTGGACATAGACAGCATCAAAATTGGAAGATGATTTCCCATTAAGAGATGAAGGTAGGGGTTTTGTCGAGCATGTTAAAGAGTCTCCACATTTAACCTGATAACATACGAATGATGTAAGTTACAATGCCACTGCATCAGTAACGACCGTCTAGATTGCGATTTTGAGACAATTTTGCGTGGTCATCTAGGCGATTGCTGCAATGTCACTCTCTATACCTACAAATTTCACACACAAATTTAGACGAAGAACATAGAAGTAGCGTACACGGTTCTCAGGTTGGTGGTGTCATTTGTCGCATCTCATCTTCAGTATAGCATCAATTATCAGGCCTCGTACAAAGTCTGCTGGTAACAGAACTATGACATCAAAAGATTCGAAAAGCGTATATATATATATATATATATATATATATATATATATATATATATATATATACTTGGGATATGACCAACTGATTATAAGCTTGGCATCATATCCCGACCTGTTTACGGAGCGTGGTGGGTGAGCGGTTAACGGTCTGGCCTTGTTTTCGGGAGGACGCGGGTTTGAATCCCCGTCCGGGCATCCAGATTTGGGTTTTCCATGGTTTCCCCAAATCACTCCAGTTGAATGCCGGTATGCTTCCTTTAAAAAGGCCATGGCCGAATTCCTTCCCGTTATTTCCCCCAATCCTTCCCCGCCTCTAATGAGCACGACGTCGACGAGCCGACCTACTTCGCGAATAGAATGGATTGTTCCGGAGAGAAATTAGCTTCTCAAAATCGTTACTGTAAATGATACATTCTTCTCGCAGGAGAATAATTCTGATTTTTGTATTTGGCTTCCGGCGCTGTGTTGAATATTGTTTAATTTAATTAATATGAAGTTGATGTGTTTGAGTAGAGAGCATAGGTGGGTTTAATTGTTTTAATAACAGCAACTCCGTAACATATTCGAAGTGACGAGTGTCAGGTTTACTGAAACTTTCGGAATCGCTGGAGGCCATAAAGTTCATAAATTAATCTCTGGAAATGTAAATACTAAATAGCTGTTTATATGTGAAATGTGTCATAATATGTAAATGATACTGGTTTTAGAAAAATTTCAGCTTCATTTTAACACGGCTGTTCATTATTCATTAGATTCAAATTGATTACCATATTTTTTCTGTACTCAGCCTCTCAACTGATTTGGCTCAGTTTTTCATATCTTCGTTTGTTGATGAAATCTGTTCACTCACAGTACCAGTTATAACTTATGTCATCTACAATCAATCTTACATATTGTAATTTATCAGTTTATTTCAGTTTTTTCTCTTAAAAATAGCAAAGTAACTAATTGCAAAAGTTTTTTATGTGATTCGTCATAATGTATGTTCTTTCTGTGAGAAAATTCTTTCATTGCCAATTATTTCGTAGTTTTTAAGTTCACTTAATTTTCAACTTCCTTCCGTAGCATCACATTTCGCTTGCTTCAATTTTCCTTCTTTCTGTCACTCTTCAAACTCAAGCTTCACTTCACAAAGAGCTGCCCTGCTAACATACAATCTCAGAAAGTTCTTTCGGAGGGCTAGTTAAATTATTTAAGAATGAAAGACTTCGTAGAAGGCTCATTTAACTATTGGTTATTTGTTTGTTATGTCAGTAATCAATTTACTTCCAAAATAAATATTCTGTGATCAAAAAGAATTTACTGGCATAGTTAAATATAGATGTTGGTATAAATAAGCAGCGCGCTTAACTAAACTAAATCAGGTGACATAATATGCTGTTTTTCATGTAGCAAGAGAAACAACCTGAACTATTATGACAATACTAATATCATCTCAAGAGAAGCAAAACCTGCAGAGGCGAGATTTCAAGAGACCTAACATTTCATGGCATGGTTTACTACAAGTTATTGAAACGTAATGCTGATAAAAACAAGAGAATAGTAATTCACACTGAGAGGAATGGACATAACCGTTAATGGCTGTACAGCAATAGGGTTATAGTGAACTTCACTTGAGTTGAAACTGAAATCGGAGCCGCATATATTTAAGGGGATGATAGTATATGCTATGCCGCTTGGAAAAAGAGCAGATTTTCTGCACACAGAGCTCGTGTTTTACACTTAGCATTCTTTCTCTACTAAGTACCGAGCGTGATGGTTGAGCAGTAACACTTTGGTCTTACATTCGGGAAGAAGCAGTTTACATTCTTGGTGCAGGAGTTCGGTTTTCAGTGGTTTCCAGAAATAGCTCCAACCGGGATGTTTCCTTCAAAAGGCTATGACCGAATTCCTTTCAGTTCCTTGCCACCAAATATTTTCTGGCTCGCCTCTAATGATATCGAAGTTCTCATATTGGTCGATGTTTCACTATATTGTGTGGTTTATTTTAGCCGTGAGTGTGTAGGGTGTCGTAGGCTGCACAGTGTCTCATCTGGCTGGTGGTGACTTGAGCTGCAGCAGCTGGCCGCTCCTCTCGTCTGCCACTGTAAATAAACAGCCTGCAGCACCACAGGTCTGCATTCCGGGGACATCCGGCGGCCGCCGCCAACGCGCCGCAACTCTCTACACATCACTCATATTAAATAGCTTCAGAGGATTCTATAATAGGAAATTGTGGCGCATTTGATGAAATTATATACCTCTTCCTTGGATCAAGGAAAAATACCAGTTGAATGGAAGACCGCCGTCATAAATACAGCGATTAAAAATGGTAATGTTAATGAGGCTCAAAATTATAGGCTGGTCTCGCTAACCTCCATATTTTGCAGGATTTGAGAACATATCATCTAATCAAATGTCATACAGTTTTTGAATGACGGGGAGCTTTTAAACCAAAATCCAGAAAAGGCCGATGCTGCGAAACACAATTTTCACTTTTAATTCACGACTTGTGCCGTATTATAGATGAGCAATCCCAAGTTGACTTAGCACTATTTGATTTTAAAAAAGCTTTCGACACTGTGCCTCGCACTAGGTCACTTACGAAACTTCGTGGTTATGGCATATCTAGGCAAATATGCGACTGGGTTGCAGACTTTATGAAGGGCAGATCACAGTGTGTAGTTCTCGAGGGTGAGCGTTCATCATTCACCGAAGTGAGGTCCAGGATTCTCCAGGGAAGTGTGATAGGGCCTCTGTTGTTTCTCGTATCCATTAATGATTTTTACGATGTAATAAGGGGGGAGAAAAGACTATTTGTCGATGATGCTATTATTTTATCGTAAAGTCAAAACCCAGGACGACTGCACAAGGTGATATTATGAAACTAATGAAATTGCGTGGTGTAAATACTGGGGGTTGGGGTTAAACGACAAAAAAATGTGAAGTCATGCGTATAAGTAAAAAGGTGACACCATTTAGCTCTGAATATACAGTTAATGGTACAGTCCTTAGTACGGGAGATTCTGTTAAATACTTAGGGGTAAGAATTCGTAGTAATTTGTGTGGAATGAACATATCTAAAAGTAATGGGAGAGCAAATTATATGCTCAGATTTCTAGGTCGTAACACTGGAAGTTAAATCGATTGCATACAAAGCACTAGTGCAGCCTCACTTAGAATATTGTTATTCCGTCTCGTAAATGTAGTGACCCTGTCAGCTGATTCATAAGAGCAGACGGGGTAAACTTCTACTGGAGCCGTGGATAAGGGTCGAGAGTAGAACTCGACCATGGTTCGCATGTAAATATTCGTCGTAGGTCCCTACTGCAACACTTAATAGGTTATATGGCTCATTACCTTCAGACATTAATATAGGAATGGAGGTTAAATTACTGTAAATGGAAGTTGCATATTTACCACATTTATTTACATGAGCAATGACTGATGGCATACGTGAATATTTACATTGTTTAATTCGATTTGTAACAAAACATAAGAGATAGGGCCAAGGACTAGGCGAGCATATAACTGATGGGCGCCTCGCAGCCCAAATTAATTCGAATATTGATAATATCTCTACAAGAATATTCCTATATGAATATGACACTCTCACTATCCACACCCAGCTATCTCAGTAGAGCCCACCTTTCTGTTACGCGTCTGGAATCCTCTTCTCGTCTGCGACCACCTCCCGGCGGCGCCGGCGTCGACGCCCTCGGCGTCGATGTGGTACGTTGAAAGACTTTCGTAGAGAGACAGACGACAGACCTCTGCTCCCAGGGTTTAAATAGTTACTCCCCCTTCCTATCACCACTGTGTGGAGAGGACAATACTCCTCGCTAACCTGCTGTATGAAGTCACTTTACCAGCTTGCAGTAATGACAAGCCTTGTTTTTTTTTTTTTTTTTTTTTTTTTTTTTTTTTTTTTTTTTTTTTTTTTTGTAACAGCTTTACGTCTCTTTTTAACATCGAGGTCTTTTAGAGACGGGAAAGGATGGGGGGCAAGGATGGGGGCAAGGAATGGGAAGGAATTCGGCCATGGCCTTTTGAAGGATGCATCCTGGCATTTGCCTGGAGTGATTTGGAGAAACCATGGAAAACCCAAATCTGGATGCCCGGACGGGGATTCGAACCGCCGTCCTCCCGAATGCGAGGTGAGAACGCTAACCGTTACACCGCCCCGCTCGGTCCACAAGCGCTTGGTACCTGGCGACTTAGGACTTGCTGATTGGCGTGCTACTTCTCAGGTCATAACTACTATTGCTTAACTATTTCATGCTCACCCGCCCTTGATACCGACTTGATAAATATCAGGTTTTTAGGCAAGTGATCGAACTCGATCACTACATATATATAGCTAGAGGGAAAGCGCAAGTGCGATGTTAATGGATTTAGGTTGGGAAAATCTCGAATACCGAAGACGTTGACCTTGACAGAAGCTAATTGAAAAATTCACCACTTACTTATTTCGGAATGACAGCGAAGAAATATTACTACCATTTTTTTTTTCCATAAGCGATTAGGAGAAGCAATAGAAAGGATTTACCGGGCAAGTGAATTTAAGGGGTAGTTCTCGATAAATCACTCCATCCATCCTGATCTGAGTTTTTCATTGTTTTTCCCAGACAGCTCCAGGCGAATGGCGGGATGGTTCCTTAAAATAGGCCATGGGTACCTCCTGCCATATCCCTTCCAAACTATTACATTTTCGTATAGGTGCAATGCATCTTCCGCCATTCACTGTTAGTGAATTCATAGAGTAATACTAATAATAATATATGAAACAGGGTAATGACCGCTACCGAACGGTTTGAAGACGCTGAATTGCCTTGAGTTAGAAGACAGGAGGCAGCTTATGACATTCTGTTACTATTTTCAGTCCACCCTAATCCAGATTAAATTTAATTAATAAAATGTTTAGAGTTATAGCACAGAATTTAAATTAGCTTTTTGTCTTTCTCAGATTGATATCAACAATATTAACAATAATGTATCGTTTTGTTTTGTCGAGGTTTTGTTAGTCTTGCCTAGTTGAAGTTAGTATAAGTTAGTTCCAACGGGCTATGTTAAAAAAGTTATTATAATGTTGGTGATATCCACCATTCTTATGCTTGAAATAAAGTGTTAAATTATCGTAATCCTAACTTTTGCTAAAAAATATAGCATTTTATGGAAAGACTAAGACAAAAGGTTGTTTTTATTTAAAAAAACCCAACTATTTTTAGTTAATTTTTACGCTTCTTGCATCTTATAACAAATGTTTGTCTACAGGAAATGTGTCATATGCATTATCGTATTAAATTAATGTAGATCTTATAACAAATGTGTGTTTACAGGAAAAGTGTCATATGGTTTATCGTATTAAATTAATGTAGATCAAAAGCGCATTTTTATTAGTGATATAATGGCTTTACGTATAACGTTTAGAATTGAAAATATCCTTTCTGTAAATGCCGGAATGGTGGTAATAGAGCAGGAATGAAATAATCTTAAATAAATTCGGTAAATTAGTTCGGGATATTTTAAAATATGCTGCCCTTTCTGGCCTATTGTTCTGTCAGTAAACTCACAGCAATCTTCTACTTTTGTAGATTTCGTTTTTGTTATTTCAGAGTAACGTTGGTACATTCTGATACGCATTTTTTTTTGTATATTTAAAACTTTTAATATTGTTTCACAGTCATCAAATAAAAACTCTTGTTTTAAATTTGGAAGACAGCAAGACGGAGGCGCGTCCAATCAGACCAATCACTCAAAAAATAATCATAACGAGCTTTAACAAATTTTACAAAGTGAGGGATTTGTTTATTAGTATCAGTGTTGGGGAAAAAAGAAATCGGTACACCCATCTGAAATATAGAATTTTTGTATACTATATTTATTCAAATGTTTATAGTACGCAGACCCGAAATACAGTACGATACTATTTATTGCAGTACAGTTGGCAACATTAGATAGCACGTGTGCTCGAGCAGACGGGCCATCTGTCCATAACACCTGCATATGTTACAAAGTAGGGAGACGTGACTATACGTTGCCAACCACGGCAGCATAACCGCTAACATACTGGTATGGCTTAACCGTTTAAAGAGCAGGGGTGTTTTTAACTACGTGTTTCGTTCATCTTGTAATGTATATGCTTCGATATACAATTATTGCTTGAACGGATTATAAATAAAGTTGAGAGTACAGTACAAATATTTAGAGCTAGCTGAATGATGACAAAAACCGAATGCATATTTTTTTCATAAAGAAAAGCTTTATTAGAGGTGAATGCCATGCCAACGGTCTGTTAAAATACCTGCCATAACCGAGAACCTGATAAGCACTGAGGTCGTGTCACATATGAAACCCGGTTATTTATCAGAGCAAGAAAAGAAAATTATAAGTAAAACAGAAGATAAAATACCTGAAGGTTGGATGGATACTTCCATAGGGAGGCATACTAAGCATTTGTGTCACAGGTAGGATGGTCAGTTGCTTTCCTCCGGGACCTACAGTTTAGCGTGGAATCCGAACCACGGAGCGTCCTGGCATAGCTCGTTTGATCAAACACCCCACCGGGATTTGAACCCGGGACCACACCGCCAACTTGTGAAAGAAAGCGCCTTAACCACTGAGCTACCACGTGAAGCAGAACATAGGACTACGATAATTTAGCACTTCAAGCATAAGAATGGCGGGTATCACCTGTATTATAATAACTTTTTTAACATAGCCCATTGGAACTAACTTATACTAACTTTTCGTTAGTCACCTCAGCAATATACTGTATATCCTCAACAACTTCTATTCTTGTGCGTCCCTGTAGGTTTTTATTTCACTTAACTCCGCTGGTAATACATCAACGGTAAAATGTACTATCATCAATAACAATTTTTGTTAGTTAAAAGTTAATTCAATTACAGTTTGAAACATAACCAACAAGTCACTGGTAATCATATTATGTTTTAATTTAGACGGCATCCCTTTTAACAAAAAATTTTCTCAGTATCTATTGTATTTGACCTTTGCAATGCGCTAAAAACTACATTTAGTGGTTAGAAACGGGACGAAATTTTCCATGGTCAGAAGTGATTTGGGTGAACCATAGAATAGCCAAATCTGGATGGCAGGACGAGGATTAGAAGCCACGTCCTGCCGGTTACAAGGCAAGAGCGTTAGCGCTCATCCGTCACGCTCGGTGGACATCAGAAACAGGGAAATTTCACCATACAGATTTAAGCTTCAGCCCTTCAATAATTACAGCAAACGACATTTTTAAACAGACATATATAGAGATTTAAAGATTCAGTAACAAACCGTATCGTAATCAATATCTTCATTAGTAAAATTAAAAGCACCTCAGTGATTTACTCAGCGGTAGTGCAACATTCCATTAATTACCGTCTCAGGAAATCGTTAATTGTTTTCTTCTTGCCGAATTAAGTATATTTTATGTGAAATTTTATAGTTATTTTTCTTATTAATAAACTGAGAGTCGCAATTTCTTAGCATTGTTGAAAACAGGGAGACGGTTGTATATGCTTTTCTGGAAACAACGATTTCATGACGGAGGAAGCGAGCGTTTTACATAGGAAGTGGTTCATTAACCCACTTAATGCAGGCACGATAGCGCCCAGTCTCTTGTCTGAACGGCTTATATCAAGAGTTCTGTCTGCTATACATTGGCTAAGACAGAAGACAAAGCGTATTAAATCAGCTGTCTTAGTGTAGAAAGCAATGTAAATAAGACGTGCTTGGAAAAAACGTGACTACCTGTCAACTATTAGACAGGTACGTTTATAATCAGCTTCCAATTAGTTTCTGAGTATAGCAAAATTTGTAAATAAAATAATTTTACGTTTTATCTCGAATAGGCTTAGAACATCCACTCATGCGAAACATAATTGGTACTATTTATGAACGACTAGTCAAAGTTGTAACGCTAGTTCATGGTTTATCAACTAGCCGTTGACACAATGGTACACAGTTGTAGATCTGATAATAGTGGACTTGATCATTACATGGCGATGTGGACAGCGAATTTGTGGTATTTGGGCAAGAGAGAGTTATGTTTGACAACAGATTATTTTGAACTGTCACTGGCAATTAATTAAGTGAACTTCGGGACTGCATAAATAAGGGAGTGGTCTTTTGAAGTACAGTAATAATGTACGATATGACCAGATTAATGTTATCAAATTTAAATCTGAGAAAGTCGATGTAGAAGGAAAAAGGCATTAGCTATCTACTGGCTAAGCGTTTTTCCATAATCGAAGTTTTGAATCTGAAACATTATTGCATTATTAATCCAGGTATCTGCAGATTATTGCTGCGGTCAGCTTTCTTCAGTCATGACTGCATGTCGCTACGAACATACAACAACAACTTGTAAAAATATTTTATTTTCTTCCTGCCTGGTGGAATGGTTAACGAAGAATCTAACAGTGATTCAGTGAGCAGTGAGGAGACTTTCGCAGTGGTTGTAGATTGTATATTGCCTGTCCGGATGGAACCGTGTCAATTGATCGAAATCTATCGTTTCAGCCATCATTCTGTGATTTTTTTTTTTTTATAGGATATATTCACTTTTTTAAATATTTATTTAGCCATCAAAAGATCTCTTATACCCGGATGTGGGAAAAAATAACATTTTTACGTAATCTAACAAATGTGTAACGTCTTAGAATATCAGTAACATTTCATTTCATGGTCAATCAAGTACGCAAGAAAGCCGGAAGTAAGTTGCTGTCTGCAGAAGTTTAGTTTTTAAAAATCTGATAAGTTAATATGTACGGAGTATATGTGGGTACCCTCTATTCTCAAGCAGTTTAAAGATACGATAAGCAATTAAAGAAACACTGCATACAGTTGAAACTCCTCTCGTCTCGTTTCCCAGTAAGGAAAACAGTCGAGTACAGTCCAGTCGCCTGTACGAGGTATCAATGTGTCTATGGGATATAAAACAGTAGACCTATGTCAAGCAATTTACAGTACTGCGGTGTAGCTTTAACACCTAAATCTCACCTATGTAACAGATTTCTCTCTCTTTGAACCTAAGCCTAAATTTTAATGCATTCCATCAGAACTGCTCCCTGATTGCTGTCAAGAAACGAACACCGAACAACGTGGGTGAGGAGCAACGTTCTAACCTCGCGTTCTAGGAGACGCTGGATCGAATCCCCGTCCAGCCATCCAGATTTTGGTTTCGCTAAATCACTCCAGGCAAATTCCAGAATGGTTTCTTCAGAAGGCCTAGGCTGAATTCCTTCCTGTTACTTGCCCCAGTCCCTTCCTCTAATGACCTCGGCGTCTACAAGGAGCAGAGCTAAATAAAATCTAATATATAATTTCCTAAACTCACACACTCCCTCATCTCGATAGCTATTGGCTCGAGAATGGTGTCACGTGTCTGCCTTCGCTCACAAATTAGCAACCACAAGAGATATTATTGGAAGAAATTCGAGTTTATGCCCACAATTTAATAGCTAAGCAACTGCTACCAAATTAATTGCCATAATACATTAATTAAGTTTTCTTTTCGTAGCATTTCATAATTAAAAACTATCGGTAAACTTTACGGCTGAAAAAGACGTGGAACTGCTTTTGAGTAAGATGTTTCTAGTGAAATCAACATAAAAAACTTGAAATTACTCTTGGTCTCTGCTGTAACCACGAATACCAATTGTCATTTTGACCTAGGCTAAATTTCAATTTAATTAAAACTTTCGCTAATGTTGTAGTTTGACCATTGTTTATACATTACGATTCCTTTTTAACCGACTTCAAAAAAAGGAGGCGGTTCTCAATTCGTCTGTATTTTTTTTTTTTTTTTTGTATGTATGTTAAGCGATATCTTCGCCAATTTTGAACCGATTTAGATGAAATTTTTTTAGTGGATAGGGTATACCTCCAAAGTGGTCCCATATGAATTTCACTGAGAAACCACCCCTTCTACCCCCTTCCACCCCTTAATTTTTATACAAATCCACATTTTTTATCAGATTTCGATGAAACTTTGGACATATATAGCCAAAAATAAAGAGAAAAATACTATCAGCTTTTGGTTATTACGTGTTTTACTGACCACTTTCGTTAATGGTCTTTGTTCATGTTCGCGGTCCCTGAGTTATTAGTTTATTCAAAGAGGACATCAGACCAAATACGTTACCGAATCGAGTATTCTGGCAATTGATTTCTTCGGAGTTGCTTAACTGTTTAATAATCTGGAATCGGTTCTATGACCGTTACTATGACCAAAGACTACATTATGAATGCCCAGCCTCAATAAAAAACCAATGTGATACTTTCAAAGAAAACAGAAATTCTTCAAATATTGCAGAGAGAACTTTAAGGATCAAGCACAAGTCAAGTTTGTATTTCAGCAAGTTCAAGTCTACGACATTTAAAACAATTATACGATAGCGCGGTCGTCCCAGTCCGTCTATCATTACTTCTGAGTTATTCAAGCTAAAAAGATGTTATTCACCATAAGGGTGAAACACAGGTGAAGTTCTTAATTGGTCAGATCAGGTCAACCTGTCACAATCTTTGACCCTAAAAACCGGAATTATTCAAGACTTGTGACAATACGCAAAAAACGGTCACGAGCTTACATAATAAACTCTTGCTGTGGCAGAGTTGCCGTCTCTGTTGTTAATTTATTTCTTGGTTGCTCAATTACATTTGATAGTTTAGCGAGTGTCGCTCCTTGGCTTAGGCTCGAACCTGCGGCCTCAATATCCTGTTCAGGTTCTATGGCTAAATTGGATTACACCGAGATAGACCATAACAGAAAATAAATATATCAGAAATAAGTGGCCAGAGATAAGTTAGCTAAAGCTGAGCCAGTTTTTGAAGTATTGTTTCTATTCCGCGATACCTCACATCCGATTTTTTCTTTAATATTCATTTTCCGAAAGCTTATTTATTATTTTTAGATGTCATACATAAACTCTACCTCTTTTAATTGTTCTACTTTTTCCATTCATTCCTACTATCTACTTTATCCGGTAATCCAGGTTTGGGGGCTGCCCTGGAAACAGTTACTTCTTGGGAAATTGTAACTGGGGTGATTTCCTCATTCTTTTCCCAGACATGGAAGTGTTTCTACGTGTTACCGTTTTGTGTGGATGACTGTGATGAGTCTGTGTCAGTGTACTTTGTTGTTTGAGTTGTGAATGAGTTGAAGATGTGGGACCGAGAGGGTGGGGGCTGTTGTTGGGCCATTGAGGCTTACTCATTCGAAAGACGCCAAGCTAGGCATGCTTAGCATTAAAGGTCCATTCCCACGGCGCGTGGTAGGCAGTAGGCGCCTCTCATCTTTTACCGCCTGGCGGTGGGTCGAGGCGCTCTGTACCTGCGAGTATATGCGGCAAAGATAAGAGGCGTCCCCTAACACGTGCCGAGGGACGCGCCGTGGGAACGCGCCTTAACAGTGTCGTTTTCCCCCACTCTACATGCATTGCGGAGAGATTTGAGATTTAACCCAGGACTTTTTCACCCAACCTGGTGAATAGGAATTGTGTACTACTACATCTCCTACTCTTCTGGCCAAGTCGTGACGAGAATTTCTTCCACTTCCAGGACTCAAATCAACCGTGTCATGCGCCCGACATCATCACGGTGCTGCAACCACCAGAGTAAATGAAATAGATTAAAGATGCAAATATACAACGTTAAATGAAAATGTTTGATTATAAAACTTTTGCCTTGTTCTGTGTACAAAAAAAGCATTGATGTATATCTGACACAAGCTACAAGCCTAGTGCCCTTTATTTAAAAGAATTTTGTGGCACCGCAGTCATGCTCTATATCAGTCAGAGACAAAACTGAAACAGAAAAATTAGTTACTTCTTTCTCAGTAATCTATCCGCTCGTATCAGAGGGGAGGTAAAGAGATAGATCAAAGGAGAGAAAACAAATATCTTAGTCACGGATCCACGTCAGTTAGAACAAATAAGTTGTGATCTATCCGTGTGTTCCATCGTTATCGAATGTGGTACTTGGGCTCAGGAACTCGAAGCGTTATCAGCTCACTGCGGATGCGAGCGACTTCTCGAGTAATTCCTCTGAGCCGAATAAGACGCCATTCTGAGACCTCGAGAAACTTTAATTGCTTTTTTTTCTTTGCTCCGTGCTGTGAGTGAAGAGTTGATTGGTGCCCTCCAAGCCTGCGGAAAATTGCTTTTCCCATAGAAAATGATACAGCCTCATTACTGGCGCTAATGACGTTCGGTAAATAACGGCATTCCATTAATTTCTCGCCTCCCAAATAGGAATGAAGCTGAGAAGTTAAGGTCATGAACGTGAACTCTGGACGGCTTTGAACGAAGCCTTTCATAACTTTACATTGTCAATTACGAAAATCTGTTTATTGGAGCCGAGAAAAGTTATTCATATTTTATCAGAGTTCTAAAAAACCTCACAAGAAGCGAAAGTATTTCTTTTATTTTTGAAATAAATGAAATTTCTACAACTGGTCTTTACATTAGAACCAACTAGGCTGGCGTGAAATTAGGAGATGTAAGCTATAAAATCAATGGCTGTTTGTGTCGCTTAGTTAACGTTAACCTTGCTCGCTAATATGCTCTGAAGGTATCTGGAGCTTGACATAGTTAGCCAGTAGTGAATAAATTTTCATCATTCCAGGGTTTTTCGGTAGCGCAGGAGAGGAGGCAGTGTACGTTCGATTACTATCCATTATATGATGTAGCAGCGTCCGTTGTTAAATTCCCAGTATCAGCCTAAGGTGCGTGGAGTGTGAACTTACGGCCTCCACTGGATGAGCTCATTAAACTTGGCAGCCCTATAATTTCCGAGGAGATGATATAAATGAACCTACACATGATTTCTCCCTGTCCTTATTCGTTTCTCATCCACAACATGAACAGTACATTGTAGTGAACATACTCGCACATATGCGCCTCATTCCTGTTGCGATTTTGTTGATAGGACTTGTGACATGGCTATGTGGAATGTACGACTGATTTGGGAGTTTTTGTATGCTTTAGCAGTGTCTTCGAACAAAGCAACGTCGTTGCGACAGTGACTACCTTATCCTGCTTCAGAGGCGCCGCGGATCACAATTGGGAAGCTGCTGAGTTATGTCGACGCATAGATAGATCAACACCTACTTGATGAAAGTTGAAGACATATTGCTCCCACTGCAAATTGTATAGGTTTATGAGACTGGTTGCAGTTGTGTGATAGTGTGTATTGGCGGGACTAGACGCACAATCTACGACACGCTGCCAACACTTAATAGCAAAAAAAAAAAAAAAAAAAAAAAAAAAAAAAAAAAAAAAAAAAAAAAAAAAAAAAAATCAGACTAGTCATTGCGTGGCATTCACCTATACCAGTACCGTCATCGACTACAAAAAAAGTCGTCAAAATCATGCCATGACGCCCACCGAGCCAACCAATCACGTGTCAGTTGCGATGTCCTCATTGGGTGAATCCATCAAACTTTCCGGAACGCAGAACGAGCATTGATAAGGATGGGTTGGCCTTCATCATACGCTGCGTGCAGTTATCATTGCCCTGATTACCGATTATTAATCGACGGAAGGATCACACACCAAAATTTCATGTTGCTGCGCACTTCTCTTGTAACATAATACACAGACGGAAAAAAAAATCCCAACACCAAGAAAGACTTGTGTTAGATAAACGAAATTTGGTAGGCGTGTTTATACATCTGAAAGATGACATCGATTCAAATTTCGCGCTTCGCGCATAAGTGTGGCGCTAGTAGCGCTACTCAGAGCTTGCAAATCAGGTTTGCTTTAAATACGCGCTGTAAAGTTTGTGAACGTTATTTACCGCTGAGATTTGACATAGTGAGTTGATGTTAGCCAAGAATGCCTTTAAGAAGACGAAGAAGCCATTATCAACAGCTCACCGAGTTTGAACGAGGTCGTGTAATAGGGCTACGAGAAGGTGGATTTTCTTTTCGCGATATTGCAGAAAGACTTGGCCGGAATGTATCCACTGTGCATGATTGTTGGGTGCAGTGGTCAAGGGATGGTACTGCCTCAAGAAGACCGGGTTCCGGGAGGCCACGTGGCACTACTGAGAGGGAAGACCGCCGTATTCGGCGTACAGCTGTGGCGCATCGTAATGCGTCTGCGGCAGAAATTCGAACTGCAGTTGGTACCACAGTGACACAACGAACTGTTAGAAATCGGTTACTTCAAGGACAGCTCCGAGCCAGGCGCCCTGTAGCGTGCATTCCACTGACTACAAGCCATCGCCGTTTGCGACTCCAGTGGTGTCAAGCCAGAGCTCATTGGAGGACGGAGTGGAGATCTGTTGTGTTTTCTGATGAAAGCAGGTTCTGCCTTGGTGCCAGTGATGGCCGAGTGTTGGTCAGAAGGAGGCCAGGGGAACGCCTGCAACCAAACTGTCTGCGGCCTAGACACACTGGACCTACACCTGGAGTCATGGTCTGGGGAGCAATTTCCTATGACAGCAGGAGCACTCTTGTGGTTATACCAAACACACTGACTGCAAATTTGTACGTCAGTCTGGTAATTCAACCTGTAGTGCTGCCATTCATGAACAGCATTCAAGGGGGAGTTTTTCAACAGGATAACGCTCGCCCTCATACCGCTGTTGTCTCGCAACGTGCTCTACAGAGTGTCGACATGTTACCTTGGCCTGCGAGATCACCAGATCTGTCTCCAATTGAACACGTATGGGATATCATTGGACGACAACTCCAGCATCATCCACAGCCAGCACTGACCGTCCCAGTATTGACAGCACAAGTACAACAAGCATGGAACTCCATACCACAAAGTGACATTCGAAACCTGTATGACACAATGCATTCACGTTTGCAGGCTTGCATTCAAAATTCTGGAGGTTACACCGGCTATTAATTTAACAGTATTTCACATTTGAAATGCATTTTCTTGAGCTTAAATTAACCTGTGATCTTGAAAATTTAATCAATTAAACATGTTAACTTGACAAATGCATTGTCCAAATTTCTTTACTCTACAATAATTTTTTCTTGGTGTTGGGATTTTTTTTTCCGTCTGTGTATATATTTTTAAGTGCTTATCCTACTAGTGAAAGGGGGACTGCAGCTTGAGATGAAATACGAACCGTTGATTATTTAAGGAAAACAAAGATGGGGAACCGATAGAGGTTTCTAACTATTGGTGTCAGAACCAGTGACCAGTCAATTCCAAACCAGGCTGCTTCTCACTACTTATAATTTTTATTTTATGTGTCAGTGTTTGGATTGAGGATGCAACGAAACAAATACACTGCAAAATTGAAAACATCAATTCCGTTGGCTGCACCTGAAAAGGTTACATGCAATGTTAGGTCTACATGTTAGTCACTACGCCGTTAAACGTCTTTAATGATCTTGACTGAGAGATTGGATGACCTTTAGTGATGGAAGAGAAAATAACTTTGCCAAAACTAATGGCGTCGTTTGAGCACTAAACGTTTCAATGCCGTATTGTGAGCTACTCGAGTAGCGACAGGTTGTGCCTGAGTTCAATTTTTCGTTTCCTCAAACTCGGAAACAATTTACGCCTGGAAATATTAACGTGGCACAAGCAGCTAAATAAGTGGAGTTATTACGTTTGACATTTCCTATATTAATGTAAGGCTGACGTAAGCATAAAAGTGCAAGCAAAGAGCGCTGCTCACCAATTTTCATTTTATGAAGGCCTCGGTAATTAAGTGTGATGAAAGAAAAACGTCAGCGAGTTTCTGGGTGGAATCTAAGATACGAAGTACGGCGTTAAAACGGACACAGTTTAATTTGGATAATTCGTGGAATGCGGAACGCTCGTCTCCCTTGAAGCTGTTAGAATAATTAGAGATAGCTTTTATGGAGTGAGCGCAAGATGTTATGGCTTCCTCGTCAAAGGCGGCTTGGATCAGTAATTGCGCTAAAGTAAAGTGGTCTTCAGGTCTATAAATTCTATTTCGTCTCCTCGTTAAACATTCCTGAATGTGACAAGTTGTTTCAGCTTTTGAAATGTAATATATTTAGAGTTTAACCATATATGTCAAGATCATACTCGACGACTAATATTTAAGATTCCACTTCCTAATTTTGACAGGTCTTCGGTTTCTGAAAATAAAATCGGACAAATTCTTTTGTTACTGTGTTAGCACAATTTTATTACGTGGCATATCACGCCTTTGCCAACTTGCAACACTAAGGGTGACGTATAGCAGTTCATTAAAACATGATAGTTGTAAAACATTCTTCGCTGTATTATCCTCCAACTTAGTGATTATCTAACGTAACCCTTTATTTACTGACGGAAATCAGAATTAACCCATACATCATTCTTCCGTTGTTTGTAACGAAGGGATTGTTATGGTTCTCATATTATCACACAGTGTATGATATTATGAAACATCACACAAAAACTAAGAGTATAGTAGCAAAATCTATATTTGTGTGATTCTTCAGAAATTTCACATCCACAATCTTTTCAGGAAACTTGCAGGATCATGGAAATATCTATTATCTCCTTATTTGGCATGTCCTACAATAAACATTTTTGAGGTCTTACAGCATATTTAACAAAAGCACGTTATTGAATTCTTGAGGTCAACAAGGAAACAAGTGACTTCTTTTTTTACTACTCTTATAATGCAGTATTTTAAATGAAATAAAACCTCCACGTATTTAGAAAATTTATCAATTATTGTATAAAATCGTTGATTGTAAGAATAAATTAACATTGCGAAATGAAAATTACAAACGAAATAAAAAGGGTGGTCGATGTTTTTGTTGTAAAATATGTGAATGGGTCTAGGTCAAAACATGGAGGTGAAGTTTTACTCGGTGTACAAGGTAAACAATTGCCTATCTAGGTTAATGTGCTTTTAATAAATACATAACGCGTTCTCTGATGACATTACGAACTACTTCTTCGCATCATTTGTATCCTGCGTTTCCATTGCTACCCAAGGAGGTGGGTGAAAGATACCGCTCTGGTTTCACATCCGGGAGGACGTGGGTTCGAATACCCGTCCGGCCATCGAGATTTCGCTTTTCCATAGTTTCCCGAAATCACTTCAAGCGAATGCCGGGGTGGTCACTTCAAAAGACTATGGCCAAATTCTTTCCCGCTTCTTGCCCTCAGTCCTTTGCTGTCTCTAATGATCTCGACGTGAACTAGACGTGAACCCATAATCAAAACAAAATAATAATAATAATAATAATAATGTTCCTAATTTATCTGATCATCGCAAAAACGTTTTTGAATGAGGAAAAACAATTAATTTGAAAATATATTTATGGATTAAATATATGTTAATGAAAATAGTTTACAGTGATTTTCCCGTCACATGTTGAATAGTATGGTTGCTACGTGAGACGTTGTAGCTGAAAGTCCGTCATTGCAATTCTCAGCTGGCGTGGAATTATTACGTTTCAAACTTTCATTGACCTCTGCCATAGCTTGTTTTGTGTATGCCGCACGCTATTAACGTTTCGTGTATTTTTTTTACTGTTAGTCCAGTCATTACAAATTCATAACGCTTGAAAACTAAATATCTATTACACGGGACATATTATTTTTTGTCAGATTTAATTTCACGAATAACAAGAACTCAAAAATATTAACTTTTGCAGCTTCCCGTAAATTCCTACAAGTTGTGTAACATATTTCATGTGTGTATAGGTAATCCTACACATTTACAAAGATGGCTATCACTGTATTGACGCCATTTTATACTAAAGAAATCCTTCTGTGATTGAACTTACAGATGTAAGCTTCTCTACTAAAATATAGTCTGTCACCTTGGTAACATGAAAAGTATTAAAGATGAAAGTCCGTAAACATCACATCAAATTGACGCTCTCTGTTACTTGTACTGAAAGGCCAGAGAATGTTTATACGCGTATCATAGCTGTTTCTGCTAGATCCGTAATAAATACATTTTGTCACTATTTACTGACATCCAAGTAAAACAAAGAGAATTTTAGATTAATATGGAATACTCTTTCTAAACTAAAAATAATATATACAAATAATTTAAAATTTAATGCGAAAAATTTATAATCTTATACGGCTTTCGATATTACGTTACGAATTTCATAAGTAACTCAATTTCAGGTTTTTCTATTTGATTTATGTTGAGTATTATAAAATGTGATTTGTCTTTGTGACATTTCTTTCTCTTCTGATTGTAAAGAACTTATGCCAGTAAATAAGAACGAAATGAAACTTCTATAACTATATTGAATGTAAAAACATTTGGATGTATTATGTGGCTAAGCTTTCTCTCATTACACAGGTACTGGTTTTTTCATGTTATTATAAGATTTTAATCACAGCAATAAAAAAGCTTGAATTTTCTTACTGCAAATCGAGCAATTAAAATTACTAAAAAAAAGGAGTTTACTTTAGCTTATTTTAGGTAAATTAAATAAGTGAAATGCTTCCCAATGATATGTTTGGTTAAAATTATTTTACTGGTTAATTGCATTTTATGTGCTTTCAGGAGAGGACGATTAAGAAATAAATGGCGAAACTAATAAAGGATTGTTATGTACAGTTCAACGAAATCACTAGTATGACAATATTTATGAGAACATAATTTATTACGTTCTGAGCGATTAAAGTGAACTCATAAAAACCAAACAACCCACTTTGGAAAAATAAATACATTAAATTAATTTAATATCACATTTGCCAATTATTGCTACTGAATGGTTCAGGCAATCAAATATTCAAAGGGGATACATTTTCATGCGGTATGCAAGTGAACAAAATGTGCTGGCAAAATAAACAGAAATTTCGGTATTAATTTGCAGATTTAGCACGACGATGTTCAATTTGATATGGTGTACTTTGTCTTGATCGCAAAACTTCGGAAAGGGTCGTTACTGCTGATGTAATCGTAAATCAATCTTTAGTCACCCTATTACACACTTTGACCTTTCTTGTCATCTAAGAAAAAATACAAGGAAATATTTTTTTGCTTACAGAGAACTTCCCTTCAAGAAGGGAGATGCTGCTTGAATTTATAATATTACCTGTATTTCGATTTTATATTTAATATACTGAAATATTTTTAAGAGTGAGAAACAGCGGTAGCCAGATGTGAAACGTTTATGGACAGACGTAAGCAAGGATACATCAACTGTGTGGATAATGGCATTCGAAATGTTGATCCTTACAACAAAATCAATTACCTCGTTCCTTCGCTATCGTAAATGGAATAGGATTTTTATTATTGTTTACTGTAACTGAACTTATTTCACCCTCCGCACGTACTTATACTTTTTATATATTCATGCTTAAAAATCATTGACCGTTCGACGTATATTGCTTATCAAATTTCTCCATAACATATTCCAGTCATTGACATCCTTATCTGCAGTCAAAAACTTCGTCTTTTCCTTGTACCCTTGATGGTCACGGTCATTTATACCTCTTTACAAACTACTTCTATTGTTTTGTCCAGTATCCATCCAGACATTGCCGGCAGAGTATAACTATTACATACCCACTAATCTTTTCATCTGCTTCCTGTCATCCAATAATTCTCAGTCCATCTGTTTCCGAGTATGCTCAATAATAATTTCAGTGCACAGATCTAGCTGCTTCCTTTGCACATCCACCAACTGGTATAATGATAGCCATAATGTGGGTCCGATGCTATCCCGCAAGTAGGATCCACATCAAGATTTCATGACTCTAACGTCCCTGGCACGACCACCCCCCCCCCCCCCCCACCTAAATTATTTTCTCTAATATATAAAGGACCTTGAAATCTTTCCCTGCAACTTCTAATATGAGTTCTTCCTGGTCATGCACCAAACGAAATGCAAAGGTGTTTGTATTTCACAGCTTTAACCAGCAATTTTTCTGTCTGTATGCCGGTGACTCTTTACCATATTCCATACTGCCTTACCGAAGTATATATGATTTTCAGATTCCTGTTCATCTGATTGTATTCCTCTCTGGTTATGATAATTTTATACAGAATTATCTTAGCTGCTAAAAGCCAAACTGTAAACCAATAACAAAATCAGCAGCTTCTCTCATCTTAGAGTAGAATAGAACTCAGTATATACGTTTCCACTGATACCGTGTAGGATTAATTCAGATGATTTACATGAAGGCGCTTTTTAAACTAAAAATATTAATAATAATAATTTAGAAATAACTATTGTAGTGAACTCTAATACTGTACGCTTTTAGCTGACGCGACGTTAAAAGTAAAATATTTAATTTTACATGTAGTTCATAATTCGCAAAGCAGGGTTCATTTCAATCCTTTCTCCCTAAATTAGTTTTTCAGTCTAAAAAAATGACTGTACCAAATGATAGCGCCAAACAAAGAATTGATATTTCGTGATATTTATGAAGATTTGAACTGAACTTAAGTATATACATGGAGACGCAATACTGTGCATATGGAATGCTGAAATATAAGTTACCGTAAGAAACAAAATAAAAATTACTTGCTGAGAGTTCAGCGTTCACAACTGCCTCAATAGAGAGAGTCGCTTGGTAGGAAATACGGACTAAACCTGATGGTAGAGAGGTCACAGCAGATTATTGGAGTCGTAGTCAATGTCGTAACGAATCTACGGCTGTGACGTCTTTCCCTGCCAGACATAACTCCCGTACATAGAACATTTTTAGCTAGTTTCTTATAAGTAGTTTCAGTGTATGCTATTTAATGACACAGTACTGTAAACCACACTCCCTGATCTTAACTATATAGAGCTTACATATTTACTTTCAGGAAACGATTTTCTATAAAAAGTAAAGGGGAAAATAAACGGAAATGTTGAGTTTTCTGTGGAACTTTGATATGAGGCAGAACATGTGCACAGTACAATTCGAGATTCTTATGTCTCCAGAATATGATGTACTATTTTTTCGACGTGATGTTGATTTAAACAAGAATTATATAAAAAAAACGTTACGATTTATCCGTAAACAATGATACACACTGATTTACTCAATTTTCTCAAAATATTAACCGAACATTAAAAAAAAATATTGCTACACGTGTAATGTTATACTTATCTTGAAGGCGAAAATGGCAGAAAGTGAAGAAATACTTATCTGATATAAAAAAAAGTTTGTGTTTTATTAAATCTTCACTCATGAGGATCAGTAATATTTGACGTTTGCTTGTAATGGGATACTTCTGATTTCCTCCAAAATAAAAGGAAGATCGTACAAAGTTTATTATTAACTAGCCGCTTTTAACATCTGTATTGCTAATACTCATCTAAGAATGTTAGAAAGCTAATTTAGGATAGTACTAAATTATAAGGTCGTGAAGTATTGGATGAAGAATGGTGGTAGTGAACGATACCTTAAACAATCAACCGTGAAAGAAAAGTTTAGTCTGCATCGATGTGAGCATTCGGTGCAGGCAAAGACACCTCGAGTGAGGGTCAAAAGCCTTTGAAGTGTTCTTTAATCTCGAGATGAATCACATTTACAATTTAAACAGTTGGTAACACAAGGTGTTCTGTGTCGAGTGGTGTGAGGGAGAAAAATTTAAAAACCTCTGACACTGCTGGAATTATTTGGAAATAAACTTTTAATTAAGGTGGCCAGATCATATTCACTCTGAAGAAATAACACTTTTTCAGTTTTTATGGAAAGATTTGGTGTTAGAAATCCTTGTTCACAAATTGCAAATTAAATTTCGATTAATAGAATAGAATAAGGATAAGTCCAAAAGTAGGACAATTAATGTGTCAACTGTTTGTTGCAGGGTACGTAAAGATGAAAATTCATCAGAACTTGGAGGAAAGTAGGCAATGAAATGATGGTAGTGAAACCAACAGATGTGGAGAAAACTTTCCATTATTTTTACATTAATGATCGATTTACGTAGAAGCTGTTTTGGTATCTAGCGCGAACACTATGCATATTATAGATTTTATATCTTATTTATAAAATATGCTTTCTTTTAACCAAATGTTGAGATACGTCCAATCAAGAAACCTAACGGATAAATTTAACAATCACATATTCATGAGGCAGATAAGGAGATAAGTAACTGAGAAGGATTACAATATCCACGCGTTATTTAATTACGGTTTTCCTGATCCATCAATGTGAGCTAAAACTGACACCCTCAAAAGGAACAACTTTTTCTGAATTGCTGGTTCCTGTTTTGTTTTATGTTTAGGCAGTATGCGATATATGAATGTATCAGAGATGGTGATTGACATAGCATATTAACGACAGAAATCATTCCATCACGTTTGACATTAGCTCAACTTAATTCTATTTTCAAACTGGTTTACACTCATTTACAGAGTTAGTTAAATACCGCTTTAACTGACGATCCTTTTTTTATGAATGTCCCTACATTCTGTATTTATAGTTATTAAACGTTAATTAATTAAAATAACAAATTTTCTAAATAATTTTCCAGTCATTCAAAATAAAAGAACACACAAAACAAATAGCATTTTAAGTAAAATAGTTTATTCGAGCGATGTGTAAGTAAATTAAAATTCTTACTAACATAAATAAGTTGAATGATTAAATGAATGAGGCTGTTCCCATAGTTTCAATGTATATAGTTCTGTCGATGCTATGGTAAAGTTAGAACCGTTCAATAGTGTACTTTATGTGAATTGTATTCCTCATAAATTTGTGCTAGCTTTTTGTAACACTGCCAATATTATCTTCCTAATTTTTCTCTGCTTCACATGTCGAATTTTTCTGGCCGTTTCTTTCACTGTTTTTGAAGAATGAAATGAAATTTTTCTTTTCTTCTGAAACTTTGATATACTGACGTCATAAAATACTACTATTAACGTTCAACTCGAAGATAAAATTAGGATTTGAATTTTTATTAATGTTTTCTATTCGTTTCAGTAAGCAATGGGTAGATAGGAAGAGAAAGAAGATTGAATTTTAATGGCAGTGACTTTTTCAAAGAGCATCAGTATTGTCAGTATTTACTGACTGTTTTTTTTATTAAATAAAGGTTTTACGACTCGTCACTGTCATAAAAGGCGTGAAAGAATTGAGGACAGGGAGCGGTAATGAATTTTTCCGTTTTAATTTTAAAGGTATCTTCCCTGCATTCGTCCGGAGTAATGTTGTGAAACTATGCAAAAGTAGATCTGATTGCTGCACAGAGATTCGAACCCGCGTCCCGCTGAATGCCAGACCTGAGGTTAACAGTCAGCCACCAGGCTCGATTTTACCATGATTCTGTCTTTAGTATTGGATTGAGAAAGGTTTTTTATACTGCTAGGAGGTATTTTATATGATATGGTTAACAAGTTCAGTGGGTGCAAAATAATTATTCTTGATGTTGGTATGTCATTTGTAACCAAATATCGGGATGATGCAGGGCATTGGGGAGGAAAGGGAGAGAATCCCTTCTAGCATCCTCTAAATCGCACCCTGTATTCAGATTCTATTTCTCTTTTTCGGTTTGGGTTTTGCATACCATCCACATAACAATGCTATCAAAGATGAACTCTTTCAGAAGTAAGAAATTTTATCTAATATGTGAAATGTTCAACCCATTTCCTAACATACGCTGTATTTGCAAACGAAAAATTTGGTACGGAAGATTATAACCGCTCCAACTCTCCTGCCGATTTCCCAGCATTCTATTAGATGGTGGTTGTTTAATGAAACCACAATCGGGAGCGCAACTGAATTTAAAACCTTCAAGAATGGTTACATATTTTTTCACATAGACCTGTTCATCTAATCATCGGATATTTTATTTTTATTTTATTATTTTTGTGATGCAGTCAACCTTTAAATATTGACTTTGCCATGAATGTAGATTATTATTTTAGTATCATTTTTTTAGAGCAAAAAGTATATGGTTTGGTGAAAGTTGCTTTACGATAAGTACTAACGCAATTACAGGCCAAATTGAAAATGCTTTCAAACTGAATAGAGGCTCTTGTTAAAGCTTCATTGTATTTCCATTCTATCTAGTTAGTTCATCTGAAAGTCATCTGACTATGAAGTGTTTTCTTTACTTTTTTGACTAAGACCCAGATTGGGAATAATTTATATGACTCTGCTGTGATTGACTCAGACTTGTAAAAATGTATCATAATATATATTATTTCAAAATTTTCCTCCCAGTCTTTTCTTTCATTCTGTAGAGCTATCACAATGCTGGTAAATTAAGGATTTTTGTACAATCTCTGCATGAATTAGAATTGTGTGGAAACAAATTCTGTATTGTGAAATCAAATTTTAGATTTATCTGATAATTAATGCACTCCTGATTTAATATTATCTGCGATTCCAAATCATTTAATGTAATATCTTAAGTGCATAGTGATTCCTATAATATTTGACAATTAGGACGCGGTGCTATCCAGGAAGTAGGAACACTAGTATTTGACCAGTTAATACGAAATATGAGAGTTAGTAAAATGGAATATCATTGGAAAAAATTATGATAATTACAGGATGTAAATTTTCATTTTTAAACGTGCTTAGTGCAGTGAAGCTCATGGAAAGTTGCAGATAGTACACTGATACTGATGAGTGCTTATGAGATTTTCGCGAAATGATCAGATTATTTCACATGTTGCTTGTTGAAACATTTCTTTATTATTTTTTAGTTATTAATTCTGCCAATAGCAAATTGTTCTGAATTTTAGTGGAATGCATCATTTTCATCACAATTTTAACTTTCATTACAATGCGAGAATTGAATATTACTGTTTATTATGGACTGAACGAAACAACAGTTCACATGTGCTCGCTGTTGACAATCGTAAACAGAAATAATAGAACGGGAAAAGCAAGCATGCATTGCGAGCATTATAATTAGCGGATTGATAAACCAACAACGTTTGTTTTAGTTTACACGTTACAGTCCATAGGATGGTTTCAGAATTTCAGTTCGCGGACAATGATGTTACGAGTATTATTATTTAACGGCAATTTCAGGTGGAGAGGAGATATGGAACAATGAAAACACATCTTTGTGTCACTAACTTAACAAGTTTTGATCGAGATGCATTATAGAGTTTTAATTTGAATCTTTAAGAGTTATGTTGAAAATGTGCATCAAAGAAAACCTATTGCAGTTTAATGTAAAGAGGATCTCTAATAATAGACAAAAAGTTCAATTCAGAGTGACTTACAGCTTTTTTTTTGTTAATTCACATAGTGTTTCATTTCTTGATATAAATGCATTTGAAAGACTCGCTAGTTTCTTAAGAGTAGGAGACGGCTGATTTAAACTCTTGCATCCATAAAAAAGTTCCATAGTTCTTCGTTTGTACCAAGGGAAGACATCATAAGTTCGTTGGATTCATTACTACAATTGAAAAAGTTTCTAAAGCCTTGAAAGAATTTTTGCTCGTAAGAAAAATATTCCTAACATATGTCAAAGTTTATGAACTTTTTAATTAATGTACATATTTGGAAAACAGATTGAGTGGTTGTTGTTTACGTAGCTACAGTTCTATCAGAGTGCAGTATAACGACAAGAATCTAGTCTCCTGTAGGTGGCAATGTAAGTGATAAACAATTATGAAGATTAACTGAAAAGTCTTCACCGAGCGTGGTGGTGTAACGGATAGCGTTCTGGCCTCGCATTCGGGAGGACGGCGGTTCGAATCCCCGTCCGGGCATCCTGATTTGGGTTTTCCATGGTTTCCCCAAATCACTCCAGGTGAATGCCGGGATGCTTCCTTCAAAAGGCCATGGCCGAATTCCTTCCCATTCCTTGCCCCCATCCTTTCCCGTCTCTAAAGACCACGTTGTTAAAAAGGGACGTTAAACTGTTACAAAAAAAAAAAAAAAATGAAAAGTCTTCTGCAGGTTTGGTCAGGAGGCGTTGACTATTCGCCAAATTAACATCTTTCCATAGTAGTCATTTCAAATATATTATGAATTTTGATAGTGAAACTGTGCTTTCTTGGAGTTTTTAACTTAATTACTCTGGAGATATATTCAGAAAAATTCACTTTGCTACTAGATTATTAGCGTAATGAACAAACACATAATTCTTAAGGTATGACTTTCGTGGTGTTATCGTTATTGCGCTCAACACCGTCTTCTAACTCTGGATAATCTGCTCTGTGGTTCTGGGATGCGGCACTTGGAGATCCTCCAGGTTGCGTGTTGTATGTGTGCTGGAGGGTTCTCCTTAGAAGTCATTCACAAGAGATGTCAGCTTTAGAACAGCAAGAGAGCCTCAGATGGAACTGTCGTCCAACCTATTGCCGAAATTTCCCGAGTGTGTCGTCCAAGAACGGCTGTCCAGATTGGAAACCGCAAAGCAATGAAGAGAGTCTCAAAGCGTATCCTTCTTACGAAAGCTTCGCTACTTGTTACCTACGTTATCATCTTAAGTACATACGTACCGACACAGTGGTGCTAATGAAATCGTTTATCACAGTGATAATAAACATCGAAGAGATGTGCTGTTGTATCGCCATAGGCAGCAGATAATTTCATTGGATTGGCTAGAGGCCTCAGGATTGAGTTGATATTCGTGTAGGGATCTGATAAGTCATCCCTGTTTCGTTTCAGTTATGTTCCATTCATTACGCACATTGTTTTGTCTCACTATTTCAGTACTATCTATGCCACAGGAAGACTTTAGACAATTATGTTTCAGGGGAGGAATTATTCAGTGCCCTGCGATATAAGCTTTTTGGCAGCAAAAGTTTCATTATAGTATTCTCTTAGTGATTGAGGCAGCACACAAAAGGGGTTGACCTTATAGAAGTTTTGATGAATCAAAATTTATTAATATTAATAGGAGTGGTCGGGCAGCTCAGTGGATAAGGTGCTGCTCCGGTCACTGGTGAAAATCCCGGTGAGCGGCAGGAATTCATGAGAGTTGTGTTTGATCATATGAACAACGTCAGGACGTTCAGTGGTTCAGATTCGCGTTTAACTGTAGGTCCCAGAGGAAAG
Source organism: Vandiemenella viatica (assembly GCA_031002005.1). Classification (NCBI taxonomy): domain Eukaryota; kingdom Metazoa; phylum Arthropoda; class Insecta; order Orthoptera; family Morabidae; genus Vandiemenella; species Vandiemenella viatica. The sequence continues at coordinate 168,242,600 of JARYHS010008074.1, read as the reverse complement.
GAACTGGCCGTCCTACCTCTGGCGTAGTATGCCTCGTTCGGGAGGATCCAACCAACCTTCGGATTGTGAAGTAAGTTGGTTTTTAATATTAATGGAGGTCGGAGTTTTGCTGTACCGGTTAGGCCTCTGTCATTCTAAACAGAGAGAAGTATAATTGGCACCATGTCACAACTTTGGTCCAGATTACGGTTTTGAAGTTATTTCTCATATTCATCCTGGTAAAATCTAGATGGTCCTGAGTTTCCACCTAAACAAATAAACATTTCTCACTTTAATTAACATTTAATACGCAGAAAGTAGCATCACGAATAGACGGCGGCACTTCCATTTCCCTACTTAAAGGAATAAAATTAACTCCTCGTAATTACTATTCGGTATTACCAGGACCGCAAACCACAGCTAAGAATTTGACTAATATGTGGACTTTTCATTTAAATTGGATAATCTAACGTGTTGTTGAGTTTTAGTGGCAGTAACATAAATAGTAGTAAGCGAGTTAAAAACACCTTTGTCTTGAGCATAGAACGATCTTCTGAAATTTCTAGCGTTTTGCCACACATAGCTCTGTTACAGCATATTACATGTTAATTATAAATTGTTACAGAAGAAAATAAGTTTGTTGCTACATTCTGTTAATTTATTTATGCCATCCAGCCTGCTTCATGCACAGAATATTGTAAAATCGGGGTACTTTTCAGATATTTTCCTGTATTGCAGTGCACATTTTTGGATGTTTATAGTGGGACTATTAACAGTAAACAGTAAGTGTTCTATGATGGATTCGTAGAGACCTTTAGCGAGCAGAATTCTTTGAATGAATGTTACGTATCCGATAACCACTTAGAAAGTACTATATTCTAAGACATTTTTTTCTTCATCTAGAATAAATCTCACTCAATTAATTTATAAAGCAGTTTAGAATGATAAAAAAAGTCGAAGGGCTTAGCAAAATTCATGACAATTGCCTCAAGGTGTCTTTTAATTCCGCGTCGTCAGAGTCCTTAAATATCTCTTTAGAACAAACTGGATGACAAGTGTCACAGAAACTGACATCAATCATGGACATAATGTGCTTGTTTCGAATTAAGTTTACAATAACGGTTGCATCTTTCCAAGCAGCTGAAATAAATGATCTTTCAGTATTACACTAGAAAGTGAACCCAGTAATTCTAGGCATTTTATAGAGACATTAACTAAATTCGTGATTCCCTCTAATTCACGTGTCTTATGAAACAGAGAATTTCTTGATCACCTAGGAGGTGGTGTGTATGCATGTGTAAATCTTGCTGTGGTAATATGTAGTATTGCTTACTGGATGGTCATCGGCGTTCACCATATCAGCGAAAAAGTTTTCCAAAAATTTAGACATACCATTATTTGTGCTTCGTCGCTTGGTTGACGGAGTTAACGTCTATAATCGGGATCACCGTGGTTCGATATACATAGACGACGAGATTTGTTTCCAGTTGCAAGTAGGAACGGCTGCCAGGGTCCACTCAATCTGCTATTCAGTGAGTAAAATCTAATTTAGCTCTCAACCCGAAGGATGGTTGTATCATCCCAAAGGAGGCATACTGAGTCATTGTGTCAGATGTAGCACGGCAGTTCCTTTCCTCTGGGACCTACAGTTTAACGTGGAATCTGAACCACGGAACAACCTGGCGTAGCTCATATGATCAAACGCTCCTGGACCAACCGGGATGTGCACCCCTGATTGGAAACTTTCGAAAGCAACTGCCTTAACCACTGAGACGAGAGAATGCTCATTTAATGAGTACCGAAGAGGAAACTTTTTGGAGTGGTAAAGAACGGTCAAAATGTGACCTTGACAACGTCAACTTCTCCCTAGTGCCGGAGGTCAAGAATGGAGATACAGAGTTATATTAAGACGAATAACACTAGGGATTTATGACGATCTTTACTTTTCTAATGTACAGAAAGACCTGCCAGTGTGGCTCAGTGTGTTAAGATTCCAACAGAACCAGGTTCGATTCCAGATCCCCACACACCAGGCGTCTTCATTGCGATTTTTAGACGATTTCCCTCAATCATCTATTTGAATGTTGGGACTGTTCCCAATCTTCGCCTCTTAAACTTCACATTTCACAAACAAAAATACACTTATCATGCAGAACGCGAAAAGTTACATGGTTCACCGATCGATGGCAACACAAACTTTCATCCTATATTAAGTACGCCGGCTCTAACAAACCCGGTTTGTATCTTGACTGGACAAAAGTCATTCCATAAAGGTATTGTACATGCTTTTATCAAAGTTGAACCTTGATGTTTGAGATGTTTCCCAAATTGTATTTTTGTTTCTATATGACAGATGTTATCAAAACGGACACTTGCCTAATATGTATATTAACAGCGATTACCATTTTTTTTTTAAAAAATTGGCATTTGGCTTCTCCTAAGCCATACAGCCAGCTCAAGTGTGATTTCAGATCATCCAGTGCTTTCAGTTTCTTTTTTTTTTTTTCTTTTTTACTTATTGCTTTACGCCTCGTCGACAGCTAAGGTCATTAGAGGGGAAATGGGACTGGCAACAAGGAAAGGGAAGGAATTCGGCCATGGCCTTTCTGAAGGAAGCATCCCGGCTTTCTCCTGGAGTGATTTGGGAAAATCATGGAAAACCCAAATCTGGATGCCCGGACAGGTATTCGAACCCGCGTCCTCCCGAATGTGAGGCCAGAACGTTAACCGTTCACCCACCACGCTCGGTTTTAGTTTCTCAATTGTATATTATGTTACAAACATGACAGGACAAACATGACATGTACACACACACACACACACAACACTACACTAAACATCCATATCCTCGGCCTGACTCGAACCAGCGACCATCGGCAATCTAGCCCCTACGCTATCTAGACCGGCTAACGATGACCTATTCGATCAGGTTAATTTTATGATGCTGACACAACGCTGTTCAGTTTCACGTGTTGGTAGCACTGACACTCACCTTGCCGAAGGCTGTGGGAATGGTGTTAGAATTCCCTGATTTGTAATTTTAAGATATGTTTCACGTTTGTAGGTTAGTTTAATGCCGGCTTAGTCTTGAATTATTTATATGTATGCGATTTTCTGATACCATTAAAACTCTATGTCACGTTGTGGACATCAGGTAGCTAACCAAAAGAAATAAGACAATTAAAATATTCTCTTTCTGTTACATGAATTTAGACCATCAGACTCAATCAGGATGTAGTGTAAAATTAATCTGTGGATGTGATTACCAAATTGCTTATTAGTAGGCTGTTAGTAGCAATATCTGTAGAGTATCATTTAAATCACTAAAGAACCAAAATTGCAATAGAAAACACACCCATAGGACAAGTATCAGAATTTAAATACCTAGGTTACAAACTAAGCTACACTTTAGAAACCTACATGCAACAAAAAAACACAAATTTAACGAAAGATACAGGAATAATAAATAGCAACTTCAGACCAAATTTTCAACGGCACACAAGAATTACCTAAACCTACGCTTCTGTACGGCGGCGAGGCCTGAAGACCCGCAAAGGTGATGAACTGCTGGCTACATGTTACGAGACGGAAAGAGACCTAATTAAATCCTTAAAGAACTCAAAATTGAACCAGTTCTCCAAACTGTGCAAAACTACAAAACATCTTGGACACACCATGTACTAAGCAAAAAGCAGGATCACGAAAAATCCTCAAATACCATCGCAGAGGCAGGAGAGATGTAGGAAGACCAATAAGAAGGTGGACTGAGACACAGGCCTAACATTGGATAGGAAGAAGAAGATCATTATTGCCACCTTCCTGTTCAACCTCACCAGCATCAAAACTTGATCTTTTAAGAAAACGATTAAACTATTCTAACCGATTTACGATGGCAAAGACTTGAAAAAGTCGATTCTTAAGTCCATCATGGAAAGTGATCTACTTCTCCTAGACTGGAGTTTGATTAAAAAGGTCTTATGAGACAGATTTATGGCTTTTTTTAAAAAAACATGAAAAAATGTCTTACGAGTTATCAATCAACATACTAACAGCTGAGGGTCGTAGGAAAGTGTAGTTGTTTGTTATTGTGAGGAAACAGTTTCTGTGAGCTATCTTGAGTCTGTTTATTACGACGAGCTGTGCGGTGACGGGTAACAAAGCAAACATCTGCTGCAAAGTATGGGGGAAGTGTATATGGGCGAGATGTAAGGGATGAAATATAATTTTCAGACTACGGTAGAGGACAGGCGCAATCAAAGTTGCGTTGCTTTGAAAGCAGTGAAATAATGACCATCTTCAAATGTTGATTTTATTCGCCCTGTCTCATATGTTGGTAGTTCGGACATTTAATAATAGTACATTCAAATAAGTTGAGGACCTTAATTACAAAGATAAAATAAACAACTAATTTATGAAAGTATCAAATAAAATTCGTTTCAAAACACACTGTTAATGAAATAAACATCACCCTAATGAATTTGACTTTAACTCGCTCAATGCTCTGAGGCGCCGCACAGTGGACCGGGGGATACAACGGGAATGGGCACGAGCTCAGGATCTCGTGTACTGGCCATCCTGATAGCGGTTTTTAGGCCGTTTCCCTCAGTCATCAAGGCGAATGAGGGGAGGGTCCCAATCTACGCCCATAAACTGCACATCTCACAAACAAAAAATACACTTATGATCTAGAACATACAAAGTTACATGTTTCGCATATAGGAAATAGAATTTCCTGCAATAGATTAACATTTGGGACCTGGTAAACAGGTGAGCTGTGTCCACGTGGTACTTGGTGGATGAATCGGAAGAAAATTGTAAAGTTGTTCACCAAATTCAAGGAAGAATATGATGAAAATAGAATGGGAGATGAAATGCTGTTAAAAAACGGTCAGAGACTAAATAAGTGTTGGTGCGATGAGAGAAGAAGCCAGGTTATAAAATCGCTGCAATTAAAGTTGTGATACCGTCAGATGAGAATAAAAGAGAGATAAGCAAAAAATAGAGAGGTAATCAAAATAGACAACTTGGATCACTGATCAAGCCTTTATTTACAAGTGAAAGAAAGTATAAGTTCTCGGGTTTGCAGCCGGATTTTATTACAAAGCGACAAGCTTTCGCCAACTAGCTCAGTAGCCATCTTCAGATCGGTTGTGTATCGGCGATCTTACCGTTACGAATACATAATCGACCTGAAGATGGCTACTGAGCTAGTTGCCGAAAGCTTGTCGCTTTGTATTAAAATCCGGCTGCAAACCCGAGAAGATTTGTTGTCATTTATTTGCCGGGAAAGCCTGCCTTCACATATAAGTTCTCTACTTCACGAGATCTAACCATCTGTATCCCCTACACCGAGGTAGCAAAAAATTATTTTTCGATCACACTGTGTTCCTTAGAATTCTTCTAGAATATGGGGTGAATCAAGAAGGACTTTAAAACTTTGGAATTATATACAGATTTGTTGAGATAACTTACAGAATCGGTAGATGCGTCATTTTGTAGTAAACAACCTCAAGTTTGATTCATGTAGTGCATCAGTACACCGTTCCGCCATCAGGGGAGCCAGTACACAGTTAAAATGGCTACTTTCACTGGTACCGAGGTGTTGACTGTGTGTTTTGGTTTCATGAAACGAAAACTGCAACAACTTTTAGGCGTAAATTTCGTTAAAGAACCTCCAATTAGGCCTACCATTAATTCTTGGCACAAGAACTTTGTTGAGACGGGTTGTTCAATGCGACATGATACTCACCCTGCATTATATTCTATTTCGATTTAACGAAACACACCGAAACTTATTAACCTTAAGAGCAAGAGGATGGTAACAGGGAGAATTAAACGGAACGACAGGAATAGGGCTCCCTTTCTCTTTGAATACGGTAGCCTGATAAAGTTGGCAAGCATACCTACGGTTTCCGCCACTGCTGTAAGTATGCGGGTGTATTCGCATATGAAGTTAGCTGCTTTGTTGACGAAGAGACGGTGCGCCAACATATCTTGGCGGGAGTGTTTCCAGTTATTAATTTGGGGAATAGCGTGTGACAGCTATTGTCTGTGAAATCTAATTAGTGTGCGGCGGTGCCGCCGTCGTGTCAGCAGAGCGTTATTACAGAGAGCATTCCTCCTCAGCTGGGACGATTCACATCCGCATCCATCCTCCCTTATGTGCCTTTACATGAACTTTTTCTTTAATAACTAGATGCCCTATCGAAAATCGTCTTCCATGGCCGGCACATACTGCAACCTCTCTGTACTGAGTAGAAACAACTGGATGATAATGCAATTTAGTCATAACCAAATGGATTCTACTCCAGAGTAATTACAGTTACAAACCGCTACCCTCATGGGTCGCGTATATTATTTTTCCCCCTTATGGCTTTACGCCTCGTCGACGTCGATGTCATTAGAGGTGAAAAAGAACTGGAGCAAGGAGCGGGAAGGAATTCGAAAGATCTATCCTGGTATTCACATGGAATGATTTCGGAAAACCAGCATCTAGTTACCACCATCTGACTGATAACCTCGTTTAAGCTACAATCTTAGCTGTGACGCCAGAACGGTGTCATGTTCCCTGTTTCACCTAGCATGAAAAAACTCCCCTACAGATTTTTGCAACTCATCGGTGTTATTAAAACTGTGAGACGATCGTATTGAAGGAATGGAAAGGGATTCGACCATGGCCTTCCTGCAATCATCCGGTGCGATTTCGGCAAACCATGGAAAACCGAAACTAGAATTGCGGTACGAGGATTAGAACCACCGTCCTACAGATTTCCAGGTTCGAGGGGGCTGTAACTCAACACATTCCTGTTAGGAGTGCCATAGCTAACACCCACGTTCTAAACACTTCAAGACGCAGCTAATATAACTTCCAGGAGTAGTGCGCTAGAAGCGGAATGTATGGCCATCATCCTCCGAGTGGGCAAGGGACATCGTTTTTAGGGCTTGGTAGTCTCAGACACTCACGAAATATTTTAAAGCCAGTCGCTACTGATTTATTTAATAATCTTCTCGAGATGAAAACTCTTTTGTATTGTTCTAAGTAACAAGTAAAATAGGTACAATTGTTAGATTTAAAGGAAAGAGAGGGCCAATGTCTAATACGTGGCTTATACCTGCCTCTTAATTTCATTTACAGAATCAAATCAAATTAAGAAAATTATTTTCTGGCAGCGTCTAAAGCCTGGACTTCATGAATACCAAGCCTACGGCCCCGTTCATAGCTGGCAGTAAAGCTGAAAACAATTACTCGGCTCATCCTGTCGCGGGCCAGGAAGAATTTCGATTACCCTCAACACGGCCACTCTTATTGTTCGGGCGAGAGTGCTTTTTTATTATCACGTGGCTAAACAGAATTCGTAAAATCCGTCCCATGAGGCAGCTCCTGGTAGGAGGGTAGCACGGACAATCTGTGCCGGCGGACCGCCGTAAAAACAAAGGCCACCTCCAAGTTCGTCAGGGAAGGCGCTGCACGAGATTAGCGGCACAATCAAAATTTTATTGAATGGAAAATTAGACGGCCGGGAACTAATGAAAGGCGGAACGGCCTCGGCTAAAGTACGGCCGCAAACTGCCAGAAGCACCTCACTCACACTCGGGCGTGCGGAAGACAACGGCGTTAAACAAGCGGCAGTTTTCAAGCCGGACCCGAGAGTATTGTAGTTCGCCATTCTAAATGTCTTCTCTCTCTCTCTCTTTTTTTTTTGAATTGTCAAAAGCACTAAAACATCAGCCAATGCAGTTTTCCTAAATGTAGCGCAGTGTTAATTGTAAAATTGTATATCATCAAAAATAACCATTCAATTACAGGAAGAACAAATTGACACTCGATTTCTGGCACAAGGGTGTGAGAAGATTTTCTTCAGTAGGAATAAGTAACCAAAAGCGCTAAATGAATTTTAAGTAAAAATTAGTTGAGGGAAAAACTAGGTGGGAAAAGGAAAGGGGAGATATAGGTGTGTAGGGAAATTGCCATCGCAATTAAATTAAATTAAAGTACACGCAGGTTTTGCCTCATTTAAATACGTTTAAATAAATTCAGTCTAGCGTCGAAGAGTTTTTTTTATAAATTTATAATTAATCATTTTCAAGGATCTGTTTTTTGTTACGGTGGTTGAATAATTTGATTTATTGTTTTTGCAGTGTTAGTCAAGGACAGCCAAGGTAGCATTATCTACGAACTTGCAAGAACATTCAATTTCGTGATTGGCTTCATTCACTATGTTTCCTAGCTAGATGTTCAGAACGTTCAGGTTAGTCTATTCAGATAATTTTGCATTAATTCTATAAGTTATTTAATGTGAAATTAATGATTCACTGCTGTAGTGTTTCACACGAGTAGCTATTTCCATGTAGTTTTCAACATTTAAGGACGAAGCCGCGATTAAGCATTTAGTTGCCTTTGCATCTTTCATTAAAGTACCGATTTTTTTTTAATATCCACACGAACAAACGTATTTAGTGAATCAACATAAGCGAAAGAAGTTTATCTTATATCACGAAAAATCCATATTTCATTTCTACGGTTATTACAAAGCAAGCTATGAGTTGAAAGCAAGACTAATAACTGTTTTAAGATCTGCCATCTATGTTCGTAGTCAACCTATTTCGAAGTACTTAGCTTCTTTCACCTTAACTGGTAACACTCTAAGTTTGTTATTTTTTTTTTACCTATGGCTTTACGCCTCGTCGAAAATAAGGTCATTAGCGGCGGGATGGGACTGGGGACAACGAACGGGAGGGGATTCGGCCATGGCCTTTTGAAGGAAGCATCCCGGCATTTGCCTGGAGTGATTTGGGGAAACCAGGAAAACCCAAATCTGGATACCCGGATGAGGATTCGAACCAGCGTCCTCTTCGATTGCAAGGCAAGAACGTTAACCACTCACCCACCACGCTCGGCCTGAGTCAGTTTAAGCACAACCAGAGTAATCCAGTTTCACAGAGTATGCTTCAAATATCTTGCAAGGAACTGTATACTACTTCTATCACATAAATCCGTTTTATGGGGGAAATAATTGTCTTCTAGGATATTGAATATCAGCTTATACTCTCATTGGACTATGACATATGGTGATGTTTTTCGACAGGAAGCAGTAAACGTATCTCAAATTACGAAATGAGATCATGGGTAATTAATTAACAATTTATCTATGATTTGCAGAAACATTATGAGTACAGTGAAATGAAACTGAATCAGCCGATTTTTGGTTCCAGTAAAACGTTGATATTGCATGTATTTGACTCTGATATTAACTGTATGATAAATTGATCAAGGTTTTATTAGTTAAATGCTAACAGCAAAATTAATAGCATTGAAGTCAAATACGTAGAACCACAATGGTCAACTCAGACTGTAAATGCTCTTCTGATAAATAGATTGTTACAAATTCTACGTTAAATTAACGTGACTAATAAAATTTTCTACAGGTGTACCACAGAGGTTATCTGTGATGTGCAATATGACGAAAGAACAATCAGTTAAAGTAATCGTTCCAAGGTCCTCATCGAATAAAGAGACAGGAAAGCGAAAGTAAACAATTTACAACAAAGTCTCAATAAGAACAAAAATCATGTTATTAATTAAATCCATTACGAATAATGCAATTTAGGGACACTCAGTTTTGAAAAAAAGCGAGATAATGTATCTTGTATATTTTCATACTCCACTTTCATGGTATGATCTCATGTGGAAAATTCTTCACTTGTTAAAAGAGTAATCTGACTTATGTGCGCAGGGTTCATTTAAATCGTTAACCCTTCATTATCAATGTCGACATTCATAAACGTGGCATTAGAAATAAATATAACGTAGTGTAAAGGAAATAATTTTTTTATTTGCGTTTGTGATTATAATCAAAAAGCCTCTGCAAAGTTTTTATTTATGGTTTTTACTGTTTGATAGTAATTAAACTGTGTTATTTGTATCTTTGTTATATTTAGATATATATTTTTTATTTTATTTTTTACTTATGGTTTTACGCCTCGTCGACGTCGAGTTCATTAGAGACGGGATGGGACTGGGGACAAGGAACGCGAAGGAATTCGGCCAAGGACTTTAAATATCTATTGCAACCATAGGCAAGTATTACGTAGTCAGCAGACTAACCTAGAATCGAAATTGTGCCTCGTAAGCTAACTTTGAATCGAAATGGTCCATCTCCAAAATTTGTTGAGCAGCCTTGTCTTAAAATAAAAGATCTAAAGTTCTCAGAATGTCAACCCATGGTCAACTGTTGTTTTTAGAAGGCAAAATTTTTTCACGTAATACATCCATTCTACCTTCTCATAGCTCATTTCAGTCGAAAATAATTCAAGTGAAGATACGTAATAACTGTGTTTTCACCTAAAACAAACAAGCAAAGACAGAACATAATGAGACAGTAAAAGAAAGGTTACTTTGTTTGTCCGGGTCGAGCCAATTTGTTGAAACTCAAACGAAAGCCACAGAACGATTACTTAAACGTTAGGTTTCAACAAATTGAAACGTCTCCACCCTGACAACCAAGGTAACATTGACAACTACCGCGGAAGTCTACATAATCGCACCGAGCGTGGTGGTGTAACGGATAGCGTTCTGGCCTCGCATTCGGGAGGACGGCGGTTCGTATCCCCGTCCGAGCATCCAGATTTGGATTTTCCATGGTTTCCCAAATCACTCCAGGCGAATGCCGGGGTGCTTCCTTCAAAAGGCCATGGCCGAATTCCTTCCCATTCCTTGGCCCCATCATTTCCCGTCTCTAAAGACCTCGGTGTTGAGAGACGTAAAGCAGTTAAAAAAAAAAATACATAATCGCAGTAACAGATAGTTGAATACATGTAAATGCATTAAAGTGGATATAGTCGTAGGGAGGATTGCTTTGGTATGTATGCGTAGGCTACTTTTTAATATGATTTGAGCTAAAAGTCAATTTGGCGACCATAATATTTAAAATTTTGATCTAATCGGATGTATCAGTAACATATACGATTCAACTTTTTACACCAGAGAAACCATATCGGCAGGGAAGATGCAAGGCAATTACATTAGCCTGCAGAAAAAAGTCACATCAGATTTTTCCACCCTCATTCAAATTATTAATTCAATAAAGGAAAATCATATGGTGAAACCCCCGATCTGCTTAACGTAATGATATGAAAGCAAAGTTTCTGTTCTGATATGACTTCCTAACTTAAGCGGCTTAGTTTAAAAATAAAAAATTAACTTGTATGTACAATTCCAGCATAAACTTATACGCGTTTCAGTCCTTGCTTTCTTCTAATATACCGAATTGACTTTAGTTCTTCCTCTCGTATTCTCCCGTACTTTTAACAGTTCTAAATGATTCTTTCCCTCATTTATAGCTTCATGTGAGTTTATCGCCACTCTCTGATTGGATCACACTTCTTAGAGGATACAATCAATTTATAGCTTGACGAAAGAATACAAATCATGGTTGATTATTGTACAAACGATATTAATACTAATTACCGTTCTAAAGACGGATATATTTATAGTAGTTATAACCGAACGTGCTGGGTGAGCGGTAACGGTCTGTCCTCGCATTCGGGAGGACGCAGGTTCGAATTCCCGTCCGCCCATCCAAATTTGAGTTTTTCATGGTTTCCCCACATCACTGCAGGCGAATGCCGGGATGGTTCCTTCAAAAAGGCCATGACCAAATTCCTTCCCGTTAATTGCACTCAGTCATTACCCGCCTCTAATGACCTCGACGTCGACGAGGCGTCAAACCAGATGCAAAAGAAAGTATAGTTATGGCGGTTGAGCAGTTCTACTCCGCACCGTTGACTATTTACATACTATAATCTTTCGTAATAAAGTGACATGGTATGTATACCTTTCTTCATTCATTGTACTTTTATTAACTCTGATGAGCTATGCTTTAGAAACTTTTTAGCGTGTGTAATACATTATAGGAGAAATAGATTACCTGATTACTATTCCAGCCTCTGTTGTTATTGTAATTTGTGTGCGGTTATTTAAACATGTATTTACAACACAATATTTTCGATATCTATTTTACTTTGTGCAAGGTATTATGAAACCACTGGCTCTAGTTCGGCGTGGTAAGATGTTGTAACTTAATTTTCAGTCCCTAGGTTTACAGTTTTTTAGTCAGGTTGCCAGGTGATTCACACTTGCACCAAAGTATAGTTTCTGAATGATAACAACACCATCGATTCATGTTCTAATTAACTTTTTATTCCGCCAATTCTTCATAAACACACACATGATTAAGGCATCATCTTCCTCCAAAGTTTCTAAACCACGTTACTAATATCAGAGGATACGTATTCCTGTTAGAATCCTTCTAAGTGAACGTAAGTGAGCTTATAAACGAACCTGGCAGAACTTGGCCGTTCGCGATCTCGCGAACTCAAATATACAGTACATAAACAGATAAACTTCGAGAAAGCATCAGAAACGCTGCACGACGCTTCTGGATCACTAACACTCGCTCCAAACAATGGAAACAGTACAAAAACAATCAGAACCTATAAAAAATCACATATAGTCAAGAAGAAACGTTTTTAAATGAAAATAGATAATATTTACAGGCATTTAAACATAAAACTGACAAAATTTATACAATTCCATATAGTCGAAAATCATACTTAAAACAAAATGGCTTACCCAACATTCATAATTATAGTATTTTAATTAACATCTCATACAAAATACCGCTTTTAATCAAATTACACTTCAGTTAAACAATTTCCATCCATCAAAACAGTAATCATTCATATGAAAAATATACAATTTAGAATTAATCAATGTTGATCTATCTCCAACGCCATAGTACTTAAATCATACAATTTAAATTAGCAGAAAGTTGTGTATGAGAGCTGTAACAGTGTGTTTTTCGAAAGAAAAAGAAACCAACGTGATGCTAGTTAAAACTCACATGTGGGTCGAGTATGCAGAACTTTTTCACTGTGGTATTCTCTCATGTTTGTAGAGGGTGGTGTTGTCTCTGTAGAGTCAGGCCTGAGTCAGACACCTGGATCCCTCTTCTGCAGGAGCCATCCATTTAACGTTAACTTAGTTTGGCTGATAAGGCGACAAACATGACGAATGGGGGGAAACGCATCTACGAGCAATTTCCCGTCAGTAATTGGAGGCAGAACCCACTTTGCTCACCCGTGGGGCGCAGCCTCGCTCTTCCTCCCCTTTCCCCTTTCTGACATGATGGTGGGAAGACGAGATAACTACTCGCAGCCCTATGCGGTGAGAACATCCGTTTCAGCATGTACTGAAAAGGTATCAAGCAAGCAGTCTTACGTTCGACAATAAGTAGATAAGAGCGAAAAATTTAACTGGTGACAGAGACACTAAGTTGGTGACATAAATTCAATATAGTACTAGTACTGATATAATATAAAGGTAATTAATTTGAATTTTAAACGAATCATAAACACGAAAATCAAAAATCATCAGAAACTTTTATGAAATTTTATGGAATACGGAATCTGCGATATCGTTGGACATTAAAGCAATCAGGTTTCTATTTATGTTTTTGATTGGGTAGGGTACCTCCACCCGACTTTGAAAATCAGCACATTAAAGAACATATTATTTTCAGAAATTAATTTATCTCCCTTGTCTGTCCGTAAATCTAACTGGCATTGCTACATTATCCGCCTTTGACAGGAAGAACTATTATTTTCTGTATAAAATATGTGGGAAATCACTAAGTACTTCTACAACACATGAAGGTTTCCTACTTTTCAGTTTCTCCACTTATGGGAGAAGTCAAATTTTTTAGTCAATTCGAAATTACTTAGTCTTTTGTACTATACATGTGGCCTTTAGATTTACAGACATACGGAGACTCATGGTTAGGATACGTGTTTTTCACGCTAAACTGCTGGGCTGGGATATTATATGTTGCGAAATTGTATTATGTTCTTCTGATGATCTGGTAGTAAGTAGTAACTATTCGACATATTCTTCAAAGGCACGGCTGACGTCACTATCGAAACTTCGCGAAGTCGCAATTGGATTTCGCGATAAAAGTTCACGGAATGTTCAAAAGGAAACGTGAAAAATCTATTCTAGAAACCTAAATAACTTAGAGAGTGAGGCCTATGGCCTTCTGGTTTTTCAATACTCGGTTGTTCCTTACATTTTTCAGTCCATGCAATTTCAAACGATTGGCGCTCCAGCGAAATTGTTGGAAGTGTCGCGGTATTCATTGCAGTGGGCGTTTTTATTTCACAGAGAGAAATTTCAGTGTTCTGAAATGCCAGCCAAGTTAACAAAAGGCACAAGCTGATGAGCTTGTCGTCGTTGAATAAAACGGAACAGTGACGGGAAAGTTTCTGGAACTGTGTAAAAATACCAAAATGTATTGCACCTTTTAGGAATTTCATATTATTTACTGTATAACATATATATTTTCAGTTTTTTTCTGAAAGTTGTGAATCACACCTTCGCATTATTAATGACTATTGGCATGCAAATACATAATATTTACGGAATTATCGAGTAATGATAAAATACTCTTCATGTACCATTTTGATTGTTCCTTAGGGAAGCATGAGAAATACAAGCGCATACCGGCATTAACTTTGTAAAAAGAGAATGGAATTTGGTATTCGAACAGAATTATTTTCACTGTATACATAAAAATAAAAAGGTTTTATGAATTATTCATGTTACCGACAGAGTAAATAAATATCAAAATTAATTTTCTCTTACATTAAATCAGATCAGAGTGAAGAAACTGGGTAGGTAATTAATTAGTTGTTGTCCCCATTTAAAGATGCACCATAGATGGCCGTATTGAATGCGAGAAACTAATAACGAGAAAACAACACAGATTTTATTTGGTCACAATCTCTGTCAGCACAAATACAATGTCTCTAGCTATCATCACAACAAAATGGTGCCACAGTTTGTAACTCATTGAAAAAAATCGAAAGTAAAGATTTTTTTTTCATATCTCGCTAAGTTCTGAATACTTGATAAACAATTCTTAATAGCTGATATTCTACAGTACAGGTAAGGAATATATTTTAATTTTGAGCTCCAGTAGCAGATGAAGTAGCATAATGAGAAAATGTTTAACTCCGGCGGCAGATTAATCAGCATAATGAGACATTTCTGATGTTTGATACCGTGAAAACTTGGTCAAAATCGATTCAGCAGTTTTTCAGGTAATGTAATAAAGGAGTCGTAACCTACTAAGACATACGTTAAATTTTAACTTTGACCCCAAGCTTTCAAATTCGGAAAATCCATTCAAAATACGTATTTTCTACGTGACGCTGGAATGAACAAACATATTCCAGATACATATTTATGTCTGTGGTATGTATTAACGCACATATGGTCTATGTTTCGATTTTCGAGCAGCAGATGTAAGTAGGTTAAAATATATCCTGGACTAAACTGAAAACTGACATTCCATATGAAAGCATCGAAATCACCCCGTTATTAGAACCGTGCACCGGAAATGACCGCTAGGAAATCAATGAGGCTTGATACGCATGTATCTTTTAGGACGAATAAAAATAGTGTACGAGTAAACCAACTTCAACCCACTCCTGAAATGGACGGCGCGAGTTGTATGAAACTTGGTACACGATGCTCATTGCGTGAATAAAAGCAATGAATGGGTAAATCTACGCCAACTATACTGGACAACGCTGGGAACTCTACTAGTATTAATATAAAATGTGTATCGTATTTCTCCCTGACTGATTTTGTATATTAAAATGACAGGGAAGAAATAAATATTACAATTCTTTCAGGAGTTTTTATTACATCAAAATCAGTTGTTTGTTTAAATAAAAGTGCAATATAGCATTAAAAGATCAGTACTCAAGTGTCAGTACTAGCTCCATTGCTCTTCAATTTGTACACCAGTGACATGCCAGAAACAACCGGCAATAAATTCTGCTACGCTGACAACTTAGCTATCGCCGTCCAAACTGCCACATTAGAGGAGGGTGAGAACATTCTCTCTAACGACTTAGAAACCTTGAATGCATATTATAGGAAGTGGAGACTTTGTCTGAACCCGATGAAAACAGAAGTATGCGCATTCTACTTGAACAATAGAATAGCACATCAGCAGCTCAAAGTGAACTTCTGCCACTAGAGGGTGAAACATAATTTCTATTCTAAGTATCTTGGCATCACCTTAGACCGTTCCTTAACATTCAAAAAACACCTCGGAACCACAAGTCAGAAACTTAAAACACGAAACAACATCATGAAGAAGCTTGCTGGTACTTCTTGGGGAGCTGATGCCGACACACTACGAACAACCACTGTTACCATGGTTTACCCTGTCGCTGAGTACTTGCTCCAGTGTGGCAATGTAGTGCTCACACTAGAATAATCGACGTCCACCTGAATGAGTGTATGAGGGTAATGACTGGCACCCTAAAATCCACCCCAGTCCCCTGGTTACACCTAATTAGCAAAATACCTCCTCCAGAGGTAAGACGCCAAAAGCAACGGCTCGTGAGTGGATAGAACTACACCATCCTGATCATCCACAGGATCTCTCAATCCATGAGGTCCTAAATGACTTACTACCCACTCGTCTTAAAATCGGTATGGTAAGATGTATTTGACTTTTGTCACTGAAAAATGGTGACAAAGCTGGAACATCCAGATATTAAAGATCTCACATCTGGACTTCCAGGATTCCTTCAATCTCAATAGAGACCAGTGGGTTCAAACTAAATCGCCTATGAAGAGGCCATGCGAAATGCAACGCCATGTTGTATAAGTGGTGTTTTCAGGATTCTCCTGCATGTGACTGCGGTGCTCCTTCCAAGAGTGTGAAGCATATTATATTATCAAGGAATGCCCTCTACGGATGTATGATGGACCATTTGAAGATGTTTTTGGAGCTACAAGTTCCTTCATAGAATGGCTGGAGGAACTGGATATCAACTTGTTAAGGCTACCAACGTTCTTGTCATTGTATATATTTATATGTATTGTTATATGTATTGCTTAACCATACGACAAATAAATAAATAAATACCATTGTATTGTAGAACATTAGAATCTTTTGGAGAGTATCCGTCAGAAACCTTGGGAACATGTAAAATAATGTTGCGAGTTACCACATTGCATGCAAGTAGTTGGCTGCGAATAGGTTACGTCAGGAAGTCAACTGTTTCTGTGGCTGTTGAAGTCTTGAATCGGCAAGTAGGTACCATCCACAGTCGGCCAGAAAGTCATTCATTGGCTGGTGAAACATCTCTTCTGCTAGCTGTTCTAGAGACGAAGACGCAATATTAACGATCCTATTTAGTCCCCCCCCTTGCCACAACTCGGCTCGGTTCGTTAAATGTTACATGAGGGCAACATGACCTTCATCAATTATGGTTGTCTTCCTAGATTCGTTCTCATGAAGCGGGGCAAAAACTGTTCACCGAGAATAGAAATCACATCAGTTATTGACTGATACCTCCCAGTTGTGACTGTGCGAATAGTTTTTCGTTACAGGCCTCTGCTGTGAATCTTCACTGCAGGTATTCTGGTCGTGACTGCCTTTTCGTTGTACCAGATTTCTTTACAAGACTCGCGTAATCTCTGGGTTTGCGAAATTCAATTCTGTGTCCTGTTGAAATGATATATTTATGTAAACATTTTTACAAGAGATGATTATGCCGGCCTCGGTAGCGTGGAGGCTAGAGTCACCGGTTCGACTCCGGCCGAGGGCGTGTGTGTTGATGTCGTGTCCGTCCTGTAGTGTCCACAGTTAGAAGCTACTACAACGTACTGGAGAAACTTATACACTGCAAGAGACACGATCGCATTGAGCTGGCTGTATGGCAGTGCTCCCAGCCACTTGGCTTTGAATATCCGTAAATGGCTAAAATTTCCGTAGATTTGGTACAAAAATCCGGAGACTCGCTAACTGAAGACTGAAACAATAATTATTGAAGAGAGAGTAAAAATTAAGAATACTTTTTATTTCCAGGTCTTTAAAATTGCAAAAATAATATTCTGTATTGAAAGTAAGAAATATCTCTGAACATATTCTATACGTCGTCACTTTCCTCACTGCTGCTGCTAAGCCTAGTAGTTTTTTTATTTTTCCATAGTGACCATACATTTTTTTTTGTTGACATTAAATTTAGCTTATCTTCTGTAACAGGAAATGTTAAAAACTGAAACCCCTTTGATTATCGGATATTGGTTATATTTTCTAGGAAGCCACTGCTTTGTAAGCCGAGCTAACGAGCGTGTCACCATTCATAAAGAGTGCAGACATAGTTTTGTATTACGGTCTTTTAAGATCTATAAAATATGTAACCAAGCAAAATCTGAGCTATATTTCAGTCGTTCACACGAGCGGTTGAAAGGAAACGATTCATAATTATTAATAATTCTGCAATTCATTAACACTATACGCTCAAAAGTATAATAAAACACCAATATAACGAAAAATCAACAAATAATAAAAAGTATCAAAAATCCGTAGATATTTTAACAAAATCCGAAAATCCTAACTTTTCATAAAAATCCGTAAATCTACGGATAAATACGTAGAAATGACAGCGCTGCTGTATGGCTTTAGTTGCCAAATGCCAATAAAAAAAGACATGATTATTTGTTTTTCTAGTTAAAATCTGCCACGGCAGGAAATGTTGCACCTACAGTTTTTGAAATTTTAAGCACTGAAAATTATAACTACGTGTGCGTGATTTTTATTGCATTATTCAAATTTAATCCTAATATACGGATTAATATTGGCATAATTCAGACCGCAGATAATGTGATGTCATCGCCTGTGACACTGCCACCTGTATTAGCCTTTTTTTCCCTTAAGAGCATATAATTGCTTGCTCCAGTACGTGGGTTGACATTTGGTGGGCATTATAGCTGTAACTGATTTCTATTACATGTAAAAAAATCTTATTAATTAACAATAAAAAGATAGCATAAAAATAAAAAATGATTTAAAAAACTAACTGGTATCACTCTGCAGTGCCTTATATGTCACTCAAGATGATTTAATTTACTGCTTAATAAATTTTTTAGTTTATTGTTAAATTATTTGAAGCGTAATATTGTTCAACTCGTTTCGCCGGTCTCTTTCCAATTAAATAAAATTTTTGAACATCTAAGAAATTTTCTGAAAGGTATAAAATATTTAGTTCTTTCAAAAAATAATGTTTCCAAGCTTTATAAAAATTTGCTGAACATTAAATTTTACTGAAAAATACTTAACGAATTTTGTAACTTCGTTCTCTTACTTGTAATTACTCAGATTGAAGAAACGTAATTAATAAATTTAAACTGTTTCTTTTTTATTTTAATGATTGATTCAAAAGTTCTTTAATATCTCACCATCACCATCCAGTTAATTAATTAAATGATGGGAGCTCTTAGAATTTCGTTCACCATGGTAAAGACTACTCAAGCTCTCTCTGGATTTATAGTTCTCAAATAGCTTTAATATCTATAAGTCTTGCAGCATTAAAAAAAAAAAAAAATCAATGGGAAGTTGAAGTTGCAGTCTTCTGGGAAGTTCAAGTTGCAGTCTTCCTAACATGTTTAGAAGATACGTGTCAAAACACTATACAGAATATGTTAAAAATTCTGTGGCGACACCACTATAATATATATACTCTACAAATAACAGCATACTTTTAGTTCTGAAATATTTCAGCAGTACTCCGGATCAGAGTGAATAAAAGCCTATTCGTTGCCGAAGGAATCTAACACGGTGACAGATATAATTTTCTGAAGAACGTGTGTCCGATCCCTCATCCGGCCATTCGGGTTTAGATTTTCTATGGATTCCAGAAACTAAGCCAAACGTTTCTTGTGATATTTCGTTGCGCCAAATTCTCTTCAGGCTCTAATCATCTAGTCGACTACGAAACGAAAATGAAAAGAATGTTTATAGAAACATTTATAAGCATTTAAAACGTTTAGACTGATATCGAAAAAGAATTAAGAAAATATTTTAAACTAGCTTCGAGCCCGTCAAAAATGGCGGTTTGAACGTAATATTGTGGCAGTTCATTTTTTTTCAGTTGGTTAATTATATGGAATTCTTATTACATAGTGCTAATGGCCTTAATTTTGTAATGTTCTACATATTTCGTTTGCTGTTCATATAGCAATACAGTAGTTACTTCAACTGAATTAAAACGACGGAAGTATGGAACCAGCGAAATTAAAAACAAATTAGGAATCCCCAAAACTTTTGCTGTCCATCTAATATCAGTTTTATTCCTGGTCCAGCCACAATTCAGCACGTTAAAATGGAACTACTTCCACCCGCATTAATTACCTTCAGTAATATCACGCTTATGAAAGCAGTTTAAATGGTTTGTAAAACTCATTTCAGAGTAAATTATGTTGTAACAAAATGTGTCAGCTGCGATTCTGGTCAATTTAAGCACAACCACCACTAATATTGCATTCGAAAATCATAGCTTCTATTACCCTCATATGAATAAAGACGGCCATCACGTATGGTGGTAGTAGGAATTTATTCTGGAAAAGCTCGTAAGGAAAAACGAATAACGATCATTTTTAATGATATTTTCGTGATATGAGTGGCATACTGTGGTTATATCATCGGAGTATTTTACTATGATATATATAAATAAATGCATTTTATTTTAAATGACTGAAAGTATAATATCAAAAACGGATAACTGTAAATTATTTGAGTGATACATTTCTCGATTCGTTCATTTCGTGTAAACATTCTCTGTGTTAGTAAACTTTATTGTTTCCTATCTTTTGCCAAAAAAATTATTAGGTTATGTTTTAACCTAGTTCTTACACCTGATACAGATAATATAGCGTAAATAATATGAATTTCTATATTTAGTTGTCGTAAAGAAACAAAAAGCAACATGTAAATTTGAACGAATGTACCTATTGTAACTTTGTGACGTATGATTGCCTCGCATTAATTTTGTATTTTATCCCTGTTTGTATAATTACTTCCACAACAGATAATTAAATTTTATGTGGCAACGCAGTTACGTTATATCAGATACCATAAGAAATTAAAGTTTTTTAAATGTTACTTTCATTAGCGACATGTCACTTAAAAGTACTCGTAGTTCCACGTTTTTTCAGCTGAAATGTTTTTCCAAATATTTTTAAGAATAAAATGCTACGAAAAATAATCTTTATGACTGTATTATGGCAATTAATTTCATAACAGATACGTATATATTAAACTGTGCACATAATCTTTATTTCGAATACCACTGCTCGCCGCTATTTTGCTGCAAGAATATCTTTGTTGAATGCCGATCGCTTATACATAGTCATATCCTTGATGATTTAAATCTCCATTAAAAAGATAAACTTATATCTCATTTAATAGCTAGCACGTGTGTCAAAAACTAAGGGTATCATATGATGGCAGTAGGAATTTATTCTGGAATAGATTTTGAGGAAAAACGAATAAGAATCTTTTTAATGATATCTTTCGTGATATGAGTACCTTACTCTGGTTAGAGTATCTGAGTATTTGACTAGGATTTTATTTAAACAAATGCATTTTACTTTAAATGATTGAGACTATAATTTCGAAAACCGATAACTGTTATTTATTTGACTGTTACAATGCCCGATTAAGTACGTTTCTCTGAGATTTTAATAAACTTCATTGTTTCTTATCGACAGCCAAAAAAATAATCTTAGGTTATGTTCTAACCTAGTTCTTATAACTGATAAAGATAAAATACATTGAATACCCTTCTCCTTAGATGAATTTCTTCATCCAGTTGTCGTAAATAAACAAAAAGCAACATGAAGGAACGATTGTAATATGGTTGCTGTTGATTAGCGAGTGACGGCTGGCACGTGACCGTTCTCTAGCCAATAGCTATAGACGTCGTGCGCAGACTACAAACAACGCATTTTAAATAAGAGGATGTCTTATGCTACAAAAGAATTGCTGGACCGCATAGTATTCAGGAGTACTATAGAAATTACTCTCTTGTGAATATCTCTGGTCTGCCTCATCCTGGTTCTCTCAGAGAGATACCAGATAGAGGACTGCCTGCCACTCCACGGGTTCCGCAATTAGCCGGCGGATTCCCAATTACTGGCGCCAGCATTTTTATGTCTGCTCCATTCAATTTGCCCTAAAAACTCAGCAAGATCTTATCCGGCAGAGCGCGCGGGTAGTCTGTAGGAAGATTATTTGATGAAGAAGCGGGTCTCTCGGAAGGTGGCAATTTAATCCCTAATGGCGGGGCAGGAAGCAGTATCAAGGCGTCGTTTCCTGTGGCTCGACAGAAGCTCTGATAATCTCAGACGTCTGCCTCCCACAGCGGGCAAAACTGCATCTGTCCGGGTCACAAGAAAGGCTTCACCTGTAAAGCACACAGCGCTCTGTCTTTGTTCTCACCCCACCAGTTACGACCTAAAGGAATATTATTGCTGTGTCTCATTCCTACCCTTCATACAAATTCTTTTCTTTTGATGTCAAATCATGTCATAGCTAATTACCAGGTGCTGTACCTAATTATTTCTACCGCTCTTTTACGCTACTTGTTAATACCGTGTTCATTGTGATCTTGATTTCTTTTCCAATGAACGACGACGATTCCTTACGACAGTGAAAAAATGTAGAAACCATTTTTTTTTAATAAATTTGTTTTTATTGTTCACCGTAGTCTCGTCAGATGCTAGTAGCTCTAGTAGCAACTTTCACTCTGTGACTAACCTAATACGTTCGTCACAATTACTGAAGACCTATGAGTCCAACTTCAAATGCAAACTAAAAGTGCCGTTGGGCTCATAAGCAGTTTGCCAACCGCGTCAGCCAGCAATATGTCTTTATAAATTATTATCGAACCCTCTGCATGAACAAGGTGGAATCGTAGTTGGTCCTTCATTTCTACCTACTGTTATTGTGAGGAAGAAATTGCCAACTGAAGCCACAGGTTTTATTGATATTTTGATGGCTTCCCTGTGCCTCGGTCAACATCGTTCTGGTGTCACCTTTAGGAGAG
Source organism: Vandiemenella viatica (assembly GCA_031002005.1). Taxonomy (NCBI): domain Eukaryota; kingdom Metazoa; phylum Arthropoda; class Insecta; order Orthoptera; family Morabidae; genus Vandiemenella; species Vandiemenella viatica. The sequence continues at coordinate 168,219,653 of JARYHS010008074.1, read as the reverse complement.
CTTGTTTCCGGCTTTGTTGATGATATTTTAATAATAACCTCTTACACTTAGGTTTTTTCTATTGTTTTCTTTGCTATTCTGTAACGGGAAGTCGTACAGGCGTTTTATATTTATCAAATATAAAATACTCCTTGACAAAGATTTATATTTCTTTCTTTTAACTGTCAATCGATGTATTCTAGATGAAGTGCACTAAATAGATGGGAAATTATGATATATCAAATTAGTTATTTTTTTCTAACTTGAAGTATTATATAATGGCAAAAACTTGGGAAATTTTAAATAGTATCTTATAAGTCCTCCAAAAATGACGGATTGAATGCAAAGTTCTTGCAATTCATTTCTTGGAGCTTAGGATAGCAGTGACAGAGAATATAACAAAAATATCTACTTGCAATGTAGCTTCTAAAACTGTCAAAAATTTTCTGGTAGTTAATTTCCTCGCAATTGCATAACTAAATACAGTTGTTAAATAATGACCATAACATTAAAAATAATGTAATGTGGAAAATATTTCGCGGTTTATTACGACTACGATATCTGTGGGCAGAGAGTATAGGAAAACATCTACAACGACTGAGTATAAACAAACGAAAAGCAACTAATAGTTAGAATATTAATTTAAAGGCAAATTATTACTTCGCGGTTGCATAACTAATTAGAATTGTTATTAAATAAGGCCCAGGCGCGTGACGTCAGAGTTAAGGACACTATGACAGAGAGACCAAAGTAGCCTTTCCTATAGTTGGATTATGATAATGATTTTCGGGTAATAATAGTGATTTACAGATGACATAGAAATTTATTTTTTCTATACTTTTGGCTTCTACGCATGGGTGCCCGGTGAGCAATTTTTTATTTAATAACCTATTTTGTATCTTAATTTCGTAATTTGCGTTTTCTACCGTTTCTGCTTTTGGTTCTCCCCAACTTAAAGTGCGCTACGATTATACGATATCATCTGCTTGTTATTTTCATTTAGTGAGCAAAGTTAGCATTTCACCTATTTATTTTGTAAATACGGTATAGTGAACATGTCTTGACATGCCGTGAGATGCTGCCACCTCGTTAGCTTAGTAACCCTCGACCCAGGATACGAAAGCCGTATATTGCATATGTCTGAATGTCATTTGCATTTTTAAACCAACGAGTTGAATTAAAATGAACTTCTAATTAAAGCCAAATATTTCAATTCTTTTCGAATTATATGCGTTTTATTCAATTAATTGTTATAGTCAACACACAAATATTCATTTTTCCCCACATAAATATGCACATTTACAGTGATCTTGAAGCATTCTATACAGAGAAAAAACCAAATCGTGCACAGAGTGAAACATATGAAGGGTAGCAAGCTTACAAAATGTAGTAAAAAGAAATATTGAAATAAATACTTTCTAGGTGACAAAAAAAATGAAAACAAGTTAAAAAACATAAAAAGAAACCTACATTCATGTTTCATTAACACACTGAATACAACAAAATATTATTTCATGTGGTAAACAGCTTCTGTTCGAAATTACGGATGTCTGTTTTTATTTTATTTTTTTTTATTTTGTTTTTTAACCTGCGACACCGTCTTATTTAATTCACTCTTTAAGGTAAATGAAAATTTTCTCTCGCGGAAGCTTGAAATTTTATCTATGTGTATACCGTTTCTAAAACACATTTTCTTCCCCACAGAATCATTATTATTCATGTGAAAAGATTTAATCCCTAATTTTTGACTTATCTCCTTTTCTCTAAATCTAAGAGTTAATTTACTAGCTAGCAACACTGAAATAAGTATAGTGCACTAAAAGTAAGGTGGAATTAAATCTTCTCTAATCAGTATGATAACTGCCTCTAAACAACGTACAAAAAGACCAAGAAACTAGCACCAACATAAATTCAGGTTTTATCTCCCACTAGCAGAGTACCCGGCGTCGCCCAGTCTTTTTACACAACTTGAGGGTCTTTAACATCTGGAGGGTTTGGTTAGAGAAGTTTTAACTCGCCATGGTTATAGGTGGAAATATGTGAATCAAATTTCATGTAAATCGGTTCCTTTGCTATACGTATTTAAACAACTCATTCAACCTCATCTAGAAACGCGTGGGTTGGGGTTGATTTACCCGTAGAGTTTTTCTAGACACTCGTAACTAATGCCAGAACAAACATTCATACACACGCTGACTTATACATTCATATACAAGTTCATATTTATATGTGGAGAAAAGGTTACCAAGAAAACTGATGAATAATTTACCAATAACGTCGAAATAATTTAAAGTTGAAATTTGTAGAGGGTAAAAGTAGATGCATACAGGAAAGTGGGAAAATAGATGTGTAGGGAAACTGCCACCAATGCACTTAAATTAAATGCTTCACTTTCGCATCACGAAGTATGAAACACGTTTTACAGTGATTTGAATCGTCCATTGGTTGGTTGGTTTCTGAAATAAGTAGAAATTTTTAAAAATGATTATGACTTCATGCCTCATCAACGACGAGGTCTTCAGAGTGTGGATAGGATTCTCTATAAGTAACAGGAAGGAATTCAGCCATCTATAGTCTGAAGCAGCAGTCACAGCATTCACCTAGATTGTTTTCGGGAAACCACTGGAAACAGAAATACGGTTGGTTAGACCGGCGATCGAATCTGCATTGTTCGAATTCAAGACCCAAACGTTAACCGTTCACCGATCTGACTCGGTGAATAAAACAACATAAAATACAGTTAAAGATGTTAATAGAAAAAGATAAGCAATGCGAGTTATGCTTCCAGGCACAGACATGCCCAAAAATATCTTTAGGACTAGAGTTATTGCGAAGGATTTGGATATTAAGAAGGTTTTTTGTGCGTGTGAAGGGATCAAAAGGGTCAGAATCGTTAAAACTTTCGTGCGACATATTTTTGTTGTGATTTGGCATAATCATTGAGTGAAGTGGAAGTAGTATTTTGTTATCGCGGGTATTAGTTACACGTTGAGTAATGAAGATTAGGAACAGTAGACGAGAAAATATAATAAGGGACGGAATTCCTGTTCCTGAGTGAAGGAACAGAATGCTCAGAGTCTGCGGCAAGCCGAAGGGTGACGTGTGCTGTCTGTGTAGATGAAGCGAAAAATGAGATGGTTCCAACGCAACAAGTCCAATAAGGAGAGAGCCATACCGAATGCAAGAAAGCGAGATGAGGTAGACGCGGGGAATGTATCATTCGAAGAAAGGGAAAAAAGTAGCCTGCAGGAAGCAGGAACAGAATACTGATATCATACCACCACACGCTTCTACAACAAGACCAACTTTTTTTTTTTTTAAGAGAGACTTCCAAAAAATTATATTTATTTTGTAAACTTGTAAACAGGTACCAATTCCAACACGTGAATGACAAATTCAGATTTACTGGGCTTTCGTTTCGATGAAAATCATGTATATTTTGACTCGGTTCATTCCGCAAGGGGAGATTTAAAATTTTTCTCACCTGATACGGTACACTCTTCTGCTTCTCGCGTTGTTTCAGTCTGCTCACGACCTTCCAAGATTTTAACTCAACCTACGTATTACTCTTCCAAATAATAAAATAATATGGAACAATTTCTTTCTGTTCACAGTACCAAAAGCTTTTTCATAATCGATGAACGCTATGTACGTCGGTATGATGAATTATCGATATTTCCGTATCGATTGCGTATTCGTGAAAAATGATTTTCTCTTTCGGGAGCTATACTGTACGTTATTCATAAGAGCTGCTATTATTACGAAAATGGGCCTTTTCAATATTTTTGTATGATCTTGTACGCTGTACATAGCAGACTTATGCCTCGATAATTTTCAGTATTCGACTTGTCTCATTTTTTGAGTATAGGACACTCTAAAGATACATTCCACATGCCCAATAACAGTAAAAAAAAAATAGATTTTAAAATTATTGTATGTGTACCTAAACAGTTCCGCATTTATATCATCATAAACTGAATGTCGTTTTATTTTTCAGTGATACCAGTACTTCCTCTAGCTTGCTAATTATTACTACTTCTACATGTCTGTTGGTTTCTGTGGTGAAATCTATTCGTATTTAATCTTCGTTTTGATCGGTCAAGCGTTCAGAAAAATATCGTACCCCAATCTCTATCAGGTATGGATTTTTGTATCAGTTCATGTTATTCTGTCTTATCCAAATCTCACAGCGCTCTGTAAGTTTTTTCCTGCCTACCATGAAGATCATGTTCTCTACCATTTATGTAATTCTTCCAGCTTTGTCCAGGTGTTCCTTTTTTCTCCTTAATAATAGTTTATACTGCAGGTTTTTTCATCTCTTTAATAATCTCCATTATATTATCGTTCTAATCGTTTAATATATTTGTTGCTACGTTTTCCTAAGGTTGTTGTGATACAGTTTTCAATGATTTTCCGTTCTTAATCAGTATTTTTCTGCCCGACAGAATATCCTAGAATTCAACGGAGACTTTGTAGGTAGAGATCACATACGAGTGCTTTGTTTTTCCAACAAATGTATTTTAAATGTCTACTTTAGGGGTTATGTATTTGTCCTTATTTTGTACCGTCTGTTAAGTAACACATATTTTGTAATATGCACAAAGTGATCGCTGTTACTCTCGTGTCGTGTACAAGATCTTATGTCTTCTAATTTGTAAATTATTAATATGTTACTTCGGCAACCTCTTGTTAACTTATGTATAACTTAATGTGTGAAAAAATGTTTGTTATTTTCATGTTATCAAAACCGCAAAAAATCAATCATCAATTATCGATCAGAATTTATTACCTGGTTTCCAGGTGCTCCCAATACATTTTGTAAGTGCCTATTCTCCATTCGAGCTTAAGGTTTCCCGTAATAACTGTATAATTTGTTTGTGACATTCAATGATTCTTGCAATTTATCAGGGAAATGGTGAATAATTTACCAAAAACGCTGAAGGGATTTAAAATTAAAATTTTTAAATCAGAAAATTAAGTGGGGAAGGAGTTTAACACCGCAAATATAAATGAAAATTTTAAAAATAAAATAAACAGGAGTAATTTGATGACTAGGGGAATTGCCACCGGAGCATTAGCTCCATCGCAATTAAAATGAATGATAGTAATAATAATAATCTTGTGGGTCTTTCAGTCGTCCTTTTTTCTGGATTGTATATCGAAAATAATATCAAACAACATCGACTTATTTTATTGAGAGCTTCAGTATTCGGCCAGTAAGCAATAAGTAACTAATAATACTAGATTTTCACTGTTTCCCAATCATTAAAACAACTCCAGACTCTGCAAATTTTACCTGTGGCACCCGAAAATAAACCATGTAGGCTATACGGTAATCATCACAATGAACTCTGTCTCAATGACTTTTCTGTAATTCTGTTTCTTTATTCCACAAGCTCTAGTGTTCCATACAGCTGTCATTATTTCCTGTCCAGTTCAGAAATTCTGCATACTTTTCCTAGCTTTTCCCGTAGTAGAATATCCTTACGGCTTCCGTCCTCTGCGTAAAGGTAGTGAGTAGAAAGACGATTTTTCTCTTAGCTGGGTAAGTCAAAGTCCGGGGATGCCACCTGTAGGCTTTGTCAGGACCTATGTTTTTGTAGGGGTGATCTCTAGCCGGCAAGTCCAAGTTTCAAGGCGCCATAGCCTCACCTATTACAATCTCTCCCATCTGCTTTACGAAGTGATTATACGATTTTCGCATTAGTGGCAGCTGAAGTAGGATTTGTTGGTAGAACTTTTAAAAAGACACTTAGGCCTTTTCTCAATGTTTAATCGTCCCAGCGTACTTCGCTTAGGTTGGGTTCCTGGGGAACGTAACAATCTTTATTCGTAGGAAATGTCGTACTTCATGCGGAGTACTTGTATCATAATTGCTGTCCAAGTGAGCCATATTATCGTACATTTGAGCTGAATGGTTGTGTCTTTCACAAATATGTGATTTTTTTTTTTTTTTTTTGCCTACCAGTCAGTGATAATTTGTTATTTCAGCTTTTGATATACAGCAAATGTCTAACTAATTAAAACGCACATTGTTGTTTGAATTCTTTCCACGTATCAGAGAATGGTACCAACGCCGGCAGTTACTTTCTGAACAGGGTGCTGAATTATAAATTAAATTTGAATCCGTTGTAATTAATATCAAAATTAAGTTTTGTTTTTAATGAGTGTGAAATTCTGCGAAACGTATAAAATAAACATATGGCTTTTGTTACTCACTGATCTTTCAGTTTAAATCTAATGCCAATGTGGTCTTTGAATTTATTGTATCAGAAAAAGTACACTGCCTATTGCACAGATCTTTAACCACGAAGTAACGTGCTCTCGCTTCGCTGACCTGGTTGCCAGGTGTCAGTGGAAGGTGTTTCAGGGGGCGGTGTGTGCTGGACACACAGGGTAGCGTGTGGCTCTGATTAGAGGGCGCCGTGATGTGACAACCAGTTAAGAGGCGGCTGAGTGGGTACCGTGCTCAGGTGACCACCGTCGAATCTCTTGATTGGTGGACTTGTTGACGTAATACACCACACCTGTACAAATACACGCACTTGCGACCACAGGGGAAGGGACGAAAGTGCATGTAAGGTGCCGTTAAATTCCATTTACTCGTTTTGTTTCCTGATTATGTGAAAGAATGAGGAATATTCTGTAACAAACTGTCCCAAATCATATCGCTTTATGTTGTTCGCTCGTTTTCTCATTTCGTTAACAGAAAAATTGAAAATTCCTGATCTCAGTGTTTCAATAAACATGCAAGAAATTCACTTCGCATATGATTGAAGTTTCTTAAGTTTGTTTCTTCTGTGTGCATAATTTTTAGCCTCCTCCTTTGGAAATAAAACAAACAAATTTTAATTTTGTTATAGCTTATTATTTCATAAGTAATTACTTCATAAATAATTTGACCAGAGTACAGGGTGAGTCAAAAAGTACTTTACAAGTTCGGAATGATATAGAAATCTATTTAGATAACTTACAGAATCGGTAGTTGTATCAAAAAGCCTCAAGTTTCACATAAAAGTGTCAAGTGCCATTTTGGTTCGATGTGACTACCATTTTGTCATGCGGTAAACATCCCACCTGTAATCAATTTCTTCCAAAACTCGTTGCAGCAAATCTGGCGGAACTTGTGCAATGCCAGCGTAGATTAGTTTTTTTCAGGCTGGCCAAATTGTTTAGTAGGGGGGAACATAAACGCAATCTTTAATGAAACCCTAGAGAAAGAAATCGAGTGGTGTCGAGTCTGGGGAGTGAGGTGGCCATGTCATTGGCCCTTCACGGTCAATCCACCGACCTAGGAAGCGATTATCGAGGAAACCTCGAACTTCAGTGAGGAAATGAGGAGGCACACCATCCAATTTCGGTCATCTTCATCAATCTGTGGAATTAAAAAGTTTTCAAGCATATCTAGATACATAATACCAGTGACATTGGCGACCAGGTGATTTAGTATCATGTCGCAGTGAACAACCCGTCTCAGCAAAGTTCTTGTGCCAGGAGTAAATTGTAACCCTGCTTGGAGGTTCTTTAGCGTATTTTGTGCGAAATTTACGCCAAGCAGTTGTTGCAGAGTTCGCTTCATGAAAGTAAAACACACAGAAAGCACGCAACGCACCAGTGAAAGTAGACACTATAACAATGCACTACGCTGGCGCTCCTGGTGGCGGAATGGTGTACTGATGCAGTAGGTACATCGCACTTCAGGTTTTGTTTGTTACAAAATGACACATCTACCCATCCTGTAAGTTATCTCAACAAATGTCTATATCATTCCAACGTTGTAAAGTTCTTTTTGACTAATCCAATATAATCCTGGCATCTTTACAACTAGCCAGATTAGCAAGATTTTTTTTTTTTTAAATCTGTGTATCATTACTAGAATTCATGAAAATCTTTATTTCAAGGAGAGATAGATTATTAGGTAGTTTCAGAATTAGACCGACTACAAATTGAGAACAGTGAAACGCGTTCTGGGATCTACTGTGCGAATACAAACTGCATACTTGCAATCAAAGTTTCTACAAATTTCCAGTACTATCAAGGAGAATTCTGGCAACACGTTCCTCGGAAATAGAAACTTTATGTATGTTGGACATTCAGATGCAGTCAGTCAGAAAAAAAAATACAACTGTGTTTTCAGGCGGTATTTAATGGTTCTTCTTGTGTAAATCACCTTCTTCTAGTTCAGCTCTAATGTTTCAGTAATTGTAAACTATATTTACCAAGAAACATCATGGGAGAAATTAAACACTGACCGTCAAACGCGTAGCTCATGTTTGATAGTATCAAAATACGCTATCGTTTAATTCAGTGGTTTCTGTCCAGACGTTTTAGACGAAACTTTTAATGCAATAAAAATAAGTAAATCCGAACTCTAAGGATTGCCAGATGCGTAAGTGTATGTTCTCAACTATTGAAGTGGTGTTATGTGATTGACATGTATGAGTTAAGTTGCAAAAGGAAAGGAAACGCCACCAAAGTTTGTAGATAATTAAAGGAAGGCTTTGTGGGCAATAATAGATGTTAGCATTTGCAAATGGCAAAAAAACATCTAGAGCTGCAGTTTCGAAATATGAAATCCAGAAACATCGATTTTCTTTTCTCTTTAGGAAACTTAAGGTCTGGAAAAGATGGCGAGATGTCGTTGAAAGGAAGTGAGACCTTATTAAGAAAGAACTTTATGCGGCTTTAAATTTGATAACTTTTATTGCTTGGAACAATCCGAATGCTGCAAATAAGTATGAACAGTGAATTCGATTGCGTTGTGATTAGCAGAGAAAACTGGAAACATTGAAGATGTGATGCTACAGAACAATGTTGAGAATTCGTTGGATAGACAAAGTGACAAATATAGTAGTATCAAGAAAGTTAGACAAAAATCAAAATCTACAGTCGACAACTTGGAAGCGAAGGATTGAATGAATATGTCACTTATTAAGATACGACTCCATGAAACTTTAAGAATCGACAGAAAATGTAATAAATAAAATTAATTATTGATAATGTTCATTGAAACAAGCACATCGAAGTAAAGAGACTTGAGTTAACAAACTAAATGATGAAAAGTGATCGCTGTAACCCATTTGAAATATTTATAGCATAAAAATAGTATTGGGTTTTGTAGAATACTAGGTGCTCCGCGTAAAAATTTTGCGAATCATACGACACATAGCGAGGTTGAAGGTTTCTAGTAGGATGAAAGATGAAATGCCTTATTTTGTATAATTGTTTTTTTGTCAACTGAAATAGGTACGTAGCGAAAGATCTACAACATGTTAGGAAACAATTAGAAATGAAGGAATGTTTCCCTAACAGAAACAAAAATATCCGAAGAAGCTCTTTAAAAACACGGTGCTGCCATCTAACGGTAATGCGAAGCCAGTGAACCCTAGTAGCTTGACTCGGAACTACCTCATACCCGTGACCTTGATTGTACATAATTTTTACATTCATGGATTGAATTTCGCAAAAATTATTTCTTAATTAATATTACCAAAGCGGAGAAAGTTGAAGCTTTTTTTTTTTTTTTTTTTTTTTTTTTTTTTTTTAAATGACGAACTATCTTTTTCCCCCTTCATTTTATTGGGCGAGCGAAGGTGACCATCTAGATTTGTTCGTGTAAATGACCTCAGGACCCAGTCAGTAACTGATATGATAAAGAAGCTGGATTGAGAGTCATTGAGAAACAGGAGGGTGAAGAGAGTGCTGGGAGTGTACAATGTGTATCGTAGCAATGGAGCTTGTAGGGGTATTAGTCGAAAAATTAGTAGTAGTGCATGGAAAGGAAAAGATGACCATGGACACAAGTTGGCACTCGATTTCATGCATAAGGGATAGGGGAAAAAAAAATTGTGGGTAAGGGTGTCAGGGATTTGAATAAATTTCCAAGGGATGTGACGAGTAATTTTCCAAAAAACGCTGAGGGAATTTAAAATTAAAACTATTTAATTCCAAAAGTAGATTGGTGGAGAAATTCAACACTAGAATTATATGAGATAATAATAAAAAATAGTATGAAAGGGTTATTAGATGACTAGGGACATGCGTTCCATTCCAATTCAATTAAAATCTATTCAGTCTTTTAATGATACATCATTTATCGATTTTGGCTAAGTATGAAGCGAAGAAGATGGCTGGTCACAAAAAAAAACACCTTTTAGAAATAATATATGTAGCTGAAGGTTGCAGATTTATTTTGATGACTTGAAGGCAAGAAACGATCATTCCCTACTGGGACCCTGCGTCTGCAAGTTAGTTCACCCCGTGGGCCGGCTTCATTAGGCTCCTCTCTACTCTTGGCCGCTTACTTCGGTAAGTGTCCGTTAGGATACTCGCGTCTCTGGCTATTAATAACCGTTGAGTGAGTTTTGCTAATTAAGCACTGGGCTCGGTCTCTTTGATGCTGCCAGCCTCACAGAACAGGCGCTGTCTCAGCCACCTTCCAACCCCAGTGTGGCAATCCAGTTCTGAACGCATAGCATACGGCCCAGAGATTAGGGCTTGTTTGCGCACCAAGTTGTTCTGTACCAACATCTGCAATCCACAAGGGAAGCTCCTCACCTCCACGTTAATCAACCTGGCCAAACTTGAGCGTATCATAGCGAGAGGATAAAATGAAATGTATGAATGTCTGCTCCTTAATACGCATCAAATAGGAGTGGAGATCATATTCATCTCATCAAAGGAAGTTTCCGAGTTAGTAGAAACACCAAAAACCAATTTTATTTTAAGTAACATGACATCAACTTACACATGAAAATGGTTTCGGTAAATTATAATGCTGTTACACTATTTAATTCTTAGTGACATGTGTGTGAATGGAAGGGAAATACAGAGCCTGTTGCGTGAGTGGTATTGCTTGGACTTGGAATTCGGGAGGACACAGGCTTAAATTCTCGTCCGGTGATCAGATTTTGGGTTTCCATGGTTCCCAAAATGACTCCAGGCGAATGCTGGGATGATTCCTTCAAAAGGCCATTGCCAAATTTTTTTCTCGTTTCTTGCCCCCAGTCCTTTACCCCGATTCTAATAACCTCAATGTCGACGAGGCGTAAAGTGGAGTTGCCAACATATGAACAGTAAGAGGTATTAATCGCCCTGAATATACTGGAAGTTTGAAACACTAAACTGAAGTGATGTGAGCTAATACGATGACAAAATGACATCTGCAATTTCTAAGTGTATCAGTGATTATTCTCTGCGATATGGTGAATGAACCGTTCACCAGTTATGAAGATAATCTGTAATCTCTCTCTATCTGTGTGAATACATATAGTAATAATTAGAAAGCTCATGTAATAGTTTCAAGTTAGGAGTGACGAGCAGTAAAAGGCAGCGTAGGGGATAAGGTACCACTGTCGCGTTGTAAGTGTTGTCACTTCAAGTTTAGCCTAGCCTAACAGCGCTTTTTAAGTTTAATGTCTTTCGTATGTTGCACGTGCTATTTAGACATTAAATACAAAAAATTCTCATATAAATACGTGAAATCAGAATACTGGGTCTGTATTACTGTAGCCGAAAACCATTTTTTTCTGAAAAAATCTTAATGAGTTGGCTCAGAAAGTCGTTGCATTATAGGTCTTCAGTTTGTGAGGTGGTTTATAACAGTTACTGAACGTATTAAATTTTTATTATCTGCTGTACGATAATAATTCCACAACAAAATATTACAGCTGTTGAACACGTTCCACACTTGCATCTGTGTTCGGTGGGGGTCATATTTTTTCCATATTTATTTATTTATTTTAAAAAGAAGTGGTTAAAATAATTCAGTGATCTTTAACATCAATAAACATTCCACACTGTAATAGAGTACTCCTGCGAAAATGCCGTCCATTATACTTAAATAATTACTTCGGAACGAGGCGTTCTTACTGGTAGCTATAATTCCAATATTTATGCAGTGCAGACAAGTTTCCATGGTGGGATAATTTTGAATTTTGTACGTGGAAGATTTTCTCATACATATGTTTCCTTAATTTATAGCTTAATTCAAAGTAAAATAACCCGAAACTATCACAGCTGACTCAGAAATCAACATCAATAGTTTCAATTTTTTTTTTTTTTTTTTTTTTTTTTTTTTTTTTTTTTCCCTTGAGATCAGTTGAATGAGAGCAACTAAAAACATAATACTATTACTGAAGTCAAACAATAAATGAAAGTGTACGTCTATATAGAATAATTCCTACTTTTCGTTTTAAGTATCACCTACTGAATTTTACTGTCCCCTCCCATTGCATTACGCATAATTGTCAGTAGAGCTGCAACCTTATCTCATAGTCACTATTACGTAACAATGAGTGCTGATTGCATCCGAATTGAAAAATACTCCTCCGCAATGTGGAGACATGAAAACCTTTCGCGGAAATGAATCTGTTTTGTCAGGATTCAAAGATGAAGGTCATTCCGATCCTGCATTTTTTGTACGTATCTTATAGCTAATATTTTGCTTAGTGCCTATTATGGTGATATCTGACAGATGAATGAGATTAAGCCTTTGTACTAATCATAATGGTTACCTTATGTTGGAAAGGTTTTAGAAATTTTTGAAAAAAATACTTACTACAAATTCAAAAGAAAGGATATATAAGCCGTGGCTGTGAAATAATATAATTAAACACTTTAATAGATATGTAACGTTTGTTGAAAATCCATAGTCATTTACTTAACGGTGTAATTGTTCTCTTTTCCAGGTACGTATGCTGTGATTATTAACCGTAATTGACGTACTAACTGTGGCATGTTTTGGAGTGGACGCAAAACAGTGAGTAATTGATATTCATCCAAACATTATACACTTACTCTTGTTAACCTAGTGCTACTCAAAGTGGCTGAAGCAAATTTTCCTCTAGATATACAGAGATCATGTTTTAATTCATTGATTTTAGAAGTATTATCAGCACGAATTTAATTCTTGTAGACCATACAGTTTGGAACAACTGACTATGACTTATGAAGAAAATGATTGCGACAACCTGAAAATGTTGACAGGTACTTAATCTTCGGCTTGTAATACAGCTTAGCTATCTAAAAACCTTGGTAGCATCGCACACATCTGTTCAGAAATTCTGAGATATGTGTTTGAAATAAAAATATTAGTTAGTAACTGAAAATTCAGTTTTATCTGAAATGTATTACTGGAAATAATGCATATGCAAATAACAAACTTTGGATATTTCAGATATTCTGAAGGCTTCATAAAGTCGTATTAGAAACTACGAAACTAAACAATGCTATATGTATATTGAGTTATTTTGATAAATGTTTACATGCTAATACAGATTAATTTTGTTTGTACAATTACCTTAGTCGATTTCATACATAAGGGATTGAGAAAATTTTCTTTTGTGGCTGATGGTGTCAGGGTTTAGAATAAATTACCAAGAAAAGAGATAAATAATTTACCAAGGAATTTAACGTTAAAATTCGTAAATGGCTAAAGTAGATGGTTGGAGGAATAAAATATTTAAGATGACAATAAAAAAGAATAAGAAATTAATAATTGAATGAGTAGGGATATTACTCGCACTTAAATTTAATTCAATTCAATAGCCAAATAAAGATTACTTGACGTTTTACGCTCCCTAGCATTGTCTTCTATTAGGTTTTTAAAAATGTATGACACTTTCAAATGTTTTTTTTTTAATCAATTCACAACTGTTCAGGTATTTTATACAAGGAATCAAAAAAAAATTATATGGAATGAAGTCTAACAAACCTTAGCTTAAAATAGTTAAAAACTTCTTATAATAAGCCACCGACTGCAAAGAAAACTTAAAAATCATAAAATAGTAGAAAGACGGCAGAAATTTAATGCAATGTTAAAAAGACAATTTACATGTCACACCAATCAACTGAGAACGCAAATTTAGGTTATCATCATATTGGAATATAAACCAAATGGAAAAATCAACGTATCATAGAACTGAATTATTATTTTCGTTTCGCATTGTCCTGATAAAATGAAGCAGTTGTATTGTAGTAAGTTCTCTGGCAAATTTGTCATATTAAATATATACATTTCTTGCATCTAGAAATCCAATTTCAAACAACCAGCACAGAAAGGGAAGTAGTTGTACTATTTCGTGCTTCGAAAACAGGATCAGTAAGAGTCACTGTTGTCTAAAAATCATTTATTTCATGCATGTAATATTTACCTAATTTTTATGAAAATACAAAATACAGCTGAGTTTCAGCCATATTACTACTGATTATGTTTTTTAAGCACCAAAACATTCGAATTGTTGAGGCCAATTTTTGGCGGTGAACTGAACTAAATCAAGAAATACGATTCAACGAACATCCTAAGTATTTTTGGTGGTCAAACGGGAGAAGTGGAGTGGCTAGCAGTGTAAAATAACTCGGATAAATCTTATTCACATTGTGCATAATTTAATGTCGGTGTTTCCCGTTGCAATACATTAAGTTTGGAGATATTTTTATTAAGTTACAACATATTTTGGATTTATTAGTTACTTACAAATATTAACATATTTTTTCGTTTCTGATAGCCACAGTTAGATTCTGAAAGGTGTTTATTTGTTTCAAGATCATTTAAATAAGCCACAAGTTCTCATTAGAAGTCACTACTTTTGTTGAGATGTCTGGCTGCTCAGTGTTTAAGGTGCGTGTCTTGAAAACCTTCCGGTTCGGTCAGGTATTGTTACGAGCTTTGATTTGTCCACATGAGATACGCGAGGATTCCCCGAAATTCGGATTCCACGTTAACCTGTAGACTTTATACAGGCAAAACGAAACTACCTATTCGGTGGCTTTAGGGTATGTAATTCAATGAATAAGATAAGTATTTACATTTTGCGACAAACTAACACTTAAGGTAGATGAAAGGAATCAATGTCGAACCCCCACTTTGTTATTTACCTATCTCTTGTTTGAATTAAGTTTAATCTTCCTACTGACATGCAGGCTATTTGAAAACTTACCAAAGAAAGTATTCCATTAAGATTAAATGGAATACTTTCATTGGTAAGTTTTCAAATAGCCTGCATGTCAGTAGGTAGTAAATATTTAATCATAGTCTTAAAATCAATATTTTTTTGTAAAAAATTGTAAACACAGTCTCTGAGAGAAAGATAAATTCAATCGGACCCTTATTAAAAATATACACAAAATTACCAGAAATGTCCGTTAAAATTAAAAGGAATATGAAAGCGCTTTATATTAACGTATTACCATGAGGCCTGTGTGCAATTCAGATTATTTGACCTTCAAATATTTTATAATTTGCCGTCTAAGAAAAAACTAGTAAGTTTCACGTTGATAAGTTCTTCCACTAACGACGAAAATCGACACGTTTTCTCACCAAGGTTTCTATTTGTTTTAACTATTTGAAACTGCATTTCAAATCACTTTAACAAATTGACGAAATATTATACGAATTATGGATGACCGAATTAGTTAACACCAAGGGCGCCTCTGTCTTGCCAGTTCCAGGCAGTTTTAAACGTTTGTTGGGTAGATATCAAAGTAAAAGAATGATGAATTGATATAGAACAGTATTTAACAAAGACATTACAGTGATAAGATTGTTACTTTCTTTATTGGAACACCATAAAAACGCTGTTTAATACACCTCTTCTAAAAAAAAAATTGATAGCATTAATAGCGTAACTGGTGGGATACTTGTCTCTGCCCAATCTTGCAAACTTAAAACAAATAATTTCTTTCCATATCTACATGTTTATATATATGCTGTAAGAATGTAGCACCATCCAAGCGATATAAAGTGGGGGCCTTACTTAGGGACCCGGATCAGGGTTTCGTTACAATCCTCTACTACTTGGCGGCAGCAGTTCAGAAGAATTAGCTTAAAATCGTTTAATCCAGAGGTAAAGGCAAGAAAATTACGAAGAATGGAAAATTTCGTGCATTTCGCCACACCGCATTACATAAATAAATGATTTTTAATTGAATTAAGGTGAACAGTTTGTGCCTTGAGTAGCTGAAGACGAAAGTTTCTCGGAGAACAATGGCAGCGCAAAGCGAAAATAGAACGATGAGTACAATTCAATGCTGCACTTCCAAGGCCGAGACTAAGTGGACATGTGCCAAGCCGGTCGGCAGTAAGACGTCTACAGCTCAAGTGAAGTGGAGTCTGTTTTATTTCTGGAATCCGAGTCACAATAAACGAAAATAAAACAGCGAGCGCGACGAGCGGGGACGTCTCCATGACGAGAGAAGTTACGATTGCCAAAATAACCACAGCGCTCGGCGCCCCCCCGCTAGACGTCAAGCATACGCGCCGGCTTTACGTTGGCTGACGTCCAGTGCGGGCGAGAAACATTCTCATCGCTGCTCCCATTCATAGTTTTTTAGTCTGCAGATGCAGTACTAACTGAAAGCGTTTGTCACTGTAGTTATTATCTAAACTGTCGACTTCAAGGTTTTCGGATAACCGTCTCCACTTTAATTACTCAATTATGAGATGCCTCTTCTTCTGTTGCTCCCGCGTCTCTTCCGATAACATCTTCACTGGAAGATATTATTCAGACAAGGACAGTATTGTGATCGAGACAGAGGTGCCAACTTGCGGGTACAGTAATACCAACTTGCAGTTCCTGTTCGAATTGTTGCGTGCTTGATGGCGAAGTGAAACTGTAGGATCTCTGTATTTTGATTAGCTGTGAGCGTCAACACCACGAGAAGCGGTATTCAAAAGAATAAAACAAAATTATGAGCACAGTAGCTCGAAGTTAAACTTTGTAGCAAATATCATCTGGACGCATAAGGGGACTTCTAATGATACTGTTTAGTATTCAGTGATCGCATTGCTCAACCTGTAATTTCCCTTTCGACGACCGAAGAACCATTGCCTCCTGGTCGAATAGGTGGTCGCCTTATTTTTATCGTCTTCACATTACTGTGAAATATTGATTAGTATAGCGGTGAATCGTTCAGATGAAGCGGTAAACTCGTTTCATGTTTTGTGTATATCTCGAAAATTCCATGCAAAAAATACAACAAAGCACGCTTGCTGATCAATGTTGCCACAGTATTCCGTATAATGTATTTTAATGGTTATCTTCCGCTACCTTCCACATTTCATGAAGACTAGCTGCCTAATATATTATCTTCTTAATAATGTGTCCGGGAGTGGTGGATTCTACCATGTGGCCTAGTTCGTAAATAAATTTGTTAGTTGAACCGACCACTGACTTACCGCGACGATTTTCGCATACATATATTAAAATGCTGGGTATTCTTCCATGACTACCAAGAAACCCCTATACGTACCTTAAAAAAAAATGAACTCATACAAAAATCCTTACCATCCTTACAGACAGCTTACTCGTTTCCACTCCTCTTATTTATAAAGTAATCGCCATTCCGCAAGTGAACCGGATGTTATGATTTAATGTCATATAATTATGTTCGAAGATCACAGTTCACAACTTTAAGAGCCCGCATTATACAATGTTTGAATTAACTGATAAACAAATAAAAAACACCCAAAAGGAACTTTTTTTTCTTTTTCTTTTTTTGCTGGCTGAAATGAATCACATTTAGCAACTAGATGCTAAGATAGATAATCAACGAAGAATTTATCCGTAGGAAATATGAAAAAAATCTAGAATTGAATATAAATTCGCCTGATATATTTACAAAACGTAACTCTAAAATGATATTACTTCAAATAATATGAATTGAGAGATCAGTAACTGAGCATCTACAACTTCATATAGTGACTGATGCTTTAAAAATATCTACGCGTTCGTTGAATTCACTGCCTACTTAACTCAAGCCTTAACTATGAGGTAACAGCAAACATTTCTGAATTAAGTAACTTGCAGCAGTCCACCGAGTATAGTAACATAAAGTCAACGTTGGTCAGGTAAAATACAACAATTTCCGCTCCAGTAAATCGCGACTGACGGAACGAACATTACTTTGAAACACTCAGTGAGAGGAGGAGCCTTCCTTGAGCCTTTTTATTGACTTAACACGATGAGACATTTTTAAACTGATTAATCATATGGCATAAGAATCGACAAGTGAACATCAATGCAAAACCCATTTCTCAGATATCTCTTCTGTGGCACAAAAATCATTCCATCTTCCTCAGTACTTTCCGATGGTGAATTTCACAGTTTTCGTTTGTTACAGTTTGGTTACATTCATTACTACTAGTGCCTTTTAGGCTTGCAGTTGAGCGTCTGTTCTCAAAACATCGGACTCGAAATTGGAATCGTAGCAGAACAAACTGCGAACAAAACTGGACGTTTGCAATTTTTCGCCAAAACGTGCAAGTGCGCTCTTATCCAAGTAAAACCATAAATTATATCTAATGAGATAATTATTTTAAGATAAGGCTAATTATAATGCTGTTAATGTTTCTCTTCACTAATTACATATAATTGCAAAGCCTTTAAAGCTGACGGTTAGTAAGATGATTTTAGATATTGGTTCTAAAGTAATGTGAACATAATCTTCTAGTGTCTACTACATCTTAATCAAAATTACAATTCAGAATGAGAGACGGAGGGAGAATTACAACGGTCAAAACACATTGTTGGGAATCATTCTTCAACTAAGATGAGGACGTTATAAGCTTGTTTTGTCATTTTGGCGAAGCATCTCGCTTATTGTCTTACGCTACTACTGAAAACAATTGCAAAATTGTTTTAGCTTAATCGATTTTTCTCTTTTGTTGTATCTGCTGTTTAATATTTTGACTAAGCATGGCTGATTTATTAAATCGTACATAGCACTACCAAATTCTGACATAATTTTTGCAGTTAACTTTTCATACACAGTATACATTCTACTGCTAACAATTTCTTTTGCACTAAACATTCACATTGTCGTGAAATAGCGGTTACATCTCCCACATAATTCATAGAAATAAGAGAAACTAAGGACCCAGCTACACTTCATCAACAGCGAGAGAGGACTGGGAATACATAATGGGATAGAATTCTGTCATGGCCTTTCGAAGAAACCATCCTGGCATTCGCCCAGAATAATTTCGGGAAACCAAGGAAAACCGTAATGAGGATCGCCATAGAGAGATTTGAATCAGTGTTCTGCTCAGTTCCAGGTCTGTGCGTTACCGTTCACTCATGGTTTTAATAGTTACTTTGGTATTTTATATGATTAAGAACACACAATGATTTAAACACACTGGAACCACTCTTCAGTGCTGTGCCATGTTAAGAAATTCAGAAATTCTAAACATGTTCTAGAATCCTCCTATCACAACAAGGCCACTATAATTATTGCATCGGAGTATTGAAAGGACGAACTACAAACATTTCTAGTACACGTTTCACTCAATTTCTTCGAGTGATACTAAATTAAATGGTCCTGTATTTACAACATGATTCTCTAAAGCTGTTGAGTCGATACCGTCATTTGTCTTCATCCAGGTTTTCCATCATCCCAAGTGTTATTACGAAAAGAACTCACGTGTCTGCGGAAGTCTGCAAGTGCTGATCGAATCAGAAGCTCGTTCTATATTACCTTCCCTCGGAAATGATTTGAGAAGCTATGTGGCTGTCCACTTACTAGATTGTGAAATGGTTACCACGGTTATAAAGACGAGATAGCTTATTGCATCTCTCACGTTATTACCTTGAACTTTTGCATATAATCTTGAGCTGATTGGTAAGTTTTATCGATGGCAACTTAAATGTAAATTATAATTATTATTTCTTTAAAGTTAAGTCAAACTGCGTAATTTAAATACTTTCGGATTTTGTAAACAAAATGAAGGGGAGACTTTTCAGTCTGTCTATCACATACGTTTTAAGTTACAAGCTTCAAATTTGCACCGAAGAGGATAACGCATTGTAAAATTGTGCTATAGAAGTCTTATTCAAGTAAATGATGTTGATTTTTTTTACCTAGCTTAAACGGCATCACTGTTTACAGCTCGTCAATTAAATGATTAAGACCCGAGTTGCTGACAAATGTACCAGTTATAGATTAGTTGTGTTATCAAGACCATCTAAAAACCACATTATCGAAGAACTTGGTATTTGTCTCCAATATCGACCATATTATGTATTTGAATAACAAAATCATAAAAGACTTACGTATACTGGTGTATGTAAGCTTCGAGAAAACAATAATATGTTTTTATTTGAATACCGGTATTATTTTGTCATATAATAATATTAATATTTTATTGAAAGTGCTCTTAATTCAGTGTGCAATGCATTCTAATTCACGTGATATATTCTACGTAGTAAAATTATATATTATGTAGGCTTAACGGTTTTACCGAGCCCGGAGAATTTGCGATCGGTCCTGGAATGGTGTAGAATCTGGCTCAAATCTTCTTCTGGCTCTCCAGATTTCGGGTTTCCAGGTTTTCTATAAATCATTATAGGTGAATGCCACGAGAGTTCCTCCAAATATCCATGGCTGAGTTCTTTCCCTTTCCTTGCCTCCAATCCTATGCCATCACTAATAATCTCGTCGTCGACTGATTATAAAGATATAAGCAAGCATAAAAAGACACAAAAAAGCGACCCAAGCAAAAAATAAATAGAAATTAGAAAAGGAAATAGATTACATGTACTAGCTGACGTCAAATGCTCGTGGACGACAACCACAAGCGAAAGTTCAGTCAAAAACATATTAACACATTTCCACTTCAGCACTACGAATCTTTAGAATCCTGCTTTATAAATGAGAATGTTCTAAGATACATAACAGAATGTAACACGAAGAAACTAAGTTACAAAAGGTTTTTATTTCAGTAACAGGTAATGTTGCTGATCATAAAACCTTCGAAAGAATCATCATGCATTAGCATGCTTTCTACAATGGGCAGTATGCTTTTAAGGTATATTTATACCCATGGACTAATAATTCACTAATATAAGTGACTGAAAAAAATTTAAAACTGAAATCATGAGATCAATGAGAAATTCTGAACAAATCATTTAATGATGTAATTGTAACATAATAACACCTGCAGGTGTTTGATAACTCAAAGTTAATAATGCTTTTATTTTTCTGTCATTAGTCTGTGTTGATTTCACTGTTTGAGTTCCACGAAAATATTGACCATAGCAGCTGATAATATAGCAAACAACATGGCGCTCTATATCCACACTCGTTTTTTTGACTGTAATGAGTTTTTTTTTTAATTGCTTAACGTCTCTTAACAGTGAGGTCTTTAGAGACGGGAAAGGATGGGGGCAAGGAATGGGAAGGAATTCAGCGATGGCATTTTGAAGGAAGCATCCCCGCATTTGCCTGGAGTGATTTGGGAAACCATGGAAAACCCAAATCTGGATGCCCGAACGGGGATTCGAACCGGCGTCCTTCCGAATGTGAGGCCAGAACGCTAACCGTTACACCACCACTCTCGGTGTAGTACGTTTTATTGTCTTAACTGATGAAGAGCCAAAATGTTGATTTCGTCACAAGAAATAGAGGTGGGTGATGCGAATTTATATCCCTAATAATATACAATTGGGCATGATATGTATAATAATATTTTCTGGAATAGACAACCTAATTATTTGGAAATTAGCTTTGGAGTATTTATTGTTAAATTGCACTTACTTGCTATCAACGTTTCGGTCCCAGCGTGCTACCTTCCTTAGAGCTGCTTCAAATTAATGTCCAGCTCCTTCGTAGTTTTCCGGCACAATTGCTAAACCCGCAAAGTGAGTGCAACTTTGAATAACGCCTCTAGAGGTACGAAATTTGCATAGTTTATCGTAAATCAATGATGGTATTCGAAATTATTATCATCACTGTTCGGAAGTAAAAAAAAAATAAAAAAATTATGGAACAATGTTCTTCCGTTACCTATCGCTTAGTTAAAAATACAGCGGGAAAATAAGATTGTCATATAGGGAAACAAGTTCCTTTGCATACATGACTTTTGCGTATTGAGCACGGTCATACGACATTGTTGATGGTGAATGGTTTGTGTAATGGGTACGTTAAATTGGGCGGCCAATCCGGTAATTTTTAAAGCAGGCCTGAATGGGCATAGCTAGATTACATACTTCCCCTTTCTTAACTACTCTTGGCTAATGGGATAACACCACAAACTTTCTACTATCATCACAGGTATCATTAACACGTACTAACAGTAACCATACCTAGACAGACAACAAAACACTCAAAATTTCACAAGTCATAATACTGTTCATGAAACCATAGAGATTGAACTTGGAACATCGCTCTGAAACGCATAAGAAGGAAAATGAGAAATCATTTTTGAATAAAACTATTACAAAATTCATTTTTTAAATATAACCAGATTCGCGACTGTCGAGGCACAAGCAGTTTATTTAGAAAAATTTTAAGTTAAATTTACTTTAAATTTAATTCAACACTTTCTTTGGTATGTTTTCAAGTATCCAGTTCCCACGTAGTAATAATAGTTTTATATTAATAACAAATATCCACGCTTCTTTTTTTGTACTTTATGTATTTTAAAACATTTCCTTTTTCTAATTTACAGATACATCAATTTCTTTTTTGTGTCATACCAGATCACAAAACGAAACAACTGAACACTTATTCCTCTTAATAATAATATTCTAAAGAAATTATTATACAATAACATCAACGATATTATTACAATGTATGCACTTATCACCCATGTGGCATAAGCCCCGGTTGTTATAAAAATACATAAACTAAATCAATTTCTTTAGTAATATTTGGCGTCATACATTTTGACAGAAGTTGGTAAATATCTGATAATAGTCTTCAAACTCATTTTTCAGAAAAAAATTGCAAATACAGTCTTTGAGAAAAAGTTTGCTAAAGTTGTACCACCTTCAAGATAATAGACAAATTACCAGAAAATTCCATTAAAATTAAAAAAAAAAAAAAATTGGATGAGTTTTATTTTGATATTTGACAATGTGGTATAAGCAATTTAGCTTATTTGAAATTAATAATATTTGATAATGTACCGCGGAAGAAAAAAGTCATGTTTCTATGGTGTCAAGTTCTTACACTAACGACAAAACTCAAGACTTTTCTCATCAACGTTTCTATTTGTTTTGTTCATTTAAAAAAAACATTTTAAATCACTTCAAAAATTGTCAAAATATAAATATGAATCATGGGGTGGCCGACTTAGCGAACACCGTGTTTTCCTACAATGAGCGACTTTTTCAGGCATTTAAAAGGAATGTTGGTTAGATAGAAGGCAAAGGTAACGGCAGTGGATTTCCAGGGATTTCACTGCTTTAAAGCAGTATTACCGTAGGATAAGCGAAGATAGAGCTCCGCATTCCTATTTCCTGAACGCAGGCACTAGTGTGGACGTGCCGTGGTCAGCGACACAGTACCGCCCTTTTTCTTTACCTACCCGTGGAGTTTCCCCCACGGTACTCATTTGATGGCAGGCTTACTGGGCATTCCGGACTCTTAGCTTCGACGAAAAATCCTCGGCTTCGTCGGCGATCGAATCCCGGTCGTCCGGGTCGTAGTCAGACGCTCTATCGCTTGAGTTACGCAGAAGCTCACGTTGGTTAGATACGAGTATCTACTTTTTTTAAACTCTTTGGAACACTATAAAAATGCTGCGAAATGCACCTCTTCAAAACCTTTCACGCTTACTGAAAGCACTAACAGCGTTTCTGCTCAACTCTGGAAACTTCGCAGCAACTTATTTCTTATTATATCTACATTTTCAATTAAGGGTTGCCAGAATGCAGCAGCATCCAAGAAAAGTAAAATGGGGTTCCTAGTTAGAGACCCGAGTCCGGGTTTGGTTACATTCCTCTATCTGTTTTTTTTTTTTTTAACTGCTTCACGTCTCTCAACAGCGAGGTCTTTAGAGACGGGGTAGGGTGGGGGGGTAAGGAATGGGAAGTAATTCAGCCATGGCCTTTTGAAGGAAGCATCCCGGCATTTGCCTGGAGTGATTTGGGAAACCATGGAAAACCCAAATCTGGATGCCCGGACGGGGATTCCAACCGCCGTCCTCCCGAATGCGAGGCGAGAACGCTAACCGTTACACCGCCAAGCTCGGTCTCTATCTGTTACATTGTTTTTAGAACCTTCTGCGTTTATCGACTATAACGCTTAAGAAAATGTTGTTTATTTTTAAAGGTAACGATGCAATTATTTGCATAGAACTGTATTTGATATTATTTACTCAGTACCATGTTAAAAAGCAGATCAACTGACAATGATGTAAATAGAGAGTATAATCATATTGCCGCAAAACTTTGGTGTCAGTAAAAATAGAAACGGAGAAAAAATGTTTAGCAGCAAAGGTCGCAATCTTAGGAAAAAGAATGGCGATAGCTTGTCGAACACAAGACATCGTTGATGCCCTTCTACAACAAAACCGAAATAACTGCAAAGCAGAATATGGATTATTAGCGATCTCTGCCAAAAACTCTCAAGATGAGATTGAGAAGTACAGAGGGGAAGAAATGAATTGATTTTAAGCTACATAGGAAGAAAAAGCGCCGATGGAGTGCTATAGTTTAGCTGAGACAGACATTTTACGTCACAAAATCCATGAACTGAATTTTAAAAATATGTCTTAGATTTCAATCAACTTTGCGAATTGATATGTAGCAGGGGCTATGGAGAATTGAAATTCGTACAACATGAGATTAACTGTTTTACGTTTGTTACATAACTAGAAAAAAATTACAACGCCCTTTAATATAACTGAACACGGGTTAAATGTTCCTAAATGCAGTTTACGCCTTTACGAGAGGCTCATATGAGCACAGTTTATTTTGTTTTGCTTTCAATGTTAAACGTACCTACCAGACAATGTTGAATGTACAGTACGGTTCATGTAACATATCACGCGAAGTGAACAAGTCAGCATTAAATATCAGTGTAAAGAGCGTCTTGAAATACAGGTACGTTGGGAATCTGTATACACTATTTTAGTCTTTCAAAGTAGTTGGGGATATTATTTATGTAATTTGTACTTGCAGGAGGTTTGTTATGGCGGTGCTATTGTGGGTGCCCACGGTATCTCAACGTCATTACTTCACTTAATGAATGTAGCCGCTTGCATCTGGGTCAAGTTGACTTGGTTTCAAGTGCTTCGCCTTCGTTAGGGAACTCTCACAGAGCCTTTGCGTATTCTTTTGAATGGACGGGCGGCGAGGAAAGGCTCCTCGGAGTAGGTATTTGACTGCGGCAAAATAATTACAACTCAATATTGCTCTGCTCTATTTGTTCATAACTGACACACAATCAAATAAATTTCAGTCATTCACCTGATATTTCGTTTGATAGGGTAGCTGAAGGAATGCAGTTTAATCAATAGTAATATTTACGAGAAATCTATGATTCACTGACATATGTTCTTTCATATTTTTAACGATTTATATTCATAATCAGCAGCATTACTTTGTAAAACAGTCGATTTAGTCCTTTCTCGGAGTCATGCCATCTAAGAGAATTGGATGTTGTTTACATCAATCGATTTATTGACAAAGCATATGCAACTTCCTACTACACAAATAAGGCCCGGTTAGCTCTCCAAACTGTGACTGTGGAGCCACCTCAAAGACAATTTTTTTTATTATGGCTTTACACCTCATTGACGTAGAGGTCAATAGAGGCGTGAAAGGATTGGAGGCAAGGAACGGGAAGGAATTCGGCCATGGCATTTTGAAGGAACCACCTGGGCATTATTCACCTGGAATAATTTGGGAAACTTATGGAAAACCCATATCATTTCTTACTGTTCTCTTTAAGTTCACAAAGGATCAACAATAGGCATACACCATGCATCGGTTAATGCAATTGAAAGGTTCAAAGCACTAAATTTATAGATGTAAGATTATTCTATCTCATGATGTGCACAACTATCCACGATATTTTTTTTATATTCTATAAAATATGTACACTCATCGATAATAAATTGATTATCGTCACATTACTACTATGGGTCATCTTCGCCGATTCTTCAAGTCCGTTCAGTGTTTCCATGTCACGGTAAAAGTCTTAATTCAGTTAAGGTAGACTGCCACCAGATTGGTATAGTTCTCCAGTGTAGTATGAGGGTGAGGATCAAGGCAAGTTCACTCCACCAAACACAAATAATAAGCCACACATTTAATTTTACTCTAACATTTCAACTATTAGTGTGTTCTCCATAGAATCCTAACCGCATGGCTCCAATTAGAATGTTAGGGTGTACCAGGAAACATCTTATATAATTTATAATTCGTCGTAAGAAAATTCTTCACTGTACAAATTTCTTTGTAATAGAATAGCGTATTTCTGGACCAAAGATGGTTATTGTCAGTTGCAATATCGCAGAGCAGACTCTCTGGTTGTATATAGTGAGTAGAAAAGTAACAGCTATATATGATGGAATAAATTTGTTTTAAGGTAGTTGTGTTGAAGTGGAGACAATAAGAAATGTTAAATAAATATAGAAAAACTGATGATTTATTAATCAAATAATTAAAAGTTTAAATGGAATTCGATTAAAAATAATTGAGTATTACATTTCAGCGAAAAATCGGTAAGATTCAAACCACGTAAATACAATCTGGTTTATTACAAATAAGAAAATATTAATCTTACAGGTTCAGATACTTAAGAAGTGTTTTGGAAAATATGCGCTGTCAGAAACGAACTTATGTCAAAGATACACATTAGCTATAGTCCAACAGTCTGCCCGTCTGCTCGCCTCCGACAGTAATTCACTGTAAATCATTCGTCCACACGATTCTATAACTTTAAACTTTCTTGTAGTCTTTCAGTTATGAAACTCTCGTAAATTTCGGCACCGGTGAAACGGATTTCTGAACATCCCGCATGTTCTGACACTTGTGAACGGCGTTGCCCCTTGGCGTTGTTGTAAAATGTACCGAAAAATTTCGTACTGTCTGCGACCACTGTCGTGACACACTACTTGCTCATTGCGCGCATTGAGACCACGTGTAGTCTTGCTCTTCCTCTCTCCCACTACACATTCAGCGAACTTACTCCTAACTTACTGTTGGGAAAGCTTTTTAAATTATTACCGTGGATATCTTGATAAAATCATCCTTAATGAATAATGAAAAACAGCATCCCCACCACATACAGATAATTGAAGGTTCATGAGTGTTTCTTAACTGCAAATGAGCGAAAACATGTTGATTGTATCGATACAACGTCTAAAGCGATTGCGTAGTATTGTAATTATGTGTTTATGGTGTTACTATTCCTTTATCACAATTACCTATGAGGTTCTTGTATTTGGATGTAATATGTTCTACGAACTGAAACACACGATGTATTATATTATTTTAAAAATCTAAAATAAAATCTTCAAAATTGACCTCGTATATAACCGTTTATACAGGTATAATTTATTAATATTTAAATTGGCAGTTGGCTTTCCATCAATACTCAAGTGCTTCTGCTTCTTGTATTTTTTTTTTAACTGCTTTACGTCTCTTAACAGCGAGGTCTTTAGAGATGGGAAAGGATGGGGGGCAAGGATGGGGGGCAAGGATGGGGGCAAGGAATTCGGCCATGGCCTTTTGAAGGAAGCATCCCGGCATTTGCCTGCAGTGATTTGGGAAACCATGGGAAACCCAAATCTGGATGCCCGGACGGGGATTCGAATCTCGCGCCGTCCTCCCGAATGCGAGGCGAGAACGCTAACCGTTACACCGCCCTGCTCGGTGCTTCTTGTATTACAATATTGATATATCACAATACGCCTTCTACGTAATTTAAACAATTTATACATTCACTACATAAATTAACAATAAATATTAATTAATGTTCTTCTTCTTAACATTTATGATGAATAATACTGGTCTTATAACACGCAGTCCATTTCATTTCAGTCAGTTCAACAATCTCATACCATCTTTTACTTGACGTCCTGCGATCATTAATGTTATTCGCTGATCAAAGAAAAAAAAAAAAAAAGCTTCCGAACTTAAAGAAACATATTAGACACAAACATTTAATTAAAAAAAAGCAGTTATACACTCTGCAGATGCAACTGAATATTGGAAAACATAAATACCAAATTGTTATAACATTTTTATAAGGAGAAATGGTAAATACTGAAGGAGGTGGTAGTATGAATAATATTGAATATAAAAGTTCATATAAACATGTGTCCGATTGCCATTTATTTTGGCCATACAGGTGCTAGAATGTTAATCATAAAATAAACCTCAAAAATGATGAAGAGCACACAAATATCTTATTGAAGTACTTTATTCATGCAAAAGCACACGCAAATTTTACAACTGTTTAAATTAAATGTTCGAAAATCCCACTCTCGACTTCAATACACACATTGATCCTTTTCTGAGGTTTATTTTATGCATACAATTCCAACACTTATAACAAATGGAAATTTGACACATGTATATATGAACTTTTTTACTCAATGTTGTTCATATTACCACTTCCCTCAGTATTTACCATTTCTCCTGATTTACCCTATATTTATACACAAAATTATGTTGGTAACTCTGTGTCTAATCTTTTATATCTAATTGCTGTAATAGTTATCTATGACATATGAAATAAATAAATTAGGACCAAGATTGCATATATGTGAATATCTGAGGGTACCATCTGGCCAATATGGCTTTTGGGACAATAAAACCGAGCACAGTGAGTGAGCGCTCAATGATCGCGCCTGGAATTCTGGTGGACGAAGGATTGATGCCATGTTAGGTTGTACGGATTTCAGTTTTCCATAGTTGCCTGAAATCACGCCAGACGGTTGCCGGGTTAGTTCCTTCATAAGGCCATTTACATATTCGTTCTCAATCCTTGCTCCGAATGTTCTTTCGCCTCTGATGACCTCAAGGTCAACACACCGTAAAGCCCGAGCAAAACAAAAATTACAAAGGGACACTCAATAAGAAGAAAAATCTGACAACAAAGATGCAGAATGCCTTTACTGTCGTAGTAAGTAAACGCAGTCTCGGGAAGGATGAATCACTTTCCAGCCATATCACTGGCGTGGACGAAAATTTCGATAAAGCTGTTCGCGTTTGCCCTCATAGCAAGGATAACTAGAAATCGAAGATATCCTGTAATGCCCCGCACCATACTCCACGTTGCACATACGATGAGGGTAGGAAATAAGTGTTAGTGTAATGTGAAAAATTATATATTATTTTAATTTAATTATTTAAAGGCGGAATATCTCTTTAATAGAAGTTCTAAGGTTGTTTTAATAAAACCGACTATCTTAATTTTGGTCTTGCATCTTGTTCCGCAAAATGCCTACAGCAAAATACCTTTGACCTCAAGCGAAAAAATTGTTAACCCTTTTTATGCATTTTAATTTAGTCTATTTACTTTCATTTACCGTTTGCGTATCCTTTGCTTCCTGTCTTTCTTTAAACCGAGAACTATTAATTATGTCTTCGTCAGTAAATTGCATATCTGATACTAATTCTGTATGAGTTTTCTTACACTAAAACATTCTTTTTGTTACCTTCATTGCACAAAGGATATTCTTTTACTGTATGGTTATATTTCTAAAACTAATAGCGAAAGCTGGTTGACGTCCTCTTAGTATGACCTCAATGAGAGGAAATGAAATTTTCATGTCACTTCAAGTTCTCTTCTGCATTAGACGGCGCAGGGAAATGTCTGTTCCGTGTTATTCCAAGTTATTTAGTTAATTACTTAATTTGATGACTGCTACGATACCACGAGACTAAATCCGCAACAGAAACAACCTAACTATGGTAGCTAATTTTCAAGACAATTTAAAGATACAGCAGCCTCTCAAACACATAGTTTCATAAAGGCAACGACTAATACCGCTCTTGCAGGATTATCACTTTCCTCTACGACGCTCTACAACATAACAATAATCGCTTAATTAGCCGCGTGGTTACCAGAGTGTACGGGTATTAATAACTTTCTCTTAGTTCCCGACCTGTATTTCGAGTTAATTAACTGCGCAGATACTTATCTGAATGGGCTCGAAACTGGGAAAGATGAATTACGAAATTAATTACAGCCGAGAGTGCTGGGTCTAAGAACTGAATTTTGTAGGTCCACTATATGTTTAGCTGACAGTATTTTGACCTAACTGTAACATATATAATTTAAAAATTGAAAGAAGCAATATTTAACTTTGCTACCAACAAAAAGAAATTGTAATCCACATCAGTACTTATTGCAAAAATTAACTGAAATCATGGCCATTCCCTGTGGTTCTTTTGTTCCCTATACAGTATTTACTGCACCAACGTGTTGATAGTTATGATTTCATCACTGATGATTGAGCCAGCAATTTGGGTGTCTTGTTAGGGCTGTAAAATTTATTTCCATATATTTTCAAATATGTCTCAGAATCAGTTTATTATCGATATCTCGTAATATTAATCATTCAATGGTTAGAAACAGGATATAATGCAATAAACGAACTTAAGTTATATACAAACATATTCACGGTAACATAATCAACATTATTAACAGTGATGGACCCAATGTCCCGGTGACAATTTACCCTAACACTTCTTGACTCACTATATCACTTTTAGTTTACATGATTTCAATATATGTGGTAAATTGTTTTGGCCCTCCTTCATTTACTTATTCCTGTCGTTTACTCGATTATCTGCAATTCTAAACTATCTCAAATAATTTTCAAAAAGTTTTTAAATATCTACTGAATCCTTGTATCGTTTATTTATCTTGCTTCTATTACTAACTTTAGCTAACAATTTATACAAGGATTTGTACAAAATGTGATTGATTTTTACATAGTATTCCAAGATGGTTAATAAAAGTGTAATGTTACAAAACTTTTTCTTAAACGAGGATTTAGGAAATGTGGCTCTTTCAACGCTACGAACAATCAGGAGTTTTAACAACATTCTTTTAAATCAGTGGATAGATGTTCTTGTCTAAGGTAAGTCTGGATTTGGAACACGCGCTGATTATAATTTCTAGCTTAGTGCAACACACGGTATTTCCTTTCATCTTCCCTAAGAAGGCTTACTAGCCTAGTGTGTTTGGGAACAGTGGTTTAAAGATGGATTCGGAATTACAGAATATTCACAACGGACTTCGCATATAAAAAACAAGTTTAACCAGAGATAAATGTGATATTGACAACTTGTAAATATACACGCGTAGTAGCAACCTTCAGCTTCTTAAAGAAGACACTTGAGCAAAGATCTAACGGGCAGACTGATCACCCTTTTGGATAGGTGCAATGCACCCTCCGCTACACACTTTTAGTGAATCGCGGAGTAATAATAATAATAATAATAATCAGAATTGCACAAAAATTTACAGATATTCGGAAGAACTTTAGAAATATTGTCACAGTTTGCTAGTGGTGCCAATGAACGTGAAGATGAAAGATAGCTTGTCATCTCTGACAATACTGTTACCGTTGACGTTTTAGCTACAAGAAGACGACAGTATAACACGAAATGAAGTCGAAAGAGTGTAGCATTCGCATTGATGTATATCCGCGTGGGGAAAAATCTAATGGCTCAGTTTGTGGTGTCATCAATTATATTAATGGCAGAAAGATTTGGTGAAATACAGCATGCAGGTAAAATAAAACCTGTCAGTGCCTTGAGTTGCTGTTTAGCACCTCCGCAATGCTTTTCGCAGAACTTAACTTCCATACATCACGCATGTAACTCGGATGTGATGCGCGTAGTAAAAACCAGGCATTAATCGTCGCATACAACCGTTGTCGACGTCATATTGTCACTCAGGTTTTATTCAATGTCACAGCTTGTATTTCTGCCACAGTAGCGGTTTGTTTGCTCCCACCGTGTTTTGTATAATGTTGTATGTATCATGTTAGGCGACACGTGTTCACTGCCTGTTGTGTCATCTTGACATCCACTTTATGCCAAATTAACGTGTTCATTGATTATTCACATGTGCTACATCACACGTTAAATTCTGTTTAGGTTAACAATATTACATACTAAAATATGCTGAAAGTAATGTCATGAAAAACGGTCCCTGAAGATGTTTTTCCAACAGGTTACGTCCGTTTGCAATTAAGAACAAGGCCGCTTTGGATTATTCGTACGTTATCGACATTCCATCGAATAGTTAATTAATAATAAATTTTAATTAATAGACCCTTTCATCAAGGTACGAGACAAACCTTATATTGAACTATTATCTCGGCTCATACTGTATAACTATATAAGAATGTGTCCTTCCTTCTAAAATTGATAATACGCAGAAAGTAATCATTCGTTACAAGAATTATAAAAGTATGACTTTTTCCAGATTTGCTGATATATTCATGCGTCAGCAAGTTTCTTTCTTATTCACCGAGCGTGGTGGTGTAATGGCTAGCTTTCTGGCCTCGCATTCGGGAGGACGGCGGTTCGAATCCCCGTCCGGGCATCGAGATTTGGGTTTTCCATGGTTTCCCAAATCACTCCAGGCAAATGCCGGGATGCTTCCTTCAAAATGTCATGGCCAAATTCCACCCCATTCCTTGCCCTCCATCCTTTCCCGTTTCTAAAGACCTCGCTGTTAGAGAGACATAAAGCAGATAAAAAAAAAAACCTTTCTTATGCCTGCCAAAGATTTACAACTAAACATATTTACTGAAAAGTTTTGAGCTGCATACATTTTTGAAGATTTAAAGCAAATCTTTTAATCTGTCTTAGCTTTCGAAGAAAAAAAACACACACAAGACAAAGAGAGAGAGAAAACTAGTCCATTTACATGTTTTTTATTTAGTTTTTGGATTTTCTACTTGCTTCTAATTAGGTCATTGATGGCGTCTGAAGTTTAAACGGACGATACCGGAACATTAAGTTTTTTGGTTGTCATTAGGGAATCATTTTCTATTAATTCAAATACCGGGTGAGTTGCGCAAAGTAAAGAAAGTTACATAGAATGCTTTTAAGACTTCTGATTGTTTTTAAAGGTTTGTAAGAGAATATTAACGTGTCAGAAATGACACAGTAAGTAGTACAAGAAACACAAACAAGACAGAGAGAAAACTGGCCCATTTACGTGCTTTTTGTTTAGTTTTTGGAATTTTTATTTGCGTCTGATTAGGTCACTGATGACGTCTGAAGTTTAATAGGACGATGCCGGAACATGACGTTTCTTTGGTTGTCATTAGGGAATCATTTCATATTAATTCAAATACCGTGTGAGTTTTGCAAAGTAAATAAAGTTACATAGAATGCTTTTAAGACTTCTGACTGTTTCTAAAGGTTTGTCAGAGAATATTGACGTGTCAGAAATGACACAGTAAGTAGTATCGGTCACAGATAAAAGGAAAAAGTAATGTTCACGGGGTTCCTACTGCTCCTGCAGTTTCCCGCAGGACTTACGGAGGTGGAGCTCCGCATTCCCCTTACATTCTTAGGCACTAGAAGGGATGTTAAGGAGTCAGCGCCACATTCCGGTCGTTTTCTACCTTCCCGCTGAGTTTCTCCACGATTAGATAGTAGGCTGAGTGGGCTTGGGGATATATTCTGGACGTACAGATTCCAGCAAATATCGTTGGCTTTATCCATGAACTAATCCCTATCGTCCGGGCCGCAATCAGACGCTCTATCCCCCAAGCTACGCGGCTAGGGATTGCAATCCGGCAATGCGGGAAACGCAATCACGCGGGATCCCGCATCATTAGACAGTGTGGCGGATCCCGCACAAATTAAGCGGATTCGCAATCCGCAAAATGCGGCGAAAACGCGTGTCAGTATGCGTGACTCGCTGCCCCGTCGTTGTTTTCCGGTTTTCCGGCCTCACTCGGTCTCTGTTGGATGTATTGCCTGTCCCCTTGCAGTTGGCATTTGACTCGATGTGACAAAACGTTTGTTTTTGTCAACCTTCGTCATTCGTAAGTAAATAGATCCACTTTTACGTATTCATTAAAACTTATGTTTGTTTCTATTTTGAGTTATGTTGCGTATATAGTACGATTTTCTTACTACGTAATAAGTATCTTTATGTGTCGCACACGTCATTTGTATTTGCAGATAAAGTCATTGTGACAACTTCCTGCATTTGCGACTGAAAATTTGATTATTTTTTGATACGAAACTAATTTTATTGTAATTTTAACCATTTATTTAGGCCACTCTGGCTTTAGATTAATCCCTGTTGGGACGATTTGGTCAATCACCAAAATACATTGTTTTTGAGTGAATAGCATGTGTCCTTTCAACTCCTTGTTTTTCTTTCGATTTTTTTTTCTTGCTGTCGTCAGTCTTTCGACTGGTTTGATGCAATCCTCCATCCTTTCCTATCCTGTGCTAACCTCTTCATTTCTACATACCCCTTACAACCCACGTCCTCAATTATCTGTTTCATATATTCTAATCTCTGTCTTCCTCTACAGTTCTTACCTTCGACTGTTCCCTCTACTAACAAATTAACTAATCCAGCATGTCTCAAAAAATGACCTACCAGCCTGTCTCTTCTTTCCGTAAGCTTCTTCCACAAACTTCTTCTCTCACCCATCATTTCCAAAATTCGTTCATTTCTTACTTTGTCTGTCCACTTAATTTTCAGCATTCTTCTGTAGCACCACATTTCAAATGCTTCAATTTTCTTGATTTCCGGTATTCCTAAAGTCCATGTTTCACTACCATAAAGTGCTGTGCTCCACACAAAGAGTTTTAAAAAGTTCTTTCTTATTCCTAGATCAATATTTGAAACTAAAAGGTTTCTCTTTTCATGAAGGCTCTTTTTGCTAGTGCTATTCTGCTTTTAATGTCATTCCTGCTTCGGCCATCAGTTGTAATTTTACTTCCCAAGTAATAGAATTCTCTTACATCTCCTATTGCATCCGATCCTATTTTTATATTTAATCCACTAGTATTGGTATCATTTCTGCTACATTTCATCACTTTAGTCTTGCTTTGATTTATATTCAGTCCAAAATTTTCATTCAGTATTTTGTTCATGCCATTCAGTAACTTCTCAATATCCTCAGCCCTTTCTGCTAACAAGACAATGCCGTCAGCAAATCGTAGCATACTGATTTTTTCTCTCTGAAAACTTATGCCACATGGAAATTTTTCTTTGACTTTCTTCATTGCTTCTTCTACATACAAGTTGAATATTAACGGGGATAGACTACAACCTTGTCTCACATCCTTTTTAACTGATGCATGTCTCTCGTGATTCTCTACTTCTATTATAGCCACCTGATTCATATATAGTTTATAGAGTATTCTTCCATCTCGATGCTTTAGACCTAACTTCTTTAAAATTTTGAACATCTGGTTCCACCTAACATTATCAAAATCTTTTTCTAAATCAACAAATGCCATAAAAGTATCTTTGTTTTTCTTGATCCGCCCTTCAAGTATTAATCTTATTTCGATTAAAGGCAAAAAAAGTTATGAACTCTTCAAGGGTGTATCGCCGAATTGTGTTGTAAGAGCGCTATAATTTGACGGCTGCCTCCACCTTCTTCATCATCTGAGAAATTTCGTGTTTTTACAACGCAATCCGGCGATACACCAGTGGGGACTTCATTGCAAGTATATGCCAAGAAAGTCTCCTTTCTTAAATAAAAAATTAATTTCCTCTCTAAAAAAAGTCGTTATGCCACTTAAAGTGAAATTGAAATTCTTGACAGTTCACGTCTTGGTAAGCAGTTCCTTTTAATTACAATGAATCGTATAAGAACAATCAAGAAATCAAGAGACATAATAATGAATCCCACAAAAACAATTCTTGTAAAAATAGTCATTTCACTTTGTGAAATAGAAAGCTTTCTCTCGATGTTATAGATCGTTTATTTAGAATAATAATTTAAAAAACTTGGCCATTATGCATACCATGTGATTTATTGTAAGGTACATAATATGACCTAAGACTGAATATTTTGGATTTCTGATCATTTATTTAAAAATTGGTTTGGATTTAAGAAAGTGTAAAGCTGGAAATATTCTTAAGACAGGATAATAAATTTTAATGTCATTTTACCAATTAATATATTGTTAACTGTTAATTTTTGTCATTTAACATTAAACTTGGCCATTATGCATACCATGTGATTTATTGTATGGTACATAATATGACCTAAGACTGAATATTTTGGATTTCTGATCATTTATTTAAAAATTGGTTTGGATTTAAAAAAGTGTAAAGCTGAAAATATTCTTAAGACAGGATAATAAATTTTAATGTCATTTTACCAATTAATATATTGTTAACTGTTAATTTTTGTCATTTAACATTAAAGTTGATTTATTAATTTCATTAACAGACGTTTATTATTTAATTTGATAACACTTTAAATAACTATGTTTTAAAAATATGCGTTGGATAACTGTTAACGCAAATCCCGCATAAATCCCGCGGGGTTGAAAACACTGCAGGATTTCAATCCTTATACGCAGCAGCGCAGATAAAAGGAATAACGCGCCTAAATATCCATCATTATTAATAAATGTAACAATTAAAAACTGGTATTGGTGGATAACGATTAAATTCAATGAATGAGACTGTAGACGAAAGCAGGGAGAAATTATGAACACAACAAAAAGAATTTAAAATTTGGCATTCTCTTTTAAAATTAATAGCTAATCGGCAGGAAAGTGTTTATGATTAATATGATTGGAATTTAAAGGTCTATTAATTTAATACCGGCGATATGTAATTTGATGAAGAGATAAATACCTAAAAACAACAGAAAATATTAATCTGGTTGTAGGCCATTTTTCCGCAGCTTCTGAGCATTAAATTTTATAATTAAAATGCCATCTACAAACAATTGTTTTGATCAATGTTTTTATATCCCAGATTAGTTTCGACCTTATGATGTGGGATATTATCAGTGGAGATATAGTAGTAATTCTCAGATAGCGTTCTGCAGCAGCAATTTATCACATTAAAACAGCTTTTTTTTTTTTTTTTTTTTTTTTTTTTTTTTTTTTTTTTTTTTTTTTTTTTTTTTACCTGTGTCATTGTGACTGTGACAGAAATATTACCAACATAGTTTCTTTGTGTTATTAAATCTGTGTTTACCTTATGTTATATTATATCTCTGTTTGTGTCAGCTGTTGTGATATACTTATTGTTTGTGGCTATTATGTGAGAGTCTGTTTTTCTTTTTGGGGCTAACGTTAGATTTTCATGTTTAATATATATTTAATAGTGATCTATTAGTTAGATTGGTTGGGAAAAAACAATACTGAATGAATTCGCCAATTTAACAAATAAAACACTATTCAGTACACTAAAAACATAAAAATTATATATTGCACATGAAAACTAATACTAACACTCGCATAATAATCACGAACTGAAATCACAACGGCAACATGCTCATTGTTTCGCCTTAAGCACTTATGGCACATTAAAATGGCTCTTTTACTTCATACCGAGCGTGGTGGTGTAACGGTTAGCGTTCTGGCCTCGCATTTTGGAGGACGGCGGTTCGAATCCCCGTCCGGGCATCCAGATTTGGGTTTTACATGGTTTCCAAAATCACTCCAGGTGAATACTGGGATGTGTCCTTCAAAAGGCCATGGCCGAATTCATTCCCATTCCTTGCCCCCATCCTTTCCCGTCTCTAAAGAACTAGCTGTTAAGAGACGTTAAGCAGTTAAAAAAAATTAAAAAAGTGATCTGAGTTACAATAATCTTCTGTCCTTTTTTTGTTAGATATTTTGAAATATAGCAGGAGGATCATCAACTTTCATCTGCCTTACTTGAATTAAAATCTTTAAAAGCTTTGTCAAATTCTATCCTTAAAACAGAATTTCCTAAATGTCCACACTGTCTTCCATTTACAGCATACTTCCATTTCCAGCATCATTCTAATCATCTTTCCATTGGTTAGCACTATCTTCTGAGCTTATTAGAGGTCTCTCATGAACTCTTATAATGCTTGCACATCCTTCCTCGATTGCTCCAAAATTGACTGACCTATAAGCGATATCTACTATAACTACGACAGTTACTTTTTCTACTGTAGTGTAAATCATGGCGTACTCTACATATTCTAAAATATAATTTTAAAATTGAGGGACATGAAAAGTTTACAGTTTAAGGGTGCGGGAGGGAGAGTGCAGCTAACAGGGATACGCGACGCCGGAAGAGGTATAATGAGCGGGTTGGCCGATCCTTATGCGCCAGGCTAGCGGCAGAGCAGATAGTTTCCCTACTAATACAGGTGTGCATTGGATCTTGTCAAAATGTTTTTATTCTATAAGAAATGTGAAGTTTACCAGATGTGACACCCGCAAAAACAAGCACTTAGCGTAATAAGGGAGCGTTGGCTAGGGATATATCAATGTCCGTCTTAAGCCGCGATCACGTGTCTTGTAACTGAGGCCAGACGAAGTGTAAGCATCAGCGCGCGCCACAGGTTAGCCCTCGCTACCTCGCCGCCAACTCCCCACCACGTTGCCCATAGTGTCGTTTGACACAGAGCACTTTACAGCAACAGAAGGGGTGCGCACCTATGCTGCAAACCGATGGCAACAGCGCACCATTACACACGCCTGTGATGTTTACCGACAGAGAGTGGGTAGCTGCGTGCCATCTCCACCAGCAGAGGCGGCCCCGTTCCCACGGCGTGTTGTGGGGTATCCGTCTGGGGCGGCCTCCGTTACAAGACGTCGTGGGAACGGACCTTTAGAAATGGAGAGGAAAGTATAGGAAGAGAGAGTCGTCAGCTGCCTGCATACATGATTCTGTCCAATAAAATGCGAGGGTTTCTTGAGGCGTATGATGTATGTTATGTGTTTCCTCCAATAGAAGACTTTGTTAATAAATTTTTCTAATTATTATAAACAATATTTTACATGAGGGAGCAAGACTTGGAGGTGCGAGCGTAGAGACACCACCACATTGGCTACTGGAGAAACCACGACGGCTCATGGAAGAGGAACGGTTGACTTCCGAAGTCGATGGAGTCGAGGCACTCGATGCTGATACCTGGTTCTACTGCAAAGGTCGGCTTCCCGGGGGACAACACTATGAGGAATGCCTGAAGTTTAATAATCCGTTTAAGTAGACATCTGATACTATACAGACCGAGTTACAGAGGGCTCATATCTTCAAGTGACTGGTGCAGCCTGATTCAACTGCAGATACACAGTAAACACAATTTTCATCTGATCATTTACCGTCTTTGCCCTGTAACGCTCTGTGCAAAACAATTTGCGTAATAAAGAGATATGGTCTATTGAACCTGAGTTTAAGTCGTGTGTAGTTTCATTATCCTTCTTATGATTGATTCTGAATTAACTGGCACCCACGGATTAAAAAAAGGTGAAACGTATTTTGGAGTTTATTTTATATGCATAATTGTTTCAGTTCTTCTTCGTTGTTAAGTAACATAGTGAACTTTAATTGTTTAATTCAGTAATTTGGTGACTATGCTTATCTTTCATTTGCTAGACAATTTTGTGAGCTGTAATGACTCTATTTTTGATTGTTTGTATTGACTAAAGATACATACACCACGTCCGTTATCAAATAAATGCCAATAACTGAATAATTTGCCAGACTATGGTATGCTTAGATTATAAAAATGATTCTAGAATAGTCACCTTACTAATCAAAATTAAATAAAATTACAATCAACTTTAATTAGCAATAATTATTAAAGCAATTAATCGCTCAAAGTAAATTCCCACCTCAGTACTTCTTAGTACTATTTGCAGCCATTTTCCTTTTATCTTCCCGGTGTTTATTTAGTTTCTAAAATTGCCTTACTCCTTTACCACTGCTTCAATCTAGCAACTTCGTGCCTTCTCATCTGATAATTAATTCCAAAATTTCTTCTCTGATCCCAGGTTTTCGACCAGATACTTTCATGATGTCTTATGATTCTTTGCCAACATTTATTACCTCTCATCAGTGAATTCCATTCTCCTTCTGTTGAATTTCCTTCAGAGTTTTTCCTTAGACCCACACCACAAGATCTAAAAATTTTCCTCTCATCTGAAGTTCTTTCAATTTGTTCTCTTCAAGTTTGTTAGTCTGGGTTACTTCTGGGTTACTTCGTTATTCTCTTGAGATTTAATTTGCATTTCACAACTATCGGATTGTGTCAACATCAGATCCTGTGTATGTTTTACAGTCTATGTTTCTGAATCTCTGCTTTTGACCGTGATATAATCTAACTGATATCTATCTGTATTTCCTGGACATTTCCAGGTGAATATCCTTCGTTAAAAATTCTTGAACGGTCTAAAAGTAATTTATAGTCTTCACAAAATTCTAACAACCTGCTTATTTCTTTCTCCAAGATCAAAACATTCCTACTTTTATTCTCCCTATACAGCATTCCAATCACCAATGACTATAATATTTTTCTTCCATTCTAATAATTCTTAAATTGGATGTACACTGATCAGCCAGAACATTATGACCACCTACCTAATAGCCGGTATGTCCGCCTTTGGCACGGATAACAGCGGCGACGCGTCTTGGCATGGAAGCAATGAGGCCTTGGTAGGTCGCTGGTAGGAACTGGCACCACGTCTGAACACACAAGTCACCTAATTCCCGTAAATTTCTGGGAGAGAGCGATGAGCTGTGATGCCACATTCAATCACATCTCAGATGTGTTCGATCGGATTCAGATCTGGCGATTTAGCACATCAATTGCAGCTCGCCACTGTGTTCCTCGAACCACTCCATCACACTCCCGATCCTTGTGAAATAGCGCATTATATTGCTGAAAAATGCCACTGCCGTTGGGAAACATGGTCGTCATAAAGTGGTGTACTTGGTCTGCAACCAGTGTCCAATACTTATTGGCCGTCATGGTGCCTTGCTATACTGGACCCATGGATGCCCACGTGAATACTTCCCAGAGCATAATTGAGCCGCTGCCAGCTTGTCTCCGTCCCGCAGTACAGGTGTCAAGAAGCTATTCTACTGGAAAACGACGGATTCGCACCCTCCCAACGGCATGATGTAGAAGGTTTCGGGATTCATCAGATCATGCAACCCTCTGCCACTGCGCCTACGTCCAGTCGTAGTTGCCGATGTCGTGGCGTTATCAATGGCACATGCATGGGTCGTCGGCTGCGGAAGCCCATTCTTAGAAGTGTTAGGTGAACTGTGTGTTCAGATACACTTGTACTTTGTCCTGCATTAAGGTATGATGTTAGTTCCGCCACACTTCGCCACCTGTCTTGTTTTACCAGTCTGCCCAGCCTATGACGTCCGACATCTGTAATGAGGGGTGGCCACCCAACCCCTCGACGTTTGGACGTAGTTTCACCTTGGTTTTGCTACTTGTTGAAGACACTCACCACAGCACTCCTCGAACACCTGAGAAGTCGTGCAGTTTCCGAAATGCTCGTGCCGAGCCTCTGGGCCATAACAATCTGCCCTCGGTCAATCTCAGATAGAACGCGCGCCTTCCCCATTCTAAACACGGGTAACACGCTTACTGATACTACATGCACCGTGCGTGAATCTGACTAGCAGTCATTCCTCGTAATGTGACGCTTCTATCCGTTGGACGGGTTTATATCGATAGTAGGCAGATGATCATAATGTTCTCTGATCAGTGTATATTTTCTGTATTTCGTCATCACCCCGTGACGTTGGCATTTATACTTGTACTTAAGTGGTTTCCGCATAAGAATGTCACTAAACTATTGGTTCTAAATCACTCTCTTCCTACTCCTTTGCTAATTACAATCCCACACCAGTATCTCCACTGACAGCTTGTGTTCTAATCATCCTATATTTCCGCATGTTAACCTTGAGGCTTGTTGATATTGGCAGAAAAATCAGGAGTTAGGATTAGAAGGGCCAAGATGATCACGACCACAAGCTGGCACTTGATCCCAGGCATTAGGGGGTAGAAAAATTTTCTTTTATTGATAAGGGAGTGAGAGATTAGAATAATTTACCAAGGTAAAGTTTACCAGAAACACTGAAAGAATTTAAAATTAAAATTTTTAATGGAAAAAGGTAGGTGATTTCTGATATTGATCTT
Organism: Vandiemenella viatica; assembly: GCA_031002005.1. NCBI lineage: Eukaryota > Metazoa > Arthropoda > Insecta > Orthoptera > Morabidae > Vandiemenella > Vandiemenella viatica. The sequence goes on along the minus strand of JARYHS010008074.1, from coordinate 168,177,826 downwards.
AAAGACTTTTAACATTAAAAAAAGAAAATTATGAAATGGTACGATAGATTTCTAGGGAAATTGCCACCGGATAATATGCTGCGTCGCAATTCAATTAAATTTATTCCCAATAGCCAATGGGAAGAGAATTAGTTTATATAATTCTGAAGTTATTTTATGATGCTACACAAAACTTATAAACAAGGTGATAATAGAATCCACTCAACAAGCCCTGTGGGTGAAACATAATGTTCTTGTTTGGCATTCGATAGGGCTCTCGGTCTGTTGTCCAGTTCAAAGGAGCTAGATGCATGAAAGGGAAAGGATGATGACTCCAAGTGGAAAATCATGTAATGCACATCTAAAATTATACTTAATTGCAGAAAGCTGCTTTCAATGGATTTGCAATAGATGTTTACACGATTTCAACATTTTTCACATTTGAACTCTAAACTTTACTGCAGTTAAGAAATTCTATGAAACAAATTATTTGCTGGCTAGTGAAATATGATAAATGCACACCCAACAATAAGCTGTTGGGTAGGAACGGTTTCGCAGTGAGTGACAGTAATTTAGTTAGCACCTTGGCGGGAATTCCGAGTTAACTAGCACTGTAGATATGGGTATGATGGGCAGGCCTCAAACTGTTTCCAGACTGAGGCGTATTTAGGTCCTTAATTAAAACGGAGAGTGGCAGATGACTCTGCCAAATCAGGCCCTAATTCTATTAGCAGCGGCGGTGTGGGCGGAGCCACATTCTTGCCCCGAGTGGACTCTGATGGAACAGACCGCAATCACCAGCTCTCAAGGGACATCTCCTGCTGGGCAAGCCACACCAGCCTATACCTGGGAGTGCCGCAACAACAAACTCTAGATTTCTACTGCCTTCTCATCTGCCTTCCGTAATGGTATGTCATATCTTTGGGTTACTTAGTAAGCAATCATCAATTTCAGCGTGTGAGCTGAACATGATGAAAGAAGAACGCGATGCTAAGCAGTAAGAATTTGATTTTCACCTGGTATTCCAAACAGAAATTCTAACTACCTTTAAACCCTACATGAAAAAGGTATTTACGGGTTAAAGTTAAAACAGTAATTAACGTAATGTGACAATAGTAGTACTTTCATTTTAAGCATACTTGGTTCCGCATGTATTTGAGAACTGCGGAAGAACAAGAGGTATTCTTACCGCAAATATAATGTAAATTTGCCCATTATAATTTTGCTTAATAAGGAAAAAATAAATGTAATAAAGTTTTCTATTACTGATTTCAATAGTTGACAACTGTCACTCACTAAGCAATTGTAATTTTTTTCATAATTATACGGTTGGTCGATTGGCACAAGTAATACTGAACAGATAAAATATTTTTGCATCTAGTTAGCATGAGATAACAGAGTGCGTTTACTATGTCAATATTGAGTGTTGTGGAATAACACGCACTACCACGCATTGATTGATGTTAATCATGTCCAGGTATTCCCGCATGATTGCTTCACACGGTTTCAGTGTAGGTATTTGAGTCAGTTTCCTACGTTATTATTCATGGGTTCCACTGCTCTGCGATGGAGGTTTTTCATCGGCACCTGTAGTCAGAGAGCTAACGAACCAAAGTCACCGAGAAATTACTTGTAATTTCCATAAATAGTCCTGACTGGTAATGTCTGCTGGGCTGCCGCCTTTTACAAAAATCCAGCGCGCCCTTTTTCGCAATTTCTCCGCCAATCTGGGACGAAAAACTAAACCTATTGCTCACCTATTGGAACAAATTACGTTTCGAAGCGATGACCATATAAACAGGCATAACAATACGAAAAGACAGGTTAAATCAGAGAACACATAATGTTTTCGGCAACAATTTCACATTTGAATATAACCGGATCACAAAAAACTTTCGTAATTTTTCTAAAATGGTAACCTGTAAGGCAGTGATTAGCCGCATCAAACTGCACGCTTAGTGCTGATTTTAGATTTTGTAGGTTATGCAAGCTCGATTGTGTTGCTGCACATAATGTTTACATACAACAAAATTCTGCGATGCACTTTAAATCTAAATCCTAAAAATTTACACCGTATCTTTGTTGGACCACAAATTGCCACATGCCATTTTGCGTCACTTTATGGTACCTTCTCTTGTATTCACTCAAAGAATACGGTTGAATAGCCGCAAAAGTACGAGGCTCGAATCACACTTACTGAAATGAGATAAACACATACCTCGCATGTGGTTGGTGAGACGCTACTTGCTTGACAGAGATATTAATGCCTAACACATTTCAAGTAGTTAGTGGTGCCCGCTTCACTGCACGAAGTTACCACTCGCTTCGCTCATGCTGTCGTTCAGTTCCATTGTGATACAATGAAATCTGAATTAAAAGTACGGGTGGGGTAGGACATTCTCCACCAGCGAAATACTGTTACTGACCTGCTGAAATTTGGATTAACTGCTTCCTTATAATATCCTCTTCACGTTATACACTCTCCTTTTCTGGAAAAGCCGCCACGAATTACATTAAAAATACCGTAATATGGGACGCTTTGCTACCGCGAAATGTTAGAAGCACTGTAAAAATGACACAAAAATTGTCGGTGCAGGGATCATATCAACCTAAACAGGTTCGTTTTGTCATAGTGATCGTGGTTAGGTTGAAATTCGGCCTGAACCAAGAGTAAAAAGTTTACGGGAAATTTGTTCTGCGACAGTTCATCTCGCAAACCAGAGACAAACTGTGCATTTGTTTACAACTGAAGCAATCGATTATCTCTGACTGCTTATATCGATTCTAAGATGGCGAACCTTATTGTATATTGTATTTCGGATAAATATTTTGTATCTGTTAATTTTATGCGACGTTTTGCAACGGAGTGGAGCTAAAACGGCAAGAAAATATTACAACAAAGAATTAAACCAACATTTCAAGAGACTACCATTGATTTCGCAGCGCCGGCGGCAACTAATAGCTGTGTTGCAGTGTCATATTTCGGCATTTTTATTTAATTCATGGCGACTTTTCCAGAAAAGGAGAGTGTATAACGTGAAGAGGACATTATAAGGAAGCAGTTAATCCAAATTTCAAAAGCTCAGTACCAGTATTTCGCTGGTGGAGAATGTCCTACCCCACCTAAAAGTACTAACTGACATGAAAATTAAAACGTTTCCATGTTATGCTGAAAACTTAGGAAATACCGATATATTAGATCTATCTGTCTTTTAAATATATGATATGGTCGATATTGCGAATAAATGTCATGCTCCTATGTTGCAGAGTTTTTTTCTAGATAGACCAGGTAACAAAATTGATCCGAAATTCAAAGCTTTTAAGGCCACTCATTCTTTATTTTGCAGTGAAAAAGAATGAAAAAATAAATTAATCCTCTGCTTATTTCTAGATATCTATACCCAACACCGCATTTTATTCAACTCCTTAAACCCAATTACTTCCATAGATTCCCATATACTATGTAATTTAGTAAGTTCACTCCGTCCACTTTTTCTCTCTTGCTTATGGTTTACGCCTCATCGATGTCAAGGTCATTATAGGCGGCACTCAAGGTGTCCGCCATCACCGGCTCTGCTAGACTGTGAGCTGACACGAGCCGATGAAATTGTTTAGTCTCTTAGCTTTAATTAAGTTTGATTTTCGCAGCATTTCATTTTAAATTAAATACATCAGTTCAGTAAAAAAACATACGATAAAATTTTACGGCTGAAAAAATTTGGAATAAAATTGTACTTTACAACTTAATGAAGTCGTTGCCAATGTTTTAAGCACCACTGTCACGCTGTAGTCAGCTTTAAGTATTTGAATTGGACGTCCGACTTGAGTTTATATCAGGCTATTAAAGTAAAAACGTGTTTGCTTTTTAATTATTATTTTTGTTTTGTTTTGCTTTTTATGTTGCGTGCGCGTTCATTGTGTTGGGTCATAATGTTATGACGTGAATTTCTTGATTATGTATTTTCTGTATGTCTTTATAATAATTTTTATCTGCTTACCAAAATAATAGAATAGATCGTAAATTAGATTTAATCGTGTTCCAGGCAGCATATATTGCGATAAATGTGGAACAATTCTAAACTCGTGATCATACCGAAATCATGATCATTGTCATATGCTTAGTTAGATTATAATAATAATAATAATAATAAAAACAGTTGCCCACAAACGTAAAAACTTAAAACTATGAATATCATACGCGTAACCCGTCATACTTATAGCTATAGATACACTAAATAATTCAGCGTGGTCTTAATGAACTAGTGACAGGGTTTCTATTGGATGCAGATTCTGCCACATTAACTTAACCCGGTAGTCCTACCAGGTAGAGGGAACCTACAATTTAAAATGGAATCTCCACCACGGAAGCGTTCTGGCGAATTTCACATTACAAAGCAAGCTATGCTAGAGGTGAAAGTCGGGTTAAGGGTCTATGAAAACTCCCGCCGTGTCAGAGATTCAAACCCTGGACCTTTCGTTCTCAAGTCACACACCTTAACCACTGAGCCATCAGGCCACTACGGATATACTGTTAACATTAGCTTGTCGGTGACACAAACTCATAAGGTCTTACCCATGCAATAATCACCAAACCAGCTTAAAGATGTTTTCGCTTCAAAAACTATTAATCTAACTTAGTACACAATCCGAAGGTTAGTCTAATCTTCCCGAAGAAGATGTACTGAGCTATTGTATCAGAGGCAGGAAGGACAATTCCTTTCGTCAGGGGCCTGCAGTTTAACGTGGAATCAGAATTGCGGAACGACCCGGGGTAGCTCATATAATCAAACACAACTCCCAAAATTCCTGCTCACCGCGGGATTTGAATCCGCGACCGGAGAGAGAAACTTTCGGAAGTAACCGCCTTAACCGCCTTAATCTACTGGACCACCTTGTTTTGCAGTGTACGTGTGCTAAGTACTATCAAAACCTGCAAAACACTGTGAGTTTGTATGAACAACGTAGGAAAAAATTAAGGTTAGAGGGAAAGGAGGAGAGGGTTTAAGTTTTTGATAATCAAATGTAAACATTACAAAATCGGATAAAACTGTGTGTTACAATAAACGTCCAACTCGTGCCGGTTACGCGAATTCATAGATTTACCTACAGCTCGCCTATAGTAATTTTCACTTAAAAAAAAATCAATTTTGGATCAACGAAACAGACATACAAAGTTAAAATGTGGAATTAATTTTACTGAGATAGTTGTCTGTGACTGGTAGAAATACGACTTCGGTTAGCTTTAGAACGGAAGCCTGAAAATTACTTCCCAACTCATTAGTGATTTTGAGGAACTTCCAACAGTTTCGCGGAAAGAGGTAAAGTTGTGATGAGCTGTAATGAATAGCTTCAGTTGTTATTAGATCGTTCTTTTAAGTATTTCAACCCGTACCTTGCGATACTCGTAGGGCCTGCGTGTCCTGCCATACTCGTATCTTTGTTTCGAGTAGAGTTGAGATGCGCGGCGCCTGGCCCGCCATTGTCCTAGAGCAATGCGGGGTGCGGACCCAGCGGGCGTCGCTGATAGGCGGCCGAGTGCTGTGACCTTTGCAACGGCTGCTTTTGTCTCCGTGGCACAGTTATCGAGCGGGTGGCTGCTCCACCACGCCGCCTTATCTCCTCTGCTGCCAGCGTCTGTTTCCTCCTACACCATACTGACGACTGCTGTCTGCACCTAGTGTTACACTGTGTCCAGCGTGCATTCGTTTCTCTTTAAAGTCTCGACACCCAGTAGAGCCGTAAGATGTATTTTCCTGTATACTTTATACGAGAAATACCATAGTATTTTCTTCGGTGACTATATTCCAAAGTTTAATGCAGGGAAAAAAGATCGGTGCTCTTGTTATCAACAACTGTTTTTATTTCTTGCTTTTAACATTGTAGCTGTCAAAATCCATTTTAATGGCTCAGGAAGAATATTAAAGTAAGACAAAAATTTAATTCTCTAACAGAGAAATAAGAGTCGTGAGACTATACCCGTTATTTATTCCAAACCATAGATGAACATGTGCTATGAACTGCAACATTATAGACTTTTAAGGGTTATATAGTGACTCATCTGTATGATTTCTTGTATCCTATTTAAGACGAAAATATTTTGATTTTTTAGTAATAATAATAATTTCGTAATGAACTGGTGACAGAGTTTCCATTGATACGCATTTCACCCCTTCTTAACCTAACCCAGAAGACCTACCGGGTACCAGGGACCTACAGTTTAACGTGGAATCCGAACCACGGAAGCGTTCACAATGACAGCAAGTTGTGCCAGAGGTAAAGGTCGACTTAAGGGCTAGTGAAAATCTCTGCCGAGACAGGGTTCCAAACCGGGGACGTTTCCATCACCAGTCAGGCACATTAGCCACTGAACTGCCAGCCCGCTAACGTTTTAGTAATAAACTAACTCTCAGTGAGGAAGAGGAATCTTCGGAGAAACCTATCGAATGGTGCCACCCCTCCGCTTCCCCCCGCATCACTCCTGTTCTGGAACAACTGCAAAGTGATTGGAGTGTGGGCTTATCCTTGAGGAGTATAGAATGGTGGACAGATGACGTCCATATTACCTTCATTTTAGTGCCGAGGTCATGAAATATAATACGAAGTTCTTTCATCTCTAATACCAATATTTACGCCCCTAAGAATTGAGCAGTGGCAATGTTTCTTACATCTTTATCGGTTAAACCATTTTGATAAACAAAACTCATTCTTGAGCCTATTAACTATTCCTTTTAGCGACATTAAAACATTAAGATTTCGTACAAATTTCAGTTAGTAGTTACTAAACATGGGAACATAGAGAATATTAAATTTATTTTCTCTTTGAGGATTCTTCGAACAAAATGCAAACAATCAACACATACGAACACTGAAATAGCTTCGATTAATAGCCTACCTCTTTCTATTATAAAAGTATTGTGAAATATTCATGGTTTTCATGTTGCACAGTTGACTATCTCCCACAACAACAACAACAAACGTTCCTTCGTATTATTTGCTCTAACAAATGAGAACAGATGCGACTTTTTTTTTGAGTGGGCATCATATTATAGGACGCTATCACTCTCAAAAAAGTTTGAGAATCTGAATATGTATATATATTATGCTGCATTTTTTCTGGTTTTACATTTTGTTTCTGTCCTTGATAATGCTATATAAATATGTATTTGAGAAACGAAATATTTCTGAAATAAATATTGCTAAATTAATATATGGTGATGCTAATTTCTTACTTCTTTATGGGTATTAGTCATTATGAACTTAACAACACGTAGAAATAAGAAGCAATTTTATACTTGTTAAATTTCTTTTCTCTTAATGCTGAAGCAAAACATATCTTACATTCATAAAAATCCATCATCATATGCAGAAGTACCTTTAAGTATTATCCTGAAAGCCTCTACAGACGGATTTTAGTAAATATCTGAGATAGTAAACGATAAAAAAATGAGACTTTGTCATTTACTAATCTAGCGCAATTCTATTGTTACCATGCTGGTATTGTCGAACAGAATATATATATATTATTGGCTTTGAGTATGGCAGTTTCCTTACACACCAATTCTCCATCTCTCCTTTACCCACCTTCTATAAATTTCAATCTTACATTCTTTTAGCGTGTTTGGTAAATTATTCATCGATTCCCTTCGGTATTTTGTTCCAACCCCTGACACCTTTATCAGCGAAACAAAATTTTCCCACACAGTTATCCCTGATATCGAGTGCCAGCTTGTTGTCATGGTCATCTTTTCCTTTTCATGCACCACTCTTAATCATTCCTTCGATATCTTAGCACACCTCTTCACCAATATACGATTTGTACATTTCCAGCACTCTCTTCAACCTCTTTCTGTTTTCCTATGAATCCCATTACAGCTCCATTACCATATCAGATACTGACTGCGTTCTGCTGTAACATCCAGAGACAAATCTTGTTCTCCACACCGAGCGTGGTGGTGTAAGGGTTAGCGTTCTGGCCTCGCATTCGGGAGGACGGCGGTTCGAATCCACGTCCGGGCATCCTGATTTGGGTTTTCCATGGTTTCCCAAATCACTACAGGCAAATGCCGGGATGCTTACTTCAAAAGGCCATGACCGAACCTCCCATTCCTTGCCCCCATCCTTTCCCGTCTCTAAAGACCTCGCTGTTAAGAGACGTTAAGTAAAAAAAAAAAAAAAAAATTGTTCTCCACCTTTGCACCCATTTAACTCTATATTTGATACCCAAATACCTTGAGTTTCTTTGAAATAGGTAGTTGTCTAAATTGTGTATCTGTAATAGGATAAAAAAAAGTTATCCCAATTTTTTTAGGGTCAGCCTGTGCATCAACTTGGTTATCGTATTTAATCATCTGTTTTTCTTTTGCAGACAGTATTTAAATAGTGGGCTAATTTAGGTAATTGTTTTTACTTTGATAAGAGCTGTTTTATATTGCTCGTATATAATTATTTTAAAAACTGTTAATATTTGTTTACAATCTTTGAGGAATCTGACAAATCAATGTGCTCAGATTGCATAGATTTGCTGTAAAGGTTTACTTGAAATAAAATATCGTGCCAAATTACCAGGAACAGTAAAAAGCAAACATATTCAAATTCTTCGCAAGTGAATGTTCCTCCGCTCATTTGCCACGGGATCAGTTGAGCGCAATAATCTAGCTTAGGAATTCCCAATATTTCAATATTTCTCTTAGTAACTGGGTTTAAAATTATCTGGTTTGATTAAGTGATGAATTTTACACTGCTACAGCTTCGGTGTTTTATAACCGTTGAAGGCTTTAATTTAGGTACAATATTACAACGTCTATAATAAACTACTATTTTCACATTTTAATTAAAACATTTGTTCAGCAATTATTCAGAAAAAATCATTATAATTAAGTTTAAAATTTTGTAATTAAATAATACGTACCTAGAATTGTATTACGCGCGTATAAAACTAAACAGATTTACTGTTGAACAGTTTTAGCATTGAAAGATTTTCCAGTTCAGAAGCAGATATTGGACCATTATCAGAAGAGAAAGAAGATCTTTAAAATTCTTAAACACAATGTGTTTAAAACAGGAAGCAAGCATTTGATGATGCCAAGATTTAGAAAGACTCATTACATAATTTAAAGCGGAGCTAATGGAAGTGAAGCTGAAGCAGGGAAGAGGATTACCCAGACAGACAGTGAGCCAGAGCCAACACGTGCTGGTTATTTCTGTAGCACGCCCAACAGCCCGGAACTTCGTCTGACGCAGCATACCACACCTCTACACATCACACACACTTTCTTTTGTACTTGAAATAAGAGAGACAGAATTTTCTGACGTAGTTATGAAATTTAGGATAGGTGTCAGCAGTATATTCACCCTATTTAACGTACTTTTGTTAAGTTATTTTCGGTATATTTCATTTTCAGCGTTATTTCCAGAGTTTTGAATCTCAAATTCATAGCAAAAACGGAAGCATAATGCACCTCAAAATACCGAGGTGTAGTATTTGTTATGTTTATCAGATTATGTAGTACATTACACATTCTAGTTGCTGCGGGGATTCACCGTGGTTTAACTATTTTAACAATTTTTACTGGCTATTTCCACAGTCAAGGAGTGTTTCCATGGAGTTGTCCTTTCGTTCCGTTCAATATTTCGAACTAGAGCAAACTGGGAAATTCAGTCTCGTGAAGTAATTGATCGAGTACGGTCGCCGATCAGCAATACTCGTCGCTCATTTAGTTAATAAGGCAATCACTGAATAAAACAAATATAATATAATATAATATAACAAATATGATATAATATTGTGTACTATTGTGCAATAGGAATTTCGAATGCATCTTTAAAGGATACATGCAAGAAGTTTTGTAGATACTAATTTATACTTCGTGTATTTATTTTGAGTAATTATGGATATTTTGAGTGCTTCAGTATTTTATTGCAGGTTGTATCAAGACCAACACACTAAAGCACACGAAAAGTCGTTAAAAATGTTGAAAATACTCAAGTCGATATCTGTTCAACTCCTAGATTACCAAATCGCAGTAATAAATAACTATTGCGGTCTAAGCGATCTTGAATAGAAGAACTATTGCAGTTAAACTAGATTAAAAAGTTTTTTTATTTTGGTTCCACGACAGTGTTAGCAAGTTAAATAACAACGAAATTTGATCCAGTTAATTAAGTAAACAACTTCAACACATGTTTAACAATCACGAGGCAAGCAAGCCTCTGCTGTGTCCGGTTTTTCGACTGTCAGTTATCCGTAGAGGGCGCAAACCAGTTACTTCGAAAAATTTTAATGCTCTTCAGCACTTTTACGAGCTTGATTTTAAGCATAGCTTATGCGCAACATGTTCAAATTATCAAAATACAATTTATTATTTAATATTTTTAAAATGATTAATATCTGTTTTGTTACGAAATGTGGCAGTTAATTGGGTTCTCTTAGCAATAAAGCCAAATGTACATTTTTTCTGCTGTTTTATTATCGCTATGAATTCCGTGGCTAAAAATATTGACAAACCTCACGCTGCTTAAGAAGTGGAGATCTTTCAACAGAGAAGATGGTACCCATTCTTCAGGAACTTCACTACCTGGACGACATCTAGATTTCTATATATGGTTATCTGCGGAAGTCTCGTTTTCCTCATCATCTAATTTGGAACAGAATTCAGATCTTTAGTGCTTAAGAGTTGGGTATTTATGTGTTTGCTCACATTTTAATGTGTGTGAAAAAAACTGGGAACATTATGACTCCTATATCATGCTTGATTTGAACATTCGTGACAACGTTAAATACGGCTAAATGTGATTAAAAGTAGCGTGGTTTATGTTTCGACTAGCTTTTCGGTTACTTGATGAGATCATCTTGGTGAATTAAATTGTTCATAAAGCTACGTTCGAATTTATTTTATGGGTGCATAGATAATCTCCCTGGAAGAAATTTAGTCTTATCCCTCTTTATTATATTATTATTATTTTGGTCTCTGTATTTTTTTAGTTTCATTGTAATATCATTTGTGTTTTATATATTTTTTGTTTATTGTTTTAACTGTCACTGATAGAAATATCACATCGGATTAATTATTGACTGATAAATACAAAATGCATGTAAAAATTATGTGCTGATTATTTAGTTTTCAAAAACAAAAACGATCTGGGAGATAATTCAACACCAATTCATAAATTATTTTCTTTGGGTATATACAATATGATATTTGGTGCCATTTACACTGACTTTCTTGAGACGTATGTCTCGTGTTTTTTTAATAAGACTAATACTATTTCCAGACCAATACATACTAAGTTCGTGGTAACCCAACAGCGTGTAGACAGTTTTCCCCAGTATATGCAACAAAAGTCGACAAAAATGGTGACTGATTCAGTTTGCCATTTCGCAACGTAATACTAAAACATATTACTAAAACTGGTTCCTGCTCTTCCAAAGTTAGGTTACAATTAATGTAAAGAAGTATGATTTCATTTATGTTTTTTTTAAATGACACTTCTTCAATGGTTAAAATAATGTTGATGTGCTTCATTTTAATACTGTTAATAAATCTTATCTGATTTTATCTGTCGTTAGAAACATTACGAAACGTATATAACAGTAAAACTACAGTGGTGCAATTTAATATGAACCATGCCATACCGTGTTTCAGTAAAAAGACAGGTCATGGAAGCAGATAAGGGCAAGTAGACTAGGTGTGCACAACCAATATGGAGGAGGCAACTACGATTGTTCCATGAAAACACTCCAGTCTTGGGTATACTGCAATTTTAGGGCGGAATGCTGGAAGAATATTTTTATTATGTTGGATTATCGCTATGATAGACGTTCTGTCCTAAACCGATATCCACCTCACATTCTCTGCCTAGCACCCTTATTATTTGATTATATTCTTTCTTTCATTATATCCAGCCATCATGCTTTGGCTCTTCTTCTTGCCTAGCTTCAGTCATCTATCTTGATGACGTCTCGTTTTCCATCCCCTTTATATAGCCAAACAATCTTAATTTATTTTTTTCGATCTCTTCATTCAGCTTCTCAACTCCAATTCTCTTTCTCCACTCTATACTGACTTCTCTTATGCATCACTTCTCTCAAGAACATCATCTTATCTGTTTGGATCCTACTTTCCTCTTATTTTGTGATAAGTCAAATTTTCTGTAAGAATGTGGCATGCTACATTTTATGCATAATTTCCTTACACTTCATTGTGAAATCCTTCCCCCAAATCAAATTGCTTATTTTGTGATAGAATGCAATATTGCCCTACCTTACTGATCTACATGTCAAACGTTGTATTCATTCACTTTGTTAATAGTTAAAGCTATCAATAATTACAATGTTTTGTCTACGAATTTTTCGATTATCTTTCCTAAACGTATCTCTTGTCATAACTATTGTGCTATCCGCCAGTGTTGTTTGATAGTGGAGATACAATAGAAGTAGGTTATAGCTATGATTACGATTTTCAGGTGGTTTCCCGCAATTACCTAGACGATTGCTGGGACGGTCCCCAATATCCGCCTCCCGAACTACACATTACACAAGCAAAAAGTTCACTTATTGTACAGAACACACATTACACGTTACGCAGATAGGATGCAACGCATCCTCTTTGCCATTAGCTTAAGTTTCCCAGACGGGGCTAAGCGCGAGATTAAAATTCCGTCAACACAGCATTCCGATCTACTCGCAAGTGTCTCCCGGAAATAAAAGCCATACGTCAAAAGAAAGGAATAAAAAACGTAATATTGAACTTTCTCACATTGATTTAACAGTGAAAACTGGGTACTAGTTACTTCTTCAGAGGAACTCGTTGTTTTTCGTCACGTAACAAAATACAATATCCTAAATATTTCACTTACGACGTCCTGGGTGTCTATGAAAAACTTGTAAAAACGTACAACAGTTTACAGTTTCTCCATGATTCTTGTATCCGTCTCTCCTGTGGTCTCATGAATGTCCATTAATTACGTGAGATGAAAACGAGAAAAAAAAGGGGGCGGGACGAGATCCCGCGAAATCTCACAAAGGTGTGGGGGGGGGGGGGGGGGGTGTCGACGAAAAACTACGTCACCTTTTTAATTCCTTGAAAACTCTTAGAGATAAAAAAAGTTTTACAAAGCCAGTTGCGAGGTCGATTCCAACGTTACGGGGGGGGGGAGGAGAGGAGGGGGAGCTAAAGAAAGGTCTTCAAAACCTCCGAGGTCGTTGGCAGAGTGAGGGGTATCTCACCTCACCTCACCAGATCTCATCAAATCTCACCACGAAAAAAGGGGGGGGGGGTTGGATTTAAGAAAAATCACCATACGTAATCAATGGACGGCCCCTAACAGCTTTTTTTAATAATAAAGAAAAATTTAATCATTCTGCAAAACAGCATATCTGTGACCTACAGCATGCCGTGCTGAATTCACGCTGCAGGCGGCAAATCTCACGAGATGTTACCCCGCGGCTGGGATCTTCTCTTCTTGCTGCTGCGCGTGTATTACCATATTTATAAAGGCGTCTCCTGCGAGCTACCAACCAGAAACAAGTGTGGCCAGCGTCTTGCGGCGCGCCGGTCGGCTAACATTATCGCAGTGCTATCACGTATATGGCGGCACACTCGTTTAATATTTAAGTTTCCATTACGCTAGTGTGGGGGCGGTGTTCCGTACCACACACTCTCCCAGCAGGGCCCAGCGCCGGTCGAGCCTAAATATTTGAGGCGGCACGCCCTACCTAAAATATTGGCTCCCCTCCGGCTAGTTACAACTCAGATATGCTTCGCCACGACCAACTCACCTGACACTGACGTACAGTACTTTTGGAGAAAACGGACAGGAAGACATACTTACTTCGCCAAGATCAAGGAAAAAAACTATGCCTGAGTCGTCCGCTTAACAATAGATAAGAGGAATCCTTCTAATTTAGAGCGGACATTTCTGACTGACATATTTCACTATCCAGTAAATTCCACTGAAATATGAAGTATGACTCCATTCAGCTATTCTGTATTGTAATTTAATTATTAAAAGTTATTCTTTTAATTCTTTACTTAATCGTTTTTTATTAATTATTTTGGATGATATTTCTCACGATATTATTTATGAGTAATATCGTTCTATAATAGAATATATTAATACGACACACCACGAAATACCTCTATTTCCGGACAAATACGAATTACCGAGTCATTCAATTCATCTACTTTTACTAGAAATTATCTTTTCGACTGAATGAATTACTGGAGAAGCAAAGAACCACTACGCAACTGACAGAAAAATTATAGCAGTTATAACGTGATTAATTTCGAAGTAGTAGGTATATGCCAGATATCTTTATTTTTTTTGTGTTTATTTATTATTATTATTATTATTTGGTAAGGCGCTGACAATTCTAAATAAGATCATGATGCTAATAATCTAAAGTATACAAGAGCGGAGGGATCTTCGGCGGTGTGTACAGATGGAATTTTCGTGTTACACAAATTGCTTGTTTTCCGAGAAAATTTCATCGGTGTAAAAGCAGCTTAACGCACCTAGCTTTTTTTATATTTAAAAATTGAAGCAATCTAACAATGTTTAATGTCAGTCAGGAGCCATTTTAATGTGTAGTTATTTCTTTATTACCTGTTTCTGTAGTTGTCTCTCTATGTTGGAGCAGCTAACTACGATCAGGTCAACTCTCTTATACAATCATAACAGTGATATTTCGATCTGACTGCGTATTTGTACCATGGAAAAAAAAGACTTCTGTAACTCGTCCTGGACTAGCAGGTACACCATCCAGAATTTGCTGCAACTATCACTCCTATGTTCATGGTTTTAATTTTAAATTTTTTTACGCTCATGTATCATTGAAGTGTGATTTTCACCTTCTCCTCATGCTGGAAGCGAGCAGTGTTGTGTGGAGTTTGGCTTTGATGCCTGGCAGATTCCCAGAAGCGTTACAGCTCATCATAGAGCTGAATTTGACGTCACCTGAATCTAGAGAATTCCTTTCTTCCATGAACAGAACCTTTGAAGTCTAGTTAGTTGATGAATATTCTGTGAATTTGTTTGAAGTGTTTACATTTCACGGAATGAGTTGTGTTTGTAGTTACAATGAAACTTTTTGCACTAACTTGGCAGTGGGAGAACAGGAATGAAGCACTAAAACGGTATCATTAATTATCGTGATGTGTTCTATACTTATTTGGTGGGTAGGTAGTAAATAAATTAACAAACGAGAATGATAGGTCGGATAAGTAGTGTAGCGTTACTTGATGGTTTGGGTGTATAGCTGCGAAATTTCCACAGAATCTGCGAACACTTGTCAAAAATTGTTTGCCTGTTGTCTTTCCATGTTCACGCTCAAAAAGAACATCTATTTTTAGGAGGTTAGTTTAGTCCAGAGCGCTGAATAAGAGTTTTTATTTTAATTTTCTGTATGAAATAATATAATTTTACTAAGAAAGGTATATGATTTCATTCAAATGTTATAATCAGTCAGTAAATATTTATTAAAAAAATATATAAAAAAATTGTATGCCGTTTGTACAAAGTGGTGTGGTCAGTGACGAAGACGTCACCGAAAAAAAACCGTGTGTCATCTGAGGAGGAAGAACCTACATGCAGAATGACTTACATAAATAAAGAAGTACTTTGATTATGGCAGTGGTAAGAACCGCTACTAAAAAAGAAAAAAATCACTGCAGTTGAAAACATGATGTACGCCGGAAGTTAATATGCAAATTTTTCTTCTTTTTTTTTAAGTTTCTTTGTTATGAAAATGTAGAACGCAAAAATTGGAAAAAAATATTTTAGTATCGTCCCCTGTACCATTGGTTTAAAAAAGAAATTACAATATTTACAATTTCTCCCGTAATTCACAATGAAGGTCTGGACTTTTTTTAACGTAGTATTATGCATTTTCGCTGCATGCAACTCGAACTTTAACGTAACCTTATTTATACATACAAATAGGTCATGCGTCTATACCTACACACAGAACGCGCTCTTTCAAGTAAGTTCCGGGGGATATTTTTCTAGCATTCTTTGTAGTATTAAATATCAGAATTGAAATAAAATCGATCTTAATTTCTAAACTAGACCGAACCATTGAAAAAAGACCGCATGGGATCATACTACAGTTCGTTTGAAAATTGTTCGAACTTCATTTTTTTTTTTAACTTGTGGTTTTATGCCTCATCAACGTCGAGGTTTTTAGAGGAGGGATGGGCTGGGGACATGGAACGGGAAGGAATTCGGCCATGGCATTTTTGAAGGAAGCATCCCGGAATTTGCCTGTAGTGATTTGGGTAAACCATGGAATACCCAAATCTGGATGCCCGGACGGTGATTCGAACCGGCGTCCTCCCGAAGGCGAGGCCAGAACGCTAACCGCTCACCCACCATGCCCGGTTCGAACTTCATGAGGCAGGTTTCTATGACTTATATTTCTAATCCCGGAAACTACTGCCACTGATCTAGTTAACAAACTAATTATATGTTGTTGCTATTTTACTATTCTAATGAAGTGTATGCTGTTTCTTTGTATATCAGATTCAGTAGTAATCGTTTGTATCAATATGTTCAGAACTTAAAATTACATTATTTAAGTAATGTGACCATTAGTCTGTTAACAGCTACAGCCTTAGCTGGCCGTGATTTAGTTTACAAGGAAAAAATTGCGTCATGAGGTAACAGTCTGCTCATTTGATATTTAGAAGAGTCATTCTACAAAATGTGTAATATTATCGTTATAGACTCTGTCATAAACTAATTCTCGTTTTTTTAAGTTTTTTAAATGTTAGAATTATTTCAGACCAGTTTTTCTGTGGGAGGGACGAAGGAAAAAAAGGCCAGATAACGTTTTCTACAAACTGCTAGTGGTTAGACAGCAGCCTTGTTACCGGGAAAGTAACTGAGCTCGGATTATTCAAGAATAGATATCGCATATGCACATTAAAGATGGAGACGTGATTAAGACAACTCCTGCTAATTTTTGTATCTATAAAACCATGCGTTTTAGACGAATGCAATGGAAGTAAAAGATTCAGATGAATTTAATTTCCTTAAAAATTCTTTCCAAGACGGAAAACAAAACAGTGTTAAATTTCCATGAGAAATATTGTTTCATAATGTTGTGGCTACCTTTCTATATTATTCCGAACATAAATATTCTTTATTACTGTAGTGGATTGGTCTGTTGGAGAAATATTTATTGCTTACCTTGCATTATGTAAAAGCACCTCCTTCCACTATCTTATGAAAAAAAAAGAAATTATATATCAATTTCAGGAAACAGAGGTGAAACCATTACTTCTGTTTTTTGCATTTGAAAATGATCCTAAAATTATTATTTATTTAGTAGTCGTAAATGCTTACAGACAGAGGTATATTTATCTTTAATCTTAATGTCTGTTAGTTCAAAATAAAATTGAGGCAATACCGCGTCTTACAGTTGCGAAATAGCAAACAATCCTTTATTGTGACTTGAAACTGAGAAATTTCAAGACATGTACAGTACATAATTAAAAATCATAAATTTCATATTCAACTGAAGCAAAAAATTCTCTTATGCATATCGAGAGCAAATCTTGTTTTTACAATGATTACAAGTAACATTTTCAGATTTAACTGGTAATTACAGGGCGCCCGGAAATTAATCGGTTCCAACCAAGAATAGTGATTGAAAGTTTCCAAACATGGAAATCTGTCTTTACTGCAACGTAGAGAAAGAAAACAAAAATCACTCTGCTTTTAGATACACCTAGCTCACTTTTTTTTATATTCGGTGGCAAAATTCTGCCTCATTAGGCCGTTAAAGGGCTGCCTCAATGATTTATTGGAGTAGACACTGTTTTCCGAGGTCGTATAATTACCGTGACTGTCTTGGCTGCATCGACGGTGTGAAAGCCTGGTACAAAGAGCGCTATCGTCCCTCTGTCAATTACAGTCAAGCTCTCCTCACTCAGCCATCATATGCTGAGCGCTGTCGAGCTCGGTGATAAGTCAACCAAAGCCTCCAGAGTGGAGTTACAGTACTGTCGCCTGGAGCAGACTTGCCAGAACTGCTCTGGTGCCAAGTGAAGTCCTCTTGCTCACCAAAAAGGTTCCTCTCTTTTTCTCTCGTAGTTCATGCCCATTTCTCTCGGCGTGTTCCATGCAAAGACAAAATTATATTAAATTACCAATCACGTGGGGAAATAAACACACGCGACTGGTTCCGCAAAAGTCTCCCTTCTTTGCTGGAGAAAGCATTTACCTCTCATTTGCTAAAACTGTTCTGGTGCTATCGGTGTTTTTCGGGAGGACCTGTTGGAAATCCTTGCCTTCTGAAGATACACCGAGTAAACGAGCATGCTAAGTTCCTTTCTGGAAAATTTCTAGTTGTCACTCGCAGGGATTACTCTCGCCTCGCTAGAGATAAGCTCTGGCTATTGTCCAGCCTACCTGTCAGCGACTTCCTGGCGTCTTATAGTCGCGTCAGACTGTCGCCCCAGGATAAAGGGCCTTTCCGTTGTATTCTACGAACTCCTGCCTACAGCTCGATAAAAATGCAATTCCACTTATTTCTTATGATTTTTTTTTAAAATCATATTTATTATTTCAGAATTTGTAGGAGATGGCCCATACTCTTCATCTCGCTACAGTACTGTTTTAAGAAAATGTTTATTTCTAAGAAATATTCTGAAACTCTTATTAGTTTCACCAATTTCTATTTGCTTTCTAATATTATTTTCTATTAAAATATTGTCAGTAAGTACCGCAATGAAAAGACATTTTTCTAAACGAGTATCCAGAGTAATGAAGTCTCCTGAACCAATAACTGGCCTAACGTTCTGATACAACAGTTTCAAACAGAGAAGCATTTTATTAGAACTCTGTGCGACTAGATTTTCGATCATGGAGGATTTCTAACAGCCGGCTACTATTGCTGTGGTCAGAAAGTGGCGGGTGGTGCGAGCGCGCTATTACCGTACTGGAACATGATAATGCTGATCATCCTGTGTTGCCTGGTACGAGTGCCAACGGACAAGCCATATTGCTATAACTAAACTGTTGAATTTAACTGTTAAGTTTACAGTTTGGCAACGACCAATCGAAGCCTCCTGCCGATACGGCTTACCACTGCTATACCATAGAGAGCGTAGTTTTTCGATCAGTCTGCATATATATTGATTTTTTCAGAGAGTAATCATTCGTCGGATTGTTGATTACATTGTCTCTTCCGGTACTTACATTTTTCGTATTTAGGACGACGGAGAGGGTTTTAACATCCATTTGACAGAAAAAAGTACAGACATGCTTTCCTATTGCATATTTTATAATTAAGTTGAATAGCCAACATTGTAACATGCATTAAACGGAGATTCTACTTTTTCATGTCATTTGTACTCTATGATCAGCTGGCCGTAGACGTTCTCTAAGGCGCCGAACCTCCCCCCCCCCCCCCATCCAATCCTCTATCCTCCACTTCCCATTCAGTACTGGCGTGCCGCTGAGTGGTCGGATTCGCTCCATTGTGTTTCATTGTGAAGAGCTGCTCCAACTCGCGGGAGCATTGTTTTAGTTACGCTGTTATGTTAACGATGCCTTCTCGGCGGTGGGTTTAATTACTCAGTGCGCATTCTGTGTGCTTCCGAAGACAACATAATACGTCTATGCTCGGGCTGTAATGGCACGCGGGCTGCATTATCGACACGGCAATTGCTCCATGATTGGCAGCCAATGGCGGGCGCGTCAATCGCCAACGCAAATGTCATATCGCTCTGCTACCAAAACTTGATGCCCGATCCCATTAGCACGAGCTACAAGTACGAACGGGACGAATTGATTTCGAAATGGTCCATGAGTACCTCGTGCGTTGATCGCATACCAGAGTTCCGATCGTGCGCTGAAGTTCCCCGGACACATCATCAAATATTACAAACGTCCATTTTGAAGATATCTGAAAGCGTTTTTGTTATGGTTTCGTTGGTTGAGGAAGGAATTGTTTAAGCTGCTGACGTAGCAAGTAGTTCACGCTGGCTACGACTTTCAGACATTTTCCCGTAATTCTGAGGGGTTACCGTCATTTTCCTTTCAGAACTAAATTGTCATAACTGTAGAGAAACTTACGCGTATTACTGTTCATTTATTTATTGTAGTGAAAAAAAGTTTTATATTGAAGTATTTCGTAAAAAATAAACTCTGAACACAACTTATAAACAAATAATTATTTGAAAAATAAGAAATAATAGACAAAAATTGCAATAAACATCCATCGTTTTTTATGACCTTAGAATAACCAAATGAAACATCCAATTTCAGTGGTAGTAGAATTTTAAATTTCTTTCGCTTATAACTGTTTATTAATAATAAGAAAACAAAAAAATAGTTACCTACGCCCTTACAACATGAAATCGCAATCTCATAAAGATTCAACAAAAAAGTACGACATATCACGAAAAATCAGTTTTCCCCATGTTTCAGAAGCAAAGTGGTAGTGAAAAACTTTCAACCGTTTTTACATCTTTGTCCCACTGTAGCTGTTATTGCTATCGGTGTTAAGGACTCTATCTGGATGTGACTTTTTTTAGTCAATCTTTAAACATTTATTTTATGAGCTTCCTCTTCACGATATTTGTAAATACTTCTCATACAAAACACGTGCCGGGAAATATACTAATTTGTTTATGTTCTGGCAGCTGATATGAGTCAAAACTCATTCGAAGTTTTCATTTTCTTGAGATTTCATCGCTGTCCATCTCGTCAGCCTCTCCAGTCTTGACGAAAACTTTTCAGATGATAAGTGATGACGGTTACACGTGAATGGTCGTTATGTGCGGTCTGGGAGTATGGAATCAGTTAGTAATAAGTCTCTACACTTTTCTGTGAGCAAGATAGAACTATATTCACAACAGAAAACGCCATATTCTCTTCTGACAGTTTTATTATACCCTTAAAAATTATTTCCTGCTTGGAAAGCGTTTATTGAAATCTGCCGAAAACGTAGACGGAAATAAAAAGATTCTTAATAGTTTGATAAGGACTACCAATCAGTCGGTTAGACGATGGAAAAATTGTGTATTGTGGCAGGATTACTGTTGTAAACTTACTGAATGTAGAATCTATAGGGGGAACAGCATATTGAGAAGCAAAGTGAGAAATGCTAGAATGAAGTGGAGGAAAAGTGTGATATATGATGATTTCAAAAGCTTTTGGGCTACATAAGTTCGCAAAAATTTCGTTTACTGTGGCGTTGAGTCTCCTTAGAGGAATTTAGGATTCGATACGTATGTCTGAGGAATCTGAAGTGAGTGACATTGCAGCATAGTTTGAAAGCATTGTCAGGAAGCGAGGAAGGTGAAGGAGAATTCGCATTGTTATGTTAATACAATATATATGTGGATGATATTATATCACATGGCTAAAGCAGTCAAGAAGTGTTAGAAAATGAAACAAACAGTTAATAAATATCATGCCTATTATGTAGGATAGGGGGAAGTATTATTGGTTGGAAGCGAAAAGACAATTGCGATCGAGAATAGAAGCACGAAAGTAAGGTTAATAGCAGATTTTTAAAATTGACATATTACTCATCTGGTGTTATACAAAATGGGCTAAATGAAAATATATAAATACTATTAGATTCGTATGGTAATATGTGCAGTGGAGATATGAAGCATGGCAGAACAAGGCTGGAATAAGTGGGGAAGTCACCATTAAAGAACTGTGGGGCTGAGCAAAGTTGATGTTTATTGAAAGTAGAGAATCGAAAGAAGACTGATATCGTAGCTAATATGACCGAAAAAGGTTGGAAACGAACATTTTTACGCGTCTGTATTACAACTTATTTATCTGATTCTGTTCATCCTGACTATGGTCCTATGTTAGTATATAGCAGATAATCTCTGTATTAGTAATAAATCTTCTCAAAATTTACTTATTACGTGTTGTTCTTACTTCAAGAAGTTATTATTATTATTACTAGGGTATAGTATTATTATTAATTTTTAAAAGCTACATAATCACAACAGTAAGATATACAACCCACTTTCAAGCTTCCATACTTGCTGAATGAAATCACTCGCTTTTCCGTATTTCACATTATCTTAACTTCTGAATCCTTAAGTTGGTGATTTACAATTTCCCGCTATTGTAGTGATTAATATCGCTATGCGACTATAACGTAAAATTTGTTGTTTTAAAATGCTAAGGGTGAAAATAATTATTAGTGGTACAGATTTTTTTTT
The DNA here is from genome assembly GCA_031002005.1 of Vandiemenella viatica. NCBI lineage: Eukaryota > Metazoa > Arthropoda > Insecta > Orthoptera > Morabidae > Vandiemenella > Vandiemenella viatica. Next base: position 168,155,651 of record JARYHS010008074.1, on the reverse strand, counting down.
AATATATCGCTTTACGCTTCGTCGACGTCCAGGTCATTAGAGGCGGAAAGTGATCGGGTGCAAGAAACGGGAACGAATTCGGCTATGGCCTTTTTGGAGGAACCATCTCAGTATTTGCCTGGAGTGATATAAAGAAATCATGCAAAGCCCAAATCTGGATGGTTTGACGTGGATTCGAACCTCCCGTATGCGAGGCCAAAAAGTTAACGATTACACACTGCGCCCGGAGTGGAAAATTTATTATTTAAAACCTTTTTGGGTATAAATGAAAGCTAGCAATGCTCCAGTTCTGAAATTGTCCAGATTTTATTTTTTATTCCATTTTTACGAGATTCTGGTGAATACACATAAAAGTCTTAATTCCCTGCCTCTATTTTGGAAACTATTGAAATTACAGTTTTATGAAGCCTCCTAATGATTACAGGAAATCGATAGCGATGGCCTGCTGTTCAAAGTTTTCGCACATTTAATACACAATCTGTGTACGAAACAAGGGTGGCTCGCACCTGGCGGATAATTATTTATTTAGTTAATTGCAGTTCGTTAAAATTCAACTTGTCATTTAACGATCGTTTTATCTGCTATTACATCTGTATGGTCATTGCTTTCATATAGCCTTCCTGTTGAATGTACAGTACATGTTGCCTTATGGTAGAGACGATGCTGCATGCTTAATCAGGAGTTATATCCAGGCAGTAGATCGGGTTGCTTTTCACACAGTACAGCCTGCTGCATAGCAGACGACATGCTGTATTAATGGGCCGCTCTGTAATCACTATCACCAAACCGCAACATTCCGCCACTACCAATACACGAAACTGAATTGAACATTCATTATGACGGACCAACTGGAATGAAACAATAATTGCGCGTCGTGTTGGATTTTTGGCTGTCGTTTGTTTGCGATTGGTCGATGGAAAAATTCCGGTTGGCTGCAATGTACCGCTGCGCAGGAACGCAAGGCAGCGGGTGGCTGCAGTGTAAAATCGACGAACAGAAGAATTCGCATTTGGGATAATCGGAAACATAACTTCAAATTCGAAATGATGCGCATTCCGATTGTTATTATTCTGAAAGCTATGTGCAGTTTATTTTGACACGTCTGCTTTTAGTGCAAAAACTTTATAATTACGGTTCCATATTTAACTTCTTAGTTATCACTGTTTATAAAGAAACATTATTACCAACATAAAATAAAGCAGATAACCAGACAGCTACGAGTCGAGTATCACGTAATTAGCGTTCCGTAGTTTAATAACCTAAACACACAGGTCAGATGACATTCGCTTGGTACAGCAATCAATGCCTGAAATATTTTCAGGTTAGGTGGACTACAACACAACGCGACTCTCCAACGCCGTTCCATCCTTGTTGCCCTTCGCCTTTCTAATGTCAGTTTTTGGTTTCAGTCAAATTATGATAAATACATACATGGATGGAAAAGAGTGGTCTGGTGTATTAGTAGTTAAGGCGTATGACTGGAGATTGAAAGGTCCCCGTGTCAGATTCTTCGTGGTATAATTAATACGGTAATTAAGTAGTCCACAATGTATTTCAGTTTAGACGTGTTTTTTATTCACAAACACGATTTGAACGATACAGCTTACATTCATTCATACATTCCAGAGATTGCATACAACGCTTCTTCCACAGACAATACTACTAACGCAGTCCTTGGCAGTCGCAAATTGAAACTGTATATACTACTACTGTCCTTCTGCTGATCTCTTTATATAGGCTCTATCGAAATTTCTAGAGCACTTCAAAAGTTTCCGACAGATATTTCTCGAAGATATACAATACTTAAACAATTGAAACATATTAAAAACAATCAGAATTAATACATAATCATTTACAATCAATACAAAATGGTCAGAAATGTAAATTAAAGATACTTAACCATAAAATTATTCACAGAAATCATTTTAAAATGTAACAAATTGTCCTTGGACATTGTAACTTGCATTAATACTTGGAATTATAAACATTTAAGCAATTCTCTTGCACAATTCTGTTCTTAAACATATTAAATGACCTCTAAATAATTTCTTTCCATCTATATACACTGATTTACAGGAAATTGCAAAACAAACAGCCCAGATCACATTCAACCAAACTCTACCAATACTTTATAAAATACAATTACATTTAATTTTAGGTTTGAGAGCTGTTAAACCGGTTGGAATCCCGGTATTGGCTGAGATTTATTTTCAAAGGCCCTTATCTCTACATTCACCTCTGGCACAGCTAGTTGTGTAATGTGAAGTACGCCACAACGCTTCCGAAGTTCTGATTTCAAGTTAAACTGTATGTTTAATTTAAGTTAATTAAAATTGTAATGAAACGCACGCTACGGTGGCTATTTCCTTACACACTCATCTTCCCCCTTTCCTGCACACACCAACATTTGTCCTCTACAAATTTCAATTTTAAATTGTTTCATCGTTTTCGGTAAATTATTCATCAATTTCGGTATTAACTTATTCCAATCCCTGAACCAGTTAGCTATGAAAGAAAATCATCCCACACCCATGTGCCTCAAATCGAGTGCCAGCTTGTGGTCATGGTCATCTTTCCCCTTCCATACATTACTTTTAATTCTTACACCAATATCTTACCCACGCCTCGTCACCAAAATACGCCTTATAGACTCCTATGACCACCCTCCTCCTGTCTTTCAATGAATCCCATTCAAGCTCTTTTATAATATGTGTTACTGATTCTATTTTGCGGTAATTTCCAGAAACAAAACTAGCGGCCCTTCTTAGCATCCTCTCCAACTCCTGTTTTTGATACCATATTAATGCAATGATCTGACCAAAATTTTGTAACCCAATTCCATATTTTCTCTTATACATCCCCTCATCACTCTCTCCAACAAGTGCAAAATTTTGAAACTTTTTCTTACTACCTCTCCAATGTGTTATGCCCAGTTAAGCTTGTTATCAAATGAAGTGCCAAGATATTAACATTTCAGATCTTCGACAAACAATTCTTTCCCCACCTTTTAATTATAATCAACGTTTTTTTTATCTGTGTATCTAATAAGCTGACTCTCCTTTGCATTTATTTTCATACCATGTTTACCAACCCAACTAGATATCCTGTCCAAATCACGCTGCAACTGTTTGCAGTCCTCTACAGTTTTGATCCTTTTATATAGTATTATGTCATCTGCAAACAATCTAATTTTTGATTGTAAACAATCAACACAATTATTAATTAGAATAATAAATAGTAATGGTCCTAATACGCTACCCTGTGGCACTCCCATTTTTACTTCCACTTCTTTTGATACCGCATTTCCTACCCTAACTTTCTGTTTCCAATCTTTTAAAAGCTCTTCTACCCAGCAAATCACTTTCTCATCAACTCCAATAGTTTTTACCTTATTTAGTACTATGTTATGGCTCACTGTGCAAAACCCTTTGAAAGATCTAGTGCTACACTATCAATTTGGCCTCGCATGTCCATTTCATCCGAAATATGTTGCATATATCATACCAACCGAGATTCGCTTGAATATTCTTGCCTAAAGCCATGTTGCCTACTTGAAAACCACTTCCCTGTATCTGGTATGATAGCTGTGTTAGTCTAGTTAACCTCTATAAAGGTCGCATTGTGCTGCGAATCGAAGACCTTGTCGTCTGACGAGCGAACAATACGGTAATTTTTTTAATAATGGAAAGCACTCTGAATTAAGAGTATTTTAAATAAACTAATAATATTATATGGCAAGTATACCTGGTTTTGCTTGTTTTTGTCTTAGCTTTAAAGTAGATATAAATATTTTTAATATTTGTCTTTTAAAAATAGGATATGGCTGATGTGACCACTTATCTTTTTCGTCAAACGTCTGAGGAATCTTTTTTTTCAGAGCGTGACGCCTTAGTAATTTTATTATTCTTTTCATATTTTACTAGTTTTTATTAAAATAAGAATACTTATAATAAATAGAAAGTATTATATGTTATCTGAGTTACTTAGCCTTAGTGTCTGACATCTAACGTCTAACTAGCCAGTTGTTTTGTATTTATTGGCGGAACAAATAAGTTTCAAAATATCGGGTCTAGTTTTCAAGCAGGAATGGAGTTCATAACATGAATTTTTGATGTTAGTCTTGGTAATCTAACGATTTTCAATACTGAGACATTTAACTGTGTGTTTCCACTTGTCCATATTTTAGTAATCACAGATAAAACTCTTTCGACAGGAACGTTACGTCCAGGCAGACAGTTAACGTACTCAATAGCTATACGAAAGTCGAGTGTTAGCAACATTCTCAGCATTCCAGCTAATGATTTTTTTATCTGTGACGTATTTGGAAATAAGTATATCTTGGATGCTGGTAATAAATTCTTGCGTGATCGTCTGTTTTAGACATTAATAGATATATAATATCTATCTATTAATATTAAATTGTCGGTTTTTTTTTGCGAAAGCGGACATGTTTACTCTCGCCGGGGAAAACGGGACAGACAACCTGAAAGCGGGACACATGGTCACGTTAAATATGGCGCATATTAGGGACACATATGAAGTTCTCACAAACAACGTTTTTTAGACACACTTGGTAACAAAAATTGTCTAAAACTAACTTTGACGGCGGCTCACATCTATTTTTTCGAATGAATAAAATTGGAAAAAGTTCTTTTACGAGGGCTGTCTGAGTAGTTCTCAGCCTCGACCATAGGTGGCAACACTACCCAAGTGATTTTTTTTCCGTGCATGTTGGTGTATGTGCCAGACGCGCCTGCAAGAATTTGCAAGTCATTCTACATTGTAGTTTGCTCTGTACAGTTGTTTTATGCAGGCGCGGTGCGTAGTTGTACCAGAGATGGAAAAAATCTAGTATCGTGCAGTTATAAAATTCTTTGTAAAAGAAGGTTTAACATCATCTGAGATCCACAGAAGATTTTTAAAAGTGTATATGGACTCTTCTCCTTCATATTCGACAGTTAAGAAATGGGCTGCTGAGTTCAAACATGGCCGTAGCAGTCTCGAAGATGATAAACGCGAAGGACGTCCGAAAAGTGTAACAACTCCAGAAATCATACAGAAAGTACATGATATGGTTTTGGATGATCGACGAATGAAAGTGCGTGAGATTGCTGGGACCGTAGGAAAAGAACGTGTGGGATACATTTTGCATGAAGTATTGCCTATGAAGAAGCTTTGTGCAAGATGGCTGCCGCATTTGCTCACTGTTGATCAAAAGCGCATCCGCATGAGACTTTCTGAACAGTGTTTGGAGCGTTTTAGCAAAGATAAAACTGATTTTGTGCGTCGATTCATAAACTATGGATGAGACATGGGTTCACCACTACGCGGCAGAATCAAATCTGCAGTCAAAGCAGTGGACAGAAGCTGGTTGTTCAGGCCCAAAGAAGGCCAAGTCGGTTCCATCGGCAGGGAAGGTGATGGCATCAGTTTTTTGGGATGCTAAAAGTGTTTTGTTAATTGATTACCTTGAAAAGGGTAAAACAATAACTGGACAATACTATTCCGATCTTTTAGACACCCTGGATGAAAAAATTCGTGAGAAATGGCCCAGTTTTGAGGGAGAAGAAAATCATCTTTCATCAGGACAATGCACCTGGCTACAACAGTCTTTTGGCAATGGGAATATTAAGAGATCTGCACTACGACGTGTTGGAGCATCCACCTTATTCCCCAGATTTGGCTCCCCTCCGACTTCGATCAATTCCCAAAACTCAAACTTTCTTTCTGGTCAGCGTTTTTCTTCAAATGAAGAAGTGATTGCAGCTGTAGATGGATATTTTGCAGGCCTTCTAGAAAGCCACTACAGGGATGGTGTAAAGAACTTCGAGAATCGTTGGACTAAGTGTATCAGTGTTCAGGGAGACTATGTTGAGATATAAAATGATTTGGTAAATATCAAATTGTTTTTATATTTTTAGGCTTAGAATTTTCCAGACCGCCCTCGTAGTCCTACCGAGAGTGGTGGTGTAACGGTTACCGTTCTAGTTTCGCATTCGGGAGGACGCCGGTTCGATTCCCGTCCGGGCATCCAGATTTGGGTTTTCCATCGTTTCCCAAATCACTCCAGGCAAATGCCGGGATGCTTCTTTCAAAAGGCCATGGCCGAATTCCTTCCTATTCCTTGCCCCCCATCCTTTCCCGTCTCTAAAGACCTCGCTGTTAAGAGACGTTAAGCAGTTAAAAATAATCTTTTAGTCCTCTACTTGATAAACTCTTAACATGTAAAACTGCACATTTCATATGCTGGGATTAAAGTATTAATTTTTTTTCAACACTATTAACTTCTATGTAAACCCATTGAAAAACAATTATTTTAAAAAAATAATTAAAATACGTTATTGGGTTTTCGGACAAGGAAACACATAACTGGTGCAAATTTGAAGTCTGAAATATTTTTCGTTTACGAGCAGACGAGCAATGGAGCTACGGTAATGGAGATCCATATTGCTTTTGGTTTGGAAATCAGAAACATGTGATTACCGCAGCAGAAATCGCATATTCTTTGACGAGCAGACCATAGCTAATCCAAGTGTTAACCGACCAAAGGGGTGACATCCGAACGGTCACGTTTGCTACTTTCATCTAGTGTGGCGTGAACTTTGAAGCGATTGGGCACGGGAGCTCAGATTGGTATCAGCCATCATCCTTCGTTTTCCTCAAAACCCTGCGAAATATGCTCGAATGGTACGCAAGCTGCGCCTCAAAAAATTACACAGTTCTCCAATAATTTAAAACGTAATATACAGAAAGATGGTGATGCCAGTAGCAGACAGATGATACTACCTACGCTAGCGTCACTCCCCTTTCCTCTTCGCTTCGAGTAATTCCCAACCGCAGTGACTAACGGTCAAATAATTCTCTTTTTCCACTCCTCTCGCCGGAAAAAGATAAGATTGTCTTCCATTCCATAAGACTTGGAGAAGAAAATAATATGATTTTACCGTAAATGAGTTGTGAGCAACTGCATTATATCATTCACTGCTACTCAGTTATTTTTATTTTTCTTTTTTTTTTTTTTTAATTGTGATAATGCTCAGGTGATAATTTCTATACTACTCAGTTAAACCTTGTAATATTTTTTATTTTTAATCCTTTCAGTGCTGTCCAGCACTTTCCTCAGTGTTTATTCCAGTCACTTACTCCTTTACATACAAAAGAAAATTTCCCAATTAATTTCTATGCCTTAAAACACATGCTATGTTAATCTGATGGTAATCCTTTCCCTTCCGCGTACTGTTACTAAACATCGTCCTTTTTCCCGACTTACTAGCCACAAATTGACATTTATCATATCAGTTAATGTTGTGGTATAATGCCCACCAACATATCTATCTACTGTCCTATGCACCCTCTCCAACTCCTGTATTTGATCCCCATCATGTGAGTCACATTTTGCTAAGCCGTACATACAATTGTATTTAAATCAATTAAGAATGGCTGGTACCTGTAACCATAGCGGTGTTGCTGGTCAAGCCCCTGGTGACCGCCAGTGAGCCAGACGGCTTTTCTTCTTATTTCGTCTGGCGCCTTACGCGCGCTGGCAGCTGTCCAGACCCGGAGCTTCTTTAATAATTCCCAATGCCTCACGTCTCGGAGCAGCGCTCTCATCTTCACATCTTGCTCTAAGTTCTCAGAATTTTGTACCACTTCCTAAGAAACTGTCAGCGATGTATAAAACCTTCCCGGAAATGGGCATCAATCGAATCTCTTCAGTATATTTAGCAACTGTTGCTCAACTTCTCCAACATATTACTTGGCACTCCATTATGGTATACGTTCAGTGGGTAACATAAATCCAGCGGGGTCTACCAGAGATCACGATTACACAGCAACAACATTCACTAATGACGTGATACTACTGCGGTAGTCAATCACAAGACGTATTTAAACGTAAGTTTTCCCGGCGAATTTGATTCTTGAAAATCTCTCGGACATGTGGCCGGGTCAACTGATCGTAGATGAACGAATTTTCGACGGCGTAACGTGCCTGAAGATGATGGCACGTTACACCATCGAAAATTCGTTCATCCATGATCAATTGATCCGGCCGCATGCCCGAGAGATCTTCAAGCACAAGACATATTATTTTCAAGCAGTAATTAGTTTGTAATACACCCTGGACCAATATTGTCAAGCAGAAATATATACTGGACAAGCATGACACCACTAAATCTGCTTGGGAAAGTATACCTAGCGGTGTCTTGCGTTTGACTACTGCAGTATTACGACACCATTTTATTGCGGAATCGAGATCTACAGCATTCCATCCAGCAGACCTACTTAGAAGTTTAAATGTTTTAGAATAGTACCCGATCAAATGTATCACCGTGACTAGTGGGTGAATGCTAAGGTTGACGCCTACAATTCGGGAGGATCATAGTTCTCGCCCCGGCAACTGCTATTTATGATTTAAGTAGTTCTCCTATCCACAATCTTATCCCAGTTTGCATGGACTCACCATGAATAAGGCATCAAATAAATGTGAGATACATAAATGAAAATTTGAGGTAAAGAAAGCTTTAAGTTGCTTCTATTCTGTAATACACATAACTAACGTTATTTTGGGTATCAACTGTTAGATTTGTCTGTTGAAATTACCGCACAACACAATCCGTAACCGATATGATAAAAGAGCTGGCATGGAATTCATTGGAAGACAGGAGGAGGTCGAAGAAAGACATGGGAGCCTATAAGACGTATCTTGGTGACGAGGCGTGATATGATATTAGTGTAAGAATTAAAAGAAATGCATGGAAGGGAAAAGATGACCATGACCTCAAGCTGACACTCGATTTCAAGCACAAGGGTGTGGTAAGATTTTCTTTCATAGGTAAGGGGTCATGGACTGGAATAAGTTAACAAAAGAATTGATGAATAATTTACAAAAAATATTGAAACAATTTAAAATTGTTATTTGTATGTGGCAAAGGGAGAAAAATGTGTGTGTAGAGAAATTGTCACCGGAGCATGCTTTCCATTGCAATTAAATTGAAATAAAAAAAACCCGTCACTTAATTTCTTTGAGTGCTATAATGACGTGTTCCGCATGCCTCGGAAATATTGCACTGTTCGCAATCTATCTGCCCACGTAATCTTACTGGTGGTGTCTACGAGACATTACATTCCGTATCCAACCTACAGAAAGTTTTCAGAGCAAAACCATTGTTACCCAAAATGGAAACCGTTAAGCTCCACTCTTTAAGTCCTTTTAAATCTATTTTATAACTTTTTTAAGACAGCAACTGAAGACAACTTGTATTATTTTTAATGTTTCATGCATTTTTAACACTTGTAAAATATTGTGTCTAAGCATCTATTATATATTGAAGTGTTCCCTATGTTAGGAAAGCGACTTCTCGACCTCACTGTGGCCATTTGCTACCTGTCATTGATTTCAAAATAATATTAGGTATAACAAAAAATCAGGTGGGCGCCAGAGATTGGAGTGTACCCTATTCTGAGGGAAGCGACATCCAGATCTCAATGTTTTATTATTGAAACATGAATTATTGAATTAATCAAGCAAAATGAAACATTACAAGACTGAATGGGATCTATCGAAAACAAGGTTCACAATCTGACTTTACGATTTACTTATGTATTTGAATTGTTTACTTGACAAAATTTTACAAAGATTAAATTTTCTTTTTTTATATACATCACTTTTTCTGTGGAGCAAGAGAGTCTGTCTGGGGGCGATATCTAGGGTAAACGACGATGATGATACAAAAGTTCCTTTTTATGAATGGTGATTACGTGCAGGCGAATCTAAGTTGTGCAGTCGGTGGATTGACCAGCTCTCCATCACGGCCGGCTGCCTCACTTCTGTCCGTCCTGTGGTCAGCTTGCCGGTCGACCTGCCACCCTCGGTCGGTAGCCAACAAGTCCCCTTGTCTTCCGTGCTGCCGGACGAAACGTCGCTTTCCACCCCTTCTTGATGACCTCTCCCAATGTCTGTCTTTGCAGGGAAGCTCTTTTCGCTGGTTGGCTCAGGACATGCACCAAAACCGCCCTTTTTTCATACTAAAAATACAAATTTTTCTCTATTGGCTGTACTCCCTTCACCCTTCGTTCATGGATACAGATTTAATTTTTATTTTATTTGTTTACCGAAACAGTCCAGGCAGCTCTTGAGCTGTGGTCCTGTCACGGGACTGTTTTCTGCCATCCGTCACATCTAATGGCAACACTCAAGGGCTGGCGTCTTCCAAACACAAGCAGAACCTCCCCTGGGACCGACACACTCACGACGAGAAAGAAACACGCACATATGTTTTCCATTCGGATCATTACAATATATTAAAAAAAATCTGTGCATATCAGCCCTTTATAATTGCTACTATAAGAACATAACGTTTTGTCAATCAATCTGTAAATTGATTAGCGGGAGATACGAGGATTGCATGATTCTGTAATTCGTCTGGTATTTGAGAAGGATTCGCAATGGAGCTGTGTATCCTTAAGATAATTTGTATGTTTAGAATGAAACGCTGATATACAGGCTCAGCATTGCATATACCAACCCCTTTTGATTAATTTTAATGAAAATAATAAGCCATATATAATGTGAAACAGAATATTGAAACCAAGCGTGGTGGGTGAGCGGTTAACGCTCTGGCCTCGCATTTGGGAGGACGCCGGTTCAAATTCCCGTCCGAGCATCCAGATTTGGGTTTTCCATGGTTTCCCTAAATCATTCAAGGCGACTGCCGACTTGCTTCCTTCTAAATTCCATGTCCGAATTCAGTCAAGTTCCTTGTCCCCAGACCCATCCCGCCCCTAATGACCTCGAAGGAAAAAGAAATAACCCAAAGTACCTGACAAAATTAGAACAGGTTAAATCTTATATCATATGTATACAAAGGAAAAATGTAATGTCTTCTGTTAGAAATGTTAGATACCGATATTTCAATTACGATGAAAATAGAGCTTTCATATTTCAATAGATGCATCTCTAACTGCATTTTCTTGAAGTTTCAGACATCTTTTAAAAATAACGTAAAACGATAATTTGTGCGGAATATGCCGGATTATACCTCTCCTTGTAAACTTTCGATATAAAATCTAAGAAATTACGTTTCTCGTACTTTTATAAGCTTTAAGAGAACACTTCGTAGCTTCAGTGATTACCAATAATCTGCGTCTGCGATAAAGGTAATTTGAAGGGGAAAAAAACTAACAGTTCCACAGTTTAGTTTATGAATACGTAAATACCACTATGCAATTACTGAAAACAACTTGATTCCACAGTCACAAGGATGGGAAACAAACTGATGTTGTCTCTTCGTGGGCAGCAAGCCAATTTGATGGCTCTTTAAAAACAGACGACCAGACTACTGGTCATATGACACATTGTTTCCTTATGATCTGAGAAAGGAACTGTGTGCTAGCCTGTGGGTACTGTTTGCCGGTGTGCTGCAGTAGCCGCGTCATCTCGGCCAAGTTTCCGTTCTTGTGCCGGCTTAAGAATACTCGTTCGCTGAGGGTGCTCGCTGCTAACGTCATTAGCGCCACAGTAATGACATCGATTCGGCCGGCGGCGGGGACCGACCTCTGCTATTGGAAATGCTATCACCATAAATTCACCGAGATTATTCCGGTTTGCGGGAAGAAGGTTCTCGGGCGCGGGTAACGAAGACATCTTGTGGGAGGCACGTTTTGCCATTACCTCGACTCGCTTTGCAGTGACGGAGTATTATTGCGAGGGATATATCTTCTATGACCACGTTGCTGACTGCGCGTCCGGCTTACATCTGACACTGGCATCGAATAACAGTCACCACGATGTTATAACTGCCCTCAGACCGAGCCCTTGTATGATATGTTATTTGAAGAATTATGTATAACAAGCTGGGAGCCGATTTACTATGGTTTTGTGTAGTTTTCGTGTCATTTATTGTGAATTTGTGTATATTCGTCTTATAAATGAACATTGCTTTACGGAGAGAAACTACGTAAACGTTGTTTAATATGTTCAAGGAAAAGTTTGTAATTGTAAGCGTTGATGTGAACTACGCTATTTAGAGGACAATTTGCTACGGTTTGGACTGGTTTATGTTGATAATTTTGTGTTTAAAGACATGTAAACAGTATTAATCTTCATTTCAAGGTGTTTTTATAATGATTGTGAGTAATTTTGTACAATTTATAATTATTTTTGTGTAGATTTAATTGTTAAAGTATTGTTAGAATTCGGGAAACGTCGGTAGGAACCCTTTGAATTATTCTGGATCTTTCTGTATTGTGTATATATACGCGCGGAGATGGCTAGCAGCGTTAATTAGTTGAGCAGTTGAGTTGTAAGTTAATTGAAAGTTAGATTCGCTGGAATATTTGTATGACTGTGCTTAGTATCTTTCGTCCAGGCGATGCCTCTTACGTATATACTGTGTAACGTTATTGTAGAGCGCATAAGTGGAAAGTGATTCTTCATAGTAGTTATTTCATGCAACCAAAGGCTACGGTGTCCTCCGTGACAGGACTAAACAGCAAGAAATAGTAATTAACGAGATACTTACCAATGTGCTCAACAGTTTCATCTTCTCCGCAGTCACACGTGATCACGTGATGTTATCAATCATACTACTTACTTCTTACTACCATCTTACTAGATTGATCTTGGATCTGCCTATTCCTGATCTCAGCCTATTGAGAGACTTCCATGTAAATCATCTCTTGTCATAACCGGGTAGTAAAGTTACAGATATTCGTCCACAACCAGGAAATAAGGGGATTTTAGCTTTCCACAGTTGTAACCTGGTTATCTCAGCTGTGTCTGTAAGTTCCATTGACGCTCTTAGGCAACTTTTTATAGGCATCAGTCTTTGTATGTACAGTAAATGCCCATGTAATGGAAGAGTCCTTTCAAGATCCACTTTCTCCCTTTCCTTGTTCGCTGCCGTTCTCTTCGTAAAGTGGTGTTATTTATGAGAGGTGATGGAGCCATTCGACTGGAATGGATTTTAAATTGTCTATTACGATTCTGCAGTTGTCGTTGAGAGTTACGTTCAGCTGTTTGGATGAGGACAGGGATACTCTGCATCCAAATAACACAGTGCCAGAAGTTTGGATGGTTTCAGATTGGCTACCCCACTTGATCCAGCCAGTTTTTTTAAGAAGATTGTTCGTGGTGGAAACTTTATGTTTGTAATTCATACAGTGTTACCTAAATACAGGAGATTAGTTATGGGTCACTCCTAGATTCTTTTTTGCAGTGTCGCAATGCTCCAGTACGATTCCAGACCATATTACATTTAACCTACGAGTGCCTTTCCTATTTGGTAAATGAAGAGCACGTAGTGTGTTAAAGGAAGCTCTACTATAAAAGAAATAAAAATAGCTGTTCGACTTTGAGGTCTTTGCAGCCGGAAGATAGGAAACTGTTGAAATTGTGAGCCTGATTCAATCACGTCATTGCTATTGTATTTTCCGATAGCTAATTAGTTCTTAGAATCTGATAATCTAAATTATTTTCTTTTTTCAATCGTTACTTTGGTAGTACCCAGTAAAAAATAGTCTGATTTAATCCTATGATCTTAAAATTATTTAAATTTTGATTGATAAAAGGCTGTTTCGAAGAGTACTAGTATATCTTTATTTGTGCAACCATGCAAAAGGTTTTTGAGTATTCTCTGCGAGCATTGAAAGCTTTATTTGAGATTTATCGGTATTTCCAGACATTGAGTGAAATACACTTTCTTTAAATTGCCAAATTGATATAAGTAACCTTTCAAAACAGTTTTATATACTACTTCTTTTGTCCGTTATCTTTCTTCAGGATTATCCTGTGATACTCAAACTTCAATAAGCTTCTACAATTTTTACATGCTGATTACACTTTTCTATTGTAGTGTATCACTGTATGTTAATATTTCACTCAATATAAAGTTTGGATTATTTCCCTAAATGAAAATTATTTCTTCTGATTACTTGTGTGTATTACCTTCAAATTGTTGCAGTTTAATATATTACATCATTTTTCATTCCATGTCCAAAGAATAAATTTAATATATATCATTTTTATAAGAAATCGGAAATCCGTAACTCCTTCCGTTGGAGGACTCTGGAATATCTCACACGGTAGGATTACATGCACACCACATGTTAGAATGTTCCCAAACAATAAAATCGTTTCACTGAGTGGTTACTTCAGTGTTGCTAACCTTTGGGACAAAAATACCAAAACGGAATATGTACATTATGTGGCTGCCATGTATTACTCAGCGATTGCGTTCGAATAGGCCAGTTTGGTATTTTCTTATTACAAAGCATTTCCACTGTGAGTTTCGCGTGTTTTTTCTTATCTGACAGTTGTCTTCGATATCTTCTGGTAATAGTAACAAACCACGTATCGCAAGCAGGTGTTGTAGGTTATGCTTTGTATGAACGTTTCATTCTCAACCTGATAGGTCCTCTACAGATACTCCCCTGCTATAATCCAGAATGAACTCTAGCAGCGTAGCAGAAACAGGAAAACAAACAGCGCCCACTACGGAACACAACTACCGTAGATATCGATATAGTCGGCCCACATTAATCTCAGTATTGCACTTTTAAGAAAGGGTGGGCTAATCGATATGAATTGAACACATACTGGGATGATCCTATTATTTCTTTGCCTCTATCACTCTGGCATGTGCATTAATTAAAGACCCAGATATCAAACATAGTGGTTTGATTGAACATTAACAGTAGTCCTGGAGGCAGGAACGAGGAGGACCATTCTAACCATAGCCATAAATGTAAATAATCTTTATTCTTTACATCCTTCGTCCAGCCCTTTGGTTTGGTTTGAGGCGGCTACTAGTTCAAAAAGTAAACGGTGATAAAATTGCCCTATCTATGAGGTAAAATATGATTCGCAAGAAACGAACGATGTGCAGTTTCTAATAAGCAATTGACTCAAACATTTACCTTAAATTCAAAACATTTACACATTACGAAATCGCCTCGTTGTAAAAACAGTTCCCCTCCTTATTGCACATAAGAAGAAACATCCTGTCGACTCTGAGGGGAGGGGGGGGGGGGGTTGTCCTTCGATGTTAACCCACCAACTGGTTGATCCAGCAAAGTCTCCTTCTTCCATCATTCGCGCTGCTCCTTTTAACATTTTTAATAGACACCAGTAACTGGAAATAAGCTTATCCGGAAGTCGGTAGACATCAGAAACTGTCGGCGTGGGTGCAATAAAGTCATTTATCTTGCTGGTCTTAGCTTAAGAAATATTTCGGCCGGCAGTACGCTGTTTCTTTGTGGACGCTGTTCCTGTCTATGCGGCCGGTCACACTATGTACGGCGGCATTGGTTTCCTTCCAGCAATCCCTTAGGCCGGGCGCACATTGAGCTGCAGACAGGGATTACGACCATGAAACAATTGAGGAAGATAAAACTGTGGAAAAGTGCTTACATGAAAAGAAGAAGCTCTCATAAGACTTTTACATTGACAAAGACTTCTTCAATGAAAAATGTATACATTATTTTCGGATGACTCTAGCGGAGTTTGAAGAGGGAAACTGTAAATTATCTTCACATGAATGCTCCATCTCTCGGTAGGAGATGGACAGAGGCTGCCTTGAAGAGGAATTCGGTATAGCAGCAGAAAGGCTCAATTTAGACGGAAGTGTGCCACTGCAAGAAGAAAGTATTTTTTTGGGGATACAATTGAATGATGTAGTGAAAATAATAAGTAAACAAACAATGTAACAATATATATCAACCTTCTTTTTTTTTAATGCTTTATTAAAAATGAGCTCAGAATGTGAAAATAAAAGTGAAAATTATGTATGATAAATAAACGCCGAATTTACTCACCACTTGTTGGGCTCATTTGCGACCCTAGTCAATTTTTTTTTTATGTAGTCTTTATGACTGGTATTAAACCACTCAATCAATTTTCTTCTTCCATAGTTAAAAATGATTCTAAAAAAAGCCATATTTTAAATAACGGAAGAAGGTTTACGATAAAAACCGGCATGAGTAAGCTGCGTGGCACAGTTTCTGTGTCGTGATCACAACGTCGCGCAGGCCACGTGCGGCGCAGTACTGCGCTGCCCTGCTCTGCGTCTCAATACGCGCTGTTCCGCCCCAGAACATAGAGAAACAGAAACTGCGTCAATTGCGCGTCAATGTGCGCCCGGCCTTAGACAGCCAATATGTCACGTACGCCTTTAGAACTGTACGGTGGTGTGCTACGACGTGCATTACAGTATGCAGTACACGTCAATGTTTGTCAGCTAAACACAGCATGATGCAATGAAGACACTAAGTAGTTGTATGAACGTGGAGGTGGTGAATGTAAGACTAAAGCGGTCGGTAATGGGCGCATAAGCGTCGGCCTCGAAACTCCATTAGGCCGCAGTGTCCAACACAATTAGGCCCGCGGGTGTCTGAAGGCAAAGAGCCATGGCGATATCGCAGCCTGATGCCCAGAAATGATGTAATGTAGAGACAGACAAATAATGGCCACTTGTCTGTGGATTAGATCAAACTTGATAGTATATTACTGCAGTAACGTACTTCTCACCTTCCCATTGTTATATTCGTGTTTTTAGGTGTTTAGAACAAATAAGGCAGTATGTTAAATTTCAACTTGGACCGTCCTACTGACTTGAAACATGATTTCTGTCAGCGCCAATGTAGCATATAAGATTAATTACTTGTTTTACATTGCTGTAACTTACAAATATGCATAATGCATAGCCAGTATCTACGGGCCATTAAGCATTCTCCACGTATCAGGTATGTTATCCACTATAAACTCTAAACAACGCAATTTGTGTAACTCACTAGCTTCCTAAGAATTGTTTTCTTTTTTATGCTTTGGTTTCCCCCCCCAGTTTTATAGGAATGGAATTATTATTGCCTAGACGAGTGATGCCTGTGATTAAGCGTGTTGTTTGGTTATGTTGAATGTGGGGTTGAAACGGATAAGACAACAGAATACGTGAAACACGTTGCTCACCATTTAGTCATGCTCTACTAATAGAGGAGCCACTTAATTGAACGGATCAATTACCGTTATCAGTGATGTACGCACCTAAGCAACATACTGCAAGGAGGCATGCGATTTGAACTAGTCTTTGGTACAAAATCTGATAGTTAGAAATTCTGCATCACCTTTCTTAAGTTGCTACCAACTGCCAGGTAATAAATAATTTTTCCAGGACCGGAACTGGAACTCCAGGTCCAATCATTTTTCATAAAAGGACGAAGTGTAGATTATAAAATGCAGCATAATTTTCGTGGTAGATGTGTTGCCAAATGCATTACTGTTGCAGGGGAAGCAAAAACTACACGAAAATATCAGTTTAGTATAGTTTAAAAGAAATAATTTATAATACATGTTGCCTTGTGCCAAATTTCTTCAAGATAACTAACCAACGGAATGATAGCACGTTATTATTGCCTGCACGGTTGACCATTGCACATGGTGCATCCAAAAATTCTCAGAATTCTTCTTCTCAGTACGTCTTAACGTCGGCGATTTGGAGGTTACCAAAATTTTCGTGAAATAACGTTACAGATTTTGTTTCTAGAACTGCTTACTGCATACACGAAAATTTTGAACAACACGGACGTATGATGACTGCATCCACATTTCCCCTAGAAATAATCTCACGGAACACAACTTCACGCACCAATGAAACTATAAGTTGTCCTAAAATCTAAGGATTCGTACTAGCCTAACACAAAACGCAACCAGAAACGATAATGTACCATCTCATGGATATTCAATTAAAGATATAGATGTTAAATACTACCATTCGCATCACTGTCTAACGGTAGCAAGCACCCGTGTCTTTAATGTACAGAAAACCTACAACAGTTACCAAACAGTAAATTCCTACTTCTCTGATGGTTATTGGAATCTGCAGCTATCGTATTTCTGTCGACTCTTGTCAACTTTTAAAAGCTCAGAGGTATTGAAGGAATTTAATAAAGTATATTCATATCGCCTCGGCAGGTTACAGAATATCAAGCTGCCTCGCATTCCCCCTATATCGTGCCTCGTCTGATGTGGGATCCACAGCGCGCAGCGTTCACGTCCTACTTCACATACACAATACAATCTTTGCCAGAGGTGAAAGTCGAGTGGATAGCCTCTAAAAATTACGACTGGAAATCGAACAGCAGTTCTCTCAATTGACAAGTCAGAAAGGGTTAATTAATTAGATTTTAATATACACACTATTTAGAAGGCAGCTTTTATTTTTTAATCTGTGGCTTTGATAACCTTGAAGTTGCACGCTTATGTTCTAAGATTTATGGTGAGGTAGTCTCAATAAAGGATACGAATTCTTCTTATTTGGTCTCCATTTGAGAACACAAAAACTTTTGAAAACGAATTTATGATGCTCTAATTTTAAATTAGAGACTATTTTATTTTAATTCCTCAGCTTTTTAACGATACATCCAATTGAAACACACTCTATTTATCCGCGGAACATGGGCTGTACATTAATCAAAATCCGGCCAGTAGTTTTTGCTTGAAAAGCGTACAACAAAAACTGATACTAATATGGTAAATGTATTTGTTTTCCGAAATACATACCGTATTTTAACCACATAATCACGGGCTGTACATTCATC
The DNA here is from genome assembly GCA_031002005.1 of Vandiemenella viatica. NCBI lineage: Eukaryota > Metazoa > Arthropoda > Insecta > Orthoptera > Morabidae > Vandiemenella > Vandiemenella viatica. The sequence goes on along the minus strand of JARYHS010008074.1, from coordinate 168,137,060 downwards.
TGAACCCCATGAAAATCCGATGGGCCGTACATTAACTAAAACCTCATCAAAATCCGACCAATATATATGCATATACATATTGTGAATTGCATTAAATCAAAAATGACACAAATTCGGTAAATTTATAGGTTTATATAATATGATACAAACACTATTTTATCAGCGTGGTTCTTGTAGACTGGGACTGGCTAATAGCTTGTTTAAGGTGTTGTCATTTAGAACGCAAAGCGCAAAGATATTTTCCAATTTTATTTGCCTCCTGTGCAAGACAAGAAAACATTGCAAATAATCAATGAAATATGAAGTTGTTGGTATGTAGGCCTACAAGATTTCTTAACTTTGAAGTTATCATTCGAATAATATATCAGCAACTTGTCTTCGTATTTCAGATACCATTTTTCTGTGGTTTAAAGTCATGGCTAGAAATTTTCTTAACGCGAGTAAATGATTATTCCCTTCCCTAATACTAATTATCAATGATTTAAAAAATCTGTAAAGGCCAATTGAGCACCATATTTTGTGTGCTCGTATTATAATTTATGAACTGTGCCATATCAAAATATTCGCCATCATGAATGTTACTCATTATTTATTACTAGAAAACGAGTAAACATGATTTCTTCACTCTATTATGTTCTTCTAAATCTTTTTCTGTAATGCTAGGTAAGATAATGTTTCGTTTACGAAATGGTAAAATGTTCAGCTTTCCGCCTCATGTCAACTTGTGTTGAGACTGTCGTATTTACTGAGGGTGCGTAGCCATTTAAAAAAAAAAAAAATAACAGACTACTTAGTCATTTATACCAATACAAACGGATATATTATTGAGTTGACAACTTTTGCTTTTAATAGAGAAACTGAATAGCACACCACTTTGTTATGTGTATATACTCACTTTTTTACTGTTTTCCTGGTTTAAATAATATATGATGAAACTATTTTATAATTTATCGGAAATATGTTTTCATCACTAGCTAAAACGATGCGGAGTAATTCAAATGTGTTTCACTAGAACTTAAATATCTGATGTAAGATTGGAGGTATTGTCGGCGTTGAATACGAATAAAATTCTATGGGGTAACTGACCTAGTGAGGCCATCGATAAAACAAGACGTTTCGGCGGTCATAAACCTTGCAAGTATTTGACAATGACGGCAAACAATATGACCGCCAACGTCTTGTTTCATCGATGGACTCACTCAGAGGATTTTATTAAGTATCTGGTATTGGGTCTAAGGAAGATGGTACGTACATCCATGGTACAGGATTAATGAAGTGGTGGCTTCATTTAAGCCTGTACCAGCCTATATTTCTGTGTTTTGTATCTATAGAAAAATAATAATTAATACCAATTGGACAAATGAGAAGGGTTATAATTATTATTTTTAGATAGTCCCCTCTAAACTGCAAACACTTTCTCCAATAACGTTTCAAGAATTTATGTAAATCGATTATAGAAATTTCTCAACAGAATCAAAGAAATATTACGAGATCACAGCTGACGTCTTCAATGGGTGCCATGTGGAAGCTTTCTAAGCTTTAGTGATGCGTGGAAGCACTGTATGAGAGCCAACTGAAACCCACAATCAATCATGGCAGCGAGTAAGTTGTGACTTGAATGCTGATATAAAGACACTTTTTAACAACTTTTCTCTTTTCATTCATAGCTATTCGATGTTGCTTCACAATACGCCACCTTGATTCCTATACTTTTATTTTATTTGGAATCGTCTCAAGAATATAACCGCCATCTCTTTTCGTGCAGAAGAACAACTGTGATGTTCTTTGGAGTGAGGGAACTGACTTTTTTCTACTGCATTTATAATTACTTTGACTCTGGGGCCAGGTCTCATCAAAACTATAAAAACATTCAATATAACTATAGAATAGGTTTCAAAGAAGGATGGATTTTCAGCAGGCTTCAGTCTCACCATTGTATTTTGATCTACTGTCAAAACTTTCTAAACTCCATGTATTCTGTCAGAATGCAGTTTACATTTATTCATTGAATGCCAGATAACATGTCTCCCCTATATGTGGAACTGTTAACTTTCTGTCTATCGTCAAGTTATGTGCTTAGTCTACACATTTCCCTGAGCGTTTCCCGACATTGACCTGCCTATGCCAGTGTCATTTTCATTGCCAGTTTTTTACCCTCTAAATCTTTTTTTTACACAAATGTTTAATTATATCAGTAATTTTCCTGTTCGATTCCTGGCCAAATGTGTACTTCGTCCGCTTTCAGTCACTGAAAAGATTCAGGTTCATTTCAGGATGGTGTAATGTCAGACAATATTCTGTAAAAGCCTAAAGAATCATATCAAGTTTTCGCAAAATTGTATATTTCGGTTCTCTGGTCGTTTGGGACAAACCTAATACTTAGCTATAATAAAGGAACAGCGACAAAAATATTCTTCTGTAAGTATCGATGACGGAACATTGCAATTCGTGGAAGAGTCTTTGATCATAAATACGTCTTAGCCTGGACCATGCGTTATTGATTAAATGTCGGTCATCCAAATTACATAAATAAACATTGTAATTTTTTAAAATAATTGTTGGAATGATTCAAGTTTAGCTAACAAAAGGTGATCGTGAAGTAAAAATAATACTGATATTTTAATTTAACTATTAATATCTAAAACATTATAAAAATGCTCAGAGTATCGCAGCAAAAATAGGTTACCAACACAAGGGTGCCATAAACGCCATTTTTATTAGAACTTCATAAATATTGTTACAGAAAGTTTATTAGTAGACCTATTTGATTGTTGATAAAGCATGATTTCAACGAATAGTGCACCGTCTTGTAGTATTTAACAGTTACCTAGGTAATATGATGAGTTAAAAATTGTCATGTTTTTAATTGAATCTTTTTTCTGTTTCAGGTAAATGTTAAAACCGCCTTCTAAGAGTTTTGTGAGTACCAATATCCAAGATGCTGGATATATATTACCCACTTGTTCTGTGAATCTCCCAGAATATTGTAGTTCTGCTGTTTGACGAAGTACAGGGCATTCTGACCCCGTCTTTATGTTGCTTCTGCTAATTATGCAGAAGGTGCTACTTGTTAGAGTCACCCGCCACACAGTCACACTTTTACGGACGTCTGTCTCAACTGTCTAATTGCGACTGATAAAAATTTCGCTTTGTTTACCAGCTTCGAATGAATTTATTTGCAGTGAAAGTAAGTGTTCGAGTCTTGCGTATTATTTTACTAGTTGAGAATAAATATTTGGTACTTTTGTGTTATAATGTCGCAAGTAAATTAATGACTCATTACAACTTCTTTCTGACGAATAATCTTTCACTGAAATAGGAACCAACTTTACAACAATACTTGCAATTAGTATATAATCGAACTAACATTCTGATGCAAATATCATGCAGGACTATACTAAAACCAAGATTTTCCTTTCGATAGTCTTGACTCATTTCTGAAAGCAGAAATACAGTGATTTTATGTATCTTAATGATGTGCGATTGGCTGTAGTTAGGACAACTTATAGATTGAGATCACAGTAGGGACATTCAGAATTAAATTATAAACAACTCTTAGTAGAAGAAACAAATGCCCCTGTTAGGAACAATGTAACAGGCGCGGGAAAATGAAATAGCTCATTTTATGCGTTCAGGAAACTATGCCGTGTTGTCTGTTCGACATGTACGAGTGAAATGAATTGCACCCGAGAATAGAACAACGTGGTACTATCTCATTATTCTCAATGACTAACAAGTTTCAGTCTTATAGAATTAATTCACACGTAAATGAATTTATCCTCAATAGTTTAAAGAAACCTATTGTTATTTAAAAGATACGGTACTATGGTATTATTGTTATTTTCAGTAAATCTGTTGTAAGTGACATATAAGTCTGTAGAAGCTTCAATTCCTATTACAGTCATGCAAGGTAAAGTTGTGGTATGTGGCAAGTGTGATTAATGGAACTGAATCAAGACATCAGCATGGGTGAGCAAAAATGGTGAAAACTGATAATACAGCATCTAAATGATTTACTGGAAGAAGTTAGTAGAAAATTTATACATTGCTGAAATAATCGATTCTGATAATTATAGAAGAAGTACCAAATTGAAATAACAATGGCTTACTTAATAGAATGTACTAATCAAGTCTGCTGTTGTCTAGTAAGGTTCGACTCCATCCAGCATGAGGGAGAACCCTGACTTTTACAGTACACTAAAGGCTATCTATATTGACCATCATGAATCTCTAAGGATGTCTGCTTGAATGGAAGATTGATGACCCATCCAATTGCCAGAAGAAACCTGTTTTAAAGGTTAAACATAAGCTGTGACACCTGTCTGTGAAACATGTAACAATGTTCTGTGTATGATGAGTGTCTTTTTGTTTGTGAAATGATTAGTTTAGCGGTGGAAATGCATATGGATTTACGCTTCGTCAACATCGAGGTCTTTAGAGGTGGGAAAGGACTGGGGGAAAGGAACTGGAAGGAATTCGGCCATCCCGGTTTTCGCCTGGAATTATTTGGGGAAATTATGGAAAACCCAAATCTGGATGGCCGGACGGGAATTCGAACCCACGTCCTTCCGAATGTGAGGCAAGAACGATACCGTTCACCTGATATTTGCGTAAAGCCGCCTAATTACCGCAATTAGAAAGGCCTGTACGCTGGAACCAGGAATCGAACCTGGTAGCGTTGTACCTCCCCGATGTAGAATGAGGTGCTTAACGCGCGCTGCGACACCATCACAGGTATATTCGGTAGCTGCGGTGGGCATTCCTTTTATTTTAAGGTTCCTTACTAGTTTACCTCCAAGCGTTACTGGTTGACAGAAGCAGCAGTTTTTAATGTTTTAAAATTTGTTAAGACAATTTTTTCTACGTAAAGTGAAACCAAGCATCATGGATTGTTATTTTACTTATAAGGTGCTAGGCCCTTAGCAAAAGTAATGGCTTTCCTTCTAAAGCAGAGAATTTACTTAAACACGAAGAAGGCACAGAGCATTATTTGTGGTAGTTGTGCAACAAAGTTTCCGACGGAGCGTGAAAGCCTGCCGGCCCATCAGCTGGAAATGTCCGCCACATTTCCGCTGCGGGCCGTACTAAGCAGGCGGGCGCGCTTCCTTGCCCCACCCCCGTGTTGGTAATACCGCCGCCACCGCCCGGAAATTACCTGCCAGACCCTCCAGCCGGCGCGGCGGCACTAACAGCTCCTACCAGCTCCGCAGCCAGCATGACGCGACCGCCGCGCTGGCTGCCCCGAGATGGGGCTTTCTTACGTTAGTACTTGCTACTCTAGACGCAGGATGTCACGAATTAGTAACTGCAAGTTGCTGTTTCGCCGTGCAGGTCGTCGGTTTTATAATGCCTGCAGCCGCAATTTTGTAACTAATTACCAGTTTTGGTCGGGATGAGACGCGTGCTTAACACACATAAGTGGTTGAGTGTTAACTTGCTATAAAAAGCGTTTGCATTAAACTTCGTTTCATATAGTTGTAATTAAGAATAAGGATGGAAACCGCCTCTGTCTTCACATCTTAAGTGCCTTCAGAGGATACTGTAGGTACCATATGGCAGACTAACTACCATTATGCTATATTTTCAATGAAGGCCACTTCCCTTTCTTGTATATCTGAAATTTTTCCCACAATCCTCAATTATTTTTTCTCTAAAAACGTTTTTGTGTTATCTGATATTACAAAAACCAAGCGGTTGATATGTTTGAAATTACGCTTATAAATACTAGAAAATCCACACGTATCTTCTATTAATACTTCAATCAAAATTTACTAACATAACAACAAAAAATAACATTCAATTTGAAGTTTTTTGTGGTTATTGATTCTGAATCGTAGTCATTGATATAACCACAATACATATCCAAAAGCCGAATAATTGTTTCAGAATGAAAATTAATATCTATGCGTGTAGGTGCACACGGATAGACCAGTAGCATCTATTCATATCACCAAATATTAGGTTCATTCACGACTACACTCGATGTCAAAAAGCACCTCATTTCTGAAAAAGTAGAAGATATACACCACTGGATATAAAAAGCTGTTAGTAACGTAAGATTTGTTCCAAACAACACCGATTCGGCATAATATGACAGGAAAGCTACCACTATATCATTCTAACGTTGAAGCTGTCACGTGAAGGCAATCAATTTCCAACATATTTTAAAAAAAGGAAAACAAACAAAGGTGCGCAGATGTTGGGGAGGAGGTGGGGTTAACTGAGGGCAACTTTATTTTAGCTCGGTCTTTTCTTCTTTCTTCAGCAAGAGCATCAGACTCTTGGGTTCTAATAACTTTAGCTGCTCGTGCTCTTCTAGAGCTACACTTTAGGCCAGGTTTACGCCCGCAAGGCATGTCAAAAAAGATGAAAAATTAAACTGGTGCCAGAAACTTTTAAGCAGACACAAAATAATAGTAAAGTGAAGAGCAAATAGACATCTATACTAAATAATAAGTTTTGTATCTAAACGAAATTTACTAACAAATCATACAGAAATAGACTGCGCAGAAAGGACAGCTTGAACAACCGACGTAACATTACAGACTACCACACGCATCCGTCTGTCTGTCACCATTCGATTAGTTCTCAAAACTTCGTGACCAAAACTGTTATTCATACCGAAAAAATGACCTGTCTCCTTCCTACAGATATAAAGTATTTCCTTGACAAATTCCATCATTATCAGTATAGCCATTTAGTCGACAAAACGTAACAAAAAGAGAGATAGTTAATTCCACATTTATTATATTTTTAGTGCAGATCACACACACACACACACACACACACACACACACACACACACACACATGGAATAAGAAAAACTGACCGTCCAGGCGTGGCTCATACGATCAAAAACAATCCTTAAAAATGTTTTCTTCGATCGGAATTTGAACCGGAGACCACGGTCCAAACATTAGTAATCGAGCGCGTTAACCACTGAGCTACCAGCCCACTATGAGGTAAATTACTACAGAGTTTTACACATCCTAAGCGTCTGTCTATCGCCGTTTCGGTAATTTTTCAAAATTACATGACAATATGCACTATTTATACTAAAAGAGTATCCTATGTTCATCCTAATGCCAAATCGTATCTCCTTGTCAAATTTCGTCACGATTGTATTAGCCGTTTAGCCCAAGAAACGTAAGAAATATACAGACAGCGAGACAGATAAACAGAGTTAGGTTCGCATTTATAATATTAGTATAGATTTAGTGGCAGCTGTTAAACTGAGTTTGGAAATTACAGATGTAAATTTAATAACCATCAAGCAAATTAACAATATTTTGTTGTTAATGTTTGTATTAATTGTAAATTTTCCTCCATTCTTGTCATCGGGCAGCTGTGAAGGGTTTCTCAACAAGACGAATTTGATGTTTTACGACGTTAGACCAGAGAATTTATATTTCGTATTAATAGGAATACACACAAGATACCATAGTTCTATTGCTATGGTTTCAGAATTACATTTGTCGTATATACGTTAATATATAACTTCCGTAATAGCCAGCTAACAGGCAAGCATAAATTATTTCATAACAGCATACTGAAAAATTATAGTGTATCGTTGGTGGTCAAAGAGGATAACGAAACTGTTCTGAAATGTTCCAGTCGTCCATCTTAGATTATACTATAGATTCTTGTAAGCTACAATCTATTCCATTTCAAATCTATAACAGTACTGTATACTACTACATGTTTTTGAAAGAATGATTGAAACTTACTACAGGAAAGGATAGAGGGGACCAGAATGAGATGGTATGGACATGTAAAGACAATGGATGCTCAGAGAATCCAAAGAAAAATCCATGAAATTAAGATGCATGGTAAACGACTCAGAGGAAGACCAAGAGATGGATGGCTGAAAGGAGTGGAGGAGTGTGTACGGAAGAGAGGAGAGGACTGGAACAAAGTGGTGCCAGAGAGATGGTGGGAAGAAAGAAGCAAATGGAGAGGCTTGCGCATGAAGCAGACCCGGCCAGAGGCTGGAAACTGTTGAGGATGATGAGGATGATTGAAACTTACTATTTTGAGGATCCTGATTTTAAAACTACTTTGAAACATGTCAATCGTGAATAGAATGAGGCAAAATCAAATTTAAGTATGGATAAAATAATAGTTCACTTATAACTGTGCCGTCAACATCGATCACAAAACTGCGATATGCCTTCATCTTAATCAAACCTCATCGTTTCTTCCGGGATCTAAATATTTGTAATTCAACAAAGGTTACAAAGGTTACACAAAATTACTCACTATTATACTTTTTATCTACTTAGTATCACTGGTTCACCAACATATGGAGCTACGTGTTCATTAATTCACGGCATTGTTTCGTTGAGTCTGAATTTTCTGAACGTAACAGGAGACAGAATCTTATATTTAAGTCTACTTAAAATTTATTTCTATTGTTACAAAAACAACATGTTCATCACTAGACCTGTTCCACATGGACTAAGTCGCATAAAAATGCAGTAATGAATAAATATCTACTATAACATTATAAATGCGAAATTAACTCTGCCTCTCTGTCTGCTTGTTACGTTTTCACGACTAAACGGCTAAACCACTCTTGATGAGATTTGCATGGAAATAATATGTATCATTTGGAAGGACAAAAAATATTTTTTGTTGAGATTAATAAATTACATTGCCATGAAATTTTGAAAACTAACCAAACTGAGACTGACACTGATAGCGTAAGTTTCTGTGATGTTATATCAGTTACTCATACTTTTTTTCTCTCGCATTCAGTTTGTGTTTGATCAGTTCAGAAATTTTGTATACAGACACATCTTATTGTATAGTATCGATGTGGGTTCGCACAACACCAGAGTATTACATTGTGCTTACGTAAAATTCCAGGGATAGACAAAGAAGACAACAGAGGTATACTTTGAACAGACCTGTTTTACCCACGGGCAGTTAAACGCAGCTACGTCACGTGTTTCCATCCCCCAAAGGTTACTTATCTCATAAAAGTACAGCGAAACTAAAAAGTTATATATAAAACGGTACTGACATAATACATCCTCAGAAAGTGAATAAAAAAAATCTGCTGGACTGGAGGAACTGTGGTAGGTATTCTCCCAAAGTTAACACCCTCCCCCCTTTTTTTTAAAAAAAACATGATGCAAATTGTTTTTTTTCATGAGGCAGGTTCAATGGTAGAATGGTATGATGATGGCTTCCCCGTCATATTATCCCAGCTCCGCGCTTTTTCGGACACCTTTTCATAAATTACAGCTTTATAAATAATTCCTGCAATAAAATTGTAAGTCTAAGCGTACGAAGTCGCGGGTAGCAGCTAGTACAGTAGATTACGAGAATTTTATAGTTGTTTGTATGGAAAGACTTAATAAAATATCAACACGTTTCATGGTCGATGCGAACTGCTTAGTTTATAAATATATATTAGCATGATAAGATTAGGAGATAACCAGGTTAATACTGTTGCGCGATAAAGCGTGGAAATTTAAAGTGTTTTAAACACTTGAAAGATCAGTAATTGCGTGATTAACACAGAAACTCATGTTATAAAACAATAAAAATGTTTGATTGTTATATCAATACCGATTGTATTTATCCTCCAAATGGTGTAATGCAGAGATCACCGTTTATATCCAATTGTGAAAATTCTGAGTCTGTAGGCTCTTTTGCGTACATCTACATCTGCATCTATACTCCACAGTTCACAACTTTTGAGGGTGGCAGAGGGTACTAAGCTCCAATCCTAATTCTGTGCATTCCAATCCCGAACAGAACGAGGAAAGAAAGAATACATTAAAAGTATCAGTAGGGCATCTTATTTGTCTAATCTTATCCCTTCTGTTATTACGACCTAAATAGGTTGGCGGAAGAAATAAAGATTTTCGCATATTATCCAACAAATTAAAACGAAAACGACGTCGTCTGTCCGCCAAACAATCCCAACCCAACCCACGTATCAACTCTGTGACTCTTTCGTAAGGACAATAACTAGCAGTCACGAATCGAGTGGCTCTCCTCTGTACTTTTTCTAACGTGTCCATCAATCCCTTGCGATAAGTATCCCAAACTCCACAACAGTAATCCAAATGCGGACGCACTAGTGTTTTGTACGCTATTTCCTTTGTATGAGCATTACAACTTCTCAAAATACCACCTGTGAATCGTAGTTTAGAATTAGATTTGCCTACGACGGAAGTTATGTGCAAGTCCCATATCATGTTGCTTTGTACTGTTACGCCTAGATACTTCAGGTAATCCACCGTGTCAACAACTGAATTGTTAAATTTGTACTCGTGAGAAAATAGAGTCTTTTTGTTACCTATTTTCATTCCCTGCACTTTTTGCAGTTAAGTGTAAGCTGCCATTTATGGCACCATTCCGAAATCACATCCAGATCGCGCTGAATTTCTAAGCAATATTCAGAGCACCTTACTTCCCTATATATAAGTCCATCATCAACAAACAATCGCATCCTGCAATTAACGTTGTCACCGAGATCGTTTATAAAAATTAGGAATATAAGTGATCCTATTACACATCCTTGAGGAACGACTGTGTTGTTTACGATATTCTTATAACAAAACAGTATTATCAGTGGAGAGGGATTTGGGAGCTGTTATCTGACATCTCTCTTGTTTATCAATCGACCCACATACCGTTATCGGATAATATTATCCTGAGCAGTTAAGAACAACGAATGGCTTATTAACTTATTAAGGTAGTTTCTTTGTAACTAAATGCGTGCATCCAAAAGTCAGCTGTTTTACAATAAAGCTCGGTAGGTTTATCTGCCGCGAGCACCGTAGTGTCTGAACCGAAATGCTAACTAGATGGGAGGGCTGAACTCAGAAACAATGTGGCGCTGTGCGACCACTCGATTGCATAAAGCGCTTTTCCATTCGGCGCGTGCCACTTCAAACAGTGCCATTTTGTGACAGAGCAGCGGACAGTCGGCTCGCAGAATAAATTACGGAGAGCCCCGCCAATTGTGGAGGGCTTCGCAAACACGGCTCCAGAACCGCGTCCTGACCAGAACATATCAGGTGTCCGCCTCGCCACTTCGCCCACCTTGTCGACGTGAAAGGAAAAGTTTGCAAACAGTTCCGTATCCTCCTCATGAAGTTCAAACACTTTTGCCACAGCTGAATCAATAGCGCAAAAACCACTAACTAGTGCGATCGCATTTGGAATGTTTTGTGTTGTCGCGCAGTGGAGACGAAGAAGGTTGTGAAACATTTATCAGAGGTACAGAGACAAATCACGCACATGCCAACTTCCAACTAAGGTCTCTTCAAAGTCTTTTGTTATGAAACTCACGAATAATTAATGCCTGTGCTATAGACAAGGTTCTTAAGAAATAAATGATGCTGTTTCGTAAGCTACGTAAAATCATTTCTTAATACTGTTTTCCTCCGCAGCTATTGATATGAAGAAAAGAACATTTCCTAGTAGAATGATCTGGATATAATATTCTGTCTCAAATTTCTTATCCTAAGTAATGCACATCATTACAAGCGAGTGTCATAGTAGTTCCTTAACTAAATTTTTTAATTTTCTCACACAAATTTTACTAACCCGCATCATTGGCAGAGAATGATAAGTCACCACGAAGGAGTCTAGCTCCTTACCGCGGTTAGCTGTGTAGACTCCTCAAGTCCTGAGATAAATCTATAATTTCTCCGCAGGAACCATTGAGTAACGTTTTAACAATTTTTTTTTTGATTATTCGTCCGTCGAATGGGGGCGAAAGACTTTAAAGCTCCCTGAATATGGTGTTTTGTAGTCGACATATAGTGTATTTTACGTGGTTATTTTACGAATATTATTAATCACAGTTTGTATTATTTGGCAGACGCGAACATGTTCTGTATCCGTAATGTGACCTTCAAAACATGCTCATATACTGTATTAGCTGCGAGTCCTCTTAAGGAACACATCACATGGCATATCTTTTTTTTTTTTTACTAATGGCTTTACGCCTTGTCGACCGCTCAGGTCATTAGAAGCGGGATGGGACTGGGGACAAGGAACGGGAAGGAATTCGGCAATGGACTTTTTGAAGGAAGCATCCCGGCATTCACCTGGAGTGATTTGGGGAAACCATGGAAAAACATAATCTGGATGCCCGGACGGGGATTCGAACCACCGTCCTCCCGAATGCGAAGCCAGAACGCTAACCGTTCACCCACCACGCTCGGTATGGCATCTATTAACTAAACTATATACTTGTATAATATAATAACTTTAACAGTTTGGTTCAAATGAGGGTAATTTTCAAAAGACACATAAGAACTTTTGAGACACAAGAGACCTGGAAGCAGGTTTTGCAAAATATAAATACCGCCGCCAGTAAAACTAATCTTTTTATTACTTAGACAAAGGGTCGTTCACGAAATAAAAGGTAATAAATTTAATAATAAGTTCGTTTTATGGTGCTAAAGTAGAAAGTAATCAGATATTTCAAAGATGCAGGTTCTAAATGGAAACATGCGTTAACAATAGTTTGCAGCAACAATAACTAAATTAACATTCCTACAGTCCTTGTCAATTCAGCTCGTTAGAAAAACATAATAAAATTAACCCTAAATCCGGGTAACGGGTAACAAATAGAAAAATAGCTCATAATATCCGCCAGTTTGGCAGCACGCGCTAAAGCGCCACCTCACTGGAGCGGGGATGCAAAACGAGACGAGTTTCACGTACCGGCCTTTCTGCGGATTATAAATGAATTTCCTCAGTCATTAAGGAGAATCCTCGTATCACCTCAATCACCTCCTCATAAACCTCACATTTCACAAACAAAAATACAGTTATATAAGACCGGAGTTTTTCCCGGTGTCTTGGCGTCCACTAGGGCCCATATAGACAAAAAATAAATTAAAAAAGTTAGCTCAAAATCCTCACGAAACAGCGCGAAACAAATTAACAGGCTTTCAGCAGTCCGTTGGCTCAGTGGTTATGGTGTCTGACGGAGAGGTCGAAAGGTACCCGGTTTGAATCCCTGTCTAGGCGGGGAATTTCATAAGTCTTTAAGTCGACCTTCACCTCTGGCACAGCTTGCTGTGTAATATGCAGTACGCCATAACGCTTCCGTTGTTCGGATTCCACGTTAAACTGTAGGTCTCATGAACCAGCTAGGATTGCAGGGTTAGGTTAAGGTGGCTACGACAGTAGCGGAATGCGCAGCAAATGTAAACCCTGTCGCCAGGTCATTACGACCATACGGAATTATTATTTACTAGTGTAAGCCCGTGACTTTTTTTGCGTATCGTCACGGGTCTAGAATAGTTCCAGTTTTTACGATGAAAGATTATGACAGGTTGATCTGATCTGGCCAAATATAAGCTTGACCTGTGTTGCAGGATGAATAAAATCTCTTGAGCTTGAAGAACTCAGAAGCATTAATAGAGGTAGGTATTAAACACGAACAGAGACGATTGCGCTATCGTGTAACTGTTTCAAAGGTCATACTCTCGAACTTGCATAAATACGAACTTGACTTGTATTTGACCCTCAAAGTTCACTCCGCAAAATTTGAAAAAAAAAAAAAAAAATCCTGTTTGCTTCGATAGCCTCACGTTGTTTATTATTGAGACTGGGCAAACACTCATAATGTAAACATTGGTCATAGTATCTGTGACGGCCAGAGAACTTAATACACATTCCATATTATGAAACAGTTGAGCAACTCCGCAAGAAATAAGTTGCCAGAATAGTCGATTCGGTGATACATTTGGTCTGATGTCCACTTAAAATAACCAAATAACTGACATACAGCGAAAATGAATAAAGACCAATAACGAAAGTGGTCAGTAAAATGCCTAAAAAGCAAATAAACCGTAATGCATAAATTTTGGTCAGGCAACAACATTAATGAAAGTTGTAATTAAACTGAAATTTATCCTAAGCCGAAATGACAATTGGCATTCGTGGTTACAGCAGAGACTGAATGATTTTTTTTTAAGTTGCTTTAATTAGTAACATGTTACTGAAAAGCAGTGGAAGTAAAAATGGGAGTGCCGCAGGGTAGCGTATTGAGACCATTCCTATTCATTATTCTAATGAATAATTTTGTTGATTGTTTACTATCTGAAATTAGATTGTTTGCAGATGACATAATGCTGTATAAAAGGATCAAAACGATAAACGACTGTAAACAGTTGCAGGGTGATCTGGACAGGATATCTAGTTGGGTTGGTAAACATGGGATGAAGATAAATGCAAAGAAGAGTCAGCTAATTAGATACACAAATAAAAAACAAAAGGTTAATTATGAGTATAAGGTGGGGAAAGAATTGCTTGCTGAAGACTTGAAATGTAAATATCTTGGCATTACATTTGATAACAAGCTTAACTGGGCAGGACACATTGGACAGGTGGTAGGAAAAGGTTTCAAAATTCTGCACTTGTTGGAGAGAGTGATGAGGGGATGCACGAGAGAAGTAAAGGAATTGGGTTACAAAACTTTGGTAAGACCATTGCTCGAATATGGTAGTGTAGTATGAGACCCACATTTTGAGTATCAAATACAAGAGTTGGAGAAGGTGCAAAGAAGGGCTGCTAGATTTGTTTCTGGAAATTATCGCAGAATGCAATCAGTGACAGATATGATAAAGGAGCTGGAATGGGATTCATTGCAAGACAGGAGGAGGATGAGGAGGGTAATGGGAGGGTACAGGGCGTATACTGGCTATGAGGCATGAAAGATATTGCAGTAGGTATGAAAAGTAGTTCATGGAAGGGAAAAGATGACCATGACCATAAGCTGGCACTAGATTTCAGGCACTAGGGTGTGGGAAGATTTTCGTTTTTATGTAAGGGTGTCAGGGATTGGAATGAGTTACCAAGGGGAATGATGAATAACCTACCGAAAACGTTAAAAGAATTTAGAGTTAAAATTTGTAGAGGGCAAATGTAGGTGAGTGTAGGATAGGGGGAAGATGGGTGTGTAGGGAAATTGCCACCGGAGCGTGTGCTCCATTGCAATTAAATTAAATTAAATTAAATCCTCGTTTTTTCAGCCGCAAAATTTATCAATATTTTTTAACTATGAAACGCTATGAATAGCAAACTTAATGAATGTATTATGGCAATTAACTTGGTAGCAATTGCTTAGTTATTAAATTGTAGACGTAACCACGAATTCCTTCTAATGGTATTTCTGGTCGCTGTTTTGTGAGAGAAGGCTGACACGTGACACCGTTCTCCAGCCAATAGCTATCGAGGTGAGTGGGCTTTCAAACTAATCCTAGTATTCGTTTCCAGCCAGCGGTTAAGAACACCTCCTGAATTCACATAATGTCAGGAGCATACCATTCCTTCGGCCAGACACGGTGTCGTCTCGCCTTCCCAAACTAATCACAAATCAGAAAACGCGAAGACATTAATGTCTATCATATAATCTAAGGAACTATTTACAATCCCTCTAATGATTTACTCCATTATAAATTGTGGTGCGTAAAATATAAAAAAAAGTGTTTCTATTACAATAACAACACCAACCACATCCTTTTATACAATACTTTGTCCTATTCAAGACGCAGTTCTGCGAAACTAACACAACACACCGATCCCAGTTCGTACGCAAGTATCTTTCGATTATGAGACCGTGCCTCATCAATCCATGTAGCTGTCTGGCGCATTTTTGTCCTATTGCTCACAATGAATTGTGCGAATAAACTGTCGATGAACCCTAATTTCATAATGTCGGACGAGTGATGAACAGCGTAATTTTAGATCTGGCTGCGGGAAACTTTGAACGCGACGTTTAGTCTCTTCCTAGTCCATGTAAATGTCGCGATTAATTAAGTACCACCTCAGGTTACAAGTATGAAAACACGATGCAACAACTGTAGATAGTACGTGGAAGGAAAGAGATGATTATGACTACAAAATTCCGTTTGATTTCACGCAGCGGTGAACGAGACAATTTTCTACTGTTTGTAAGGGTGCACGGACTGTATTGATTAATTAATTAACATCTTGTTAGAATTGTCGCCCAATCTCATTACTAATGATAACTCGAAGAATACATTTAACATCAATTTTATTATTATTTTTTAAAATTTTATTGCGTGTATCTGACAACAACACTGAAAAATATTAACAATACATTGTGCCCAAAAATAGTTCAGGAATTACTACAGCTTGCGTATGACCCAAACAGACTGACCTCAACACACGCTACATGCTGAGCGTTCTTTAAAATCGAACAATTCAGAAGTTGATTTGGAACGTCATTAAAATTTCTATTGAAACTGGTAGCAATCCGATAATGGACATACGCCAAGCCAACAATGAGACAATGTTAATTTGCTTATTAATAATCTACCAATTATAAAAACTATTGAATCAGTGCTGAAAATGTTTGGCACATAAATTATTTGAAAGATTTTTGGAATGATTTGAATATAATGAACAATTCATATCGCCAGAAAAATGAAATGAAATATTGTGCAGTTGTCACTGATTAAATAATTCAGACACGGTGCAGGTAGTCAAAAAAGTGTATGCGACTTTACTCCACACGTCAAGGTTGAAAGCGAGCATTAAATAGACCGAATACTCCAAAGTTGCACTGTGTCACCACCTGTGTAATAGAGGAAAGGCTGGAAACTTCATAAGCAGCAGCGACTAGTAGGGGGCATCACTAGTATTCGGGACACATCGGGTTCTGCTTCGTCACTGAATTCTTAGTCGTCTTCCAAACAGTAAGAACGACCGTTGATGGTGGTTTAAATACAGTCACTGTTGATGGATCCAAATGAAAATTAAAAAAATCGTTATTGCTACGATCTATATACGTTCTTATTCTGTCCGATTCCTTATTATGGTGCTTGCTTTGCGAAGAGAGTACTTCGTATCATCCTGTATCTTACCAGCAGCATTCACTGACACTCTTCCGTTCTGACGGCTATCGTCTCCTGATCAAGAATCAGTAAATAATATTCAGTATCTAGCTTCCACTGCCTCTAAATAATCTTAAGAGAAACTTGTTTTGTTTCTTTAATTTTTCGCCTAACACCTGGAAAAGACTCACTTATTGATTTCTCTTCCAATCACCACTTTCTGGGGAGATAATTAATTGAAACGAGAAGCCACTGGATTCTGTGACCATCAAATACTCTTACTGGTTGAATCTGATGACGTGACGTACTAATAAAAATGATCTCTAAACACAGTCCTACCAATTTATTGATGATATTTACCAACATTTCAGTATCTGTTGTTACCTATCAGTCTGTGGTGAATTCTAATATCCTCTGCCCGCAGTTTCAATCAGCAAAATTCTCTGATTCTCTCTTGTGGCAACTTCGGGGCCATTATCTCACGCTGTATTTCTTCAAGTAGCAGCAAAAAACGCTTTGCATTTGAGATCTGACAAATCATAGCAAACTGTAGCCTCAAATTGAGCAAAGCGGTGATAGTTTTAGTTCTCATTCACTCTAAAAATAGTTTTGTTCAAGCCTAATTTTTCTGTTAGCGTTAATAACAGCATTAACCTCTTTATGTCAAAAATTAATGTTAGTATTTTATCATTTTCACATCTCTGACAAGAAACTAGTTATCTGTTGCCACTGACATCTATCGGCGACAATAAATAGGGAAAAAAACCCACAGCAGAACACATTATCGCTGCTGATACAGCATTCTCTCTCTCGATATTGGTTATCTACGGTTTGGTATTTGTGAGTTAACGTATAACAGAACTCTAACGGTGGTAAAATTTCATTTTAATGCAGAATTCTGTCAGAACAAGTTTGTGTTTCGTAATCTCAGTTATCTTTTGATATCTTGTAATTTGAAATATGAATTCTAGTCTCTGAGAAAAATTCCCTAATCCAGAAATACAAACTCAGAGTTAAGATATTATTTAGAGCAGATAAGAAATCTATTGTGCTCGGAACTCTTAAATTTAGAAAATATTTTCTACTAGTAAAAATTGTAGACGCGTATGACTTTGCTGTTGAATATCTTTGAAGGATCCGACCGCCGAGTGACATTTCTTTTCGATTTGTCGCGCATGCGCACTCTTGTAGCGGCTTCATTAGCCTGACACAGTAATCCTACCTGGTAAAGGTCGCTTATAGTTTAACGTGGAATTAAAACAACATTACATTACATAATGGTGAAGGCTGGGAAAAGCGCACGTGAAAATCTTAGCCTAGATCGGGTTTCGCACCAGGAATCTTTGAGTCTCAATTCAGACGCCTTACCCAGACTATCTAGGCCGCTCTCTTATAGTCATATCTCTGTCGAGGTGAATAACGCAATAAAGCCAAATGGACAAGTGAGGCCAAACTGATAGTGTAGCACTAGATCTGTCAAAGGCTTTTGACAGAGTGAGCCATAAAATGGTAGTAAATAAAGTAAAAAGGATGAGAAAGTGATTTCCTGGCTAGAAGAATTTTTAAAAGGTAGAAAACAGAAAGTTATGGTAAGAAATGCAGTATCAAAGCACGTGGAAGTAAAAATGGGAGTGCCGCAGCTTAGCGTATTGGGACCATTGCTATTCATTATTATAATGAATAATTGTGTCGATTGTTTCCTATCTGAAATTAGATTGTTTGCAGATGACATAATGCTATATAAAAGGTTCAAAACGGTAGAGCACTGTTAACAGTTGCAGGGTGATATGGACAGGATATCTAGCTGGGTTGGTAAACATGGGATGAAGATAAATACAAAGAAGAATCAGCTTATTAGATACACAAATAAAAAGCAAAAGGTTGATTATGATTATAAGGTAGGAAAAGAATTGCTTGCTGAAGACGTGAAATGTAAATAACTTGGAATTACATTTGATAACAAGCTTAACTGGGCAGGACACATTGGACAGGTGGTAGGAAAAGGTTTCAAAATTCTGCACTTGTTGGAGAGAGTGATGAGGGGATGTACGAGAGAAGTAAAGGAATTAGGTTACAAAACTTTGGTCAGATCATAGCAGGAATATGGTAGTGTAGTATGGGACCCACATTTTGAGTTTCAAATACAAAAGTTGAAGAAGGTGCAAAAAAAAAAAAAAAAAAAAAAAA
The DNA here is from genome assembly GCA_031002005.1 of Vandiemenella viatica. Lineage (NCBI taxonomy): Eukaryota > Metazoa > Arthropoda > Insecta > Orthoptera > Morabidae > Vandiemenella > Vandiemenella viatica. The sequence continues at coordinate 168,118,032 of JARYHS010008074.1, read as the reverse complement.
AAAAAGGCTGCTAGATTTGTTTCTGGAAATTATCGCGGAATGCAATCAGCTACTAATATGTTAAAAGAGCTGGAATGGAATTCATTGCAAGACAGGAGGAGGGTGAAAAGGGTCATAGGAGTGTACAAGGAGTATCCTGCCGATGAGTCATGGAAAGATATTGGTGTAGGTATGAAAAGTGGTGAATGGACGGGTAAAGATGACGATGACCACAAGCTGACACTCGATTTCAGGCACAAGGGTGTGGGAAGATTCTCTTTTTTAGGTAACGGTGTCAGGTATTGGAATAAGTTACCAAGGGAAATGATGAATAATTTACCAAAAACTTTGAAAGAATTTAAAGTTAAAATTAATAGAGGGCAAGTGTAGATGGGTCCAGGAAAGGGGGAAGATGTTTGTGTATGGAAATTGCCACCGGAGCATGTGCTCTATTGAAATTAAATTAAATTTTGGCCCAAAGCACTGATTCATATGAAATTAAACAAAACTTACCACGTGATCTCTTCAACTTAGTGTAGGAAAAAGTTAGCAGTTTTAACTTGCAAAAATGATTTACCCCAAAATTAGGTTTGAAAAAACTGGACATGTACTTTAAATTCGAGCCCATCAATACAAATTCAGCCAACAAAATTTTAATCTCACAGTTTAAATGCCAGTTGTTTGATTACAACACAGCGCACCATGTTGTCATAAACTGATACGAGCAAATATATCTTTTTGTGTGACTTATCTAAATATGCAATTTATGACTGAATTAATTGAATTTGTTATCAAATGAACGTGAAACGGCAGAATAAAAATTTAAATACTAATCTAGTATTCTACTGTAAGTAGGAAGAATTAGCAGTATTTTTCTGGTATTGACACCACAAATAATAATAATAAGAAACCTACAACAATTAAAGCTGAGAGTAATCATTTCTCCATGAATTTTAGTGGATAAAATAAAGCCTATTTGAAAAGTTCGTATGAATACATGTTAAATTCTCAAAACTTTTGTACTATAGCAAACGCGCATGGCATTACTGGCGCAGAAATCCCGAAGGATTGTTCGGTCGCCACGTGATAGATTTCGAATTTTCTGCACCTTCCGCCTCTGTTGTGATTGGACATACAATTTAACGTGGAATTCGAGCTACGGAGCGTCCAGGGAAGGCTCATATAATCAAATACAACTCTTAAAAATTCCTGACCCACCGATATTTTAAAGCGCGACCGCACCTCGAACTTTTTAAAGTAAGCGCCTTAACCACTAAGCCACCAAGGCGCTCGCTTATAGAGTGATGAGAACAGCAGGGAAGTGGTCTGGTAGCTCAGTGGTTAAGGTGTCTGACTGGAGAACGTAAGATTCCAGGTTCAAATGCCTGTATCTGTAGGGATTTTGATAGACCCTTAACCCGACTTTAACCTCTGGCACAACTTGCTGTGTAATATGAAGTACTCCAGAACGCTTTCTTGGTTTGGATTCCTCTTTAAAGTGTAGGTCCCCTGTACCTGGTAGCACTACTGGGTTAAGTAAAGGCTGCTAAGACAGGCCGGAATGCGCAGCCAATAGAAACCCTGTCAACAGGTCATTACGACCATCCGGAATTATTATTGCTATCAGAAGAGAAGAAAAGTCAATAAAGATACGTGTTAAATATTAATGGATTTACAGTCATTGTAAATCTTACCTAGAGAGCATAAAAATTCGACTTTATGCGTATTAGAATGGGTTAATTTTGTAGGAAGAACAAGTAGTGTTTGTGTGGGGTATCCGTCGCATTAGAACCCTCATGTCACATACATCGTTCCGGACCACCAGGATAGGAGAGGCGGTAGTGAACTAATCCTAATTACCAGATTGCGTACCAAAGTCAAAAGTTAACTCCCTTACGTTTCCGCATTGCTTATAGAGTGACGGCATATGACACTAATGATAATGATTGTTCCGGCGGATGGGAGCGTTAAATTTTTAGTTTATTTCTGAATAGTTGGTCTAAATGGCCCATCACCGGTTTTCACCTTCTGACTTCATTCATAGCTCATCCACAACAAAAAGAAACCACTACTCTTAATGCACACATCACCTCAGTCATCTTCACATACAATAACTCAAATTACGGGAAACCACTACAGTAGCATCGTCCTTGTGACATTAGAGATGTAAAACCTTCCATAACAACGGTCAGTGCCTAGATTCTATGTATGTAACTATAGTAGTTGTTTTTAAATGTGGATAGAGCAGTGAGTAAATTTAGTCGCATCAGTTTCATACACTCCCTCAGTACAAGTCCAAACGCTTTATTGAATTGTACTGTGCTATTTTCGGAACGAATATATTGGCTTCATTCTCACTAAGTGCACAGAAGTACATATAGAACTGGTATGAGATGCGTATTCACGAACGAACATGAACATTGATAACGTAAAAATCGCGGTATTCTTTGATTTGCGTTTCCACGTCTTACGGTTTCTTTTTACGACATAGTGAATATGCAACGTCAATATAATATTTATTTGCTGTAATATTTGATTACTATGTTAGGCCCTCAAGGAGGTATACAGGATAAACAGTAAACTGAGAGCGAAGTGCTATGAAGCATCCATAAAGCCGCCTTGCTGTTGGGAGTTGCTGCAAGCGCGTCTCATTTTAGGTCTGTTCCGGAGCCGTGTGTTTATGCACGCAACCTCTTCCCATAAATAAGTATCTACGAAACTAGGACACAAGATAGCAGCGGCACTAAATAAGCTTTCGAAAAAGTGATCGTAAAGTTTGTGGATTTATTTTTTACGGGAAAGTCGTAGCTTTTGGGCTGTAACAGTTGGAATGTGAATACAGAATGCGAAGTATCGACACAAGGGTCTTCGTTGTCAGAATATCAAGAATGCGCCACAGTGCCTGCTTTCTACATGTGGGACCTTGTTTATTTTTTTAAAATATGAGAGTTCTATTCTGCGCATTCGTGGACGGTTGAGCAATCAAATAAAATTAAAAAGGAGAGAACATTCCAGGTAGACTGATTTTAATCTATGCCTTAGTTAACCCCGAAGATTATTTTTTTTAAAATTTTGTGAATATGTAAGTTATGTGTAATCTACCAATGTGGCTGCGTGCTTTAAGGCGCCATCAAACTTTTTTATTTTTGCTTATGGCGTTACGTGTCGTCGACGTCGAGATAGTTAGAGATGGGATGGGACAGGGAACAAGAAACGGAAAGGAATTCGGCCATGGCCTTTTAAAAGAAGCGTACCTGCATTCGTCTGGAGTGAATGAGGAAACCATGGAAAACTCAAATCTAGATGCCCGGACGGGGTTTCGAACCTACGTCCTCCCGAAAGCGAGGCCAGAACGTTACCGCTCACCCGCCATGCTCGGTGCCATCACACTTGCTTGTGGTGGTACAACAGGACCAAATTCGAGTCCTGGGCTACGGCCGTCCTTATTGCGGATTTTAGTCGGTTTGCCGCAAAACCTTAGCCGAACGCTTGACGATTCTCGAATCTCCTTCTCATAACCTACACATTTGACACACAAAGATATAGGTATCACATAGAATACATTTTAGAAGCTTAGCAGGCAGATGGCAGCACTTAATGCTCCCCCAGTAGAATAGGTTCTTTCCGGTAAGCGGGAAGGTCAGCAATCTGGTACTGAGGCAGCCGTGGCTAATACGTTTCACACCCTTAGGCGCTGATAATGATCAGTAATCACTAGCCTAAGAGACTTTATAAGTTCATTATTGAAAATGGCTGATAAAAATATATGTTTATGGAAAAGAGTTCATAAATATTATTATTAGCTCACGAAATTTTTTTAAGTTCACAGTAAATGTTGAGGAAAGACGTGACAGCTCCAGTTGTAAGGCAAACTGGAGTAGCCTTTGGAAATTGCAACGGATCCAAATGTTTTCAGAAACGACCCACTTCTTAAGCTAGTTTGAATGTATTTGTTTTAATTCATAATAGAATAAACTACTTCACATAAAATCTTTTAAAGGAAAGTTTCCGCCCTTAAAAAATAAATTTCATTTGTTAAGACTTTGATAAAACTGTTTTCGTAAGTATCAGTATAGTATGATGAAATCGTGTATAAAATAATAGTGCGTAGAACAATTATAATGTTAAGATTTGAACCTAATATAGTTACTTCCCTGAAGTATTTTCAAGGTATGTACAGAGTGTTAAAAAAGTATCAAATGTTTTAGGAGGTGATAGTACGCACCAAAATAAGACAAAAATGTCTAGTAAATATTGGGTCGCAAACCACAATTCGAAGTTAATAACAGGTCCGCAATGTGACTCCCGTCGACGGCAATGCATGCCTCAGCCCTTTGGATTAAGAAATCAGGTATTCTTTGAAACTGTCCTGGTTGCTTCTGTACGTCTTCCATGCATGTCATCACGTACAGGACCAACCAAGACAGTTTCAAAGAGTGTGTGATTCCTTACACCGTGGGTTCTACTACTTTTATCGCTTTTAGGTTAGTTTTTTACCCATGTGTATATTTTTTTGTATGGTGACAACTAAGCATTACCCTCAAGCAGGTCCACCGTAAGCCGGCGTGCAAGGCGTTTACAGCACACGGGCGGCACATCGAGGGGAGCGGCAAATCGATTGATCTACAGTCACCACCCCGCGATAGTTGGCACTCCATTGTCGCCGCGACGAAACTGATGTAGCTGGCGACCTTTATTTAGCTCAACTGCTGTTTCAGGCGGCCGGCGACAATCGAGGTGGCAACAATGGGGGCGGTAAATAAAGTTTGAAGGGGCGGCAATCCCACAGTTTTTTGACCCGGTTCGGAAATCCTCTAGATCCACCACTGGCTGTAGTTGGACAGGGGGCGGCATAATCGGCATTTCACACGGGTGTTCAAATAGCTAGCGGCGGGCCTGCCTTCAAGTAAAAACGTATCACTAGAGACCGTATAACACGAGTTGAGTAATGAGAACGTGTTTTTGGTACGAAGATCTTAGAAAGTAATTTATGTACAAATATAGTCTGAGCATTCCTGCAAAAAAGCAAGAGACACAATGCCTTCACTTCTGTCATACTTCCTACAACACACACTGTGTTTTATGCGATTCTTTCATATGTTTATTAATAAATGTTCGTATACATTATCTAGGTATTATTGTTATCTTATATATTGGATAATTGTAATGTAGTGCTTTGAAAGCTGGAACGAGAAAACAATTTTATTTATTTATCGTATGCCTAAGCAACTAATGTCATATATACAATGTATACAAGAACATGACATTCAAAAATCAATGTCCAGTTGCTGCAGCCAGTCTAAGAAGGAAGTTATAGCACAGATAACATTTTGAGATATTCCATCGCACGTCCTTAGAGAGCAGTCCTTAATGATGTGCTCCACAGTCTGGGAAGCAGCTTCGCAGTCACAGACAGAAGAATTCGGAAGTCTGCACTTATAGAGCATGGCGTGGCCTGTTCTTAGGTGGTTTAGTTTAACCCACAGGTCTTTCTTCAAATGGAAACTAGGAAGTCCAGTTGTAGAGTCTTCAATATGTTGGTGTTTCTTAGGTGCGGAGTTCCAACTTTGTTGCCATTTTTCATTGACATTAAAATCAGATTAATCATTCCTTAATGGATTCCTAGATTTCAGATGAATGGGGGATAGTAAAACTACAAAATAATAATAATAATACAAAACCAGCAAGTTCATCTGCTCAAAACCTCATCAAAAAATATGGAAAAATTGAGAGAGTCCCGTACTTCAAGTATTTGGGAGGAGGAGAGTAAATGGAACAGAAAGTTCATGTGCGAACACTTAGGAGAGCCTACGGTAGAACCTACAACATCTACAATAATTTTTTTTATCCATATACACAAAAGTCAATCATCACAACACAGTTATCAAACCTGAAGCCATGTACGCAAGTGAAACTTTAACACTGCGCAGGAAAGGTGACCTAGAAAACATACTGAAATATTATCGGCCCGGAACAAAAACAGATAACGAATACAGACTTATATATCGAAAAGCAACAGAAACATTTTCAAAGCTCGTGGTGGACATCAGGAAAAGAATAAGATTTTATGGACATATTCACAGACTCCCAGCAACAAGATTCATTCACAAAATTGTGACGTACATAGGAAAGTTAAGAACTATGCCCTGGGTCCAGTAGATCAAAAAATACTTAGAAAAAGGTCTAAATCAAGGACAGACAAAAGATTATCGAATTGAAAGTACCACCGAAGAATGAATTCACTGAGACACCGGGGACGAAGTGGACTGAAAAAAGAAAGAGAAGCCACGGAAGAAAAATGAGAACTGTATGGAAACTGAGACAATTGAATCGTTAAGACTTTGCGTGATCTGACAGTGTCCAATTGCAGATAATAATGATAATAATAATAATGCAAAAGTTAGTGCACCTTAGGTACTCGTGCTTGATATCCACCCATTTGGATTTTTATACTGACACGACGCCCTGGAGAAGCCGGAAACTAAAACAAATGGGTGTAAATACGAATTATTTATGGCTTTTTCATTCCGATAAAAGTTTCTGATTTGCGAAAACGTTAATTAAAAACGTGAGCTACATTTATCAGGTTCTTAACTAAACCAAAAACTTTGCAGATCCATACCAGATAATATTAGAAAATCGCGACATTCTTCTCTGGGATGCTCGTTTAATCTGAGACGTGTCCCGAACACAAGTTTCTTTGTCAGAGGTCGTTCCACGGCAGCCGGGTATACGTCGCGGCGGCACAGAATGTTCCTCCGTGTTTAAGGAGCGGCGCTGCGGAACTCAGTGCACAAATGGAATTTTTGATATATTTACAGAGGCGAGCAGCGAGCCCCGTCCCGTCCCGCGCACAGTAGATATTATGTGCTTTATTTATGGCGGGGTCTCCTTATTGATTGCCCGAGTTTCCATACATATTAAATATAGCTTGTCGGAAAGACGTGCCCGAAATGTAAAAACAGAGCACGCAGTAAGGGGGAAAGCTTCTCGCAGCAGGGCTCACTCTGGCGTCTTCCAGTACGAACGCGCTCTCGAGCCTCTGTGTAATATTTCGCTTATATTCGCCCGGCAGTCAAACTCATACCGCGCCTTGCGCTAGATTGCTCCAAACGAAAAAATCTGATATTGTGGCATATATATACTTTTGCTTTGTCATCAGCTCGCCCTCCCTAAAAGTATCACTCAAAATCGCGACATATTTAGGATATCCCATTTAAACTTGTTTTAGTTTTCTAAATACTATTATTAATATTTCTAACATAAAAATTAGGTACTAAAGTTACACTCTCGACATGCCTACCAGTCACAAATACAAAGAATAAACTTTTTTAAGAGACTATGGAATTTCAGTTAACTTCCTTGCAAGTTATATTCCTTCTCCGAATAATGGCAAGCATGACTGTCTCCTATAAATGACAATAAGTATTAATACTAAAAACCATGCAGAAAAATTATAAACTCAGCATTTGTTTTTCTTTAGTTCTGAATTGATTGTCTACAGTTTACCAAAAAAGCATTTTATTTTTTTAAAAGAACTGATCTGAAAGGAGACATTAAATTTAGTTATTTCACATACACCGTATGTCTTACCCAGTACATGAAAACAGACAAAATTTTCTGAATTGAAATTGTATTGTTGATACTACTGAGTGTCAAATTGTAGAGGGCATATTTTCCGTGACTAACATAAAATGTAATGTAATGTCTTCAACATTAAGATACTGTGAGGAGTTGTAATGAACAGCTGTCACAGGGGAAGTGTCACTTGTCGCTGCTAGTTCGCCACTGTCTCGAATACTATCTAGTGACTGCTAATAACATCCACCACTACATCATTGCAAGGCCATCTTTTACGGCGACTTCAGCCGGGCCAATATGTGCGCGTCTTCCCTAATTAATTTTGCTCCACTGAATGTCAAGACCGAATACTTGGGAGGGATATCTTGTGGGCTGTCCTCCCTAACTGAAACTAATAGCCAGGAAGCAATTTCTTTTTCAAGGAAAAATGGATATTCCAATCTTCTACCGGATTGCCATTGACTCATTCGGAATTAACGCTACATCCTTCTAAAGACACTGACTTTAATGTGCTCAGGCAGTGACACTGATCAATGACTAATAGTAATACTTGCTACTTCGATAATTATTACCGCGTTAATGCTACATTTTTTTAAAAATAAAACTTATCCAATTGTTCAGATATATTATGGATATATCTGGAAAAATTTCCAAGATCATAGCTTAAAGATATTAAAGTTGGTAACTGACAGCTGCGGAAATTTGCAAGAGGCTCGTAGGAAGCTATTCATTATTGCTGAACATATTTAGAAAAGCCACGCATACAGAAATACAATATTCCTAATAATAAATAGAAACAGTTCAATAACTTTCTTAGTCACATGCTCTAAAGTAGCTGCAATGAGCAATTACCTCGCAGGAGAACGTAAATATAATGAAACTTAACTTTGTTACGTCATTATCAGGAGATACGTGTTTGAAATTACGGTAAAATTAATGTTACGGGTATACGTTTTGCTATTGTTGCACTACCACTCTCATGAATAAAGAGAACAACTAAAATTAAAGTCTGAGTATAGTTTCTAATTAAAACTCGCAGTTTCTTTGATTCAGTCCACTTTTATATCGTCTTTAAAGTTATTTGTTATTAATATACTTATTTATTTGATACTCAATAGAACATATACTTGGATAATTAAGCATTATTAATGATTTATTCTTGTTTTCAAAAAAAATTGGACGGGTCATATTTATAATATTAATACTATACATAACGCTTATTAAGTTTTTTGTAGTTAACGTGGGCCTAGAGAATACGTAAAAGTTCCACGTAACATGGGAATTTGAGAAAGTATTTAGAAATATCATTTTTTACAAGTCCATGAAGGAATACCTCAGCAGGGGTGCTTAAATCGAAATATAAATGAAATTAATTAAATAATGTAACCGTAGATTTCTTTTCGGCCGCATAGTTCGTCTAGACGGTTCTGAATAATTATTATGTGTATGTTAAATATTTTGTTATTAGCTTATATGGCGCTAGAAACTTAAAATTACTTATTTGATTTCATCGTATGACCTATAAATATTTTTTGTTAGATAAATATATTATTATAGTTTTCTTTATTCAATTAAAAACCGAAAATAATAGTTATCAATTGGTTGATTACTATAAACCTTGACATTGTTATTCGTATTAATGTCAGTAGTGAATTATCAGAACCATGCACTGCAGCACAGGCGCTATAAAATTTAAGGTATAATAAAAGTCTATGGAGTGTGTTACATTACAGTGGAAAGAAAGAGCGTAGTAATTTGACACAATACTGTTGTGGTCAAGTTTTTTTCCCCCGTCACTCATTATTTACAGCTGTAATTTGAACTCCGTACCTTTGTGTTGGCATCATTTCCTGAGCTGTTTTCTGCTACGCTACGTTTTATTTCCTTTATCGCAAAAAAACGAAGTAAGTCCTAAATGTGTCCCATTTAACTTTCTTACTGCTCATAATGACAGAACTATCTGCACGACTTTGACGTGATACATTTTATTGTTTTTATCCCATTACTTCCAAATAATACACAGCATTCTACAATACGTGTTTATCCTCTTATTACGCCGTGCTTGAGAGTTTTTCTGTGATCTACCGAAGGATGCATTTTCAAAGAAACAGTCAACAATATTTTGTAAGAAACCAGTTTAATCAGTTGTCGATAACTGTTATTTCTTTCGTTGTTTAACAGATTTATATGTGCTTAAGCCATCCTCCAAAGTAGTTTTCTTTAACTTTTCTTTCGTGGATAATGTAGAACAATCATTCGCACATTGGTATATGTTCTGTGCAAACGCTTACCCATATTCTTTGATCCAATTTCTACTGATCAAAATAATCCTTCCCTTGATGTTCTGTTTACTGTTGACACTCCTTTGTTGTTAAATATCTTCTCTACTTTTTCTGCTTTCCGCATCTTTCTGCCACCAGCGCTATATTCCACATAAACTTCTACAATAAATAGAATGATACATCGGTTGTAACGTCACTTTAAAAAAATAACCCCTTTCTCTTACGAAAAGCCTTACGGTTATGTTAGTTTTAATTATAATTTTTTTTTTGGTTATATTCTAACTTGTCGCGATCAGGTAATGTCGTCTAATTTTTTTCTAAATTTATTTTTTAATATTACGGTAGCATATCAGTCTTTATAATTCATTATATCCTTATGTTTGTAATTACTACAAGCGTCATAAGCTCACTTTTTCTTATACTTAGCATTTGATTCTTTTCCAATAAATGCTTTCAAATGATTACATTCCGCTAGAAGCTGTTATCGCTATATTATAGTTTCTTGGGAAAATTAGTGTCCGCTGGACACTAATTCCGCTGGACACTAATTTTCGTCCAGTTATTTCTATTGAAACTTTAAATTCGCTTCCGGCAGGTGTTATATCGCATAGATTATGGAAAGTATCTTTATTGAAGAATTTTCTCAACACAAAAGATATTACATTTATTTTCATCTTAAAGCATATATTATAGACATAAATCATTAAAACAACTGAAAAATATTCGAGTAGAAAGTATAAGCATTATTCTTAACAGTTCAACAGTATCTGTTATAAGACTTGTAACAGAGAACTAGCCAATTTTACCGAAAACGAAACATCGCAGCCATGTTGTACACATGGAGGAACAGCAGGATCATTCAGATCTCCGTTTCGGCGTTTTGACCATCCTGACTGCAATTTTATTAGTTGGTTTCACGTAGACAGCTAGGGAATAGGGTGTTGGTTTTCACACTCCATCTATATAGATACCTACTAAACAAAACCAATTTACATAAACTTTACAGATTTTACATGCAGATAGTTTCACTAACTACGGTCCCTTAGGGTAGATAATCATTGACAACATCGAATTTACAAGGATTGAAGCCCAAATGTAAAATATACAGCACACAAAAGAATTAGATTTTATGTCCTCCAGTCTACGTCTGCCCACTAATGAGTAGCGTTCAACGTTTGAGCAAGTTCCCGCAGGAATTGATTCAGCTGTGCTCAACTATGAGACTGGGATCGGGAGCGGAACTGACGATTTGAACTTCACTGAAGCCAAGCAGTAGGCGTTAATAATTAAATGACGAAATACTCAACATATTTATTTCCCTATCTTCTACGAGTTAAACCTTGATAATTCCAATATCTGTTGCCAGTAGAAGTTTAAAATTTATATTCCCTAAGACTACTATCTGCCGAGTGACATTTATAATGACAAAAATTTTCCACTTCTGATACTTCTGTGAAGACATGTCAACAAAATGATCTTTATTACAGAAATACCTAATAGTTTATGCTGAACATTCGAATTCATAAAAAATTCCTAAGCCACATGGTATTTCTATATGACACCGTATATATAAGTGCGGTATATCAACCTTCTATCTATAGATGTCACTGCAAGTGCTTCGTGATTTCCTGTAACTAATCCAAATAAACTATAGAACACAGGAAGTAGTATGCCTACTTATTTCCTTTTTTGTGCTGAATTGCTAATGTTCTCGCTATTTCTTCTTTACGTAGCTTAGAAATAATTATTCCGTTTTTAACGTCAACCTTGCTGTTACTTTTAGCAATTTATAAAACTGATTTTGATCGGAAATGATGAATGCTTTCTTAAGGCAATCCATTTCTGCTTCTTCCATATACCACGCCAAGTTGTTACTTGATTTAGCGTTCCAATCTATATAATAAAACTGAAGCGGGTTCTTAGTACAGAGATATCATTGCTCTAATACCCCTTTTTAATAATTCGATTGGTTCTTTTTTGGTCTATCATTACAAATTAAATGTTGAAGATATCATCACGGATACTCTGAGGGCAAATATTTAGAGCTCTGCTTCAAAAATGTTTACTCGTTTGAATATGATGTGTTTAGAACTGAAGATATTAGATGTTATTTCTTTTACGTGTAGATCACCAACTACAAGTTATTGTTGGGATGATAAATAGAATAAAAACTGACATTCGCATGTATGTTTGTATTACAAAAGCTTAATATTAGAACTAGTTGGCAACTGATTGTTGTCTTTTGCGTGGTTTTTTAAACGAAATCTGAGCTGTTTGTAGGCAGCTATTTGTATTAACGGTGATAACGGACTGGTTTTAATGTTTGTTGTCTTGAAATTTTTCAAATTCAGATCCAGGAAAATGTTACACAGGGAAAGAAAACACATGTCATATCCCTGAATTTATAAAAACATTTTCCTGGAATAATGTGTAAATCAACGAATGAAATGAATATTCAGGCAAATATTGTACTGAATGCTTTTGCAATCCTTATTAAACTTTTCTCCATTATTACACTGCCTGACAAAAATATGAAGCACCCAGAAGGGGATAAGGAAATGAAATGAAACTTAACGGGTTGAGAGGATTTATGATGTCACCTCAGTGATTACAAAATCGAGTCAAATTTACGAAGAACTTGGCAGTATGAGCCAACTCATCAGTGTGAGGTTGCACCTCCTCTGACTTAGATGCATGCAGTGATTGAGTTAGGGAAGGTGTCATACAGCCGTTGTATCATCTCCTGAGATAAGCGTTTCATGTATGATCGCACTGTAACCGACTTCCGGCCCTAATAGTGATTTTCTGTGCTGGATCTGATTACAGACATCCATATGAAGCTGAAGGCGGCACCACACGCTTGCCAAACCTCGTCATGCCGTCACATACTGAGACGTGTGGTTAGGGCGTTTGGCTTGGCTTGTGTAGGCTTGATCCGATGTGGCTGATCCGATCGAGTGTCGGTTTTTTTGGCACAAATCAAATAAAGTTTGCAGCAAACGATTGAGAAGCATCTACACATTTGTGCGGACTTAGTATCGTTTGTGCACTGACGACGGAAAGACGTGCGTTCCTGTTTGTGCTGGATAGAAGTGCTTCAGGAAAAACGAATAACTGTCCCAACAAGGATATTTTACAATTCCTCGAATGTTAATATTCAAAATCAGCATAGCCTATGTGGCAGAAGTTATCATACTTTCCAGCTGGCTCATTAAAATTTTCTTCCATAAATTCTCTGCAATAAAAAAAATAAAATGGATAAATACATTATAATATCGTTAAAACAATAATTATTATAAAACTTTAACTATAATTAATCATTTCATATAATTATATTAAAAGCAATTCATACATGAAACTATATATTAATCATAGTTACATGAATGAAATTATAATATAACAATTTCCTGCTACGATTTTTAGGGATTTTTAACATACGTTTTCTTCTTTGCAATCTTTAACTTTTCCTTGTTTTCTTTTAAATTTTTATGATAAAATAGGTTGTGCCAAACGTAATGGACGACACAACGTCGACGTTCCTCAGGCTTACTTCTCCAAAATATACAAGCTCGCTCGCAAGCGTCTGGATGTCGATGGGTGACCTCCCAAAATTAAAAGAGCGTTTGTGGAGGCTTGAAGTTTGCGGCAAGTGCCAAGTGTGTGGACCCGGCGTAAGGTCCAGTCAGACAACTTCTTGATAAGTCTCAGAAAGAAACAAATGGACTTGTGAAACAACTTGATGTCCTGGGACGCAGTATTCGTGGCGGAGTTGGCAACTCGCCCCCTGAGTGAAGTGAGTGGTAGGCAGCCTGCAGAACACATTAGGCCGGTTGATGCGTGTGTTACGGGCTGCCTAAATGAGCTGCTAGACCGCAGCCTCTCAGGCGTAACCAAACTTCGACCAGCTGACCGGAGCTTCAATACCGTAATACCTGTGAGAGAGGAGCAGCAAATAATTTATTACATTTCTAGTACCTGTAGTTGTGGTTCTCATGTTTATCACTTTACACCCCATAGTATGAATTATTTTTCAATTAAGCGGAATTTCCAGCTTTTCTGTTAGAAACAAATGTCTACCTGACTGAAAATTACCGCGTGAAACGCAGGTACCATTCTCTTTCAGTAAGATGTTTAATGTATTATACAAGGACCATGTTCGTTAATTATACACGTAAATCAGTCAGAGATGTCAAAAATTGGAAAAGCGTCGCGTTTTAGTCCCGCTTTGCTATCATTTTGCCTTTTTATCCCCTTAAAAGGCTTATTCTCACAGAAGTTATGATTGATCATTCACAATACAGTCAACAATTACTTGTTCAATTTTTGTGAATATTAGATATCAAATAAGAAATGGCCTAAATTAAGGAACCCTTTTTCTGATTTCAAGAAACAAAACCAATCCGAAATCGGTTTGTTGGGCAGAGATCCGAAGTTAAGACGACTGGAAGCGGTGAAACCACTTTCCTCGATTTTTCAGCATCTTGAACGATGAAATACGAATTCCCCCCAAAAAGTTTCTACAACTTAGCTTTTGTAGCTGTTTTTCTGTTGCTCCTGTTAATCAAATTTTTTGGATTTGGCTCTCCGTATTCACGTAAATCATAATAAATGTTTTATATTACCCCGTAGATAACAAGCAGTGAATTTGGCCTTAACAACAAAACAGCACTACGAAAATTTAGGAAGTCCTGACAAATAATTTTTAAAAAATTATAATCATCTGGCACTCAAACTAAATAGTAGACAGGCACCATGCTATCTCAGTGAATGATGTTATTACTTCCACAATACTGAAACTCTCTCTCAAACAGATAACTCCATTAGCAGATTTCTCCATTTTATTATGTCAAAAATTGCTTCCATAAATAGGACTGAATGTTTATAAATATGTGATAGAAACAAACAGTTTGAAATATATTGAGTGATAGAATTAAACGTTAAAATAAACTATAAAATTGGTAACTATTAATGAAAGAAGAAAAACTCATCACTGCAGTATCATTATCGAATAATAAATTGTGCATCATTCAATGAAAATGTGAAGCTTCAACTTCTAGACGACAAAGAATGATGCCATTAATGACTAAAATCATTCACTTAATATTTAAATCAGATTGTCACAGAAAAAAACATACAAAATTATAATTTGCTTACATTCTAACGAATGATGTGATTAAAACGTGGATATTTACATTTGAAGCATCTTAAATTACTAATATTGTGTAATATCTGCCACTCAAAATTGAAGTTACAATTTGAAGCTCAGGGTCAGTATGTGAATCAAGAGTTCTGCTACGGACACCGTCAAGAAATGTCAAATGTTTCGTTCACGTTGAAAATGGTGATTACTATTAACATCCCATTTTGAAACGATTTAATGTAGAAGAGCGGTGTACACGCAGTAAATTATGCGATCAGCAATATTCAATTTCAAAACGATTTCATGGCAAACACCCAATCAATTGGCTTTTAATGTTAGCTTCTCTCTATTTGTGGTCCCCGAACAGCAAAGAACCGTTTGTTTTTGGCGTAACTAATTGACGGTACATTACTGTACGCATAATTTACTGTACCAAATAAAATACATCTGAATGTTCTCTCCTTCCTGTAAATATCTCTGTCATAATCACAAATTCTAATATGTGTGAGGGATTCACAGACAGTGTAATAACTGCTAATGATAAATAAGGAAGAAACCGCAAATATTTGTGAGCACGAAAGAGTATATGTTCATAAGGGCAACCTTGTGTATTTTTTTTAAAAAAAACAATAAGAACATAACAACAGCAGAAGGTGGTTTCATACCGTCTTGTAATTTGTTAGCAAATTATTTAGTTAAAAGAATTTTATGTCGGGAAACACAAAAACGTATTCCTGTAGTGGAGGTAAACACTTCAGTATGCAAGAAATATGGCGTAGTGTAATTGATTTATGATACTATGAAGTTCTTTGCTCTGGGTATCAAAACATTTGAATACACTCGTACATCAAAATAGCCATATGTAACTAAAGTCTGAAAATTTGGATTTCAGATTCCATTAAAACAGTATCACACATGAATACAAGTTTTCAGTTTAAAAAGGGGATAAACATTTTGCCGAAACAAATTAACATACGAGAACCAATAAGTCCATACTAAACAGTTAATAAGAGCTGGAAGTTTCGTGAGAGTATTTATATATGACTTTACCATGATCCAAAATTATAGTTACTCTCCCAAAAACAGATCAGAAGTTTGGTAGTTGATAAAATTCTCAGACATTGGGTCTCACAATAAAATTAAGAAATTCCTGCCAATGAAAGTGATATACACGCTGTATTCATACATGAATTAGAAATAATACATGTAAGGTTAGAAATGACTATTTTCACACACTGGCACACATTTCAGTCGTAATGGAGCGCTAACACTTCCTTCGTAGGCAAAGAACTCAGGGACTGAAATCAATTAGTCAGAGATATGCTGAACAACTTACCTGAAATAATTTATATTAAAAATACTTGAAATTCTAAAATAGAAATATAGGGAAAATGATGCCAGAATATATGCTCCATCACAGTTAGATCAATTAAAAAATATTACTCAATATCATCCCTGTCACGTTTGAAGTAAACATTCCTCTGTAACATACTGATATACGAGTATTATGAAACCTCACCTAGTTAACCAAACAATGTTTCCAAAGCTGGTTATAAGTAAGAAGTTACAAAGTTCATTGTCGGGCCTAATAAACATACTAAAATTATGTTAGGATGAATTTGGATCGTCTTGAAGGTATGAAGTTAGTACTTAAGTTTATAATGTTACCTTTCCAGTGAATAATTATCAACTGACATTATCTTGGTAATAAAACTAAAATCATTATAAAAACGATACTATGAATATTGCATTGGTTCATTAAAGACTTAATAAAACTAATTTGTAACTTTATTTACTGCATAAGTGATGAGTTACATAGTGCTTTATCTCAAAGATTCTCTTTACTCGTCTGTTGATCTGTAGGGATGCGAAGTACCTGTATGATTGGTGTAGAGCAAAATCTTACACACACAAAATGCAACACATATCACACTTATAGTGATTTAGAATTTGAAGGATTGACTGCTGTAGATATGTTTTTCGTGATAAGGAAAAAAAAGTGACCGACTATTTGGATATGTTTAAATCAGTATATTTGTTGTAGATGAAATGTTCTCGGGAAACTAACCCGAATGAGAACGTTATAACGCCGACGTTTCAGCGGTCGTAAACTCTGCCACCATTGGCAAGTTGCGGCAGAAAATATAACCGTCGAAACGTCATGCTTTACAAACGTTCTCAATCGGCTGGTTTCCCGAGATTATTTCATCTATATACAACGCCGAGAAAGTCTCCACTCTTATATAATACATTTGTTATTAGTATGCAACTGGAGTGCAGTGGCAATGTACATACAAACTATTGAGTACTGGGAGATGGTACGAAGTACGGTAAGAAACATAGGGTCTCAACAGTGATGTGTCTACATCCCAAAATCTTCAGGATTAGTGTTGAAAGCGAAGCCTAGGTCGAAGGTGTCCTTCATCAAGCACTCGAATTCTGATTTGGCGCCTATGTGGCATGTAGTAATGATGCAATCACCACGACCATATTTTGCTACTGCGTAGAGTTCATTATCTTCATATTCACATAGCTCCGGGATGGATCGAAGCAGCTGAATCATCCTTTCAGTATTAGCTTTGCCTTATCTTGCAGTATTCACGTTGTTAATAACATTAGATTCTTTTTCGACTACTCGTAATTTTTAACTACAATGGTGTCCAAAATTAAAGCAACAAACCGCTATTTCTCCATCCTGTGTCTAATTCACGATATAATCATACAAACTGTCAACAAATGTCTGTACAATCATGTTCTGCACGGAAGATGGCATTCTGGTCATCGTACAACCGTGCCAACGATGACGTCAAGGCACGTATAACACGGAGTAGTGTTTGCTGAGTAGTCCCACACCCACAATCGCTGTGTACACATTCACAGACGGTGCAGTATGGCACAGAGAAGACGCCTACCAGACTCTCTGCGGTGGAGAGGCATAGGAAGAATGGAACTGATGTAGCACAATGGCTTAATGTGAATCTTTTTGTTGTTTCTCGGATGTGGCGACAGTTTATAGAGACCGAAACTGTATCCCGAAGACCAGGGCAGGGCTAACCCGTGTGACATCAGAAACAGAAGACCTTTATTTGGCTGTAAGGGAACGACGGTACCGCATAAGTACTGCATGGCAACTGGCATCTGACCTCGCAGCGTCCACTGGAACAGTTGTATCGAGGCAAACAGTGTACAGAAGGCTTTGGCAGAGTGGCCTTTATTGTAGGAGACCTGCTGTATGTGTACCCCTGACGTCTTCACAGAAGGGAACGTCTAGAGGGGAGTCGTCAACATGCCAACTGGACGGTCGGACAGTGGACCAATATTATTTTTGCAAATAAGTCCCAATTTGATCTGGAGAGTGATTCTCGATTGATTCGCATCTGGAGGGAACAAGAAACATGATTTCGTGGCCGAAAAATTGGGAAAGGAGACCGATATTAAGGAGTATCCCTAATGGTGTTGGCAGGGATAATGACCGTTATTGCCTCAATATGAGATTGATGACATCATTCACAGCATGCCCCGTCGTTTTCAGAGCTGTATTGTTGCCGGAGGTGGTCACACCCCATACTGAACACATTAATCAGTTGTCGGAATTGTGTGCAAATCCGTTAGGTTGGAATTAACGAAGAACATGTTTGTCTGCCGTATGCACGTTGCAGTTGTTTACGTTCTGTATTCTTTACATAGTTTCTATTGTTTTGTGGCAAAATAAACGCAACCTTTACAAATTTAGTTTGTTGCTTTAATTTAGTACACCAGTGTATTTTTACTTGTAATCTGCAAAGGAAATGATTATTAGCTCTAAAATTTTGATAAATCATGGCTGCTCCCTCTGTTTGGCTAACATTTCGCGGGATTGTGTGACTACGCGAGGATCGATGACTTTTCCAGCTGTTTGGCAAGTAGTGATACATTCGCGACAGAGAGAGCTTTTGGTGCAATGTTGTGGAGCCTAAAAATGTTACTGGCCTTCTGTCTTAGTAGAATGTGCAAGGTGTAAAGATCGCAGGTTTATGTTCCTAAGATGGGTGAGCCAATGATCGAAGAGTTAACTTTGGAAATTTAATTTTAGCCAATAATAAAAAAGATATGTGACTGTGGGAGAGAAGGATCATCTCGCTTCAGCTGACACGGCCAGCACTAAATCAAATTATCGTGTTTCATTGCTTACCGGGAGATTCTGAATGATTGTTCGACCGCAAGTTGACAGGGTTTTCGATTCGATGCGCAATGCGTGGCTAACTAACCTAAACCCGGTAATCTTACCTGGTATATGGAAACTACAGCTTAACCACGGAACCATTCTGGTGTACTTCACATTACACAGAAAACTGATCCAGAGGTGAAGCTAGTGTTAAGAGCCTTTGAAACTCCCAACCGTGGCAGTGATTCCAACCGAACACCTTTCGATGCTCAGTCAGATGCCTTAACCACAGAGCCAATAGACCGATCATTCGGCAGTAAATTACTCTCCATGCGTATAGAAGAAGAAGGCTCTGCGTTTTAAAGACAATTTCAAGGAATTGATTTCCTTTCATTTCTCCTAAGGATATTAGCAGTAGTCGCAATTGTCGGGACCGTTACAAAGTAATGATGTTTATTTATTATTTATGTTTATTGGCTGTAATTCTAGTTACTTTGACTTCTGTACGCCCAATTTGACACCGGAATTTCTTCGATCGCATGAGTCTAATGTTACAGCGTTGTTTTTAAGCATACTAAACTTTACGAAATCAGAGGTTCGCAGCTCGGCTCCCATAGCGGTTTGATTACGTCAGTCCGGTAAGATTGAATGTGAAATATAGAATCGAAGAACTATCCAATACTATAGTATTCTTACGTTTAACGTGCTGTTCATTCTCAACGAGCAATAGAGAGGGACCAGAGAGAAAAATATTGCGATGCTCACGTTCTGAACGTAAGGAGTTGAATTTTAAGACATGGTAACGTGAAAAATATTTCCATGGACAAATTCATACAGGCAAGCCGCAGTTTTTCCCGTCCTCGCTACCAGATACAGGGAGGTATAGGTTCTACTGGACGTGCTGGCCACATTAATTATAATATAGCTAGATCTCGCTAGTTTGCTGAATGTATGTTGGAATTGTATTCACTTTAAACCTAAGAAATTACAGATATTACACACAGTTACATGATGCACAAATTGATTGAAACGCCATGTATTCTCCCAATACAGACTCTAGTGACAGCAACAGAATGCTGAATCCAATCACAGTAGACACGTGCATAGTGTAGAAATCATGTGAGATGGGAATACAGAGGAACGGATGAAATATAAAACAGTTGTGCGTCTGTCGTAGTCTAACGTAACACTTTGTGTGATACATATTACTGAAAAAAAACTTTTAGAAATGCTGCACACTCTGTTTCAATTGTAGACCTGATTTGCCCCACACCAAACTTGATACTCCTACTTGCATTTGCTAATTTCAGAATTAAATTCAACCTTTCTTCCACTATTTTGAGCAAAAAAGTGATTAATTTGCACTGTCTTGGATAGTGAGACTCTACAGACAGAAGTTGGAACTGTTAGTTTCTTCCATAAGGGAGTGATGTCTTTATTCCCCACCAGCACGCAACAGAGTTCTGGTTAATGTGACTGGTGTGGGCACGCACTTCACCATAATGCTACCCTCTATTAGGGCCAGCGCTAAGATTCTCGGGCCCCGGGTAAGCGTTCTTAAGCAATGACGTAATACCGGTTGGGGCCCGTTGCATATTCATCGGATGGGACTCTTCATGAGGGCAGATGGTAGACCTTTTTTTCGGATTATTGGGCCGCGAGGCCCCTCCGGCCGGTCATCGCCCCCCACCCCCACATCCATCGGCTGGTCCGGGGTACCTCTATCAGAACAGATTAATTCTTTGATGTTTTTCTAGTGTGACTATTCAGGACTGCGGGGGCATCAAGGACCCAACGAATCCAGTTTGGGCGTCTGTTAGACGGGAATAGGGCACGTGAAAATAAATACATTGCAAAACCAGACGGCATATAACGAACGTGTTGGGTAAACGGTAACGTTCTGACCTCACATTTGTGAGGAGGTCTGTTCGATTCCCTGTCCGACGTTCCATATTTGGGTCTTCCAATGTTTCCCTAAAACACTCCAGGCGAATGTCGGAATAGTTTCTCCAAAAGTCCATGTCGAAATTCCTTCCCGTTCCCTGACCCCAGTCCTTTCTCGCCTCTAATGACGTCCACGTTGACGGTGTGAAAAGTCAGAAATAAATAAATAAATAAACAATAAAAAACAAAAAAAACCCGAAAGAAACGAAAAAATGAAAAAATAACGAATGGCATATATTATTTTTGTCTCTAATTTTATTAAATAACAACACACGGGTTCGACACTGAGAATTTCTCTGGGACAACCATCTCACTGTTTGTTTCCAATACCTGTTCACTTATTGCACACCACTATAATCAGCCTCAATAAACTTTGGATATCACCGTACTCAGCCCCAGTTTGTCTCCATACACCTAGACAAGAAATATTTTTTGGTAACGGACGCTTTCGAATGTTACCACCTAGCAATGCGATTAAAGAGCGGAATCCGAGTAGAAGACAGTGGCTTTCAGCCTAGTGCAAAGCACAATTTGCCGCACGCAGTACGTTCAGCTGGAGAGTAGCGATGTGGTACGATAAGTTCATGCCACCTCCTGATTGTCTGAAGGCGCATGATAGGTAGAGGGGAAGGAGCGTCTGGTTTCCAGCACGGTGCTTACGGGAACGACGCTCTCGATGTCGTGAGGACGAGTCGCGCACGTGATCCGCATGGAGGCTGGCGCTAGTCCGCCAATGTATGGTAATGAAGCCGTTGGCACGCCCCGCCTGTGTCGATATCGGAAACCGTTGCCGACGGCCGGCAGTCGGTCGCCGTAGAGCTGAATTTGTCTGCCGAGGAGCCTTCCTAATGGGGCCAATCCGGAGTTCAGTATCTGTACCACTGTCCATCTTCACTCTCTCTTCACTGGTCGGCTTCCCGTTTAACTACTCATCTAGAATGGAACAAAAACAACGGCATCGTCTATTTATCGTGTACTTTTTTTTACCTATGGCTTTACACATCGTAGACGTCGAGGTCGTTAGAGGCGGGAAAGGATTAAGGACAAGGAACGGAAAGGAATTCGGCCATGACCTTATGATGGAAGCGTCCTGGCATTTACCTGGAGTGATTTGTTGAAACAATGTAAAACAAATCTGGATACCCGGATGGGGATTCAAACCACCGCGCCGTCCTCCTGAATGCGAGGCCAGAGCGTTAACGGCTCACCCACCACTCTCGGTTATCGTATCTTTGTACCTCTGAGTGTTTGAGCGAAACGTATGGTGCTAGAATTTGTTCCACTGTCTGGAAATAAAGTCATTTTGACAGCCATTGGAACCTTGGTTTTATTTACCTAACATTACTTCTATTGTAGGGGGACGAAGTATTTCATTGTAGCTAAAACCGAAGATGGAAGACTGCATACAAAGTATTAAATTTTCTGAAAATTTTGGCTGAAAATGTACTTAAAAAATCCCAGAAATATCATTATTTTTATAAATGGTTTTGTTTATTTCGTATTAAATTTTTACATATGATGATGTTGATGGAATGTATCATTATGATGACACATCAAGCATAACACAACCTTAATTCATAAATATCTTGATAACCTTGAAGGAATTTATATTAGTTATCAAAAGAAATGGTTTTCGTAGTATTAATGATTGTTGGGCCACCACCCAGGTTAATACAGATGAATTTTAATTAACTGTGAAACTTTAATTGTCAGTCTTAACATTTTAGAGATGATGAACCACCTTTACTTGTGACAGGGACTCGACCTTCTGCTAAGCGTAGTCTGTGTACGGCGAAAATTAACAGCCTCTGGTGAATTGTGCGTAGATGTCTGGTGCCAGATACCTCCGGATACCTACCATAGACTTGTAGAATTCATGCCACGACTAGTCACTGCTGCGTTGCGTTCCAAATGTGAACAAACACGCTATAATGCCGGTGTTCATAATGTTATGGCTCATCAGTGTATATCAGACTACACACACAAGCAATCCTAAGTACGTAGTTCAGACGGTTTTTTTTCTTATAAATTACGTGAATATTAACAGAGGTCACTTAAAGCTCCAAGACTCCATACTTTACAAACAGAAAAACTAAGAAACACATTCGTGCAGATTTCGCATACGAATGGAAACATTAACTACCTCCGAACAGGTTAGATTAGATGGTACGTTTTTTTATTTTCTCCTTAAATATGTTGTCAGTTAGACGGAGATTGGAAACCACCCCATTCTCACACATGTTAAAAAAATAAATAAACGTAGGGAACAAAGTACCAGTCTTGGCCGCCGTAGCTTTCCAGTTCATTATGGTAAAGTTTTAATTCACAAGGCAAAACTGGAGGGTGTTAACCAAAACTGTGTCAACAAAAACCAAAGCTCTAATGAACAGATATTTCATGGTATCCATACAATCAATTAAAAAATTGAGAATATTAACCAAATATTCGTCTTATTCAAAGTACTAGTAACAACTTTACACAGACGCTTAAATATCTTCCAGTTCCTTTTTCTCTAACTACTCTGTTTTGGAGTTAGGTTTCTTCAGTCTGGCGCGTGAATGAAAACGTTTGAGTCTGATATTCTGAATGAAGCAGGTTCGAATCCTGTCGTGACAATTCAGATTTATGTTTTCCCTGGTTTACCAAAGCAAATGGTTTCTTCGAAACCCCTTGGTCGATTTCTTTCATCTGCCACGTTCACTTCCAATGACTTCAGTGTCGATGAGCACTGAAACCCCTATTAAAAAAATGGATTCATTAAAGACTCATATTTCAAAATCACATTATTTTCCGAAATTTTTTTAATAATACTAACTAGAGCACATAGAGTAATTACTATTTCATTAGTATCACTCTTCATAGTAAAAGCCAAGTGACCTTCATGACCTCTAGCATTATTAAAAAAATCAAAAAAACTACTGAAAGTAATAAGGAAAATCTCAGTCCACTGAAAGTTTAAACTAAAAAAGTGAAATGGGCCGTTTTTTTCACTATGTAAACAGTTAGAAAACATAATCTAATAATCTTCATATAATAATACCAATAGTTACAGGAAATAAATCCCAAAACTGCAAATGTTTGATCAATTGCAATATACAACATTTGAGGTAACGGATATATTTTCTGATAAGCCGCTTTCTGCGTACAAAGAAAAAACACGACACAAAAATTTTGTATGGTGTAAAATGTTCATCTACAAACTGTGTGTCTTGGTGTAGTTATTTTTTCAGTATCCAGTGACAAAAATTTCAGAACAATTCTATTAGTACCTATTTCTTATGTTTATTTTTTTTTAAATATTGAAATTATAATAAAATATATATTTAATTTATATGAGTTTTGTGTAATATAACTGATGAAAAGTACGCAAATATCTGTTATTACCTCAAAAAAAAAAAAAAAAATCTGTATACAGATACCGAGCTCTGCGCTGTATTTGATCGCCACTGATAAGTTTATATCGTTAGTAGACGGTGCAGTTAGCTGATTGGTTATTTCAGTTTTCAAGCGCATCCGTGTCGTGTTCGTCGTTACTGATACAAAAATTATTTGCTCTCTTGATAAAAATAAACATTTCTATGTTTTGGAGACAGTAAAATAAGAAATACAGCAAACACTTTTCTCAAATGTCTTCCAATTACAAAAAAAAAAATTACTATTACATAATTAGCAGAAACTTGTATTTTAATAACTGCGTTAAATGTTTTCCCTGTAAATACCATAGCTCGTGTTAATATCGATCCATTAATGAAAGAGAACCACAAACAGGTAAAGTTGAATTACAAGTTAATTAAACCACTCATTTAATTTTATAACTGTTAGCTTTGTCGGTTGGGAATACCTTCGAAGTTTATTTTTATTCGTCGAATAAACAGGCTGCAATTTTTGTGGACCCAAAGCAATTTTAATTAGATTTTCATAGTCATATACCATTATTGTGTTAAAACCATTAAACATCGGATGTGATTACTAGAATGTCCGTTTACGGGCTATCGCCTCTGTTATTGCGTGTAAATCGAGACGTTCTGGAGTGTTCTCTTCGATTTAAAGCTGCCTTGTTTGTAAAGCAAAGTTTAAATGAATACTATCCTTTCTTCAGGCTTTTAAAAAAAAAATAACTTAAAGAAGAGAGAATTAGAGACAGTTCCTATTATATAAAGTAGTCTACGTAATATTTTGTGAATCTTTAAACTGTTTGATACAAATACAACTATTTTCTTACGAGTTACTAAAAATCAACAAACCACTTTTTTTAATATGATTAATTATAAGCTATAAAAATATAGGTAACTGAAAAGTCTAAAACAGCAAATACGAGTACGTTCGATGATTTCAGGATAGTGTTAATTATGTATAGCATATGAGAAGGACATAATTAACCATCAGCTGTTGTATAAATTGACAGTTGTAAAGAGGTACGATGGTTTACCAAGGACTACAGCACCAGAGGACCACTACACTTTGCAACAGGCAAAAAGGGACCAAATCAAACAGAATGCGCAATTGTAACCACATTTAACATGACTGCATATATCGCGATTTCATGCACCACAGTGACACGTGGCCTGCAGTGGATTAATATCTTTGCCATAAGACCTTTCCCATGTGTTGCGTTGACACCCACCCATCGGTGCTGTGCCACCGCTTTAGATATTGGCAGAATGGTTTTTTTGTTTGTGTCGACAGATGAATTTTTGCTATACATGTTCGCAGGTCATCAACATCAGTGCTCTGCCGTTAGGCAGGTTTACAAATGGCTGCTCTCCATTCTCTTGTGTCTTCTGCTCTTGTCTTCATGCCCATGTAGTTGCCGTTTTCTATGATGTTATCTCTAATCTTGCACCTCCTTCTTCCTATCACTCTACTCCCACAAAACTATTCTTTCCATGGTGTCAAGCACTCCCCTCACAATAAATCTTCCATCCA
Source organism: Vandiemenella viatica (assembly GCA_031002005.1). Classification (NCBI taxonomy): domain Eukaryota; kingdom Metazoa; phylum Arthropoda; class Insecta; order Orthoptera; family Morabidae; genus Vandiemenella; species Vandiemenella viatica. Next base: position 168,092,036 of record JARYHS010008074.1, on the reverse strand, counting down.
GTTCTTCTTTCTTTCCCTCATTACTTGCAGTTGTTTTCTCCTTTCATTAACTCTTTCAAGCGCTTCAACATTACTTACTTTATCCATCCAGTTTATTCTTTCCGTTTTCCTCCACATCCACGTCTCAAACGCTTCTAACCGTTGTTCATCTTTTCACCTCAGTGTCCACGTCTTTGACGCATAAAGAGTCACACTCCATATAAAACATTTGCCCAGTCTTTTCCTGAGCGCATATTTGCCTGTAAACACAGAATTAATAAAAACACCAATAATAAGTTTTATGAAACTTACGTGGTTGCTACTTGAATTACATATTTCACGGATGCTGATAGGCACAGTACTAAACCACAACTTTCAGTTAGTAATTTTTTAAAGTTTAACAGTTACCAATATCTGCCAAAACATAAATGCATCTCATTACTTCCAGAAGTGTCCACATTAAAACATGAGAATAGATTATGTTTGTGGTAAAAGAAAACGATAATATTTGATACAGTCTTTGCTACAATAATTCAATAAAAATTGGAGAGGACATTTAGCGAAGAACAATCGATGTAGCATTAAAAAAAATCAGTATAAGCTGAATCACCTGTTCTACATTTTTATGAATTTCGCAAAACGTATAATTTGCATAAAACAAAATATTGATTACTTCGGGAAAAAAAATTCTATGTGTTTTTTTCCATATGTAAGCTCATTATGTCAAATTTCGAAATAGGTTCAGACCATTTCGTAGTTTTTTCAACTGCATTAAACTTTAGCGTAGTTCGTTTTCTTCAGCAGGTTTTACAATATTATAAGATAAATATCTCTATGTTAATGCCAATATTCTATTTTAATACCGTTCAATGGGAATGGAAGCTAATTTCAAAGCAATTATTCGTCTTCGTAAGAGAGCCTTGTTGCAGTGATTATCTCACTAGATTAGCCTTGCGAGGGGAGACAGTTTACATGAGGCATGGACATGATTTATTTTGAATAAGTAGCACATATCAAATGACATTTATTAACATTTCTCCACCAAACATTCCAGCAATATTACGAATTACCGGAAAGTGCTCTGGTGGTATAATTGGTTAAGGCACGTGAGCGGGGAACGGCAGGTACCCGGTTCGAATCCCAGTCTGGGGGAGACCATAAAACTGCCCTTCATCTCTGGAAGAGCTTTGCTTTGTTCATGTGAAGCACGCTAGGACGCTCCATGTATCGTATTCCACGTAAAGCTGTAGGTCTCCTTTACCCGGTTGGATTACTAGGTTAACCGCGACAAGGATCACAGCGTGACTAATCGAACCTATGTCACGCGGTGGCCGAACAATCCTTCGGGATCTCCAGAGCAACAAAGCCATATGCTTATACCTTATTTTTAGAAGTACTGGAGACCTAATTTAGTAGTGCTAACTAGCTATATGAAAAGCTAAACACCAGGCTCTAGTTTTGAGGTTATGTTCATTTTAGAGCATGTGAGACTGATCCTCTAGTTTTTGCTCAAACTTTGACTTTTGAGCTCTAATAACATGTTTTGTTTATGTCCTGACTGACTAAATCTTCGGGAACGCGGATGGATATGTACTATCAATTTCATCTGAATTCTTCACAGGTTCTCAGGTACCCCCAGAGTTGCGATTTCCTTTTATGTTTCACTTCTAGTGCCGGGAATGGTTAGATATCTAAATGTATTCTAAACTGTTCCCCAATCCTCTGCCTCCCCCCCCCCACCCCCCACTCCCTAATAAAATATGTGATGATGTTCTTTAAGATTTACCGATAAAAAAGCGGATAAAGTATGATGCATTTTCTGTGAAAATGAGAAGCGTGAGAGGATAACGAGAACTGCAAAGAAAGTGCCATTGCATTATCTAAACTAACGTGAAGTATTGTTTTTTTTTTTGATTTACTCATCTTATTAGAGTACATATTTTTGTTTCTTTTAGTAAATATTAGTTTTCTTTAATAATGTGATATTCTTACCTATTATTAATTGAAATATGTTTGTGCAAACAGGTGCAAGATAAATCTCAGTATATACATATATCGAGCACTACCTGTTTGCGAAAATTAGAAAGAAAAAGAGGTTTACATACATTTCTAGCTAGGTGTATCTGAACGCGATAACGACTAAAAGCTTCAAAAACTACGCTTGTAAAGGGTTAAACAGAAATGTGTGTGAGAGTGACTCTGAAAACGACGGGGTATGACGAGCCTGTTGTTGAGGCGAGTGCGTTGCGGTACAGCAGTGGCAGGGCTGCTCCTGGTCGGCTGTGCTCCGTATTGATTCGGCTGTGGCGCGCGCGCGCAGCTGCTGGGGTCAGCCAGACGTCTAGACTGCCAACGGATGGAAATGGGCACAGCTTTAGCCTACACAACACCATTATTTTTGACCTTTAACTATCGGGCAACCATCCGTAAATATTGTTACATAATTTCAAAACGATATCTGCATAACATTCACAGACCGGACACGCTTTATCGACTGTTTCCGACTCTGAATATAGCTCAGGTAAATTCAAGACAGGATAACAACAAAGATTTAAAATGTATTTTTCTCTTAATATTATTACGTTGTATGAGCGGGCTGGTGGCTCTGTGGTAAAGGCATTTAGCTGTAAATCTAAAGGTCCCCGCTTCGAATCCCTTCATCGGCTTGGATTTTCATAAGCTCTTAACCCGACCTTCACCTCTGGCACAACCTGCTGTGTAATGTGAAGAACGTCAGAAAGCTTCCATGGTTAGGATTCCACGTTAAACAGTATGTCCCCTCTAGGGTTGACAATCCTAGTTCCAACACTGATGTGCACACATTCAAAACAAAATTCAAGTCAACAACACCTTAACATGGTCCTAGCTGGCCCAAACGAACATATATACATAAAATGAGTTTATGTTGAAGCACACCAGGGAGGATAAACATACGGCGCTGAGCAGTTTCAGAAAAGGGCTGTTGTCTAGAAGAACATTTCTTATACGTATGGATTAATATAAATTTAACAGACTAAATAATAAGCCAAACTGGTTCCACAGTGTTTAAATTGGTTGAGGTACCAAAAATTCGAGGATAAATGTTAAGTATAAGATTTGAAATACCCAATTTGACTTGGAAGTTTCAACATTTCTTGGTTCTCTAAATCTACTCAGCTGAGTATGATCCTTAATATGATACATATTTATTTCAGTCTATTTCATTCTTTAGACTTTTTCTAATAGTATTCTATTCCTACGACATGAAAACATGAGGTAACTTCCAATACCACCCTGAACAAGTTCCCTTTATTATCAATGTATCTGAACAAAGTTTTATTACGTTGGGAGAAAAAAAAACGTACTGAGATCCCTATATTTTAGAGGAATATGGCTTAGTTTCCAACCTGCTATAAACACTAAAATTATACGTAATTTTCCTTAATAATTAAAAAAAAGACAAGAAACATATGTCAACCATGTACTCGCAGCAAAAGCTCTTCAGATATTTAGTAGTCATCTTGGATGGAAACAGCACATTAGGAAATAGCCAATTACATTCTTGTTCCGAGTAAGAACGCATTAAATTTCTCTATGTTCTCTAGCATAAATGAACAGAGTAAAGTATTTGAATCTTAGGGAGCGAAGTTCAGATATCCGTTTTCATTGGACCGTGTAGTTACAACTCATGCACCGAATATGACAATATGAAACTGTGATAGCTTCTGCTTGTACATTGATAGCCTGTTATTCTGGTGTGGTGTAATACCACGTTTCCAGTTTGAGTTTATACTTCTACTTGAGAGATTTAGTAAGCTTTTGTGATGGTTTTTGCTTTGCTCACTTACTTCGGAATTATTTACAACTGAAATAATCGTCTTTCAGTTAAACGTAACGAAATTTGAATAAGTTATATGCCAGGTGGTTGTATGTACTTGATGCCAAAAACGATTATAAAATATTTTAATTTTCTCAAATCCATTTTATGTATGTGAATTTATTCGTGGGTAGAGGATGGTAGGTGAGACGTTATGTTCATACATGGTATTTTTGGAGGATTAGGATTCTGTTAACGGTTCTAGCATTGATATATTCGTTTCTCTCTGTTTGCAGTAATCAACCCAGCTGAACAGTTGGATCTTCCTTCGTACAAGTCATGGCTCATTTCCTTCACATTTAGTTTTAAAATTGTATCCCTTCTCCAATTAAATCAACTTCAACTAGTTATAAATATCCTAAAAGTAATAGCAAGTTATTTTCTAACTCTTTCACAATGTTTTGATGATATCCAAGACGATGTTTTTAAAGAGGAAGGTTCTTACAATAACGAATTTGCTTTAGTATTTTATTCGATCACCGAGGCTTTTTTAGCCACAGGTTTTTTTCTAGTCTTGTTCAGTTTTTAATCATAGTGCTGATATGATTAAACTGAGTGAGATACTGATATTTCTCACTTGCATTACGATTTTTTAGTGGCTTCCATTTCCCTCGCCTCTGGATCGACGAGCAGCGTGACGTCACAGGTCGCGGTGTTTGCTGACACGCTACCCTTTTCAGCGGCAGCAGTGCTATTCTCACTCGCGCCAAATTATTAATGAGACACGAAAACTCCATCATCTGACAGTAAATACCAACTCGGAGTTCATGAGTTCCCGGTTCATACACCACACAACTTAGTACATTCACCTGTACAGTCACGAGCTCAACTGTTTTGTAATTTTATATCGATTTAGTTGCATTTTTGTCACATAAATAAGATCAAAACCAGCAACTAAGGTGGGTTATGCTTTTTTGCGAATACTGATTATAGCATTGGTTGTTTAAATGAAATATTGCAGTAGCCTAAACCTCTCACACGCCTTTTATATTAAGAAAAAGCATATGTATAAAAATAAAGTCTTATTTTCTCATAGGAGTCCTGCCAGGGCAATCCATTTGATACTTACATTACATATTATATTTGCCTGCGGAAATATTATGCAACTTCTATGAGGTTATCTGTCAAAACGCTGGATAACTATTAAAACATGTGATACAACTTGGAAATCTTCGTTCAAATATAATATAAAAGATGAATATTAGCAGAAAGCATAGTATGTAACTGCAGGGTTTGGAGATAAGTTTCCTCATCACTCCTGTCCAAAAGAATCACCGGCGGGAACGTATGATCTGGCCCCTCTCTGCTTTGTCGGTAAGTTCAGTCAGGCGAAGCGGTGCAGTCTTTTGGACATTTAACCATAGAAGGTTTTTATTTTGTGAATTTTGCCGCTAACCCGAATAAAAGGTTAGAAAATATAGTCATTGTTCATTAGATATCTTTATTCGTCATTGACTTCATTTCTTTGTTGTAGCGCATCGTGTTTTGGTGACGTTCTACTGCTGAATGCTGTAGTTGGCTGCAACCCTAAAAATAACTTATTACTACTTACATTTCTGCAACCTACTTGTTGAAGAAGTTACAATTGTACAAATAACAAAGTACTAAATAAAATAGAAATCCTATTTTCTTACAGTTTTGTTGATTCAAGTACATTAAAGTTCTCGTACTTGATCACAAGTTAAAATACATATCGAAATCTGAGTTAGCTTATATCGTTTAATTTATAATTTGAGGTTTTGTTACAATAATATTAATAATAACGACTTCTTATTGCGGAACTGATTATCTCAAGATGCTGCATAATATTAATTTCCCCAGAATCCTTCATAATACTGACTACGTGCGTAGCTGCAAGTTTGCCATTTGTAACTGAATTGTACAATCCAGAACTTCTTGGAGAACACTGACGATTGATACAACTATATACCAAAAAATCCAACATTGTTAATTTATTACATAGAATATATTAATATCAAATATTAATTACAACCGTATTTTGATTATTTTAACGGATGGGGAAATAATTAGGGGCTTAGTAAAGTGCTGTCAATCAAATAAATAGGCGAAACGCGGCGAACAAGGTAACCATAAGGTGAAACAAGTTCTCATGGCACTGTCTATTCAGTCATGCTGTAATACTGTTAACCAGAAATTAAAATGATTTAGGCAGGACTGAGTGGGGTGACGTTCACGTCACACCACGGAAGAACAAAGTTTGCAGAGGAATATTGGAGAGATGTTGAAAGGTTAAAGAGGTACAATGTATTCCTTTTGTTTCCCTGCACTTGCGATTAATATCTTCAAATGAATTTTCCATACTAATGGCGTTCGCAAACACAGATTTTCTTCCCTATACTGGGCTCTAAAAACTTTGTCCGTCTTTGTCGAAGTCGTCGACACTGCTATTAGTTCTGACAAAAAATAAACAACAACAAAATATCACAAACGTTTAAAAGAATATTGAAGAGCTATTCAGTTCTTACCTCACAACGTCCTGAGGCCAATGACACATACTAGCGCGGATCCGAAGTTGAGGTACGCAGCGTGGTCGTACATTCATAGAAACGTTAATTGCAGTTGGTTAATATTAACCAATAAAGGATAGTGATGTTATTAGTTGTAGAAAGAGGAATCGTCTTTCTTGGACGTTGGATAGCACGAAGGATTATCTGTAGTATGGGGTAAATATTAGCGAGTGGAGTTGGAAGTTGTCAGCTAAGAGACTGCCATTGCATAATAGAAGAGTGGAACAAACTTTGTGTAAGATTTTTAATTTAGAAATGCATATAGAGTCCAATCAAAATAGTTACTGTTACGAGATACGATACTCGTGGAAATGGTATTCTGCGCACTTAAAGTTATCGATGGGAAACCGAGCGTGGTGGTGTAACGGATAGCGTTCTGGCCTCGCATTCGGGAGGACGGCGGTTCGAATCCCCGTCCGGGCATCCAGATTTGAGTTTTCCATGGTTTCCCCAAATCACTCCAGGTGAATGCCGGGATGCTTCCTTCAAAATGCCATGGCCGAATTCCTTCCCATTCCTTGCCCCCCTCCTTTCCCGTCTCTAAAGACCACGTTGTTAAAAAGGGACGTTAAACTGTTACAAAAAAAAAAAAAAAATAAAAAAAAAAAATCGATGGGAAGGTCTGCAGTGAGCTCGTTTTAAGAAACAAAGGAGGTGTAGAAATATTAATCAATACTTGAAATTTGAATTCCTTTTGGGCAGCTGGTGTGCCGACAAGCAGACGCCAAGTAATAAACGGTTTCCTAGAACAGAGGAGCTGTTTGGCGCTTAATTAGTGCGATAATTGTCGCTCATTCCTGGTCGATACAGCTACGCTCATGAGTTCGCAGAATCAGCTAATGGATATTACTCTGAAGCTGATTGTTTCATATATCCCCGATAACGTTATTATTAAGAAGAAGCTATTGAAATGCTGCTTTGTTGATATCCACAGGTTTAATTGAAGAGTTCTCGTATTTTGAGTGAAGCTAATTTAGTGAAGAAAAACGTCGTTTCGGTGATCGTAAACTGTGTCGCCATATATTACGGCCTGCATATCAGGTCAATCATCTCCACGCTACATGTCAATTAACTTGACGGGAACATTAAGTAGGAAATATAGCTGTCTTCCTCAAAATACTAAAACAATGTAAAATGTCCTAGCTTTTAGTATTCGCGGAGGTTGTATATCGTTATTCTTACCTTTAACCTGCGACACTGAGAATGAGGTGATTGGATCAACGAACGAATTTCCTACTCAATACTCAATGGTCTGTAGGATAAGGAGATAAGAGGCGTTGTGCCGAAGGATCAGCATCGTGAATCGAACTAACAGAGTACGCCATCCTCTCTGCAGCACTAATACATATATTTTAACTAACTAGACTGACAGTGGATGTCTTTGAAGATTCAGAGTTATTTTGCGCTATTCTCGCAGTAATAAACACGAGAAAACGAGCGTGGGTGAGTGGAAAAGCTCTGGCCTTGCAGTTTGGATGATCGAGGTTCGAATCCTATTCTGGCCATCCAGCTCACAGTTTTCCATGGTTTCCAAAAATAACTCCATGCGAATGCCAGAAGGGTTCCTTTAAAAGATTATGGCGGAATTGTTCTTTTTCCAGGTCCTTCCGCACCTTAGATGATCTCGATGTCATAGGAAAATAATCACTTAGGAAAATAAAAAAAATGTTGCCCATTTTATTATTTCTCGAATAGTGCTCCTCTGCTACTGAGAAGTGATAATCACACTGAGTGTGGTGGGGAGTGGTAATTGTTTGGCCTCTTGTTTTGGAGGAAACAGGCTTGGATCCTTGTCCGGCCACTCAGATTTGGGTCTTTCATGGTTTCCTTAAACCACCTCAAGCGAATGACGAGATAGTTCCTTCGAAAGGCTGTGGCCTCAGTCCCTTCCTGTCTATAATGACCTCGACATCAATGAGGCCAGGAAATAAAGAGGAAAAAAGAGAAGTTGACAGTTTTACAGAGGGGGCCAGATTCCCCATATCTACAGTCTCTCATATGTTATGAGATTTCCATATAATTATTTTGTGATGTTAACTATGCCACCATTAAAAGCTTCAGCATAGATTTTGGAGAAAACTCATTACTTAGGATGAAGCTTACTGAACCAGCTACAGCACAATTATCCAGACGAAATCCACAATTTTTAGTATGGTGACATGCTTATCCATCATTACTGAAATGAGAATTAGAATGTTATGGGATCTTTAGAGTAATTTAATGCTTGTCAAATTGTTACTAATTCCTTGCTGATTGTTGTAAAATTTAAAATGTTATTACTTCGATCGGCCCTAGATGAAAAAGCAGAATGAATCTAAAGAATATCTTACCTTTAAATAATATATTAAATGAGTGTTACTGCATTTCAAAATGCTGTTGAGTCCTAATAAGTTGTTAACTTCAGATATTTCTTGACAAAAACAAGGAAGTTTAGTTAGCCACAGAAAATATTGTTAATGAAGCCTCTTGCTAGCTTTATAACATTTTTCTCGAATCCCACATTCCCGGCATTTATCTTTAAATTACAGCAACGAAGTTCACGTTAAGATAAGCTGTGTAAAGGTCTATGTACGAGTTCTCTCATAAGCTAGCTACGGAACAAAGATCTCTGCTCAACGCGTACCCGCTGATTTAGCAGAGCGTATTAAGCCGCTATACTGGAAACGGGGAAGTAAAGGGAGGGCTCAAGAGACGGTAGCATCCTCCCTTAGGTTAGATCATCCTTAATAAACCTAACGGTGACCACACGTTACGCTCCAGAAAAGGTACTGGATGAACAAAACTGTCACATGTAAAAGATCTCCCATATGCAGTGCCAACTATTTGTTCAATCCTCCCTTAGTATAATAATATTAATTTAATTGCGATGGAACAATCGATGGAACCAGTGACAAGTCCCTGTCAACTAATTACCTCTTTTTATTTTATTTTTTAATTACCTTACATAATTTGAGTGTTAAATTCCTCTCCCATCTACTTTTGCGATTTACAAATTTTAATTTTAAATTCCTTCAGCGTTTTTGGTAAATTATTCACCACTTAACTTTGTAATTTGTCCCAATCCTGATGAGTGGATAGTTCTATAATAATTTGAAGGAACTGTTAAAGATGTATGAGCTTTAATCGATATCTGCGAGTTGTCTCCCCCTAACTACTTAACGGAGAGAAGTAACTGGACTGTTTCCGTCGTCTTCCCTAGAGGAAAGATTGTTCTTATGTGTGTATCACTATGATGGTGTGTGTGTGTGTGTGTGTGTGTGTGTGTGTGTGTGTGTGTGTGTGTGTGTGTGTGTGTGGTGCGTAGATTGTAATGTGTTGTTTGTGTTACCTATTACCGATGAAAAAGCGGAGACAGTAAAACCCTATGCTGTGTAGTCGGTAGTTATCTGTGTGTTGTGGTGGTTAAAAACATATATTTTGAGTTTCCATTGCATATTAACAATTTGAATAACTTGAAAAAAAATTAAGCATTTTATGATGTTAGGTACGCATGCTTATTTGCAAGGTAACGTACTGAGAAATCAAGTTTCTTTCTATTTTCTTTCGAGGTATTTATAATTCAGAAATGAACAGTCCTGGTTTTGAGAATCATAATGTAAGTCTGCTGTACAGTAACAAATAAATGTAAAATTTTCTGTAACCCGTGACCAGCGGCAACGAATCAAAGAGAAAGTTATCCTTACATTATACTGTGCTGTTACTATCAGTACGTAGTAATCTTTATTCGAGATCATTCCTCGTTTATGGTTAATAACGTTCGCGACAGGCATTTGAGAGAACGCGGTCTCTGTCGCACTTCGGCTAATTCAGATTTCGGTTTACCGTGGTTTTCCGATATCATTGCTGGAATGAATGCTTCAAATTTCCATGGGAGAAATACTTCCTAATCCTTATCGTCATTCCTCTCTCGATTCACATATCCTTGAATTCAATGAGTCGTGAAGATCTAGGTAAAAAAATATATATATATTTTCAAAGCGTATCAATTTGAGCGTTCTAGGAACAAGTTATCTGCAGCGTCCTAAGTCAGACTGGTAGAAAGAGCTTTCTCGTCCCTATGGTGGACCTGCTTTGTACGATTTATTATTAATAAAAGAAAATAAATGAGCTAAAATACGTCATTCATTTAGTAATATCTGACACTTTTTTTAAAATAAATGCAACGTTAACAAAAGAAGAGTTCCTAATCAACGGAGGCCTCTCTATCGAAAATACGTCAGAACAAGATCAATGACAATATAAGTAAATAATAAAATACTACAGCAGTGATGTTTAACAGGATCGGTATAGAGCCTGTCCGTGCTACATGTAGCAAAGGCACATACGAGTAAGTCATTATCAAATCGACAGTGTTGTTTGACAAACTCTTCCAAGAACGCATTCTTTCTGTTGATCCTATAGCTTATTTCGTAAACTATTTTTCCATCATTGATATTAATATAACGAATCTGCTTGTAATTATTCTTCTTATACGACCTTGTGACACACTTAAAGTGCTATTGATCTCAATTTCTCCCGCTGAGTTCACCAGCAAGATGAAAATAAAGAGGACGTTGGTACAGATAGCTACACACAGAGAAAGACTTGCTGAATGGTTTTTCAGATGAAATATGACGTTGGCAGCAAGTCACACTATATGCTAATGAACCTCTTAATCGCGATGATGTTTGGCGCTTTTTTAGTGCATAACGTCAGACACTTCAGCCAAAAAATCCTGAAACTAATTTTTTAAAGAAAAACTATGGACTCTGAGAAAAAAAGCTGGTTTCATGAAATATTATTAAATGGCTAAATTCAGATGTTGCATCGTTATCTTGGAAACTTTCACCGAATCTCTGGAGATTCTTCTTGGCTTAACGAACTTCGTTCAATATCCTCCTGGTCGGCAAAATTCGATATCGGAATTGAAATGCCGTCTTCGCAGTAATATTGAGTTCATTCCTATCCTCAGCAAAAAGAATCCCGCGCAGCTCTCTGTTGCGTTAAATTGGAAGCGTACTTACGGCCAAGAAGACGAACTCGATTTTGTGCCAGCAACGAAATTTGGACGAATCACATGATCGCTGAAGTACGGAGCATTATTCATATTTAGGTTTTACTCCTTTGGAATTAGATCGAGCGAAGAGACAACTGTGAACACTGTAATAAAGAAATCTCTGAAATCAAAGTGTGTAAAATATAGTCGCGAGAATACTTGATCTATTACACTTAACGTAAGAGTCTAAAACAGAGAATCATATATATTATTTCTATAAGGTGTGTTTTTGTCACAAGCCATTATTTCCCTTCATACTTAACCCAAATCCATTAATGAGGTGTCATATTAAAGATTATGGTCTCAACTTTTGCCACATCATATTTTTAAGAAAAGAATTTTTCTGAATTCAACCCTCAAAGGGCAAAATTGTCAACATTCCTAGAATGCGGTTTTTTGTACTACAAACTATTTATCTCCCTTCATTCCTAACGAAATCTATTAATGAAGTATCATTTTAAAGCTAAAGATTTACTCTTTGCTGCTATCATATATTAAGAAAGGAATCTTTCGGAATTCGACACTTAAAGCGCAAAAGTATCAATATTTTTACAACGAATTTTTGTGTCACCAGCCATTTATCTCCTCTGATATCTAACCGATATAGATAAATGAGGTATCATTTTAAAGATTAAGGTCTCCGCCGCGGTAACATCATATTTTAAGAAAGGAATTTTTCAGAATTCAACCCTTGAAGGGGAAAATTATGATTATTTCCATAAAGTATTTTTTTGTCACGTGCTATTTATCTCCGTTGATACCTAACCAAAATCGAGAAATGCGGTACTATTTTAGAGAATAAGGTCTCAACTTTGGTCAAATTATATTTTAAGAAAGGAATTTTTCAGAATTCGATCCTTAAAGTGCAAAAGTATAAATATTTCTACAACGCGTTTTTGTGTCACGAGCGATTAATCTCTCTTGATATCTTGTCACTACAGATAAATGATTTACTATTTTGAAGATTAAGATCTCCGCCGTGGTCACATCGTATTTTAAAAAAGTTTTTTTTTGTGTTTCGACACTTAAATTATCACTATTTTCTTAACGTATTTTTTTTGTCAGGAGCTATTTATCTCTCTTGATATCTAACCGAAAAGGAGAAATGAGGTATTATTTCAGAGATTAAGGCTTCCATTTTGATCAAATCATATTTTAAGAAAGGATTTTTTTTTTTTTTTTTTGAATTTGACCCTTAAAGGACAAAATGATCTTTATTTCCGTAACGTACTTTTTTTATCATGAGCCATTTATCTCCCCTGATATCTAACCGAAATGATAAATGAGCTATCATGTTAAAAATTAATGTCTCTGCTTTGGTCACATCAATTCTTAAGAACGAAATTTTTCAAAATTTGTCCCTTAAAGGGCATTTTTAATAACTGTGAAAGTCGCGCCTATTAGACATCCTAGCCACCAGACAGCAGAAGCACATGTCACAGAGATATTAATAATCTGCTTCACTGTCGCCGACTTTTGTTATATACTTATTACACTAAACAAATAAATAACTGAAAACAAATGATGCGGCTCTTCTTTCATCCTTTTACAAACCCCAACCTTACTATTCATTGTATTTGCGAAATTTTCGCACGGGTCATCTAGTATGTACAACTTCCTCTGCTTTGACCAAAATTTCGATATTTATCTTCAGTTTTCCTACATTTCTAAAATTCTTGTTCAAATTTTCTCTTAATTTGACAGTAATTAACAGCCGTGCAAGTCTCAATCCATTGCGCGTAACAACTTAAGAAGAAATTTCAGTCTGAGGTGTGCTTGAAGTTAGCTTATTTCTGAGATCAAAACAAGTATTTAAATTCCACAATAACACAGAAGGTGTGATCGGAGAGAAACAATTGTTTAAATCACTAGCATAACGCGTGTATTGAGAGCAAGTTTATTTATTTTTGCTTCAGATTTAACGCATCGTCATCTTAAAGTAACTGTTAAGCATTAAAACTCTTCTAAGGTACAAAACACTCTTTTGGGTAAACTTATCTAAAGTGTATACGTTTCGTTTGGTCAAATCTTCTTCTCATAAAAAGCGTTAAAAGTGTGTTTACAGGTGGTAGTAATTAATAGGGGTGGACTGCATCATCTAATCATCTAATACATGGGTTAAATGATGTTAGAATTTTCTGTTCAGTAATTTTGATGGTCATTTATAAATATTGTATTGTCAACAATGAAGAATAATTTAATAATTAACGTCTAAAAAATAAATAGAAAAATGAATAGTCCTGTAAATTTTAGCCCCTAAAGAGCATTTTTCGTTATATTACAACAGAGGTCTATTAAGGAAAACGATTTACTTGCTGATGATGAACATTCCTTTATAATCATAAGACATGCCGAGGAAGCGAATGGTAACAAATTTAGTTTTTTAACTATTAACAATATTTTTAAATCAGTTAGGGATATTCTGTGGTTACAAGTTAATATATAACTGAAAACAAGATAATTTTATCATGATTATTGTAATAGGCCGTCGAACAGGAATTAAGATTTTATATAAACTGCTGTCTTCAGGAGAAGGATTTAAAAGTTCTCCGAAAATTGTGTGAAGACACAGCTTAAATAAAGTAATTTAAATGTCGAACAACGAGAACAAATCTACTATATAATTTCGTAAGCTCACTCATTCACTCACCTAGATAGCTATTGGCTGGAGAACAGTGTCACGTGTCAGCCTTCGCTCACAAAACAGTGACCAGAGATACCATTAGAAGAAATTCGTGGTTGTGTCCACAATTTAATAGCAACAACTACCAAATTAATTGTCATAATACAAAAATTAATTTTGCGTTTCGTAGCATTTCATAGTTTAAAAATATTGATAAACTTTACGTCTGAAAAAACGTGGATCTGCTTTTGAGTAACATGTTGCTAATGAAAGCAACTTTAAAAAAATAAGACAAATTACTCACGGTCTCTGCTGTAACCACGAATGCCAATTGTCATTGCGGCTTAGGATCAATTTTAATTTAATTAAGACTTTCACTAATGCTGTTGCATTACGCTTTATTTGCTGTTTAGGTATTTTACTGACCACCTTCGTTAATGGTGTTTCTCCATGTACGCTGTACATAAGTTGTTACGTTATAGTAGGTGGACATCAGACTAAATATGTTACCTGATCAATTATTCTGGCAATTAATTTCTTCAGAGTTGCTAAACTGTTTAATAATATGGAACGTGTATTAAATTCTCTGGCCGTTACAGATACTGCGACTAATGATTATGAATGTTTTCCCAGTCTTAGTAAAAAACAACGTGATGCTTTCGAAGCAAACAGAAAATTTTTAAATTTTGCAGAGTGAACTTTAAGGGTGAAATTCAAATCAACGTTTGTATTTAAGCAAGTTCGAGTCTACTACCTTTGAAACAATTATATGATTGCACGATCTTACCTGTCCGTTTTTAATACCTACGTTTAATAATACCTCTGAGTTCTTTAAGGTCAAAAGATTTTATGCACCCTAAGGGTGAAACAGAGGTCAAGTTCATATTTTGTCACTTCAGGTCAACCTGTTATAATCTTTTACCCAAAAACCTGGAAGTATTCTAGACCGGGACGATACGCAAATAACGGTCACGGGCTTACACTAGTGACAAAATAAGTTAAATTATTCATTAATACAGAGCTATAGACAAATCCCAAGAAAAAGTCAGCTATCTGATCTGCATTGTTCTAAATGGCTTGCAAATCAATGCTAATATCATTTACCGGTAGTCGAAGCGTATTGTATATTTTTATGATTAGTAACGAAACTAGACATCTTAATCTATGTAGTGCGTGAATTCTGTTAGAATCATAACTATAATTTGTGACACTTATTGAAAACGGTTTCATAGGAAATCTCATTGAAAATAATTCAGTTATATTACACTTTTTGTGTTACAAAACTATTCCTACCAACCAATAAAGAGCGCCTTGGTGCAGAAAAACATACTAATACCCTAATGTGTAGAGATCTAATTATTCTTCCATGATTTGAAGAATTTGTACATATTGAAGAAAATTCTTCAACGATGCAGAATTCTGTTTAGGAGTCATAGAGCTTAATGGGTAAAGGGTTAGTGTTCAGGTCTAGCATTCGAAGGAAACGGATTTAATTGCTTCCCCCCCCCCCCAAAAAAGGGACATTTAAATTATCTATTTAAGAATAAAGTACCCTACATTTTTAGTTTTCAATGCATAAACTACATTTATTTAGTCGGCTATTCACAAATAACATAAAAAATTCCTTTGATTGAAGATGTTTTAAACCGGCAAAAATTATACTCATTCTTCACACATAATCCAGCAGTACTCTACCAGGTGTGAAAGCTTTACTTCTTTACAAACGCTTATTTCTAATGACTTTCCTCACCAAACTGTCGTTAAGATCTTAAAAAATTTCTATCAGTTATAAATTTCCTTCAGTAACACACTGGTTCAGCGCTAGGATCCGTGTCCACTTCACTGTTATTTGCTACCCAAATAAATTTCAGTTTGTTGTTAAATAATAAAAATATCTGCTCACCCACTGTAGGTAGTGTTACCAACTTCAGCTTTTGT
Organism: Vandiemenella viatica; assembly: GCA_031002005.1. Taxonomy (NCBI): domain Eukaryota; kingdom Metazoa; phylum Arthropoda; class Insecta; order Orthoptera; family Morabidae; genus Vandiemenella; species Vandiemenella viatica. Next base: position 168,076,077 of record JARYHS010008074.1, on the reverse strand, counting down.
TCATGTAATTACACCTTAAATGCAGATTAATTCTGATTTTCTCTAGGGAACTTCAACGCCGCGTGCAGGATGTGTGTGGACGTTCCTCTCCTTGAACGCAGTGATGAGTCTCCTTACGACGTGAATCAGATTCCGCGACGCCACAGTCGCCCTGTCATGCGGAAGGTTATTAATGTGATTTCCGTGATTCATGGATTGTTCGCGGTCGCCGTGACAGCTGCTGATTGGTGGTTAGGTTGGATCCATTCCAAACCGGTAGCTAGCCAGCCAGTGGATCGAGTTACACGCCAGCGGAGAGCCGCACGATATTGGCGGGGCTCGACTTGGCAAAGTTGGCAACCACTGGACGCAAGTTACGGCGTGCAGATGTCAGTCTCATTACATTATAAAGAAACCACGTAGTCATCATGAAATTCCACTAACCTGCTAGTCCGTTTATGTTATCAGAATTACAGGACTTCTTCTACGGCTGCCTTTCTTTTAATTATTTTTCGAGCTGGGTAATATAGTATTACCGGTAAGTGCGTTAGATGTTTGGTATTATTAGCCGTAAATTAATTCAGAAAACTCACGGCTGATAAATATTAACAATTTTTATCAAAGACATCAAGTGTGATGGGTGAGCGTCAGGCCTCCCAGTCTGGAGGAAACGAGTTCGAATCCTCGTCCGACTATCAATATTTCGCTTTTCCTCAAATCAATCCAGGCGAATGCCAGGTGGTTCCTTCAAACGATCATGGCAGAATTCCTTCCCATTCCCCGATTCCTTTACGGCCTTCTTCAATGACGGGGACAAGGCGTAAAGTCACAACCAAAAAAAAAAAAAATGACCGAGTGTTGGCAAACCTGCAGTACGGCTAATTATTTTTGTCTTTAACGGGGCGGGTCGTTACGAGCAAGAAGGAGAGTGACAGCACACAGGTTGCGTCGTTTGTACAGAGAATAATACAGAAATGACAGAAAGATGTTTGTTTGTTTGTTTGATTTGTGAAGGAAGATACTTGAAGAAACAAGATGTAAGAACTTTGGAACAATTATTGTCATAAGACGTATGTTTTTCAGAACAGATAAAGACAGTGAGTGGTAGTGAGAATAATATTCAGCTTGCTGCTAATATTGTATTGGAATCGTGCAATGTGATAGTTTGTTTTACATGTTAAAGAATAATTATTGGAAAAAATAAACGTATTGAATCATTGAATGTCGTACACTCTACACACGCTGCAGGTTCTGATGATTTTTGTTAACAGTGTTTCTGTTTTTGGTTGCTATGAGGAAGAGTGAAGAAGTATTTTATGTTTAAATGCGAGAGTAAAGTTTTATTTATTTGTTTCTTCTTAGTAACAAAGTCTGCAGCTTTCTTGTTACCATCGCCGATTGAATCCCAGAACCATTGTGACCAGACCGGTCTAAATGGTAACTTAAGGGAGACTGTCCGTTCATTAGTTTATAAAGGAAAATCTCTTTGCTGTATAACTCATAAACGATTAGAAGATGATAGGTTTGGAATTCATAACAAGTGAATACTGCCTCGCCCTGTAGTAGTCTAATAGTGTATGTCGTGTGAGTATGTTGTACATTACCACACCGTAAAAGTTACACGATTTCTCGTAATATGCTTTAATTCGTTTGAACCCATATATGTTGAATTTATTAATCTAGTGTCGATCCCTCATTTCATTTATATTTCATATGTTAACTGGATGATTCTTTTATTGTAATCAGGAAGTTCTTGGCGTTATCCAAACGTGTGTATTCTACTGTGAACAAGTATTGATAAACCTGCCATAGACCTATGTTACCATACTATCTTTGTTTACTCACAGCAACATCAACAAACGAAAAAATCTAGATGGAACCGACTGGAAAAGATTGTTTGTAACCATTGTATGGTGTAATTGTCCGTTTTATTATTGATATATTTGCAATGGAACTATAGTGCGTGTGCTATAAGTAAATTGTTCTGGAAATAATTTATTAGTTAAAGAAACGATAATACTTGTCAATGTACATTTAAGAGCAGTTCCTGTTGTCCTTACCAATAATATTTTTAAATTAAAATTACATGTTTTGCCAACTATTAAATGTGTGAAAATAATAATTATAAATAAAGAGGCATGATAAGTATTTTATTTTGTATGTGAGTATGCTAAGCCTTTAGATTTTGACCGTAGACTTTCTTTTACATATAATGTACCAAATTGCAACTATTTTCAGAGGCGCCAGATACCTCTCGTAGTTTGCTGCAGATTGATGCATAATTAACGGCCAGTTAATAACAGTAACCTCTCAGTCAACCTGAATACCTCGTCATTTTATAAGCAACCCTCGGGTCTGTTTTTAATACCTCTCCGACGTTTCCCAGTCATTCACTCACACTCTTTTTTGATTGGTGTAACAATTAACTCTGCTTAATGATGTCCAATAATAATCAAACCCTGAGTCTGCCTCCGATTATTTATGAGCAAGTCCATGTATAACATCTTCACTGATAACCTTCTTCTGCCACTCTTTTCAATGCTGATACAAAAACAATGATTTTTTTCTATCCTTTATGATACCTTCCTGTGGTTTAAATATCGTAAACTTTTTCATTTTCACTTTGTTTACTTTTGTTACCCAACTCCGTTCTTCAGGGACTTAATTTCTACTACTTACTGTCCATATTTGTCCCTCCCTCCATCAACCATACATAACAATACATTTTTACTATGGTCGTCTAAAACGATGGAATAGCTTTATTATTTATCCTAAGCCTTCTCAAAGAAATAATACTGATTCCTCCAAATACGAATAACCGTGTAACTATCGGGAGGTTGTAAGCTATTAAGACACATTTACATCATATCAGAAGTAATAAATGTGCATTAAATAATAGCATCATATAAAGTTGCTTTGATCTGTTCTTTGAACGTAACTGACAAACGGAGCCCAGAGGATGAGCAGTAACGCTCGGCCTGGCATTTTAGAGGACGCGGGTTCGAATTCTGATTTGGGTATCCAGATTTTGATTTTCCAAGGTTCTACGATTTCACTCCATGCGAATGACGGCATGGTTCCTTCAAAGTCCGTGGGTCCATCCCATACCCTCAGTCCCATCCCGCCTCTAATGTCTTCGACGTTGACAAAGCGTTAAGCCAGAAAAAAGTAACAAAATTGTATCGAGTCTTAAACTGTTAACTGTTCGTTATGAAATTGTTGTTATTATTATCATCTTCCATTGTGTTATTGATTGACATCAGCGAACAGTCAACTTTGCACTAAGTTTTCACATTTATTCACAATTATTAATGAAATATTACAATAAAGTTCGCTGAATATAAAACAAGATTATTTTGATATATCTGATCTAAAAATATCAAAATAATTTTTCAAAACTGAATTTGTGTTGAAACCCTTAGAGAGGAGCCTAATGCAAGAGGTCGGTTATATGTCTAGTTCTAATTTTCTCGAAAAATAAAAACATGTGCACGAAAATCGGTTTTGGTAAATTAATAGGCTTTTCTGTTAATACACTGTACGGAGGAAATTACGAAAGTTTTAAAACTTCTGAGCGTAGTTTGCGTGTGACAAGTGACGTATTAATATAGAGCGAGGCAGCGACGCTCCGTGTGCAGCGGTATCTCCCCTGCCCCTCGGATTAGCCAGGGTAGGCATTCAGCAGCGCACCCCATCACCCGTCATGCGGGCCTTCGATTAATGCAGAGTGCTGCTCGGTGCCTCCCTCTCTTCCCTCTTTTGTGTGTTGTGTGCGTGTGCCTCGGCTGAATTCTCGAAACGAAGCTCCCGCTGCTGCCGCCGGCTATCTGAATAAGCCTCTCGCTCCAGAGTGAGTGGAACCGGCCTTTGAGGCTGGTCGGCCGCTCGAGGAGCAGCTACTGTTTATCACGACTGCAAGCCATACCAGAAACTTTCCGCATTCAAATCTAACTGGGTTATAATGGAGTCGTTTGATGTCAGATGCAGCACTTTGAAAATTTAAAAGCAAGGTCAGTAAAAAAATTTGCTGGTGTTACAGGCAGTGGAATTTCACCTTAGTTGAGGTATCTCTCGTTAGCAGCCTTATGGGAGACTTATGGTGCAGTAAAAAGAAATTACAAGGTTAAAGCGCATAGAACGGGAAACGTTCCAGAGGTAACGTGAAATAGTGCGCTTTAATTGTTTCCTCCGCTATTTGAATACGTACAGAAGATGTATTGAAACACCGAGCGTGGTGGTGTAACGGCTAGCGTTTTGGCCTCGCATTCGGGAGGACGGCGGTTCGAATTCCCGTCCGGGCATCCAGATTTGGGGTTTCCATGGCTTCCCAAATCACTCCAGGCAAATGCAAAGATACTTCCTTCAAAAGACCATGTCCGAATTCCTTCCCATTCCTTACCCGACCTCGCTGTTAGAGAGACGTTAAGCAGATAAAAAAAATGTATTGAATCCTATTTTCTTCTAAAATCAGTGACGTCTGTCATCTACAGCTACACATATACTCTGAACTCACAAAATTGTGGGTGGCAGAGGGTGCTCAGCACCAAAACTAATCTCTTCGCTGTGCATTCCAATCCCGAATGGTACGAGGAAAAAAGAATTCATATAAGAATCAGTGCGGCACTTTATTTCTCTAATGTTATCTTTCCTGTCACTCAATTAGGTTGGTGGACGAAGTATTTTACCACACTCGTAAGTGCAAGTGGGAGTACACATGTTTACCAATAAGTTCACACGAAACGTGCGTCGTCTATCTACCAGACTCCTAGGCCAGTCTACTACTAAGTTCTGTGACGCTTTAGTAAGGACTGTAGCAAACGATTACGAATCGAGCGGCTCTTCTTTGTACTTTCTCTATCCTGTCAATCAACCCCCTACGAAAAGGCCAAATGGCATAATAGTATTCCAAATGTGGACGCACAAGAGATTTGTACGCTACCTCCTTTGTTGGTTCATTACAACTTTTCAAAATTCGTCCTATGAATCGCAGCCCAGAATTAGCTATACCTACGACCGAATTAATGTGCAAGTCCCATCTCATGTCCCTTTGTTCTGTTACGCTCAAATATTTCACAGAATCAACCTTATCAATAACTGAACTGTATTCGTCAACAATCAGATTCTTTTTTTTAGTTATGCACGTTGCCTTGCACTTTTTACAGTTTAGTGTAACTTGCCATTCATCGTACCATGCCGAAATAACATCTAGAGCGCGCTGAATTTCTAAGCAATCATCCGAAATCCTTACTTCCCTATAAATGGCCGCATCAGCTACATAAACATAGGAAACTATGTTCTTGGTGTCATATCATCAACTCACTTTCTTAGACGCTATACACTGTAGTACCAAAAGTCGTGGAATATATTCAGTATCCTGTGAGAGCTTTTTGCGCGGAAAAGTGCGATAATCCGACGTGTCATTCACTCAGAAAGTCTTCTGGAACCCCATTAAAAATTATTCAGTCATACTTCCACTACAAACGTCCATAATTATCAAATTGTTACCGGTGCACGAACTGACCATTGATCATGTCCCATGTATGTTCTATTGAATTCATGTCTTGCAATCAAGAATGTTCCTCCAACAAATCGTGAAGTGTTTGGCCTGGTGACATGGCGAATTGTCGTCCTGAAAAAGTCTATTGTTGTTTGGAAGCAATTAGGCTATTAATGGCTGCAAATAGTCTTCAGGTAGCTGAACATAACCATTTTCAGCCAATGGTTGGTTCACTTTGACTAGAAGTCCCTGTACCTGTCATATATACAAAGCCCTTACCAGGATGGAGCCACCGCCAGCTTGCACAGTGCCTTCCTGACAACCTGGGTCCATGGCCTCTTACCAACTGGAATAGTGAATCATTTGACCACGCAATCTGTTTCGATTCATCAAAGGTCTGACCGATAAGTTAACAAACCCAGGAGCGGCGCTGCTACCAATAACGTTTTGTTAACAGAGATACTCGTGTCGGTGTTCCGCTGTCATATTTTTTTTTTTTTTGGTATCATCAGTCTTTCGATTTGCTTGATGCAATCCTACATCCCTTTCTATCTTGTGCTAAACTCTTTATCTCTAAACATCCCTTACAACTCACGTCATCAATTATCTGCTTCATATATTCTAATCTCTGCCTTCCTCTACAGTTCTAACTTCGGACTGTTCCCTCCACCAGCAAATTAACTAATCCAGAATATCTGAAAATATGACCTACAAGCCTGTTTCTGTAAGCTTCTGCCACAAACTTCTTTCCTCACCCATCATTTCCAAAACTCGTTCATTTCTTACTTTGTCTGTCCACTTAATTTTCAGCATTCTTCTGTAGCACCACATTTCAAATGCCTCAATTTTCTTTCTTTCCGGTATTCCTAAAGTCCATGTTTCGCTACCGTAAAGTGCTGTGTTCCACAAATAGAGTTTTAAACAGTTTTTTTTCTAATTCCCAGATCAATATTTGAAACTAAAAGATTTCTCTTTTTCATGAAGGCTTGTTTTGCTAGTGTTATTCTGCTTTTAACATCGTTCCTGTTTCGGCCATCGGTTGTAATTCTGCTTCCCAAGTAACAGAATTCACTTACTTCTCCAGTTGCATTAGATTCTATTTTTATATTTAATCTACTAGTATTGGTATAATTTCTGCTACATTTCTTACTGTCAACGCAAAATTTCGCTGCACTGTCAGCACGGACCCATCTGTCGCACGTTGAGTGTTACCGTTTTTTTGACGCAACGTTGCCTTTCTGTCAATGCTGTCACCTGGGCAAAGAGTCGCTGGTCTCGGCCATTAAGTTGATTCGGTCGTCACCTGTGTTTTCCACGGTGGGAGTTAATGCTGGAAATTAATATTCACGGCTCACCATTGACACTGTGGATTGAGGAATGTTGAATTCAGAAACAATTTCCGAAATTTATTGCTTCATGCGCCTAGCACCAATTACTATTAGGTGTTTAAAGTCTGTTAATTCATGTCAGAAAAACATTCACACGACTCACGAGAGTATAAATGAAAACCTCGACACTTCATGGCATATTTATACTTTTTTTTCCTTGGTGCTACCTTCATTCTGGATATTGGCAGCTTCCTATTCAATGACTTTTGGCCCTTTAGTGTATGTACGGAGCAAAACTGTTATGCTACCTGCCACATAGTGACACCGAACTGTTTATATTTAGATTATATATAAATCCTAGTAGCTGAAGTTAAATCATAGTAACACTAAACAAATATCTACATGCTACGATGAGAGGAAAACACTAATTCAGACACAAAATATTAGTTAATTTTCATGACGAAATGAAAGAGGTGGATGTTAGCAACTGCTTTTGTTATTCAGGGGTATAATGCAGTGGTTTTCACTGAAGCGCTATGGTGCTGACGTTCCAATCTACATACCGCAGATATCTTCACTCTTCAGCGCAGCAGTACTAAGCTGTAATCGCCAACGAAACCTCTGATAACCAATCAGTGGGGAAGCAGGTAATAGGACAAGTTCTGGGATGTGAAGTCACGAGACGTTCCATGTTTCGATTGTTTACCGACAGGCGGATATCATCATTGATTTTTACGTGTTGCTATATTTGGAATCTTTGATTTGCAAGACTCGTTTTTACAAAGAAATTTGTGTTTTCAATGGCAATGGCGTATTCAGCTATTGTTTTATTTAACGTTGTATACCAATAACGGAGACTGTGTTGTTGTACTATTGACAGATATGCTTTGAAACAAGACTGACAAAATTGGAAGCGCGTCATATAAACTTCTAAAATAATCCAAGATTCCATGTATCGCCATTCCGTATTCGTTTAGAGAAGTACTTACATAGAGGACACATATGGCACAGAACTTACTTGAGGTACTTGAAGATTTGAAGAAAATAGTCTAAATTACATCCTAGATTGCACGATCTGCAGCCAACGACTGCGATAAACAAGCTGAAGTTGCCTTTTTGATGAACTCCAACGGGCTGAAAGCGTTATTTCTCCTATAAACTAAGTTTAGTAACCGATTAAAAATTATTATTTTACAGTGTCGTTGAAAGCTACTTGGTGTATTCATTTCCCAACGTAACAGTATGTAACAAATGAAGCTGACTTATACAGACCAAAAAAAATACTCATCTCGTGATCTTGGTTTACAATATGCTTGGGAAAACGTTGAAACAAAATTTCTTATCAGCAAAGAAATACAGATAGCGTCCTAATAGGTTTACAACTCATTATATACATATATATCCTAAAGATCAGGTCTTATAAATATCAACTGTAGGGTGGCGAAGTGAGTCAACTAAACATGCATAGCAGCTCTTCATCTTTACAACACTTGTGATTTTCTGTGTGTTTTGATATTACAATAAAATCTCTGCCTCCTAAAGATACTCTTCGCAGTCACGAACAACTAGTCGATTAAATACAGTATTCATTTTAAGCATCTGCAAACTCACAATAAAATTAGAATAAACGTAAAATAAATATTTAATACGGAGAAAATAGCTTCACCAGTAATTTTAAGAGATAGGGAGGGAAACATACAGCTCGTTCGGTAGAAGCTGAATGAACGAACCCTCTACCGAGGCCCGCTGAATTTACAATGAATATTGTGAAAGACACTACTCAATAGTGCTGCAGGTCATGAAAAGGAATATGAAGCTCTACCCCCACGAATCGCAAGCGCGTGGTTCACTATGTTCTTACCGCGAACATCAGCTTTTTACTACAATAAATCATTTGTCAGCATGTCATTACACCAATCCTTCCTAACATCAACTATATAAAAAATACTGTAAGCTTTCTTTCGATCTTGATTAAATAAGGCCATATTGCCGAAAAGTGTATGAAAAATTCACTTCAAATAATAATTAGTGGGTAATAATGGTAGAATACTTCATACAGTTGATGGTGGAATGATAATGTTCCGTTGATGATGGTAATAACAATTAATAAAATGGAACTAGAAGTACACATAGAAATACCAGAAATTGTAACTGCAGGAGGTGAAGTAATGGAGGTAATTAAACTGAGAAAGAAGATTTTATAAACTGAGAGTTAATTAAACCAATTAAAGGAGCACTGGACGTAAGAAAACGGGGGCAGTAAACACTGTATCACTTAGAAAAAAGTGAAATTAATGGATGAGAGCAGAAGGAAAGGAAGCTAAACAAGAAGATTCTACCAATATTTTACAACCAATATAAACAGAAGCAGCAACAAGACATTTAAAAAGAAATAGAGAAAAATTTGCTTGGTTGAAAGGCAGAAGAATGTGTGACAGTTAAATAAGAATTTTGGGTAAATACAATAAACTTACATAAGTGTAAAAATAAATTATTAAAAACTTCTTTTAAATTTAGAGGAAGGAGTAGATAGTTGGAACAAATATGTAGATAGAACGTATAAGTGTGATAACCTTGACTGTGACTTGTTAGTATATTGATGCAGGGTTTTAATTATGTAGAAAAGGCTAGAAGAAAAGTATTAATCGTGGTCGAAAATCTTAAATTCAAACTATCTATAACAGGAAGGTGAGATTGTCAAAACATTTTTGGACAGCACAAGCTGACATGGTCCAAAATTTGAAATGATGTAGTATACTGAAAGAAAGTAAGGAAAGTAGTTAAGTTAATACAGAAAAAGAATTCACGTAATACGATACCTCCAATAGAAGATCAGCAAGTTAGTATTGTCATAAACATCAAAAACAAGTTAAAAAAAAAATAGTAGTTTAAAAACGAAATATCATTTACATTTTACGCGTGATATAAATTGTTAGGAACCAATGGAAAAACAAAAATCAGCGAAGCAGAAACAAAGCAAATGAAAATTAATAGTAGTATAGAACAAAACATATGGAAATGACTTTTTACTTACAAAAACAAAAAACAAAATCATAAATGTTGAAATTCTATTTTAATCATTACATTAAAAACAAACTAAATACAGATTTTGGTACATATGAAATAAATTTTTATGTAGAAATAAAATCACATTAAATGTCCCTAGCAATAAACAACACAGAATCATATAATAAGATCCTTATCTACCAATGAACCATAAAACATATCTAGGAATATAACCTTTCTAAAGCTATTAATCTGGAGTATAAACTACATGGAAGACTTGTTACGACGTCAGAGAAGTTAAAAATAATAAAATCGAAAGATTTTGAATGATCTATTGTAGAATGATTATGAAAAATATTTATATCAGTTTAGTAAGAAAAAATTAGATTTCAGAAGTTATCATAGTATGGAAGTGACCCGCTTCAGTTTCATTTTGAAGTCGTGAGTTCAAGTACGTAACTACTAAAAAAAAAAAAAAAAAAATACGTTCAGCAAAGTAAACCTTCTAGAGATTAAGTTAGTAAAGATGATCGTTCTACAATATTCTTTTGAACCTAGAATGGATAAGTTTCGCAGTAAGAAATCAATTATAAACTGGAATAATATGTTGAGAAGCGCAATATTGAATTTAACTACTATTATCTGTATTAAAATGTTAACAGCCGCAGAATTGAGTTAGCTTCTACAATAAATCCTGCATAAGATTTTAAACAGTAACAGATAACAGTATAATTAAGATAGTGTTAATTTAGTCAGTAGTATGCAACTGGATTCCTAGCTAGCTACAGGGAAGTGGGAACTGCAATCAGTTTTAACATCTCACATGACTAATACATCTTACAACAGTAAAATGAATGTTAGTAACTTTCGAAACGAAGCTTCTCTAAAGTTTTGCCCAAGTGAACGGGAGAGAAGAGGCAATGACCTCTGAGAGGGGGTTTATTTCGAACAGTACAAGGATATAAGAGATAAAGGAGCAGCAAGGAAACAATCTGGCGGCCAGAAGTTAACTCTCTCTATGTACGGAGGGAGAGGGGGGGGGGGGGGGGGGACAGCGTAAAAGGGACACGGGTGACTCTAACTCGTTAGTGGAAAACTCAAATTTATCGAGACAAAGCGTTGACAGGAGAGAGACACGAGGGAATTTTGAGAATAACAATTTCACCGATAAAACCTAGGATGGGTACAATGATTTTTATTGCTCAATTGATCAAAGTAACGCGTGAGAAAAACGGCTTCTTGGATCCAGAAAATAACAAATCCCGTGCTTATACTGGACAATGGGAAAGAAACGACAGGAAGTGAACTATATGCAAATGTGGGTAACGAATAATAATTTAGCAATATGGTTGACATAAACTAAACTTTGATTTTGGTTATTTTCTTGGCGGCAAACCGAGGCTTCAATTTTTCCCAATGACAGCATTGGCCGCCGCGGATATCGAGGAACATGAATACACCATCCGAAGATTACGTTAGACGAAACGGAATACAGAACAATCATTCAGCTTTTGATAGACTCTCGGAACATTTATTGTGTTTTGATAGACATCATGACTGTGACTACGACTATGAATTGAATCTGTTACATTCTGTTTTGAGAATGGTTCTGATATTGTAGAACGAACATGGAAAACTGTTTCAAGTTATCATAGGGACATTTTCACCTATCTTTTGCTTAGAAACTGATTCTATAATTTCAAAAAGCTGTGTTACTATACAAAAAAACCTTATCAATGAAGTAGAAAGACCAGAGTACCGTCCTGTGATGTGATTGTTGCCAACATGGTCTATTGGTTTCACTTCTAATCGGCATCGGAAGCAAAAATTTTGAATTGTACCAACATGGAATAATACTCCGCCCACCTAATAATCAGAATTGCACATTTTCTAACGCGCTGATGACTAACATTACGATATGAGATACTTCAAGCTCTATTTAATCTTACTGAGTTAAAATAAATTGTACATGGACTACTAAAAAATTTTGTTTATTAACATTTAATGCAGTATTGATATTTTTTCAAGTCTTTCGTAGCAAATGAGCTGATTAATTTATATATGTTTTCTTGTAAATAAATTACGTTGGGCAGTGAATCAATTTTAATAGAATTTTTTGTTCATTTAACTATATGGTCTAGCTTTTCCTATCGCTGCAGTATTGATGATGTTTTCCACTGAGTGAGATTTTATTTTTCAACTTCAGGAATTATTTCCATGGCACCCAACTTTAAGATTAAGCTCATAAATCAGAAACAATCATGGCAGTTATTATTATCATCAAATTAATATTTAATCAAAATCACAACCAGTGGTACACTACAAGTTATATAGCTACGACGAATGAAATGTTTTCAGAGAGCAAAGAACAGATTGTGGCCAAGCCTTCTTAAGTTGCTGATGGGGATGAGGTTCTCAGAAGTTGAGCCACGCACTGACAATTGTTTAAGTGGAAGAGCTCCTCTCAGAGCTCAGTCCCCACAACTGCTTTGCTGCCGGCGCTGCTATCGCATTGGCTGAAATAGATGTCATTTTCAAGGTTCACAGTGATACTGAAACAAAACATGTAGGTTTATTTATTTCATATTATGTGTGAAAGTGAATTCATCCATGTCATTATAAACCGCTTTGAGGTCACAAAATAGTAACATGACAGAATGATACCAAAAGGCGGAGTTTACGGACAGCTAAAATACCATTTTCAAAAAGAGAATTTGAGAAATGCTAGATTTTTTACATATTTTTATAAAGCGCATAGGTGAATGAAAGAATCGTAGGGTAAACCAAAAAGATAATTCAGACTGTGGTTTGTAATTCAGATGAGGTGAAGAGTGGACTTGCACACGATGAGATGAAATGGAATATATTTTGAAGTCGTTCGATAAAATGAAGAAGGAAGGAAGATGATTCATGAAACACCAGAAGTATTGATTAAATAGCATTTAAATATGTAGGGACTAAACAAAACATTAATTATGTCCATGAGGGCCGATGTGGAAATAATCTTATTGATGTTATGGTATTTTAGTAACTGTAAATGGTGCTCTGTTTCCGTTACAATGTCATGATAAAACTGGTTATTTATTTTGCTAGTAGAAAATCTTTCCTTTTCTTCTGTTTTCTCTTTCTTTCATCTGTATGTGAACGTTTGAGTAATACGAAAAGTCTGTAAAACTGAACTAAGAGAAAGCGAGAACGTGTAGAAATATAAGCAAAACACTAACAAAAGGGTTAAAGAACCTAATCGATCGGAAGTGCAATAAAACCTAGAAAAATATGAGGTTCTGCAGTGGAGATAGTCGTTAAGTCTAAATTGTAAAATTCGAAGGAAAAAGAGCTGTTAGGACATTATCGATGAGTTTTAAAAACTGCGATGTGCAGTATTCCTCTATAAGCAAACAAACATTTTTCCACCTAGACACATGAATTCTTCAATCAGTTTCCGTTAACAGAACTAGCCATCGAAATTAACCCTCAATTAATTAAGTATTTTAGGAAGAAATGGTGGTGAAGTATGATTTGCTACGATGTAAAATCCTTCCTTTCACGAGAAAACTATGTCCGCGCCGTCATGTTAGATAATTACCGAGCTTAATGGGTGAGCGGTAACGCTCTGCCCTCGCATTCGGGAGAACGTAACTTCGAATCCCAGCCCAGCCAACTAGTTTTCGGTTTTCATGGTTTTACCGAACTCACTCTACGAGAATGCCGTTATGGTTCCTTCAAAACGGGCATTGCCGAATTCCTTTCCGCTCCTTGTCTCTCAGTACTTTCCCACCTGAATGTTGATTAAGCGTAAAGCGAAAGCAAAAACGTAAAAAACGAGCGTTAAATGACCTATATTACTTTGAAGGTAAGTATAAACTTTTTTTTTATTTATTTGTGCATAACTCAGTCTATATCAACAGATTTACTATTTCAGAATTTAAGAAAATACGTGTGACCAGTTTTAAGTGTGGGACTCCTTAAAGAGAAATGTTCATTTCTTGTCTGCTATAGTTATCGCCCCCCAAGATAAGAAATTTAATTTCTTTAGTAAAAATATGTTACAAGCAACATCTCGGAAATTTTGACACTTGGGTCTAAAAAAAAAAAAAGTTTTTTTTTAATGATGGGAATTTATTTCCATGTATGTCATTTTAACAATAATGAAGCTGTTATTTCATTAAAATTAGCCTTTAGTTTCGGTTTACATTATACTACAGTTCATTGAATTATCTTTTGTCTGCAGCGCGTTATTATTATTAGAGTTCTGTATAGTGGCCGTCTACATATGTCACAATCGGATACCATTTATATTTGTCTTTCTTGAACATTATACTTGTTCCCTCCAGTTTTCAGTTTCCTAAACCCTTTTCTATTATTGTTGAGAGCCCTTTGACACCTCTCCCACCCCCCTCCCCCGCTCCCTCCTCCAAGGTACGTCTCGTCGATTTTTCTTTACTCTATCATTTGGTGTACTGGTGTTCTGTAGTTTTGGACTCTGTTTCAGCAAATGAAGACACCGGAGTGCTGTTTTACACGTAAGAGCGTGTGTTTATTAATGTAGTGGCTTACCTTAGCCTACTGCATCGTTTTTACGACGACCTATTTCTTCAGTTCAAGGCTTCCACGGCTGGAATAAGTAATCTCTCTCCGGGTGGTGCCACATCCTACAGTAAATGATGAAATGCAAACGTTTATACTTTCTTCTGGAGCAGAAGTTTTCGGGAAAACTATGAAAAATTGAAGCCTGGATCGGAGATGAAATCCACATTTTTGCTAATACAACCTCACCCATCAGGCTCGATCCGAGGACCAACCCTTGTTGATTCATTTTCTCACCCCATGGGTAAGGTGATGCATTTGCCTTCTACCCACGACATCATCGTTTCAACTTGGTAAGACTGATTCTCCATAGCATGGAAAACACTGGGCCCCTCCATTCGTTAGCCATTACAATATTGAACGTTCGCCCCAGTTTCACCACGGAGATATTCTTCTCGTGGAATCTAGAACCATGTTGAAGCATACTATACTCTCCGGTACTACACTGTTGACCATCATTAATTACAAGCTGCTGCAGCTAGAGCAAGTCAGAAAGCGAAGGTCGTTTACATGTTGGAGGGTGATCACAAGATGTGACGATCATGTTGGAACGTCAACCCTGAGTACTTATCACTAGCATTTCTGCTCGCCACAAATACTCCACTTGCATAAAGTTGACTCCGCACCAGGATTAGTCACAGCCTGTGTGGTGCAACGAGGCACCGCTGGGGCTTACAGGACGAACAGTACCGGTACTGTGTTTACAGAATGGAACGAACAGTTGAAAATATAACGAAAAATTGACCCACTAGATATTTGACGGGTGTTCTGTCTGTTCCCCACACCACGTTGGGTGAGTAGTGACGGTCTAGCCTCACTTTCGACAATACGCAGGCTCGAATCCTGGTCCACCTATTCCGATTTCGGTTTTCCCAGCGTTTCGAAATCAGTGCAGGTGAATACCGCGATGGTTCTTTCAAATGACCACGGCGGAATTCCTTCCTTTTCCTTGTTGCTCCTCCCTGCCAGTCCTTTCCCGCCTCTGATGATCTCGACGTCGCCCAGGCGTAAAGCCATCAGCTAAAAAGTATTGTTATATCTAAAGTACAATGCATGTAAGAAATAAATTAATAATGCTTGTTTCCTATTCCAACATTAGTGATACGAAAGGGAACAACGATCAATAAATAAACGACATATCAGCAGTAATGGAGAATGTTGTATGGGGATAAAATATGGATATGGAAAACAAATAACCCGTCCATAACTCTAACATAGTATTATAGCGGAAGATTTATATTTTCTAATTTGTTAGAATTTTCGCCTATAATGTAAATTTTCTCAGCTGTATGAGTAAGAAATTGATCATTACGAATTGGAATATAATTATAATTATTATTCAGAACCAGTAACTATGCTAATATTAATTCCAAAGGACATGTGCATATAAAAGTATTATTTTTAATTAAATCGTTAAATATGCGAAATCTACAAATTAGATTTTCCATTTTTTGATTTACTTTATTATTACGAAAACTACAGCTCTCATGTTTTTGACGATGATGTTTGCCATGTTCCATCACCCAGGCGTAGGGATGGTCATTGACGGAATTATTCCTCCAAATCAGTGTTTAGAGAAATTTAAATTTCGGCAGTGGTGCATTGCTGTAATGTGGTTTTGTCCAATCTTGTGTGTTGTTTGTGTTATGAATTAACACAAGGAAGGAGGAGTAAAAAGCACTTTGTCAAAACCGATCAGTCCCACTTTTCTAAAAAAAAAAAAAAAAAAACACCCGACGGACGAATCATTTTTAGCAGTGTTATCTGAGCTTTCTCAATACGCACTGTTAAGAGATTTGGGACTTAATCCTGGACTTTGGTGCAAACTCTGGTGGTAATGAGTCTCTACTACCCTGTAGCCCATGTGATGACAAAAAATTTTGTACCTCAAGTATGCAACCTGTTAATTCCGTGTCATGCGCTGGGAACCTTCACGCTGTAGTAACCTCCAAAGCCAACGTGGTGGGCCTCATATTTTTAGAAGCACGTTAACTTCCAAATTTCATGCAAATTTTGATGGCAGTATCTATAAAAAGAGAGTACTCAAAAGTTTCAAAACTAAAACATAAGTGATAATTCTGTTTAGAAGAAAAAGCCATAATTTGGCAACTACACTAAGTGCAAGTATCAACATTAGTACTTGATTTCTATGCTTTATAACTTTTCTGATTATTTACGGTAGTAAATGTTGGCTTTGTATTCTACCAGTACTGTTGTAACGAAACAACATTACAACAAAATTTGAATATCAATGTTAATACAGCATGTTGTCATCATTCCAGTAAAGGTATCTAATCATAACATTTTAATGTATCCTGTATTATAAATATGAGTCCTTTAATAGACATATTTACAATGAATTATATTCTTTATTATCCGAATAAAATGGTATTACGATATCAGTAAATGTATTCGAGCTTTTGTGAGTAAAATACTCGATTTCTTAACCCTCATCTAAGACTATCCCTTTTCGACGGTAGCCAACTTTCTGCCGTTTCAGTGATAAACTAACGTATATTTTTATATTCAAAAAAATTTTTTACTGAATAAAATAAGGCAGAAAATATTTAAGGTAGTATTGTGTTATGGTCGGTTCAGCACCAGTAATTTCTAGTATCATAGATTGCCAAGCACCTTTAAGCCTAACAGTTTGTAAACAATGTTTCGTTTTGTTACAATGTGATTATCAGTGCTGTATTAAAATCAAAGCACTTTTAAATTTAATCGAGTTTATAAAGCTTTAGTTTTAGCAGTATCACACAAATGTTTCATTAATTCACCACTTCAAATTTAAGTGAAAAATAATTTCAAAACGATGAACACAAATCTGTCTCTGTGAAAACTATTATGTTCGGACCGCAGCTCAGTTCCTACCACAAAGTCTGTACAATTCTCATAAGAGAGTGTATTTCGCTCAGCTTCATCATCATCTAACATAGAGTTTACTTGTTCCGAGGCAACGAACCAGGAGCTTCTATCCATGTCTGTATATCAGGGTTCATTTTATATGTGTGCCACCTCTCTACGTTCTGTTTAATTCTTCCTGTAAGTCTTCTCCACCATCTTTAACTCCAGGGCTGTAAAAGTGGTGTTTTCTCATCCATCTTTTTGACATGCCCAAATTACCTAATTTTAATTTTATCTCTGTTAGCACTGATTCGACTCTTCGTATTAGCTCTGACTTGACTCTAATTCTCCTTCTAATCGAACGTTTTTCTACCCTTTCAAATCTGGTATTTCGTATCTGCAGCCCATAGGTTGCTTTTGTTTCTCTGTCTTTATACCGTTGCTCCATGCGTTATTTCTGGTTTGAGATACGATTTGCAACTAAGTTTTCTTCTATTTTTTTAACTGCTTTTTTCCAACGAAAGTCCTGGATATAATTCAGTCTCTTGTTAAAAGATTTAGTTAAATGCAGGAAATACAAATGATAATAATACCAAACGAAGAAGCACTTCGAGGGTTAATTATATCAAATCACTTATTGGCTTTTCAAAAATGTTTTGAGCATACTGATGATGCTGAGTCGAAATTAATAACAAAAACACGAGCACCAAATCCCGCTGAATTCCTCCAAGCAAATGGAATAATTTTTTGCCAACATTGATTGTATTGGTTTATTTGCTGGAGCGATTTTGTAATTCAATGAATCTCACAGACGTTGTTCTCAGAATTAATTCATCGCCGTATTTCCGGCAGCCGTGCGACATCTGTTTACTCGGCGGACTGATAAATAACTGAGAGTTCATTCCCACTGCTGTGCGCGTTGCTCCAATGTTTGTCTTCAATGCCGACAAATATTTTATGATTACATTGTACGTGCAGCAGAAAAATTGCAGAATGTTCCCCATACTTGGCAACTGGAACATGAAACTAAAGTAAACGACTGGACCTTAGAGGAAAAATCTGACTTAGAGAAATCATTTTAATAGCATTTCTCTCTGTGTCTCATTTTTTGTCAGTTTCTCCCTCTGCCCCAAATATGATTAATGTTATAGACATATCACAGGTTATAAAATTTTATCTGTGGAAATAATCTTAGCAAACAAATAATTGTTGGAGAATATAAAGCAGATGATCTAGGTTAGTGGTTCCCAGCGGGTGTGATACCGAACACCGGTGGGCGTTGAAGAGGACGTAGGGGGCATTTCCGGTTCAAGGGAAATTTAGGGAGCGTTGAAGACCAACCAGCGGCCTCTGCTTTCCAGTGCTATATGCGGCTTTAAGGACTGCATCAAAGAAGTTTTAATTGCATTCCCATGACCATGTGTAGCCAAAAGAGGATTAGAGTAGTCAGCAATCTGTTATTTAAGAAAAGTAACAAATTGTCAATAGTGGAACGCGATAATTTAAGATAAATTATGACAAATAAGGCACAAAATATACAAAAATTATTGTCATTACACAACGCCCTGATTATTAATATTTTTTCGTAATATGTGATTGTTAATCAAACTGTGAACAATACACAAATATTGTTAGTATCTGCTAATAAAGTAATTTATGAAATATATTTTTGCCTTTTTTATATATGACATTGCACACTTCAACTAAGAGGGGCGTTATTAGATCACTATTTCAAAAAGTGGATTACTATGCCAAAAAATTTGGAGCACTATGAGTTACATTATTGATTAGAAGTAGGGGATTCGCAGTGGGGTTTTTTTCAGAGTAATTTTTTCGAGAAGGGGGTGGTGAATAATTTTTTTTTCGAAAACGGTGCAATGTCTGTAAAAAAACTTTGGCGACCTTCCAGGTCTCTAATACACTATTCAGTGATTTAAAAAAACGACGTATTTAATTTTCTTTCTACTGAGACTATACCTACTAGTCGTGGGTGATGATATATTCTCTGACGCGGTGGCAGAGTCAGTAGCCACATAGAAACACCTTGTTTTCGTTCACTGCAGTCAGTTGTCCGATAACGCCAACGATTACGGACCACGTTCGCTGAGAGCTAGGATAAAATGTTTTCACAAGATCTCAGCAGCCCTCCACGTCTCCTACAAGTGACAGTGGCGAAGGCATAACAAAAATGAAAAGTAGACTTTATGACGACAGTGACATGAAATATAATAGAAGAAATAGCCTCCAATTAGAAAATGATTTGGTAATTTACGTCTCAAAACCACAGCTACGATTCGACAATTTATTAAAAAATAAACAGGCCCAGCCTTCTCACTGAAAATTTTGTATTTTTATTGTATTGTAAGAACTACGGCTTTATATTTTGACATTTAACCGGCTTGCAACCACGACCCCCCAGGTAAGACTTTGGGACCCCCCTGGGGGTCGCGACCCGCATATTGAAAAACCTTGATCTAGGAGATGAAGATATAAATTCAAATTAATTTTTCACTAACAGAACACAGAATTTTTTTGATCTTTGCAGAAGCTGTACATTTTAAATCAACAAATCAGCTGTTTCTAAACATATTATGATTTAGAATTCCGCCACCGTACTTCTATGCAAGAAGATAGAATGATTTAAGTGAGGTCACGTAGTAACAGCAAATAATGTACAGAAATGATTTAAATTTCAAACTGCTCCACAATTACGCCGTTCCTAAATTAGCCTTTTTATATATACATACGATGCAGCATACATTTCGAACTATAGCGTGCGTTCTGCAGGAAACAAATGATAGTGAAATGTTGCTTAATACCGTTGAAAAATAAAGGAATTATAGTAGTGGTATGAATGAGGAGAAATGTAAATAATAAGTGGCAGTGCTTATGAATAATAGAGTGTATCCGGTACAGGCCCTTTGTTGTTATCTTCCAATAGAGTACTTCGAGCAGCGATCTCGATTAGCTTATGAATGATTGAAGAGTATGCGCCGGCCTGTGGACAACAGTCTCTGAATTAGAAATGTCAGAGTTTGCGTGCTAGCGATGTGGCACGCACGACCTACACTCTGCAGCAACTCCTTGACCGATCAAACACTGGAAGCACGTTAACTTTTCGCTAAGTGCGCTCTTTATTAAACAAAATACGGTTGTAATCGTAATTCATACGTATCTAACAAAATGTAAGCAGTTTGCTTGTACTTCTTAAATAATACGATTAGGCATTCACAACGCTATACTGAAAAACCAAAATTCACTATATTAAAATCCATCAAGCCATTACTGCGGTTAGGTAGTAAATGCCATAAAACTTACTTTTTACCAATTATTGGAAGTCTTATCAAATACTTTTTCGCAAGCATAAATGAATGTGTGGATCAAACCTATGAATGGATTTCACTTAAATGTTCAGAATTACCATTTGCAAATGAAAAATTGTGTCTACAAAATTGAAACTACCATTAAATTGTTTAAATTAAAGTCACCAGCTGTAATCAAATTAGCAGCAAAAAAATGTTACTAGATTGATAATCCTTGCTTTCTCCTCTACGATCTGCGAAGAAATATCGATTTAATCAGTCTCTTTCTGTCGTCCAACAGTTTTGTATTGTGACACTTTAAATCTGTGGTTTTCAATGTCAATTAAAAGTGTAAATGGTACTCGAGATTTATATGTGCAGTATTTTGATAGCATTCCCACCGTAAAACAAACAATTGAAGGGCCACTTCCTTTTATGGGTCGTTTACCAGCTTTAAGTAGAACAATATGACAGTAAGTTCAGTAAATAACTAAGAAGTTAACTTTTAATCTTTTTCGTGATTAAGTTACATAGACTTTTGTATTAAATGTTAACAATTCTGAAATATGAAAAAAACCAATAAACTAAATATAGCTACCTACCTTGGATGATTAATACCACTTAATGATCTAAGAAAAGTGTCAATTAACATTAAATCTCGAAAATCGAATTAGTGTTTCCAGTAACCAAGTATAAAAAAAATAATAATAATTATGAAACCAGCACTCGTTTAAGTAAGGGATTGCTTATCACTATATATAAAAAAGGAAAAAAGAAAAAAATGAGAAAAAGTATTAGAAAAATGGTGAAGAAAGATGGAAATGAACAGAAGAAAAGAGGTAATAAAATTATTTTTGAAAATGAAAAATAGATGAAAATGGAGAAAAGTATTTCTTTTTATGGATACGTAGCGTGAATGAATCTCGAAATACCATCAATAGTTTTATTTGATTAGTTTAGTAAAAATCTCAAAATACATGTTCTTTGTCTTGTCTAAGGAAAAGCAAGCGCAACTGAGATGATTCTTATGAAGAAAGAACTCTTGATCATGGTAACATTATCAAGAAAAAATCGATGAGTTAGAATGTTTCAAAGTGAAAGCAAGGAAAACTGTTCGCACAAAAGATAGAAGAAAAAAACATAGAGGAGAGAGAAAGAAATATGGGCGAAGAAGAAAAGAAAGAAACCAGGGTACCGAGACATGATAGTTGGTATACCCCTAAATCGTATAGAAGGAGATAAACTTAATTTAATTTAATTTTATCTGTGTACTCATTGTTTCCATATTCAGCCTTTTTAATGACAGAAGCCTAGGCAAACGTATTTTGGTTTCTCAAGTGAAACGTTTAACAATGTCATAAAAACCAGTTGAAATACTGTTGAAGAGACTCCATATTCAGCCACAAGGACAGCAGCGTAACTATACTTGTTTATGCACTTCGAATGAGAGGTCTACTTTAATTTTGAACTGGCAAAACCAGCAATGAACGACCTATATCTTCAAGACTTCTTTCTTTATTTCTAGGTAAGAACCTCTCAAAATAGATAAATAGCAGTGAAATAATACAGTGTTACATATTCTAAAACGGCGTGCGAACTAAAAGGCACAAGTTTCAAATAAATATCAGCTTTTATGCTGAAAGAATAGAAGAGATATTGCTGCGCACTTCGCAACGTCTTTTTGAAGTGACAAATATTTTTATTCCTTCATTTCCCTCCACTCCCAAGGCGCCCCTGAAAGCTTTCTTTAATATTGATTAAGTCAGACGACTGTTAAATTCACAATAAAGCTCCATAGCCAGTTCCAGGAACCTCTGTAAATTAGCTCGGACGTCTTCGAAGAATTATCCCACGGCAGTAAGCACGTTTGCATCTAAAAACCTGAATTCAAAGCAACGTTGAACTACCTTTTAAAATAGTTTTACGCATATTCCTTAATAAGTGACATGAAACAAAAAAAACTAACCTTCGAAGAAATAGTAGGTAGCCGACATTAATCTCCTTTAATCAAATAAAAAATGACTTTGGCGGTGTTTCCTTCTTGATCTGTTGATTTCAGTATGAGATCACAAATAGCTAGAGTAGTTATTACATGCAATCAATAAAATTTTATTACTGAACTCTAAATCAACTGCAATTTTAACCCCAATCTCCCTAACGTTAACTATAAAAAATTCGAAACTGATTATTAAAGAATGAACTTCACCTTCATCATGCGCGACAGAAATGAAATAATAGACATCAAACATAACAATTAATCCGTTGTTAGGAGACTCCTGTTGGACATAATTTCGCGTAATTTCGTTACATCATTACAAGGTTATCAACAAAAGGTATCCTACAACAAGGCCCATGCTGAATAGGAATACAAATAACAAAACATAATCTCTTTCAGACACTCTCAAAATCTTTTCTTTTCTTCCTAATTAAAAAAAAAAAAGTTTGAAAAGGTGCATTACGATTGGTTACTTATATAATATATATATATATATATATATAGTTGTTAGGAACGTAAGCATCAAGGTTTTGCATTATATCCGAAAAAATGATGAAATTGTGTAGGAATTTACAGTTTGTAGGTGAATGTGTTTTTATAGGCAGGTCAAGTCTCACACAACGTCCTTAAATCACGACAGTTTCTGATTTATTGCAAATTACATATGAAAGTATTTGGCCCTCTCACTAAAACATTTCGCGACGTCCATTACTATTATACGCGCCACAACAGTGGCAGTTCATGAGAATTAAACTTTGTTGTATAACAGAGTGCGTTGGTGTCGCCAGCGCGGCTGTTGCTTAATGACGCCATCATGCGTGCTGTAGTAAAGTTTGTGATGTGTTGCGTGAGATAAGTAAGGTGTGTCAAAGGTGTTTCCACGAAATAAAGTTTAATGATAGACCACAAGATTGAAGACATTAATCTAAGTTCTTACACTTCTCCAAGAATGATTTTGCTTAGATCTTACGATTTGTTTTTCATAAATTATGAAAAAGTAAAAACTACACGCAATTGAACCTTAATTACCTTAGTGAAAAATCATTTTAAATATGTATTATCATGAATATTTGTAGCATTTTTTGTAATGTGACAAAATTGTTAACGGAACCTTTCTACAATGACCAAATAGCCTATGAAAATAGCTGTATGCAAATTTTGTAAGCAGTACTTTAATAGGTGACCTGAAATGTGGAGTGAGTTTTAACTTAAATAACCTGCCATACGGAAAACAATAATCGGTCATGACATTAATGGTAGGACTAATTTTAGATGAACATGAGTTAGTGGTTCTGATTGAAAAATGAAATATAGGAGGAACTGAACAATGGAATAATATTAAGAAAAATTTATGATGGTTTTTCTTAATAGTAGACCTACTTTTTTAAATTTCACATGTCGGACGAACTTATCCTGCTTCTCGCTTCTATATGTTTGTGAAATAAATGTTTTCAAGTCAAAAATGGGGGATCATACGATCATTAGATATCGGAAAACCATTAGAAGTATGATCAGGATGGACGATGTTCCAACGTCAGAATTCAAAACCTTTGCTTTGTTGAGTTAATGGCTGGACGTGTTAATGCTCTCACCTACAATGTGCAGCCGACATACGACCTTACATTTATGTGAGTGAAATTTAAAGGTATGTTCGATAATATAGCATATGAACATTCCTGTAATTACTTTAAATTAAATACAATTTTCACTTTATTTATTATTAAGAATTTAAGCTACTGTTAAGAGTAATTCAGATGAACTATGAAATATTTCTTTTTATTTATCTTTTAATATGATTCTTAGTATACCTTTATCGAATTATACCGAGCGTGGTGGGTGAACGGTTAACTTTCTGCCCTCGCATTCGGGAGGGCGCGGGTTCGAATCCGCGTCTGGGCTTCCAGATTTGGGTTTTCCATGGTTTCCCTAAATCACTCCAGGCGAATTCCGGGATGCTTCCTTTAAAAAGGCCATGGCCGAATTCCTTCCTGTTCCATGTCCCCAGTCCCATCCCGCCTCTAATGACCTTACCCGTCGACGAGGCGTTAAGCAATAAGGAAAAAAAAACTTTCTCGAATTACCCTCTTCAATACACATCACACCTCCAAGGTACTATGACATCATAAGGTCACGGGGTTCCTACGGCTCCTGCCGTTTCCCGTAGGATTCACGGAGGTAGAGCTCTGGAATGGATGTGACGGGGCAGCCTCACGCTCCGGCCGTTCTTTACCTCCTCGTGGATTTTCCTCCACGGAACTCATTGGATAGCAGGCTGATTGATCCTGCGGGAACCGTCGCGGTCGTTCAACTTCAAGGAAGAATCCTTGGCTTCGTCGTGGATCGAACCCCGGTCTTCCGGGCTGCAGTCAGACGCTCTCCCCCCTTAGCTACGTGGCCGCCCACTATGACATCATACTTTGTAAAAAAATAATTAAATTCTTGAATACTTAATATCGCGAGAAAATTTGAACCAATATAGAGAATAATACATATTTTTCCTAAGTATGCACCTTCATCGAATTATATTCGCTAAATATCTTTGGTTTTAAAACACTTGTAATATTTGTTCAAACAATAGAATAGCACATACAACTGATGTACCGAAAATGGCAGTAAGAGGTCAAAAATATGTCATGTGGATTTCGCGGAACACATTTAGCTAATGATGTTCTTAGCATATCTTCAGAACCTTTTTACGTATTCAAGACACGTACTCAAGTAGCAAAATTCACTTCTCTGCTCCGTAGACTGGAAGCACAGAACTTTTCGTGCAGTGCTTTGGTCTTGTTTCTATGCTGGGGACTGCCTCGTTTGCGTAGATAAGCAAACAAAATTTCCAAGAAGAACACGGATTTCACACCACGCCGGCCGTGGCTGTGTGATTTGCATGATAGCGCCAACAAACTCAACGTTATAGAACGGTAATGCAGTTATACAAATAACAAAATAATAGATCCTAACGATGGTAAGGCAGATAACGAAAGTGATGATTCTAGATTGATATGTTTATATAACAGTATACTACAAGTTTAGCTATATGTTTGATTCATCATAAGCTTATTGATATCTTTATCAATACAGCTGAATGGCATGTTAGACAAAAAAATGTCATTTTCAGGTACATCATCAATATCAGAGTAGCAGGTTCATCTGTGGCTTGCGTTAATTGTTTGGTATTCTTAAAAATATTACATCATATATACATTGTTTGGCATAGTAATTGAAATTTGTTTATTTTTTTGTTAAAACAATAAATTTAGAAAGGTTCCCGTATCTCTTTATTCGAATTAGGATACGTATCACCCCTTGAAATGTATTTTGAGCTTCTGGTATTATTGAATCAGTTAACATCTATTATGATTTAGACGAAAAATTATCTTTACCTTGGCTATATGTTGCACGAGGTGAATGGAAATAAAGAATTTGCACATTTATTCATTACGTGAAAAACTGGTAATAGCGAGCTTATAAGTTATTAAAACATTACTTTCAAAAGTGATATACATCAAATATTTGTCAGCAGAAAATATATCAGTCACATAGTAGGCTCATGCATCTTTTTCCGTATACTTAGTGAGAACAACGACTTTCATTTTTCACTATTACTAGTTAACATCCTTAACGTACAAGAAAAAACATCACAAGAAATGTAGTTACTCTCGGGGTTCTTTTAGTTGCACGCAATACTGATAGCATGCTTTAGTTAGTAATTGATGGCAGCCGACATTAAATATGCTACCCCACCACTGTTCTTCCGTTTAACACTTAATGCATGTTTCGTGCTCGACTCAATTGACAAAAAAATTGTAACTCTGGTAGAGACGTTTGTGAGAACATTATGCATAATGACCAGGTACAGGTCGCAGTGACGAGTTAATTAATTATTCCAGCAGCGGTTCCAAGTCTTTATTAACATAGAATCAGACGCGATTAAAAAAATTTGATAGTACGCAAACCACATTTATTTTCTTTATAGCACTTTCCAACAACCCTATCCTTACACTTACCAATACTTCTCAAGATTATTCAAGATCCCATTCACACAACGGCACCAATTCTCATTGCTTAATCCACTCAGAACAAAAATTAAATATATTTAAAATGATTTTTAATTCTTATTGTTCTGATACAATTTACTTCTACTTGCTTTCCGTTCATATAATTGTGAAGGAATTTGTAATTTTGCTCACACTTTTGTGTCGTATAGATATTATAAACCTGTTATTAATTAACAAAGTTAACATCATGATCTTAATTAGCAACACAAACGAAAGTAACTTCTCAATTACTTATTACATTTTTCAAATTCTTTAGATTTTAACACCATAATTTCTCTTGTCATATTAATCAGATCATCGGAAGAGAATTATATGTTTAAGTCCATATTTAACAATGCATAAAGCATCTTTTCCGGACAAGTATTCAGATATGTAATTGTTTCCGTCAGTGCTCAAACAATTTATTTATGTAAAGACATTTGTAGATTCATAAAGTTATTGATTTAAAACTTCAGAACACTACTAATATGTGATTTGTAATCAATGAATCAGTTGCCACAACATGCAGACTATAAGAGGTGAAGGTCAAAGATAAAAACAGGTGGTCAGCAGATATATGATAACGGCTGTTGACATAATCCATAAGTTCGTAAGGCGTATTTAAATATGCTGATTTTGTCAGCCTTTCTGATTTTCTGTGGAAGATTGTTCCACAAACCAGAAATGAAAATATGTGTTGTAATTCCTTTCCTATTTGCTTCGCCGCACTTAATAACATTTAAATTTGACTCTTTAAGACTAGCTGTCTTTGGAGTGATAGCACTGAGAATAGATAATGTGGTATCAAGAACACATCACAATCCTTTGAAGTAACATCAAGCCACATACTGTCTGGCTTACCAAGTTGTGAAGCAGATTCCTCAAAGAAAGTTGGGCGTGTCTTCGGGGATGTTTTTACAACTATCGCTTCTGCGCAGGGCAGCCACATTTTTCTACAGATGATATTCTTTTTTGCCCTCCTACTATCGGTTATAGTTATTCATTGCTAATATTTTAGTATTATTGGTCTAGGGATCACGGCAGTATACATGGTAAATACCAAAAGTAGTAGGACTGATTTTCTATAGACCGAGCGGAGCTGCGGAGGGGGGTTTGGCTGGCTGGGTGAGGTGGAGGGGACACTTAGCAACAGAGTAACACCAGCCGCAGTCGCCTATGGGCTTTAGTTGAGTGAAGTTACCGGTTATTGTGAATCGTGTTTTTTGTCGTTGTCGATGCACAAAAATGAGTCAAAATCTCGAGCAGCGATATTCGATAAAGTTTTGTGTCAAACTCGGGAAATCTGTAAACGAAACCCTACAAATGCTTAAACAGGCTTACAGGGATACTGCAATGAGCCGCTCTAGTGTTTTTGAATGGCACAAACTGTTTAAAGAAGGTATGGAGCTCGTTGAAGACGACCATCGCACTGGACGGCCGTCGACGGCACAAACTGACGACAATGTGGCCAAAGTGAGAGAACTGCTTAATACTATTCGACGCTTAAGCATTGAAACAATTAGTGACGAGTTGAACATTGCTCACACAAGCGTTCAACGCATCGTCTACGAGGATTTGGCCATGTACAAGGTGTACGCCAAGTTGGTGCCGAAAATTCTGACTGCAGACAAAAAAGAAATGCGTGTGCGCTTTTCCCAAGAAATTTTGAACATTTTACATACAGACGAAAACTTTTTGGACTGTGTGGTAACAGGTGATGAAACTTGGGTTTTCCAGTATGACCCGGAAACCAAAAGACAATCTGCGGAATGGCACACTTCCACATCACCCCGTCCAAGAAAGGCTCGCATGAACAAATCAAAGATCAAGACAATGTTGATCGTGTTTTTTGATCGTAGCGGATTGATTCATAAAGATTTCGTTTCCCCTGGGGAAACTGTCAATTCGAAATTTTACGTGCAAGTGCTAACCCGCCTGCGAGACGGAGTGAATCGCGTCCAACCAGTCATCTCCAACAATTGGACACTCCATCACGACAATGCGCCGTGCCATGGCGCGCTACTCGTGAGGCAACTGTTGGCTCGATTCGGCGTTGCCACGTTGCCGCACCCTGCCCACAGTCCCGATCTGGCTCCATCTGACTTTTTTTTATTCCCACGGATAAACAGACAGCTGAAGGGACAGTGGTTTGACTCGATTCAGGACGTTCAAGCAGCATCGACGTGGGCTCTCAACAGCGTCCCTGAATCTGACTTCCAGAAGGCATACGCTCAATGGCAACAACGTTATTCTAAGTGTGTAGCTGCCCAAGGGTGCTATTTCGAAAAGTATTAAGAAATTGTAAACATATCTTCAATAATTAATATATTAAAAAAAAATCAGTCCTACTACTTTTGGTATTGACCTGTATCAACTTAATCATAACTGTTTTATACCTAGAAACGCAAACAATATTTAATTGTAGTTCTTCAACGATGCTATGAGATAGAAGCAATACAGTAACTCCGTGTTTTAAGGCTATTCACTTAAGAGATTGGCAGCTATATGCAGTTCATCTTGCATCCAGTGCTAGCTGAGTAGATCCATTTATATCCTATACATAGTACCAGTGACGATGAAAGCGTAGCATAGGGTCACTTCATATTGTATAAACAGTAATGGAGAAAAAATCAGCAAAGTTCAGTGCGTTAGATATTCCTAAATTTTTGCAGTTAGTCATCAAACATATAGCTTACTTACTGGACATATTTACTCGACCGAGCGTGGGGGATGAGCGGTTAACGCTCTGGCCTCGCATTCGGAAGGACGCCTGCTCGAATCCCCGTCCGGCCATCGAGATTTGGGTTTTCCACGGTTTCCCCAAATACTCCAGGCGAATGCCGAAATGCTTCTTTCAATGGGCCATGGCCGAATTTCTTCCCGTTCCTTGTCCCCAGCCCCATCCCGCCTCTAATGATCACGACGTCGACGAGGTGTAAAGCCACAAGTAAAGAAAAAAGTTTACTTGAAATCCGTATAGTGGTTACGTTACCGAGCTATTAGGTGTCAGTTTATTTGCAATGAAACTAATTACTATTATTGATTATTCTTGCAGTATTGAGAACCTCTTGCACAATGTTTTTTTTCAAAAACAACAATACGTTCAACAAATTAAACTCGCGTAGGTTATCGATGAATAACAACAGCGAAGGGTGGAGAAAAGTAAAAGTCTTCTTAACTGGAAGAGAAGTTAACACAACAGCAAAAAAATTTAATCCAACATTTTGCGAGTCGAGTGAGATAGGTGTTTTTCCGCGGTTGTGAGTCGCGGTTCGGAGGGGAGCGGGAAGTGGCGAGGAAATTAAAACTAAAGTTGGCTCGCGCTGCCAACTCCAGAGACCATTAGCCATGGCTGAGGAATCAATGTGGCGGACTCTCCAGGGAAACACAAGCGGACGGCGGTCTTCGGCCGCCACAGCCGCTGATGAACTGCCAGCCATCAAGTTATTTAATCAAGGAAGTCTTCATCTCACGGTATTTACTTTTACAAGACAAGTTGTAAAAACACTGAATTAGCTTGGCTCTCATTTAGCTGACGGTCGTTTAAATTTTTATCTCTGGGCTTCATAAAATGGTCGTGCTAAAATACGGATATTCAGTTTATTACCAGAAATGAAATTTTGGTTCCCCACCTTCTGCGGGTTACTTCAGCAAAATAGCGGTCTATTGGCTTAGTGGTTAAGGCGTCTGAGTGGAAGTCGAAAGGTACACATTTCGAATCTTGAGCTCTGCTGGGATTTTCAAAGCCCTTAACCCAACCTTCACCTCTGGCATAGTAATATAAAGTACGCCAAAACGCTCCCATAGTTCGGGTACTACCTTAAACTGTAGGTCCCCTGCACCCGGTAGGTTTACCGGATTAGGATAAGGCGGGCTACGATACGGGCGGAATAAGCAATCAATAAAAATTGTCACCAGGTCATTATGACCACACTAGTCTTTGCTTTTACATCAGGAAAACTCAAATCCAGAAGGAAATAGGAAACAGTTGTGTAGCCTGACATCCTGTTACAGGTGTCTATACAATCCTGTCTTCCTTTAAATATCTTTTAGTTTACTCACTGAAGCTCAATGCTTAATACTGTGCTGAAACGGTTTCTGTTGATAGTAACTACACGCAGGGCATCAGGATTTTTTTTAACTGCTTATCGTCTCTTAACAGCGAGGTCTTTAGAGACGGGAAAGGATGGGGGACAAGGAACGGGAAGGAATTCGGCCATGCCCTTTTTGAAGGAAGCATCCCGGCATTCGCCTGGAGTGATCTGGAGAAACCATGGAAAACCCAAATCTGGATGCCCGGAGGGATTCGAACCGGCGTCCTCCCGAATGGAATATGTTGTGCCTTACTTTTAAAATTACTAATTGCTATCTTCAATTAGTTATGAATATGTGTGTAACGCAGAGACTATGCAACTCAGGCCTACTTATTTGCAGATTTTAATGTTGACCGGTATAATAGCAAGTATGATTGACAAGAATCTAGTAAAACATATATTAAAAAACCATGAACTCCAAGAAAATTATTTGTGTGTGGAATAGAAATCTTCAACTTACAGAAACAGACATTTGTATTCAGAAAACAGATTTTTGGACCTGAAGAGGTGGGTAGAAGACAGGAAAACCGCGAGCTATCAAGTAATGAGATGACCTTCCTTAGAGCAGAACACTAATGATGAAACAGAACTTATCTGGAAGGGCCCACTCACTATTTACTTAATTCATATGTGGTAGCCGGTGTACAAAGAGAAAACGTAGTATTACCGAATGAATTTGTATAGGCAGAGAATTACATAAATACGAGATTCAGTGTTACCCGGGTATCAAATTGTAGAGAAATCATTGTCCCTGACCGACTCTCTAAATGTCCGCAACATTACCGCATTGTTGTCTTAGCTGGCTGCAGCTCGAGTCGATCCTTGCATGCTATGGAGAAATCATAACTTAATTACTTTTCTCAGGATACTCCTATCCTCTAAAACAGATTAAGACAAAAGTTTCACAGGCATAAGTTTTCCGAAACTTTTTGCCTCAGTTGAAATCGATGTATGTTGTATTCGTTCGTAGAACACTGACGTCTCAAAGAAGTTTGTAGGTAGTTATTTTTATAATGTGAAGAAAAATTACGAACAAATTGAAATATATAAACAAACTATTACAGAAATCTTCATTTAGCTAATAAACAGAGAAATTTCATCATGGGTTTAATGGAAATTAAAATATATAATTACGTAATCTTTCTCGGCGTTGAGAATACAAATAATGTTCTCTGGTGACTAGCCGAGTTATAGGAGTGTTATAGTAATCACACGATATTTCGGCGCTCTGAATCATCGGCGCCATCTTCCGGTGAAGTGAGGGCAGGAACGTGCTAAGTTGCTGAGCTAGACCAGATTACCGCTGCTAAAATACTTGTGTATCAATTCGAATTTTAAAACATTCTTAACTCTATACAGTAATCCCTTCTCTTTTAAATTATAAAGAAATGATTTAAGATAATCTAAAGAAATTTGTCATGTGTGAGGCAGAAAAGTACCAAATAGATTGGTATAAATTTATGATTTAAAATTGTCAATAAGTTTATGATTATAAACCGAAACATTCAAACTGACTGAAGAAGATTTTTTCCTACTTCCAAAAATTTTTGTACAGTTTGGAGAACGCACATAATAAATTATTTATTACAAAATCTTTTCTGTATTTAAAATATATTTGTTGCAGTACGGTATATTAGTCGCGTAAACTCAGATCTTTTACAGATAAATAGTTTTGTATTCACTGATTAGGAAGTACATCTAAAGATACAAATTTAGAATGTGTAGTAACCACAAACAATCGTCTTTCGAGAAACGTATAACCATAAATCAGAATTCCCCGCCAAAAAAGGATACAAGCAAGAAATTACGGATGCCTTTATGACTTTACGTTACCTGGTTCTGGAACAGCAAATGTAAATTTATCTTGACCTCAAAATTTTTGAGAACCATATTTCTTTCAGTTTCTTTAAGTTCACAAGGACAGTACTTGAATATGAACATTTAAATGATACTTTATATGAGATATTTCACGGTAGTGCAGACCGTTTTGGATATTCTTCTTTTAGGCGCAAACATAACTTAAAAGACATAAATTAAAAATTTGCTAAATATAAACTGGTATAAAAGCTGATAACTGATATCCGCTAAATAGCTTTGCGCGTTGAGGCGTTTCATTTCCGTACCGTAAGTCCCAGGTTTGATAGACGGGCGTAACAAAAAAATAAAAAAACAGTATGTTCGTTTTTGATACTATTGCATGTTTGTGGCATCAAGAATCTATTCGATTTTCGATCTTGCACTTTAGATTTGCTTGGTATACAGACGTAAATATTTAAGCCTGTGGTTATCGAATATTTTCACTTCAAAATTACATTTTCGATAAAAAGAACAAAACAAAACCTGCTAGAGAAAGTTAACACAGTTCACGTACAGATGGAGGTCGCAACTTCAATAAACCCGATTATCATTTTTTTTTCATTATGTCTGCGAAATATGAGATTTGAATGGATATTTAGCAGTGAATTAGGTGTAGTAAGTCGCAGGGAACAAGGGGACGAAAAAATGGAAAAGTTTTCTTTTGAAAGAGACTGGAATAAGTTTGTTATCGAAGTACGTTACATGAACAATGTTACAGAGAAATCGTAAAACAAACCTTTTATGGAGATGGAGGGCTCCAACCTAAAAAAAATAGTCTAGCTCCGAGCAAACTTATTAAATTTCATTTTGGCTTCTTTGCTGCTTGGGCCTAATAACGTGGCTTAAGCTGCGAGCAAAATCTACTTCTTAAATAATTATGTCGAACAATCATTCCTGCTTGGAACAATTTTGAGAATTCTAGAACTAAAATTAATAATAAAGCAACGCTAAATATTTAGGTCTTTCTGTAAGTTGAACAGAAATGAAAAGTGATATAAAATACTCCCGGCATTGTCGTGACGGATTATCCATAGAAGAGTCTGGAATGCATCAAATTTCCTGTATGTGTCCAGAAAAGTCTCGTGAAATTTGAAGTGTGTAATATTTATGTTTAGATAATATTTGGTGACTCATTTGGTGCTTTGTTTACTACTTAGTGCATAAGCATGAGTTTGTTTCTTGTTCACATTTTCAGAGTTAAGAAATTATTTTTGTATTTGTTACGTAGTTTTTGGGTGCAGTGCGTAGTACACAAGGTATTCGCGTGATTAAGCTGTGCATTTACGGTCACAGAACTTATACTTGAGGCTGTCTATCTTAGGGATATGCTACCAGCATTGACAGCTAGTTTCTAAAAACAGCAACTAAATAATAAACTGGCCTCCCAGTACAGTTCTTCGCTCTTACATTACGATAATTCAACGGAAATTATTTGATGACCATAAATTGTGGAGCTCACAGACACGTCTGGAGAGCAACTGACTGATCAGAAAGACGAAGGTTTCTGATCCAAATGGGGCAGAGGAATTTTACCCAAAGCTGTTTTTAACCTTATCAACAACTGCTTCCCATGATGACTCAGCTTTCTGTGATATATAATAAAAATTCCGTATGGTCGTAATGACCTGGTGACATGAGTTTCTATTCGCTGCGCATTTCGCCCGTCTTAACCAACAGTAGTGCTACCACGTGCGGGGGACCTGCAGTTCAACATGGTATCCGAATCACGGAAGCATTCTGGCGTACTTCACGTTGCAAAGCAAGTTATGCCATAGGTAAAGGTAGGGTTAAGGGTCTATGAAACTTCCCCATAGACATATTAACCACTGAGCCGCCAGACCGCTAGTTTTCTATGATAGAATACCAGGGATACCAGGGAAAAACTCACTGAGGGTAAAGCAGTGGGAGCGTTGCACAACCACACATCTTTCACTTTAGTATCGAAGTCATGAAAGGGGGTATCGACCTCAACCACTGCCATAACATTTCCTCCTTTCCGCTCCATGTATCAATAAGGAATCATGGAAAGCTGTTGACAAATACGAGATGGCGCATAAACGATAAGAATATTGATCTAAGTGTCTGTTTTGTCTTAACTCATAAATTATTCAAGTGATTTTTAGGAATTACGATTCGATATCACAAGGGACTATGGGATAGACTGCATCTTTAACCAAATGAAGGTAGCACCAGTTTCCTTGAGTATTAAAAATAATATATAATAGAATTGGAAGTTCGCTAATAGAATTGTAAGTTAGCCAATAATGTTTTATTTTTACTGACAACTTATTTTATGCTAGAAACTACGCTTCACTCTCCTTTGAAGCAAAATTGTAAGTATTGCCATAAGTGTTTCTGGTGAAATTTACGGTTAAATGAGGCAATACAGTTAGTTTGATTACCCAGTGAAAGCCTAGAATATCGACTCAGTTAAACGCCTTTCAGCTTTGTCTGGAAACCATGCTGTACAGCAGGGTTGAGAGCATTGTGCGTTGCTGTGTAGCAGTTTGAGGGCGATAGTGAGCGGCAATTAGCACACTAGGCGATCTAATCAGTACGCTGTACATACGTAGCAGCCGGAAATGCGGACTAATTAACTGGCTAATTACCTTACAAGTAAACATTGTAACACAATAACAGTAACAGGAATGACCATTTAAAGTTCGCTGGAAGATATCACGGGGCTTAATCGCTTTTGCATTCAGGGTACGTGAGATGAAGTTGATATTAGTCCCGTTGTTGATATTTTTGAATTGTCAACGAACGGATCTAACTGACGATGCGTTTAGTATTCGATAAACAGAGTTGTAAATATCCCCTAAAAACTAGAATGACCGATAGCACCCTCGAAAAATACATATATATATGCAGCGATTCTGTTCTTGGAAACTACTCGTATTTCAGTTGAATCTGTCTGACATGGACACTGAGCTCAGATTTATATAACCAATTATCTAAATATATACTTAAAATACTAACGTTTTCTGCGTTTGAAAAATACATATTTTCTATCCTGCAGACTACTTTTTCTGATAAGAAAATTAACAACTATTTTGTGAAGGAATGGAAGATTATTGGTAACATAATCACTTTTGTTTTATACCGCTTCATTAAATAACCTCAGCATGATTGATTGCTCTCAATTATTAATGACCATAAACGATATTTCGAAGTCGGCCTGAAATGTGGCTTGTTACATGCCAGTTACTGTACTGACTTATTGAATGTTATTTTATGAGTTACACATAACTTATACATATATATGAATTTTCTAATGACTATCACAAACTTTAGTATAAGCGTACTTACCCGCTAAAGACATTGTATTCAGATTGTAATTAACTGGAATAGCAATCTTCGATATCATATAAGGCCAAGACCCATTTGTTTATTTAGACTATATTTAAATACAAAGCTGGCAGTGGTTCTATATTGGAAGATGGCGGGGTTTTATGACATCATCAAATTTAACCAGTCAATGACAGGACATTGTTATTGGTAAGTTGCGTGGTGATCACTTGCAATATTCTATTATTACGGTTAAGTATGGGAGGTTTTACAACTTCTAAATTCTGTCCTATATTGTGGAAGAAGTTTTTATTTTATTTTTTATTTAGGGCATTGTGCCTTATAGGATGGAGGATATTTGGGAAAAAGGAACTGGAAGAGCATTCGCCATTAGTGATTTTTTTGAATCCATTGAATACAGAAATCTCGATGGCTGTACGGAAGAATAGGTTGCGATAGTTAAGAAAAAATACCTAGAAATAAAACTTTATAATGTTTTTTGTACCGTTCTCCCTATTATTTATTGACAAAAGGTGTTAATATTCTTGGAATCTGTAAGAATTGAAAATATTTTGAAGTTCCACGCATACATGACATTTTTATAATTTTTAATTTTTAATATTTTTTAGCCCAGTTTTTCTTGTTATTGGTGTCAAATTTAATAAATTTGAGATGTTTGAAACATTTTACTTCCCTAATCATTAGCCACTTACGTTCATTTACATGAATTTTATTACGTGACATAGTTTTGACATTAATGTTAATGCGTATCTGCAATTTTTCACATGATTTTCTAAAACGCGTTAATTAATATAAAATTAAACCAAAAGTATGTGAGGAATTTGCGGAATCGTTCTAATATTCACCATGGTAACAATTTTATTTTATGAGAAGCTGACGATTATTTATGAAGCCATCTGCAATGTTGAATGCAATCTGTAGGATGAAGTTATTATAACGCTCTTTATCGTTTAGTCGGCGACCCTTTGGCGGTAGATACGAACATTCTTGTTTACCGTATTTGCCGTATTCACTGCGGATTTAGGTTTATCGCAGCCATAAAGGAGAATGCCGGAACGGTCTCCAATCCCCGACTCATAAACTACAAATTTCACAAACAAAAAAATACACTTATCACACACAGCACATACTAAGACATTTCGCAGACAGATGGCAACAATTCAATCTCTCCGTTAGTTCGTAGTACGACCTAGTATTAGGTGTAAAATGTATGACGTTCAGAAGCAATGTTACAAATCAGACAATGTCAAACTCATCAAAGACAACCGACCCTTAATGTTTGGAGAATGTGGTGAAGAAGAAGAAGGAGAAATACGATGGTCAAAAACAGCCGTAAAAGGAAAATATCTAAAAAAAAATGTTTTTTTGGTATCGCTTACAGCTTCTGGAGTCACGGTGTTCAAAATAAGACTTGTCCAGCCTTTCTACAACTTCAATAATTCGGCAATAGGCAATACACACCACACTACAGATATCTAACGAGATTAGAATCGATAGTAGCCAAGGAACAACATGACTGGGCGGTCAGCTGTATGAAACTTGGTCGCAGTCGGTGTGACTACATGGTTTCGTACCCCAAACAAATATCATACCTTTGTGTTTTACAAATATAAATTGTATCCTCCAACATACATCCCTCAAATAACGAAGTGTCGGACGGATGCTTATGAGTACTCTTCTCAATTTAAAGCAGTATGTCAATACCGATAGAGAAATTCGATTACGAATATTTAAAAATATTGAGGATATATTATTAAAATCATGATCACTTGTCTCAGATATGTAGGCTAGCGTTGTATTGGTTCCGTTGTGTTTTTTCAGTAAGATCATGGCAAACACTGTCGGCTTTTATGTCATAATTCTCTACATCTCGTTGTGTTGTTATACAGCTATGATGGCAGCGACAGTGACTTTTTGATAAACATCCTTTTGATCAAGATTGCCTAGTTTCGTTGTGTTGTTGTAGCAGGGACTGTGAGGTTATGTTGGAGTATTACTTCCGTGGTTTGACTCACCGTATCATGGAATTCTTGTAGAGGTGTGAAGATAATAGTTCTGGTAGGTTGACGTCTGTCCATTAAGTCATAATTTTCACGGTAACGTTGAGTTATTTCAGAAGGGTAATGACAGTGTTGTGTTGACGTCAAGCCCCTAATCTGGATTGTATAGTGTAATGTACACTTCTTTGAGAGCTGATTATAAAATACTGTACTGACTGCCATACTACCAGCGGTTTTGCATTGATTACAACTATTTTGGATTTTTAACCCACGTTACACATTACTCAGGAACATCAAGGGAAAATTGAATAGTTCACAATATTTATTAGTCCATAGACTCTAGATGATTCACAAGAAACAGATTTGATCAAATTGCTCCTGGGTGCTTCAGTACAGTTAGTTGATTGGTCACAGTGGAAAGCATTTATGTAACCCAGAGCGTTGTGAACGAGTGGAGAATTATTGCAAATAGTTTTTCTTTTAGTGGAGTATATTTACCATACAGTTCGCTGAATGATGCCAGTATGTGTCGCAAAGATCGAAAGCCCAATTTCATTATTATTTTTTTTTTAAAGCAACAAAACCAATGTGCGATTGGTCACGAGGATATTGCAGCGATGATACAATAACAAAGGCAAGGTGTAAAACTCATTGTACATAGTTCTTTGTTTTAGAGGAATTTTTCCAGCAAAACAAGTGCATAGATGTACTATACTGTAAATCAGTAAATAAAAACAAAGTTGACGCTTCTATAAAGCAGTGCATAATTTGTTTAAGTAATATTGAAAAAGTTGTTTGGAAAATTGACGTTCGGATTATCGACGCTCTGCTGTACTTGGAACTTCTGGCTTATACGTGCGACAAGTGGATAGGTGGACACTGCCGTCATCGGTGTAATAATAGCTTAGGAAGCGGGTCGTGTAATGCACGGAGGCACAAATTTGCTCAGACAATCACTGAGACAGCGAATATGAGTCGTACACCTTCGCTACCTGAAAACGCCTCAAAATCGTAGATCTACATCCATACTCTGCAAATCACAAACATTGTGGGTGGCAGAGGGTGCTGGGCACCAATCCTAAACCCGCGCATTCCAATCCCGAATAGCGCGAGTAAAGAAGGAAAACATAAAAGCATTAGTACGTCATCTTATTTCTCTAATCTTATCCCTCCGGTCATTGCGACCTAACTAGGTTGGCGGAAGAAGTATTTCATTGCACTCGAAATTTGAATTTTTTCGCATATTCTCCAGTAAATTCGAACGCAAATGACGTCGTCTGTCTTCCAAACTATCCCAGCCCAATCTATGTATCAATTCTGTGACGCTTTCATAGGGGCTGTAACAACAAGTCACGAATCTAGCGGCTCTCCTCTGCACCCTCTCAACTGGTCAGTCATAACCTTGCGATACGGATCCCAAACTCCACAACAGTAATCCAGATGCGGACGCACTAGTGTTTTATACGCTATCTCCTTTGTATGAGCATTACAGTTCCTCAAAATACGACCTATGAATCGTTATTTAGAATTCGGCTTGCCTACAACGGAAGTGATGTGCAAGTCCCATTTCATGTTGCTTTGTACTATCACCCCCAGATAATTCAGGGAATCAACCGTGTCAACAGCTGAATGCTGTGGGTCATACCGAAACGACGTGCATTACAGTAGGTTAGGTTCTGTAATTGTTGCGTGGGTGTGGTGTGTATGACTTTGATGCGTGTCGTGTTGTTGCAGAGGAGTGATGGCAGCGATGGCGGCGTGTTGACGCGCGGCCCGTGGCTCACGTGGCTCACGAGCCGCCCGCAGCGCCTCCCGGGCCGGGCTGGGGCCGTGGCCGTGGCGGCGCCGCCGCATCCGGCTGGAGGACGGCGCAGCACTCCGCCATCAGATACAGGTAACACCACCACCTGTCAACATAGACAATTCACTACTTCAGTTAACTCGTCTGGCCGCCATATGCTGCAGGCCAGAGTAGTAGCAGTTAACAGTGAGATGGCAGAGCTATCGGATGCAATAAGGGAATGACTGTGAGCTGCCATGTCTATCGGGACTATTGCAATGACGGTTAACAGGACTATATCAGCTGTCGAATTCGTTTCTGGGTAAGTGGTGCTACTTTTTCTGGGCGACTTCCAGTTTTGACCGACGGACATTGGAGAAACTTGAAACAGTCAAAGAAAGAGCGCAGCACATGATTACCTTTTTTTCTTATAGTTTTGCGTCTCGTCGACGATGAGGTCATTATAGGAGGGAAAGGACTGGGGCAAGGAACAGGAAGGAATTCGGTCATAGCCTTTTGAAAGAAGCAGCCC
This sequence comes from Vandiemenella viatica, assembly GCA_031002005.1. NCBI lineage: Eukaryota > Metazoa > Arthropoda > Insecta > Orthoptera > Morabidae > Vandiemenella > Vandiemenella viatica. Next base: position 168,035,926 of record JARYHS010008074.1, on the reverse strand, counting down.
GGCATTCACCTGGACTGATTTGGGGAAACAATATAAAACCCAAATTTGAATGCGACGTCCTCCCGTATACGAGGACAGAGTGGCATGACTACCATCCTACACGAGTTTCATACAGCAACAGGAGTATCGGTTTCCATCGGAACATTTCGTGCAGTGTTCTTCAGAGTTGGATATTTCGGAAGAGCACCTGAAAATAAGCGCCATATCACGACAAGCAAGTGATTTCACGGCATTCGGTGTCAGATCTCAGTTGTTTTTCCGTGGCAGCACGATCAAAGAGACGTATTGTAGCAATTTGAATAATGAAATGTTTCGGAATGGACCGGTATTACTTCCAGGATGACAATGCTAGATGCCATGTTTCAAGAGGTACTATGCAGGGTTACGAAGACAACTAGGTTCGTCGTTTGCACTGGTCGTGCCCAGGGCTCTAGCATCAATCTCACACAACATCTTTGGAACGAATTGTATTGCCGAGTTAGCGTCAGGAGCAGCTAAAATCTGTTGTTCAATTCATGGAATGGTTCCAAGAAGAATGGTGGAGAATCCCAGTGGATTTACTGGAAACTCTCGTAGAAATCATGGCAGACAGGCTGGCTGCTGGGCTGCTGTAATAGCCTTGAGAGTTGGTCCCACAATTACTTTTTTGTAGACGGTGTGAGTCTCTTTCCGATTGTTCCGATATATATATATATATATATATATAAATAATAATAATAATAAAACAACCCGACGATGAAACCCCACCTAAAGTGTTAAGCTAACCGTGATCCTCAATCAATGAGTTGGTTGGATCTCCAGAAGAAGGGCTTGAAGTAAGATGGCCAGTACCTTTCCTACTATCTAACCTGTCCCGGTAATACTACCGGGTAAATAGGATCTATAGTTTGCATGAAATCGGAACCACGGAATCATTCTGACGTACTTCACATTACACAACAAGCTGAGCCGGTGGTGAAGGTCAGGTTAAAGGCTTTTGAAAATCCCCGCCGAGATGGACGTTCAAACCAGGAGCTTTTTGATCTCCAATTACGCCTTAACCAATGAACTGTTACAGAGCTATTAAGCTTCAAATTGGGCCAAAGAAGTTTATATATATGTCTGCGGCCGCGCGTAGCTCAGGTGGGATAAAGCACCTGACTAGGGCCCGAACAGCAGGAGCTCTATCTTTCCTCGAAGCTGAACGGCCCCCCAGGCTCACCCACAGCCTGCTGTCAAATGAGTGCCGTGCCAAGAAGGTAGGGTAAAAAAAAAAAAAAAAAAAGCCGGACCGTGTCGTCTACAACAGCATATAAGAGTCTTCGTGGTTTAATTAATGTGATAATTAAGTAGTCCACAGTGTATTTCAGTTTAGACGTGTTTTTATTTTCAAACACGATGTCAACGATACAGGTTACATGCATTCATACCATCCAGAGATTGCATACACCGCTTCTTCCACAGATAATACTACTAACGCAGTCCTTGGCAGTCGCAAATTGAATCTGTATATGCTACTACTGTCCTTCTGCTGATTTCTTTATATAGGCTCTATCGAAATTTCTAGAACTCTTCAAAAGCTTCCGCTAGATATTTCTCGAAAATTAACAATTACTTAAACAATTGAAACATATTAAAAACAATAGGAATTAATACATAATCATTTACAATCAATACAAAATGGTCAGAAATGGAAATTAAAGATATTTTAACACAAAATTATTCACATAAATCATTTTAAACTGTAGTAAATTGTCCTTTAGACATCGTAACTTGCCTTAATACTTGGAATTAACAACATTTAAGCAATTCTCTTGCACAATTCTGTTCTTAACCATATTAAATAGCATTTACAAAATTTATTTTCATAAATCAAAGTCTATTTACATTGAGTTACAAGAATTTGCAAAACCAACATACAACATCAATTCAAGCAAACTTTAGCTCACTACAAATAATTCATAAAATACAGGTATGAGGGCTGTTAGAAGCATGTGGCTCCACTGATCCTTTGGGAATACGGCTAGATAGCTGCGAAAACCCACGGCCTTTACCTCTGAGAATATATATATCAAATGTACTTATGTTCGGTGTCGGTTAGCTAGACTTAAGTGAAGGATAGATCACTTTACCCATTAGCAAGTCACTTTCGAGTTCCAGAATAATAACATTTGCTGCTATAAATTAACCACATACTTAATGAAACATATTTATTTATCCAAGGTTTCCTAAACATTATATACTAAAAACTGTGTTCACAATAAACCTGCTAACGTCAGTAGTTAATAATAATAATTTTAGATGGTCCTAAATACATCTGAAAGGAATCTGAAATTAGTGCTCTTTTCATTTCTGTCATGGATTAATTAAGCCCCTAAAACCATTATTGAAAGGAGAGCTACAGATTAAGTATGGAACGGTACATAGTTGCGTGCTTAAAAGATCAATGCAAGGCTTTTCCAAAGGTGCATGTAGGTGTAAGGAGTCACAAAATACGAGGCGAATAGTCGATCTTAATTCTCATTCAAACACCTTGACTCTATACTACCAGAGTGTTTCAGTTACCAGTGTTTTCTTTAATAAAATATGAGCAATACTTTCTTGATAAACAAATTTTATTTCTAGGAACATTACTTAAAATAAAAATTAATTTAACGCCAATAGGGTTTTTTCTCTCCTTGGATCTCTTAGATAATATGAAATATTTGATACCCAGGTGAGATGCAGTTGATAAATGAAAACGTTTCACTACAGAAAAGTGAATACTTATCTATGACAAAACAATATTAAATTTGTAATTTTAAAATTTCTGAAATACCAACTAAATCTGTGTTTCACGTCTTGAAATTGATAAATATAACCTTCCACTGCTACCTCTCTGTGTTAGTCTTGTCATCTCCATATATGTCTTACAGTGTACTTGGCTTAAGTAAACTCTATACATTTCGTCTTGTTCTGTGGTCGTTAGGTGATGTAGATATACCGTTTGTTTAAAATATAAGCAACAGTAGTGTCAAAAAAAAAAGTTCTGTATCAGTTAATTTGAGTTGCAACCTCCTTCTGTTGTACAACATTTCAAATGTTTTATGAATTTTTATTTCTAGCTCACAATAATCCATAAAGTCCATACAGTAATACACTATAGCTTCTTTAACCGTGTAGAATGAACGACTCTGAACTGGACCATCGTGGTTCGATCATCTAAAAAGCCGAAATTTAATATTTGAAGCTGTGAGGCGCGAACACAGATGTAAACCCATCAGGGGCGTAGAAATTCGTACTTGCCTTTATTAACAACAACTTAACTGTATTAATCTTCTAATAATTTGCACTCGACATTATATAGTTTCTTCAATTCAATTCAAATAATAAACAAACAAAAACTGTTCATATTCATTTCATAATGCTACATATTGTTTCTTGTCTACTCGTCTTGAGATCTGATTTTTTACTTCCATTCAATGCTCGTAACTTATCTTTTGTCGCCGACTCAACGATTCTCTTTTACACAAGCCGGTAACGCCAACATCAATCTCTGATGCCGCAGACCTTGGGGCTCGTGCCCGGTACCCTTGTACCTTCACGATCCAACCTGCGGCGCCTCGGCCCACTGATTCACAATGGCGGGCTTAACTTGTTATCTTTTGTATACAGTCAGGAATTTTGTAAAACTGCTTTTATTGATTGGTTTCCCTGCAAATATCACGTTATAGCTGTCCTCTGCTTTATATTTTTTGTTTATAACAAATTCAAATAAAGTAACTGTGTATTTTCTATATTAAGTATTAATTTGTTTGAAAAGAACGACCTGTTAATCATCATCAATGTGTTTTCAATGTTATGTACAGATGTGTGTTTCAATGTATCATCTACACAAAGCGTTATATATTCACTATGACTTAATATGGGTGGGAGATCATTGATGTAAATTAAGAACAGCAGAGGGTCAAAAACTGACGCTTCAGTTACACATTTAAGTATTTCCCACTATGAGCTTTCAAGGATACACATTGCTTTCTATTTTCCAGGCATTTGCTTCCTACATGTTGTCTATACAATCAAAAATTCCATTACTTTGTCGAAATCTCTTGCTTTAAACTATACTGTACCTACTGAGCAGAACGTAGATGTGAGTACACCCTTATGTACCTCGCTTTTTCAAATATCTCTGAAACTGCTGATACAAGTGATATGGTTCTATAGTAAACTTGCAACGAATATTCTGCAACTATTCGGTATTCTGCATATTTGGCCACTTTTATCCTATTCAGCCGAATACCTTGCCACTTTTCGGCCGAATACCGAATACTTAGGATTTTTTTTATAGTTGGATAATTGCGTGAAATAAATCGATTGATTCATTATATAATAATTTATTTTATTTATAATTACAAACATTATTGTTAATAATCAACTTCCTCAATGTCAAAGCAAACCGAACAAACATACTAAATATCTATTCACTTGAACAATCATAATTTAAATTTAGGAGTTCTTTGTGAGGCAGTAATAGCTAGAAGGTGACAGTCTGAATTTAATAAAATGAAGACCATTATTTAAGCGTTTCTTGCTAAATTAATCTATTCTAACAAAACATTGGAAGGCAAAAATTTTCACAGTTCCCCAACTTGTTACTGACAAACGTCGATGAAGATGATGTTTAGGTCCATGTTCAACATTTAGCCTAAATGCCCTTCTCACAGACTTGTGAACGATGTTTAAGGATGTTTGGACTTTGAAATTACCGCACTCGGTTATCGAGCCAAATGGTGCCGTTGAAGAATCACATATCATAATTCAAGAAGAATTGATCGAAACAGTCACTATAGAACATCTTGAGGCGCAGTTCAGAAAGTGGATCAGCAGTGCGGTCTTCAGAAACATGCTTATCCTATATTATGAACTATCACGAGAAAATTTTTCCACCTTCACACCTCACGAAAAGGGTTTTTAGGTCAAGTAACTTATATTCTAAAAAAAAAAAAATCTTTCACAAATAACAGCGATATTTGAGGCGATACTTCAAGCTTGTCAAAACAGGCACATTGTGGTGAGAGGTAGCTATACTTCCCCTGGCGGGCGAGAGACAAGCGCAGATTTTGGCGCCAAGCCGGCCAAATACTTTTGTCGAATATTCGGCTATTCGGCCAAGAAGTCTGCAAATATTCGATATTCGGCGTATGGCCGAATACACTACTGCTTGCAAGTCTATAGTTCTAAGTTTTTGAGGTGTTTTTATATAATAGAGACAATTTTTTTCATAACAGGCTCTTTCTTGCGATAATGGTTTTTGTGTTTTGTTTCTTATGACCTGAACTGCTTTCGGTGCTTTAATTAGGTCTACGAATTTACGCTGTCACCTTGTTAATGCTGTTCTGTAGTCTATATATTAGTTGGGATGGCTAGATGAAGGCAAGGTCAGTACTCTGTCACACATTCCGGTGATTTATGCAGAGAAGCGGAGTTCTTGACTCAGCGGTAACTGATCGCCACGATGAACGATGTGGCCGGGAAGAAGTGGTGTGACGTAGAGAGTGGATGCGACTCGGCTAACTTGACTACATTTGGCGCCGTGAGATACAGTGCAGGGCACCCGGCCCTTGGCAGCCATAAATCAGCTGACCGCGCCGGCCGTAAACACTGTACACAACGCCCACGCAGACAGACCTCGTAAAGTTACCGCCAGCGGTGCGATGCAACGACCAACTGATTCATGCACATAATGAGAAACACGACACAGTTTAACATCTCTTAAAGCAACGTTTAGCACGACAGTAAAGTATTTAAAACTGGTGTTGCTTGAATCGTTTACTTGCAATGAATATTGCTGTAACATTGAAATAATATACAGTGCTGGTGAGTTAAGGAGCACCGACTTTTTTTTTAAAAAAAAAATAACAACATTAATTTTGGTTGCTGATTATTAGCAAGTTGTTCATTACAGCATGGAAAAGATAGTAAAAAGAATGAGAAAGAAATCGATCGTGCCTTTTATGAAAGGATTTCTGGAAGCCTTTAAAACCGAAATCTAAATAGGCGCTCCAGAAGTCAAGTGTTCGGCCCGTATGTCGCCTCTCAACGGTCATGATGAGTGTAACGAGCCGGTTATCCTAGCCTGAAATGACAAGGTGTCATCATACTCCACAGGTAGAGACGCAAAGATACTGCGTTCAGAGTTCTCTCCCGCTGTTCGAGATATCCTGTATACAACTTGTCGTGGTTCTATGGGTGAATGCTGGGATGATTTCCATCCTTCACTTCAAAAACTACGTTAGACAAAGAGAATAACACGAAGCACAGTTACACATGGTTCACAAGTTTCGGATGTTAAACACTGTACCCGCTTTGTTAGTTTGGATCGTCAGAATAGCGAGTACAAGCTTCGATTGAAACTAATCATTGGTGTGGTATTTTTCGTTGGCAAGGAGTGAAGTGCTATGATCAGCACATTTATATACAATCGTTTATTGACTGTAACGTCCTTTCTTTACAACGGCCGATACGTGACAAGTCCCATCCTGCTCCTTAGTATTGACCACTGATCTTCAAGGTAAAATCATATGTGATGACCGAAGGAACAGTTGATTGAGCTCTACAGCCAGAAGCTTTACATATATTTCTCAACGTGGAAAGAAGGTGAATTACAAACTTTAAATAAACCGCCTACCCAAAAAAGGTTTGGAACATGACTGAAGTCTCAAACATCCAAACCAAAATGCCCACAAATAAGTCGAGAAGGTATCGGGTTGGCCGAAATTAAACCACGCAAAAAGGAGACGGAATATTCTTGTTCCAAAAACTAAGGACTTATTGGTTGTTCCCACCGAGCGTGGTGGCTTCGCATTCGGGAGGACGCGGGTTCGAATCCCCGTCCGGGCTTCCAAATTTGGATTTTCCATGGTTTCCCCAAATCACTCCAGGTGAATGCCGGTATGCTTTCATCAAAGAGGCAATGGCCGAATTCCGTCCCATGCCTTGTCCCCAGTCCCATCCCGCCTCTAATGACCTTAGCCGTCGACGAGGCGTAAAGCAATAAGGAAAAAAAAAGGTTGCCCCGGTGTAAAGAAACACTTGTTCTCTGGTTCCAAAGTGTGACCTTTCAGTCTGCATTAGTCGAGCACTCGAGCGTTTTCGCGTCGACTGGCTTTCATTAGTACTTAATTTTCTGGTTACAACTGTTTGTATTTAACTAGTAGCGAATCTAGTCACTCCCTATACGATTACTTGGAAACAGCAACATAAAAAATTGTTTCTGTACTTCTTTCAGCGATGAAACATGCCGGAAATAGACACATCGCACGATACAGATCGCTATCGTGAATAACAGGATGAACTCCAAAAACTGTTTGTAAATCAAATTATTTTTTGATTACACAAGCTATTTTTTTAATAAAAAAATTTAAGAGATTGTGTTGCTATAAATTCAAGAACTGTGAATGTAATAAAAAGAAACTGCTGTGTACTGCTCCGACGCATCAAATCCGTATTACAGAGAGTGAAAACGTTTGGGGTTAGCATTCTGGAGTATGTGCGTTCGAATCCCCGTCCAGTCATTCATATATCCGTGGTTTCCCGAAATCACACCAGGCGAATTCCTGCATGTTTGATTCAGAAGGCCATGTCAAAATTCATTCCCGTTCCTTGACCGCAGTCCTTTCCCGCTTCTCGATGTCCACGAGGCGTAAAGCCATAAGAAAAAAGAAGGTTATAGTCAGTAGTCTGCTACTTTCAAAGAACTTTTCGTCTTTGAATCAGGGCATTACTTTTTTTAGTTGCTATTATTGTTTGTGAGTAGCATTTGAAATGTGGTAGTGTATAATGATATTGAAACTTAGGTGAACAAATAAAATATGAGATGAGCGTGTTTTAGAAAAGATGGACGAATCTCACAGAAAGAATAGTTCTGAATATACAATTAATGGTATTGTCCTTAGAACGGTAGATTCCGCTAAATACCTAGGGGTAATAATTTGTCGTGGAATGAGCATATCGAGAATGTAATTGGGAAAGCAAATCGTATGCTTCGATTTCTAGGTCGTAATATAAAACGATGCACTCCAGAAGTTAAATCGATTGCATACAATTCACTAGTGCGGCCTCACTGAGAATATTGTTGCTCTATATGGGGTACCCATCAAAAGGGATTAATGGAGGCATTAGAGATGGTCCAAAGAAGAGCCGCTCGATTCGTGACAGTTATATATAGTTGGAGGGAAAGCGTAAGTGCGATGTTGAAGGAGTTAGGTTGGGAAGACCTGGAGCAGCGAAGACAGAAGCTAATTGAAAAATTCACGACTGACGTATTTCGGAATGAAAGAAAACAAATATTGCTACCAGCAACATTCATATCCCGGAATGACCGCGAAAATAAGAGAAATCAGGGCCAGAACCGATTCATTTCTGTTCTCATTTTTTCCACGAGCGATTAGGGAGTCGAATAGAAAGGATTTACCGGGTGAGTAAACATAAAAGCCGACAGGAGTAGCTTTTGATAAAGTACTCCGGCCATCCTGATTTGGGTTTTCCATGGTTTCCCCAGATCGCTCAAGGCGAATGCTGGGATGGTTCCTCACAATAGCCCATGGGCGCCTCCTGTCATATCCCGTATATCCCTTCCAAACCATTACATTTCCGGATAGGTGCAATGCACCCTCCACCACACACTTTTAGTGAATCGCGGAGTAATAGTAACGAAGAGTTAGGATGGTGGGTCATATTTTAAGACAAGTGGGATTGGTTAATTTCCCAGAGGAGGTAATAGTCGAAGAAATTAACTGCAAAGGAAGACAACGATTAGAATATATGAAACAGATAGTGAAGGACGTAGGTTGTAAGGGGCACGTTGAGGTTAAGAATTTGATGCAATATAGGAACAGATGGAGGACTGCATCAAATAAGTCGAGATACTGATGATCGGGAAAAAACTTGTTTTGGCACCTGCATCTTTCTGGATGGTTCATGCATCTGGGTTTCGAGCCGTACCAGTTTATTTAATTTTCGACTTTTTCAGAAATGCAAAAATTAATATGAAGTGTTTTAAAAATAATTTATTTAAAAACCATATAGAAATTTATTCCGATAATTTACAGAACAGTTTAAAGCGACATTTTGCATTAAAAAATTTAATCATGTAGGCCCGTAGTATCAAATTCAGTCAACTAAAGCGCAAGCGATGTGCACAGCGTGATCGCTATATGTTTTGAATTAGCAGCAATAGTATAGCTTAAGTTTCACATCAGTAGGTTTCCTCTTATCACCAGAAACAACGCTGGATGTAGTGTTTCTAGTTTGACAGGATAATGATTTCCAGTGACATATCTTGCACTTCCTGTGGAATTTAAATAGATACGGAATGACATTTGTAAGTAAAAAGTGAAATATTTTGCTGCAAAATAATACTAATTTTTCTCCATAATTTTCTACATGGCTTCAAGTTTATTGAATCGATTTTTTGTCATTTGACATCCCGATCGGCGTTATCGTTGGTCTATGTATTTACAAGTTACGGTCGCCAAATGTTGACCCGATTTCTAGCGGCGCCCTCGGAACAAAAACAAACGTACATCTTTTTTCTTCCTATCAAAACTGATTTCTTGATCCACAATCTTCCGAACTTGTGGTCTAACTGATATCGAACTATCGACAGATTCGCGTCAAAATACATCTGCTTGATCCAGATCTAAACTACAGTTGTGTAGTTATGTCTTTGTCGACTGGACATCAAGCCATCCCATATGCAGCTTACAAGTCCTATTACGACAGAATGTAATCGATTGTTTCGCCTGTCAAAGCGTCTGTGTTTACGTCCTTAGACTTTATCGGATTCTGCCTGTGAATGCCGGCCCTCGTGACGGGAGATAGCAGATGGCGTGAGGCAGTGGCTGAATTCATTAGTCAGCCGTGCCGTTGTTTCCGTGTGATAAGTGTCTGGGTGTGAATAAAGCCGACGCCACCTGGCCGTCGCCTATCTCGCCCTCTGATTAACTCGTCAAACGGCCCACGCAGCCACAAGAATTAGCCGCTTCCTGCGTGCTGCGCTCCGGTGATAAAATACACGCGAGCGCAGAAAGCCTTTCTCTATTGTATATGGATTACTCGTCTCTCGTCGCACGCTGCATTGTTCAGTGGCGTACCGCTGAAAGAAAGTGAACTCGATGGCACGGTACAGCGCCTTTGACATCGTCGTAATTATCGCTCCGTTCCCGGGCTTGCGTCAGCAACTTTATCGATCCAAAATATCTCCACAGTCTATTGGATAGCGTGCTGCTTCACTAGGTCAACAGTTAAGTGATGATCTTGTTATCACTTTACTCTCTTAATTGCTCTAAACTGTTATTTATAAATGTTTTGAAATTTGTAACTTTATTTATAAAACTTTACGTCAATTTTGATGGTTCCTTCTTTGTGATTATTTTCGAACCTCAACTTGTAGATGATATGAGTACGCAATGAAGTCTTTACGGGTGTACCGCCGGATAGTGCTGGAAAAACACGATATTTCGACAACTAGCTCCATCATCTTCCTCAGGTACGAAAACATCTGTACGGTCGGCTGACTGACAGATACTGAGACAGCTCAGGTGCCGCACTTCCTTATATGCCCATCGGCTCTGTTCGCTGCCCGCGCCCGGAGGCTGGCCTTTTTTTTAGTGGCTCTACTACTTTTATCCCTTTGGTTGTTTTGGGAACTCTATTGATTTATACATTTGGAAGAAAACAGGCTATGGGCGTCAAAAACGTCCTTATTCGAAAACCCCGCACATGTTTCGTATCTCCTAGGGACGAGTGTTGGTAGCAACTGTGTGATCATCTCTAGTTGTTTTCCTTGTTCTTATTCATAACTGCAATATCGCTGATTGTCTGGTTGGGAGATGTTTCTGGTCGCATGGTGAATATGGCCATGGTTGATCTGGTGCTGTGATGTGGCGGTTTGAAGGCGGCCCCTATTGGCAGCCGCTTCCAGCTTCCGTCTTAATGGACAGCCCCCGTAGCTGGCCGCGTGGTCCGCGGCGCAGTCAGCGCTTGTAGGAGTAACGTCGCGCGGTCTTGAACACACCAAAACTCAGTGTTTTTCCCCACGGACGCACCGGACTTGGTTCTGGCAGTTGTTCGACCGATGCCAGAATCCCTGACACCTGAAACACTGGTAGACATCTTTCGTTGTTGTTTTCTTCTTACGAGTATTTCTTCTGGTGGTTCAGCCGTCTTGTAACTTGGTGGTAAAGTCTTTTCCTTGTCGTCTGGCTTCCGATGGATGCTCGGCTGCTGGCTCTGTGAGGGGTCTACACGGTACAGCTTTCGGTCGCGGCTTGTGTTGGTCGTCTCGCCGAGAAAAGTCGGGTTCCACGGTTCTAGTTGCTACTTGGTCCATGGTTGCTTGATCCTTAAATGGGCTGCGGACTGTGGGGCTGATTGGTCCCACCTTGTTTCCTTCGCCCACCGAAACGGTTGATGGCAGTGTCGATGGCTGTCTGGACGGCAGTGATAAAACGACGGTGATAAACGACGGTGATAAAACCAGCCAGTGCTGTCCCTACTCTGCTGGAGAATCTGGTTTGGTGGTGAGGAGCAGATGGTCCAGGGCTTTTTGGGGTGTGACCGCATAGCCATCGCTCCTGGTTGTCTTGGCTGCTTGCTTCTCGGCTTGGTGGGACTCTCTAACACCTTCAGACTGGTTAAATGCCTAACCTCTTTGCTTGGTGACGCAGATGCGAATAGTCTGGCGTCGAGGTCATCGAGGTATTTGTCCTCGTTGAAGCTCTCTGTATAGACAGTTGGGAAGGGCACATTTCTTGACCAGTCCTTTCCCTTGTAGATAATTGGCTCGACGAGATGTGCATACGTCGGATCGCAAAGCGTTTGAGTCAGCACCTTGGTGGTTTCGGATGGGAGCCATTAGGCGAATATGTTCTCGCAGGTCTTGACTCAGAACTCTAGCGCCCATGGACCTCCTACTTTTAGGAGATACTTAATGAGCTTCTTTACTGTGTAGTCCACTGAGTCGAGGAAATACTCGTGGGTCGGCGTGAAGCAGTGGAAGTATATGAGTATGTCAGTGCCCAAACTGCTGTCGTTGTCGATGATATGCTGGGGTGATGACCAGGAGGAATTTTCCGGCGAGAGCGATGCTGTAAGTGAAGCGTCATGGCTGCTAGTGCTTCGTCTCGAGTATGCCGGATCCTTTCCTGCAACAGAGCCGCTTTGCATCTTGGAAGACCGGCTCCGGCACCCTCCACTAGATCGGCTGCCCGATACCGCGCCGCTCGCCGTCACTGGGCGACGGTGACTGGGCGAGCTGGCGAGGTGGCGGAGGCACATCTTGGTGTCGCGTAGGCGTGGCAGACGGCGAAATAGGTCGCCGCTTCTACTTACTCATACAACTACGACTAGATCCAGTCTGCGACAGCTAGCGGGGCCGACCAATCACGGTGCAGTGACAACAGCTCCTGAAGTGACGAACAGTGAGTTATTACGAACGGTGCTGCTGCTTGGCTTCTAGTGGGTATGGTTGTAGATATTCGTTGCGGGCCACGAACCCGAATATGGAGCCGTCTATACCAGCATGTGGACAGAGGTAGCATGTTGTCTGCGGAGTTTATGAATAATCTTATTTGACAATAGCTGGTGCTCAACACTTGGATAGCTAGTTTGAAATCCCTGTTGTGGAACAAATTTTCATCGTTCGAGATAAGAAAGGTGATGGTGTACGGTTTTTGATCACCAGTTTGTGTCTGAGTACCTTTGTTAAATACAAAGCCGTTTCGCAGGTGTATGAGGTGAATTTATAAGATACTGTTGATAGCGATTCCAAAATAGATGAAGATTTTGGTGTTTACGAGAAGAGTTAGAATTGGGCTTTATCGTCTTTTTTCTTCACCTCTCATGTATAAGCGATAAAGACTCTACAGTCAACACACACTTTTTTAATTTTTTATTTTTTCCCTCATTTCACATAGCTACTACCTTGTTACCTAAAAAAGGCTCTTAGTTTCTACAATTTATATTTTTAAAACAGTTTACTTTTCTGTTAATATTTTTAATAGATCTGCATAATTATTCCAAAGGATTTAACGGTTCTAAAGTATCCTACTAATTAATTTACCATAAACACTGAATCGCATCAAAATTAGCGAATCTCTATGTCTTTTCATACTTCTAAACAATTATTTCAGTAGCCTGGTCATACCTTCCTCTTTTTGTCCAGTATAACGCTATTCACTTCCTTACTTCCAGGTCCAGTGGCCAGATGCCGATTGTAACTGTTAGTGCATCTATGGACATTGTTTTGTAAGCCCCAGTTAGTCTGAGCAAAATTTTTCGCTGCGTACCCCGAAGTAGCTCCCTCGGTTTTACCTTTCTTATCACTCATCTCGGTCGTCTACAAGTAACAATAATACTAAATGTAACAAAGAAAACGACGGCAAATGGCCACAGTAAATTTTCACAGCGTGCTGCTATGGTCAGGTTAATCTACGTCTTTCAGTCAGAAGGTGCATGTCAGAAACGTGGACTTTTGAGGGATAAGAAAACAGTGAAAACTTGGGAAATTTTTCATAAATTTACTGAACAATAATATCCGCTCTCTCCTGAACGATCTTTGGGATCCCTATTACATCCATATCTGAATGGTGGAAGCAGAATTTGAAGACTTGATACCATATCTACAACAAAAGAAACTGCTGTTAAAAGTAAATAGCTGATGAACGAGTAATTTTTGTTCACTTATACAGTATCCACTAAGGGAATTGTTGATTAAAGTTGTTTCCCTTTGCGAAAAATGTTCATTGGTGGGATCCTTTTTGAGGGTGTGTGTATATTTAGTACAGTGTTTTTTTGTGTCGTTGATGCAAGATGAAAAAATGGAAATGATTAAATTAGTTGCTATCCCTTTCAGGCCTTCTATTTGAAAGACGACTGAAGTACTCCATGTTTAACGTTCCCATCCGCGGACGAGTGACCATCAACAGCATCACATGCCTTACCTCATACTCAGGGTGGGGTAATTTGTAATTCAGGCCACGACTGTCATACATATGCTATCTGGTTATTAAGAACCGTGCACTACACGATAGGATTGGAGAGTGCTGCTATCATACTAAATGTGTAGTGGTGAAAATGTAGTGAAGTGACACGATGTCACTAAATTTCGCAACTTCAACTTCGAAATGAGTCTTGTTAATTTAGAATCAGTAACTAATTACCTGAGGAGGCAGGTTTGCACCATGGCGAAGAACCTCGACTTGGGGTTTCAACTGACAGACGTTCATAAAATAATCCCTAATACTATCTACAAGTCTGACATGGTGGTTTCCAACCTGGGTGTAAAAACTATCCTAAGCAACAAATTCTAAACTGATAAGTACCATTAAGCATCGGACTAAATCGTTAAACTGTTCCACACTTCGACCAGAATTGACCAAATGTAAGACACTAACGCATTCAGTAGAGGCACAGAGGATCGAAGAAAACGTACGGAATGAAATTCGACAATAGTCTTTGAAGGAACCATTTAGAGCATAGCTATCCTTAAGCGCGTGATACCCTTCAAACAGTTAGATTTCATATGTCTCAATTACTGTTATGGAGAGATCGTAATTTTAAATACTATACAGCTTATCCTTCTAGGCTCTAATTAAACTTCCATTGCCGAGAATTTAGATGATTAATTTGATGCTTATTTCAATGTTTCTCCTATATCGATAATGTATCGGCAGTTTTAGATTTTCATACTAATACTTATCTATAAGGCATGAACTTTACTACGACAACTGACTAACTAGGAATTAATTCCTTTATATGTCTATCATGCATAAAGCATGCGAACAAAACTTTCATTTCTTCCTTCCCGGGGGATAGTGTGCACTCCGCCAAGTCCCTCTAGTATTCACGGTTACATCCTCAACAATTTATTGTTCCCGTTTGCCAATGGGAACTGTTAGCGCCGGATCTCACCAGACATTGTACGAATATTGTCAAACATAATGAGATTATCAAGTTTTGGATTACGCAGACGACTTTTATTAGTGGCAAGTGTTTATTATTTCATCCTGTCGTGTAGTAGGAGAGGACTCCAACCCAGGCGTGTTTATGAGGAAGCTACTGAATTATTCAGAGTTTCCTATTTTATTTGACAAGCGCTTTAATAAGTCTCACATGTTATTTCATATATTTTGTTTACATCATTTTCTCTATAATTATTAGTAAATATAGTTATCTTTCAGAAATCCTTTCATTTTAATGATAATTCGTTCAATCACTTTTACAAATTCTGAGTAATATCGATACAACTTCTCTCAACACTTATGACGCAGAATTTCATTGTAACTGACTGAAAAGTGGTCTCGTTCAGACAAACACGAGTTTGTGCTGTCAACCCCTTCCAGAAACGACTGTATTATATTATTCTTGAGTTTAGTAACAAACCAAATGGCAAACACAACAAAAGAAGTCTTGCGACTCCTACATTATCATTCGGGAGGACGGCGGTTCGAATCCCCGTTCGGGCATCCAGATTTGGGTTTTCCATGGTTTCCCAAATCACTCCAGGCAAATGCCGGGATGCTTCCTTCAAAAGGCCATTGCCGAATTCCTTCCCATTCCTTGCCCCCATCCTTTCCCTTCTCTAAAGACCTCGCTGTTAGAGAGACGTTAAGCAGATAAAAAATAAAAAAATCCTTCATCTTACTTGGAAGAACGGGCTGAAAAAGATTTAACTATATTTAAATATGCTGGCATCTTGCTATGAATACATTTAGTTCTTAAATCTGTCTCGGAGATCCTTTTTCTGGTAACAATAAGTTTTCTTCTTAATTAATTTGCTTTAGGATAACCGAAAGGTTTTACTATTATCTATAAATTCTATTATAGGTCTTCATTTCTCTGACAATCCAATTCCTCCAGTGCCATAAAAATAAATTAACAAGCTTATATGACGACCTTCGCAGAAACCCACTGGGTGCATATCGCCTCAGCCATTGTAATAATCACACTAATAAAAAAATGAATCAGTTTAAACAGGAACAGTGCATAAGAAAAAAGTCCCTAGCCCAACAGCGATAGAAAAGAAGGATGATCCAGTTTCCTCTAATTTCCCTACTTGGTTTTTGGTTACTGATGCAGAGAGAAGAAGAGCAGGAATAATGGGGAAAACAACAGAACACATAAACAGAAAATCGCATAAACAGGTTTTATGTTTTAAGCCAATAATTTGGCGATATTAAAGATCTTTTACAAAGGCGTCGCACCAGAGTATAACCGATTATCATAATGATAATGCGGTAACCGGACGCTGAACGTGCAGCGTTATGGGAGAAGCAGTTTCCAGTTACAAATTGGCTACCGGAGCTACGGAGCGAAACATATTGTGACAACGATGCTGTGATTCAGCCTACTCAGGTAATCGCTTCAGAGGCTGCTTTTGAATCGGAAATTTGAATATTCATTGCTACTCCATTACCGGAGAGATAAACAGAGAAGGGGCGTGAAACATGAATAGACATTAACTAACAAACGTTGTCTGCAAACAGAGCATTGATTCAGAATGGCCAAGAGTAACAATGCGAAGATTTAGTTAAAACATTTCTATTCACAGAAACTCCCCAAATTAGCGAACGAGGCCAATCTTGCTTTAGAACAACATTCATGAATTCAGTACTGAATGTTACTTTAGAGTTTAGAGGTTCAGATGCCCAGAATGAAAGCGTTTGTGTGTTTATTTTCTCCTTTGTTTCCTTTAGTTTTTATTTCTGCCTACACTACACTTTAGAGGATTAACAGTCTATGTTTAGTTAGCTAAAGTTTTAGTTTCTTGAAAAATTGGTTTCAGGAACTAAATGGATCGGTTGAAACCACTTTGGGGTCTTTCTGAATGTTGTCTGTATGTGATATTTTTTAATTTATAAACAAATGTGTTATAAACACCTGAATACATTTTGGGTCTTCAGATACGAAACACACTTTTTCAATACACATTATTCGTTCAGTATTTCGGATAAATTTTTACCGATTTCAGCAGATATAATGTACATAAATTACTGTTTTAAATTTAATAACAATTGACACAAGTTTGTACAATTTTTCTTGAACACATGTTGAATACTAATCTTCCAACTATCACGAATTTTCATATTTATCACTTTGTCTTATGTTAGAGATTTAGACTTAATGGCAAGCATATTTAAACATATAGCTGAAAACTAAAATTTATTTTATAATGACCTTGAAAATCATTGCAAAGTTTGGTTTTATGTGTGTGAAATAATTTTGCGTATGTAGTTATGTCTAAATTTTAATTGACTTGGTAATGTAGTTCAGGTAGGTTAGTGTACTGAAAGATTTAATTTATGTCGGCATTTGTACCAATGGTTTTTGCAGATTTGTAGTACTTTTTGCACACACCGGGTATGATGTTAATTGATAGCTTCTTATAGACAAACAACTAATTTATATCAGAAACATCCGTTAAATGAACTTTCTGGTAATTGACGTACATTTAATTTACTGAAGATTTTTTTTAACTGCTTAACGTCTCTTAACAGCGAGGTCTTTAGAGACGAGAAAGGATAGGGAGCAAGGAATGGGAAGGAATTCGACCATGGCCTTCTGAAGGAAGCATCCCGGCATTTGCCTAGAGTGATTTGGGGAAACCATGGAAAACCTAAATGTGGATGCCCGGACGTGGATTCGAACCGCCGTCCTCCCGAATGCGAGGCCAGAACGCTATCCGTTACACCACCACTCTCGGTTTACTGAAGAAGAAGAACATGTTCAAATTGGACCTAATTTTATGAGCGCTCTCTATATGGGAAAACTAATGTGATCGCTGATTTGCAATAATGCACATAGAACTATTACAAACTTGAACTGACATTAATGGCATAATTCTGATCCTGTTTCGCTAAAATACTTTCATATCAAAATTATTTTCAAGACTAATAGTAAAGCAAATCAGTTTTCACACTTTTATATTATAGTTTAAACGTTGTGATAAAATTTTTCAATTTGGGCAAAGTACCTCAGCAATCAATCACTGTGATGGATATTTCCTAGACTTAGGCCGCGTTTACACGGTACTAGATGGCTGGAACGCTGCGCTGCGTCTGATAGTTCACTCTCCTCGTGTCAACAGGTTCAAGACATCCAGTTGACTGTGGATAGTGGACTCGGTTCAGGACCAACTTTTGGCGTGCGAGTTCAACAAACAAGATGGCGACAACTAACAACTCGAGTAAGTGGAGTGACAGAGGCAATAAAATCTTCAGAACTGCATGAAAGTAAAGAAATTCTGTGGAATTTTGAAGTTAAAGTCGTAAGAACAAGGATTATAGATGCTGCTATTAAAAAAATTGCCTCATTATGGAGTCACGTTTATGTATATATGACAGCAGCTCTTGAAATTGAGATACAGTTATTTTTAAATGATTTCTGTAACTTTGCATATCTTCTATCGCAACTTCAATCAAAAAAAAAAAAAAAAAAAAAATCAAAAAAAAATCGCTGAGGCACTTAAAACCTTTCTTTTTGATATCCGCTCTCCTACCCATTTTCGGCATTTTATTTTATTATTCTTCATATCATTCAACGTTATAATTAACAGATCAGCCACAATACTAGTTCCTTCTTGTAACATGGAGATATTTTCAAGAAGATCATAACGTTCGACTAGAGAACTGTTCTGATAGCGGACTGTCTTCAGGTTATTACTAGCCTGTCAGTTAGAGATGGGTCGTTCGCGAGTGAATCAATTATTTAGAGCAATTCTTTTAAAAGAGCGAGTGAGCAGTGGCTCACTAAAAGTGAACGGTAGTTCTTCTAGGTGAGTCGGTCATAAGTCGGCTGATTCCGAAGATCAAGAAGAGCTTGTTCACGTGGGTTTTGTGGACTGTAGAGGTGAAAAAAAGTCTACTAATTGCATCAAAGTCGATTTAAGGGGGGTATTTCATCGAAAAATAGGGGCGTAACCGGATTCTGAGGGGTGAGACCTAAAAAAAGGTCTCAAATAAAACTGAGCTACTGAACCGTTCAAAAGAACTATTTCTTTTCGTGGAGTGATCAACTCAACACCGCTCTTTTTAGTGAGTCACTTTGCCCACCTCTAATGCCAGTTGTCTCTCTTACCCCCACCATTGAAACTCCTGCCTACTGTCGTTCAAATCAATTCGCATTGTGTAAACGTGCCCTCAGAAAGTTAGCAATGTTCAGAACAAGTAAAAAGTTTAAAAGGAAATGGAAAGTGATTTTATTTCCTGTGAAAAATGTTACCGCAATGATTGAAAAACGTTAATAACTCGCATTAGAAGTTGGAAAGGAATTAATATATGCTTTAATATAGTACGAGGCCTTACGAAAAATCTTGTTGAATTTGTTTAAATTTTAAATTTATTAGAAGATCAAAAAGTGTTAAAATAATAGAAAGACAGTTTTTGAAGTTATAAGACATACACTTGTTATTTAAGACGATCTTTCAGAAGTTCTTGTAGCCGATGGGATATGTTTATTTGCCTAATACGTGAAAAGCCTAGAACACAACAAATACAGTGTGTTACCGCGCTTGCATTCCCATAATTACAGAATCATTTGATTCGGTTAGGTGTAATTGGAAATGCAGCAAGATATTTATTACTGTGGTAGCAATGTACATTTTATTATACACTGAAATGAGTTATAAATAATCTCTAACTGTTTACGAAAATCAAAAAATTCCAAAACCAGACAGCACTATATTTCGTAAGTTTCAGGTATTAACAGAATGCATTATAAGATAGATGGTATGGGACCACAGTGCAGCGCTGAACATCGCTCCCTCGCAGCACGTGTCTGGCACGTTGACCCTCGGTTCCTCCCCAGCGCAAGAATGGATGGCTTCCGACCTCTGACCCCAGCCGCGGCGCTGTGTGTTCCCCGAAAGTCTCACTGCCCCTGCGGGGCTTCGGAAGTTCAGAATCAACCTCTGGAGAAACGTAAAATCATTGTGGAGCATAATGACACAATGATCTTGATATGCATGTAACTGAAACAGTTTCGCCATTTTAGCTGACGGGATTGGAATCCCTCTTTGTTCAACCAAGGGACTGGTTAAAACCTAGTATATACTAGATGAGCCGTACGAAAATTTCGCGAAAACAGTGAACAATAAGGTTCGTGGTTTGTAAAAGGATGAAATAAGAACCGCCTTTTTTGTTTCTATTGCTTATTTTTTTAGTATGTTAGGTACAGTAACAAAATTCGACGCCAGTGAAACAGTTTATTAATATCTTTGTGATATGTACTACAGCTATCTGGCGGCCTGGCTTTGAACTGCCTCATACGCGCGACTTTCACAGTTATTACTTTGGGGTCAAATTCCAAAAAAAATTTGTTCTTAAGATATGATGAGACCAAAGCAGAGACTTTAATCTTTAATACTCGTATGATAGCTCATTTATCTATTTCGATTAGATATCAAGGGAGATAAATGGTTCTAATAAAAAAAAGAAATACGTTACGGAAATAATTATAATTTTGCCCTTTAAGGGTCGGATCCCGAAAAAAATATGATTTGATCAAACCGGAGACATAATCTCTAAAATAAAACCTCATTTCTCGATTTCGGCTAGCTACCAAGGGAGATACATAGCTCATGACAAAAAATACGTTATGGAAATAATCATAATTTTGCTCTTTCAGGGTATAATTCCGAAAAAATTCCTTTCTTATAGTATGATGTGACCACGGTGGAGATCTTAGTCTTTATGATGATACCTCATTTATCTATATCTGTTAGATATCAATGGAGATAAATGGCTCGTGACACAAAAATACGTTGTAGAAATATTACTACTTTCCTGTATTAATATATAATGACATCAAAGCGGAGATCTTAATCTTTAAAATGATACGTCATTTAACGATTTCAATTAGGTATCTAGGGAGATAAATGGCTCGTCACACAAAAAATGGCATTTTAGAAATATTAATATTTTTGTCCTTTAAGGGCCAAATTTGAAAAAAAAATGTTTTCTTAAAATATAATAAAATCAAAGCGGAAACCTTAATCTTTAAATGATACCTCATTTATCGATTTCGGATAGGTATGAAGGGAGATAATGGTTTGTGACAAAAAAATATATAATAAATTTTTTAAGATGTAATCAAAATTAGCAAAACTTTTTATTCTGAGTTTACCTTTGGAATACTAACATAATTTTGTTCAACATGCTTTAAATTCAAAGCGCATTGCATTCTAAATGTTACTAAACAAATTTGGTCGTAACTGAACGATAACATCGGCAACGCGAGCTGCAAGGCGGCGCGGTGTTGGAAGCCGTGGGGAGGACCTGAAAATGAGTCAGGTATTGGTTTTTGTGCCAACCGACTGCTGCCCGACCTACCACAAGCGAGATATGCGTTTGATCATTAGAGGGGGAGACGCTTGACTATTCCTGTATCCTGACAACAATCCTTAAGATGGAAGATGATGAACGTACATTAACATTACATCATCATCGGTGCGCTGCCCATGGACGGGTTTTCACATGGCTATTCTCCATGTTCTCTTCCACATGGGGAGTCACAGCATGCACTACTAGGAAAATGTTAATGTGGTAGTATCCCGTTACTCTACACATATATTGGAGCGATGTTGTGAAGCCATCTGTATGGGAAACGAGTAACTATGTTCTGTGTATGATAAGTGTTTTTTTTTTTTCTTTGCGAAACTTTTACTTTATGGGGAGGACATTAGTGACCGTCGCAGGAAACCTTAAAAAATGCAATCAGGACGGCCAGTACGTATGGACCGGGACTGGAGCTTAGTTCCTTTCTGCCTCCCCGAATCAGTGTGGAGGTACCTTACCGTTGGCAGCCACATTGGCGGATATTAATATTATAAATATTATTACTAAAAGTTATTTTAGTGACGAGCCCTCTTTGTCCCTTGATACAAATAAAAGATTAAGTTATCTGTTTAGTCAAATCAATATTAAGGAAAGATTTTTCTGAAACTCAACCTGTAAATGGCAAAATTATGAAAAATCCAGGTGACGGGTATGCGTTAGATTAGAGTCTCACCTCTAGACTTGACTAGCGTTGATAAGGATTGATCCCAATACCGCTGGATAGCAGCAGAACTGTCGCATGAATGCATTTATGGTATATAGGAATAGGTTAAAGCCTTTGTTTCGTAACAGTCGGCAGATGCTCAGAGCTGTTTTCCAGCCTGTAACTTAATAGAGCGGATACTTTGCGCTGTTTGTCGAGGCTAGTCGCAACCAAGCTACGCGTGAAATTGCATCCACCTCCTGAACGTGCCTGAGAAATAAAGCCAACTTTTAGAACCATATACAAATTTAAATGGCACAGCCAACGACATGGGAACCAACCGTCAGCAACCAACCAGTTACCTTACTTCTAGTACCTCATAGACGTCATCAGTAGCCAACCAGAGCACTTGTCGTTACTAAAATACTAGCCAGTCGATCAGAAACTAGCTTACCATTCCACTAAACAACTTCCCTTCACTTCACCAGAGAGTGTACTCGATCTTCAGTCGCGGTCAAAATCTTCAACTCGTAACATCAACTTCACAGAAGTACTTGTAATTCTGCTACTTATATATCCCCTGTTGATCTATATTCAGTTATTTCATGATCACATCAACGTATAAATTATTGCATCTTATGTTACTCATTCTTCCAAACCTAGTACCTAATTAAACAATGCATATCTAATATCATCAGTGTCGTCACAATTGTCTTTCATTTAATGTGTTTACAAAACAATAGCTTTAATCTGAAATTTTCATCCAAATGTTTGTTTCCTCCACAAGCGTTTATCAATAAATAACCAGAAGTTATACTTACTCCGTGTTTTTCCTTCAAAACAATCTTGATCTTAAAAATAATATCCAAGAATAATTATAGACAAATATTTTAAGTGTTCAATAAGAATATT
Organism: Vandiemenella viatica; assembly: GCA_031002005.1. Taxonomy (NCBI): domain Eukaryota; kingdom Metazoa; phylum Arthropoda; class Insecta; order Orthoptera; family Morabidae; genus Vandiemenella; species Vandiemenella viatica. The sequence goes on along the minus strand of JARYHS010008074.1, from coordinate 168,013,018 downwards.
TGCCACAATACTAACAGAAGATAGTCTGTACTGCCTGCAAGATCCGTTACTAAATTTAAGTCATACGAAACAATACTTAACCTAATTTCTCGACATTACCTTCACAGACAGCTGATCTTCCCGATTGGTTGGTTTAGGTCGAGACGAGTCCAAAGGGTTTGTCGCATAACAGTTTTTGCTCGACTAACACGCGACAGCAAAAATCGAAATTTTCGCACGACCAATGATCGTATTACTGCTACGCTAATCATCGTATATCATTCGAGAAATTTTCGCACGAGTCACTTATTTACAAGTTATTGTTATTACGAAAAATTTCAATCGCTTCTGCCTTGTTGCCCTGTCATCAAAGAGACGGAAAGTATCATGAATTCGCAGCAAATAGTGAAGAAACAAGTGAAGGTCCTAACGGGTATGATGGCTGGATGGAAATGACGAAGCAGAAAATAATTCACCTGTTTCGTTGCCGTAAATGCTACTGTCGCTGTACATTTTGTAACGTTCACTGCGCAGCATACAGCTACCTGGCCGTTCTCCACAATTTCGGTGTGCGAGATTCTGTCAGCAGATTACCGGAATTCGATGAGGGCAGGCGGCCTAACTACTGTGCGGCAGGCAGGACCTGCTGGTATTACGGGGACAGTCGATAACGGCGTCGATATGAGGACGAGCGAGTGCGAGCCGCCTCGTATCGACCGAGAGGGACCGCTGTTCATCAGACCTCGGTCGGTGTATTACGGCTGGCAGTGCTGCCACCATTCCCGTGTGCGTAGTCATCGTGGTGGTGCCAACCTGATAACACTAACACCTGTCTCACTACTAAATGAAACCTTTGTTTTCTGTTAATTGTTCAAAGAGATACAACCATCGTGAATTGAGTGGTCGAGTGTCTGCTATCAGTTCACCACACAATCATCACATTGTTTTTCGTAGCAGTGTGGAATTAAACAGGTCAACAAAGCGCGACGTGAAAGTGTTCTATGTTTTGTGTCCTACAGCTTAGTTCCATAACGTAATATTCGAGGAGAGTTTTCCCATTAATTCTAGTGTAATCCTGAGAGGTATTCAGTAATCACTTGGGATGAATTATAGCAGTCTGCTCGTGTGAAACAAACTTACTGATTAATGGGCAGATTTAACTTATGAATTGTAAAATGTCAGATTGATTGATGGTAGTTTAGTCTAACATCCAATGTGATTGGAATGTTTTATCACTTGGACGAACAGTTAATACAACTGATGTACCTGGATTTTTTATATGTTTACAATAAAAACTTCTTTTTTTCGGCAGTTTAAGGAAGAGAATTGCATGATTTTTATGCAACTATTGGCCGGGTTCTTAAACTGTCAAATTGAAACAAACACATCAGCGCCTCTTCTGATATAAACACCGAAAATATTTTTTTTCTGAATTAATCGTCTTGTGAACACAGTAACTTTGTCTGCTGTTACAATGTTAGAGTGAAAATTTCAACCGCATTCATATACAGGGTGATTACAAAAGAATATTCCAGCTTTGAATGATTATATTTACAAAAGCATTGAAGGTTCAATGTTGCTTGACCACTCACTTAAAAATAACTTTTTAAAGTTACAAATGCGATAAATCCACGCGACAGGTACTAGAAGCACGAACGATATCTATCATATTTATTCCACACACCTCGACGAATCTGTGGTGTTAAAGTCTAATGGCTGCAATTTTTTTTTTTATGCCTTGCTCTTAGTCAACGTAGATGTCGCTAGAATTCGACCAAGGCATTTTGAAGGAACTATCCCAGCATTTGCCTGAATCTGGATGGTCTTCGTACCGAACACAAGGCCTCAGCGTTACCGTTCACTCACCATGCTCGGTGAGTTACAGTTATTCACGTTTTCAGTAATGGTGGAAAAGCACTAGATATATTATGTATCTAGCCAAAAAATCACAATGGTTATTTCGGGTTTTCTTGCGGTCAATGATGAAGAACATGGTCACAATCTGCTTTGCTATTAGACCATCGTTACGGCAATTTTCTATTCAAGCGTCCGCGGACAGATAAGAGAAGGTAGGGAGGCTCCTCTAATGTTGTAAAATGAAGCTCGCAGCTTGTTTTTATAGCTGGGGAAACAATTAAATCATTATCAAATCCAGATAAGAATTTACGTTAACAGTGGGCCGATACTCATATGCGAGGGCTTAATGAGGATTATTTTAATCCAGACTCCGTTTGAATGAAATATCGCTTCATCTCTGGCTTGTTGAGTTATTTCTCTCGGGCTGCTAGCGGTCGGTGGCTGAATGCGCTGAACATTCGGCTCAGAAGGCCTATTCTTTCTAATCTTTCACTAGTATGGTTGATGCAATACATTCTCACCAATTCTAATGAGAGCAGTCTTTTAGCTCATTGGATCATAGTTGCTTCAGCAGTACATATACTAAAATTGGAAAGATACAGAGAAAATTAGAATGACCCCAGCGTGAGTATAACACGCAAAATCGTGGAAAAAAATGGTTAAGGTGCTTTCTTTCAATATTTTGTTGCTTCTGTGCCGGATTCGAATCCCGGGGGCCGCAGGAATTTTTAAATGTTATATAATATGAGCTACAAGCCGTCCCGTGTCTCAGATTCCACATTAAACTATAGGTCCCCGAGACAGCTCTACCTTCGACACCATGACTTATTATGCCTTCTTCGGGGATGATCAAATGAACCTTCGGATTGTGGACTAAGTTTTTGTTAGTTCTAATGAAAAGCGGTAATTTGTCACAGTATAAACAAAATAATTTTAGGTTCTGTTTTTATAAATATTGATGAGGGTAAAATATTGTTCTTCCATCAGATAATGCTTCTTTTACATTCTCCCTCCTTTTTATTTTCTTGTGGCTGTACGCGTCGTCGACATCGAGGTCATTAGAGGCGGGAAAGGAACTGGGAGAAATTCGGCTTGGACTTTTTAAGTAACCATCCCGGCATTCGCTTGGAGTGATTTGGGGAAACGATGGAAAACGAAAATCACGATGGCCGAACAGAGATTCAAACCCGCGTCCTCCCGAATGCGAAGCCAGAGCGTTACCGTTCACCCACCACTGTCATTGATGTTTAGCCCCGCTTTATTCTGTATTTCATTTAAAATTAAGCTTAAACGAGTAGTTACTTGTAAAGGTATTACCAGGAACTGCAAAATTTCCCGAGAGATCTGTTCATTATGTTCATGATCCGTACGCAGCGTTATTATGCCATGTTTTTATACAAGTGAGAGAAATGGAAAGTGCAAATGTTCTTTCTATCTTCCCTCCAGTTATTCCCTTCATCAAATTGTTCATCCATAGTGTAGTTGGCGAGTGTTTACACAGTTACTTCAGCTACCTGAAATATGTATTTCACACATCAATTTGCCGAATAGGTCAACAGAAAAGCCGTAGGCAGTGTAGTTGAGAAAATGCGATGGTGAAATAATGGTAGATTAATTCGTTTTGATAGTCTAAAATCTAATGATTTAGTTTTCATTGCATCTATCAGCCAAACTAAATACTGTTAATGATTGGATTACTTAAGCTCACAACTCTATACATCTCACCTGAAATTAAGTTGAAAAGTGATACAGCTTTGTACCATTTCTGCACAATAAATAATATTTAAAAAAATATTTAAGGTTTTCATTTGACTCACCCTCGTATGTTTCCATTGTTTTCTAGAAAATTTATTTTCTGAGGCAGATGTTTAATTGAAATTATTATGAATTTTTGCATAAAGTACGTTCTACATGAAACACTCAATAATTATGGACATTAATTATAAGAATTATATATATGCATATATATACAGTTTGATGAAATGTTTCCCGGTTCCATATAAGAAAAAAAGAGGAGCGATAATGTGAGAATGGAAAGAAACTGCTTACTGATCGATTTGAACACATTGGCGTTAAACAGTGTGCAAAAATTTGTATTATTCAGAAACATTCAGTTTTACACAATGCAGTTGTAATGATAAATAAGAAATTTCGTAAAAATCAGGCCATGGCTGAATTCCTCCCTATTCCTTCCCACTAGTCCCTTTCTAGTCTCTAATGACCTAAACGGGAACCAGTCGTAAAGCCATATTTAAAATAAAATCTTAAAAATCGCTAGTGTTGGTTTTGTTGGTTATATTGGCAGATATTACTTTTAAACGGGAACTCTTTGTTTACTTCTGCTATTACGGATGGCAGAATATCGGATAAATCATAGCTGTATATAGACTTAATACGGTTGTTGAAACCGAGCGTGGTGGGTGAGCGGTACCGCTCCGGCCTCGCATTCGAGAGAACGCGGGTTCGAATAACCCTGTAGGCCACCCAGATTTTGTATTTCTACGGTTTCCCTAAATCGCTCCAAGTGGATGCCGGGATAGTACTACCAAAAGTCCATGGTCAAAATTTCTTCCTATTCCTTTGCCACATTCGTTTCCCGCCTCTAATGACCTCGAAGTCGACAAGACGTAAAGTCATAATGCAATCCAGACCTCAATTGTAAGTATGACACTAGATTAACATTTGGAGAGCTAAGGTGATCAAGGATTTTGTGAGTGTTAATTGTTAAAACTGCTGAAGCTTGGCTAAGACTATGTCTCAGTGAGTTGCAGCGTTATTGGCCGTAAGTAACAAACGTTCTTTTATATTATCACACGAGGATGTCGAATAAGTGAATACTTAATATCGTTCTGCTGTTCATTGAATAACTACGAATTGATAAATGTGTTGATTCGGTGTTTTGATTTTTGCTTCGGTGGTTTTGATTTTTGCTACACACGGTAAAAAGACCCGTTTCACAGTAGAACAAATGTATCTGCGAATCCATATTTATCTCAGTTAGAAAATGTAACTGGTAAAATTTGACACATTTTCACGAAGGAAATAACAAACGTTTTGTGAAATCCCACCATAAGGATGCACACTTAGCGCGAAACACAATCGGATTACCCGTCAACCGTGAACCTAATGATCACTTGACAAGCTGAGATCATAAAGGCGCACTTCGAAACCAGTATCGGTTATTCGAAGCTGTTTAACGATTCGTCAGTGTCGTCGACGGGAGAACTAATGCACTATGCGGTTTAGAAATACGACTGGATGGTCTAGTTAGATCTCGATGGAGGTCTGTCGGATGGTCGATATTGTGCAGCCGGCAGCTGAGCGTTGTGGCGAGAGCTGCCGGCCTCATGAATAAGATATGCAATGCGCTAACTAAAACATCAATACCGTAGGCTTGCAGCGGAGCAGGCTGCCCCAGAGCTGGAGCATTCAACACGTGCGCGCTCTTACAGTGTTAGATACAACAGAATTGGGACGCAATATTTAGTGAATTCCAAGACCAGTAATATCTCTCTCTCCAATTCAATTTACCCGGCCTTCCGTATTCCGGAACGTTTCAAAACGTTGGTTATATGTTGCTACGCCATCAATTATCGACTTGAAGTATAGCAATTCGAGAACATCATTTGTTTTATGAAGAACCGGGTTAAGAAAATTCCAAGCACCTGCTTACCGTAGTACAATTTGTTTAAAATTCACTTGTAGCAGGAGACACATATGCTGAAATGACTGAAGGCAATTCAAAGATGGTAATATGCTGGAGAAAGTGAAAGTTCCATGAAAAAGTAAGTAACAAAAATGTTGACGTCTGATAAAACGGTGATGCCTGAATAGTTCTTACACTGATGAATGACTAGTGAACGGTCCTGAATGATTTGTCTGCCAGAGAAATATTAATTTTTCGAAGGCGTATGTCCGAGTAATAAAGTCTCTTAACAAACGACCGCCAACGAAGATTTTTGGTTAATTTAGAATTCCGGTATCTCTGTCTTTTCAAGCTGTTTACCAACTACAAGATTTTTAGTTGTGTAGGTCGTCAGTGTTTTCTTGATTCTTGATTGGTGGACCAGCGTCAATGTTTTGAAAGCTAACGTTTCAACAATCTTATTATAGCTTTCATCAGAAAACTGATATCCTAGCAGCAACGTCTGCAGACAAGGAACTGTTCTTATGAAAGCCACAGTAAGATGATTGTATCCACAGGTTTCAAAGAATCTACTCTGCACCACCCGAAAAGCCAAGAAAACTATAATTTCTTTAAAAAAATATTGCCTGAACTCTCCAGTTTCCACACATATCTAATATTAATGTAATGAAAGTCTAATATAAACAATTGCCATAAAACCAGTTTGAGTTTTTCATGAATCTGCAGTGTATGTCGCTCCCATTTCGAGGGAAGACGCGCCAAATCTTCAAATACCAGACGACCTACAACACACAACGAGCTGCTGTTGACAGGCTATCAGCTGGAGGAAGAAAAATGTTACCATATCACAGGTCCCTCACAGCATTAGCGTCCACAAACTGATAAGAATTGAATTGGATTCCAATTAAATACTTTAATGGCCAGGGGATGTAATGGAGTGGTACAGGAGCAAACAAAGTTAGTTTTGCATATACAGAGCTTGGAATATTCGATAAAAACAATGTTAATCCTTGATCAGGATGACAGGAGATGGACATCCGACGTAATTCCACATTAATTCGAGACAACGTTCCTTTGTATCACTACGAGTGGACTTTCTCCTATTTATTTTTCTAAAAAACAGCGTTACCTTGAAACTACCTGCAGAAGTTAACTGTGCCCCATTAAAAGATAGCACAGATAACTCTTTTTGCTGAATGGTGCAGGCAAGTGTTTTATTCATTCGTAAATAATATCTTCGAGGTGTGTTGAAAGAAACATTTTTCTACTACTGTAGGACTAGTGCAATAGTAAAGCACTGTTACAATCCTTTTGCCATAAAGGCAATTGGTGTGACTTTAATGCTATTTACAGTACTTTCAGTAACACCCTAATGACTTAGTGCTTTATATAACTAGTTTACTGTCATACGAATGAGTGCGGGAAATAAGAAGAAAAAAATAATACCCCTCGAGGATCAGTAACGTTCTCACAAAAAACGCTACGTTCGGTTGTTGATTTTTTTCTTTATGTTCATTTTAGCTTTTACTTTTCCGTTGAGTACAGAAATATCAATGTAATCTAAGCAGAGCAGATATTTACCATCTACCAACAGTGGAGCAGGAGTGCAAAAATTAAATCAGACGTTAATTTCATAGTAATTATACTGTCACCCTATAAACTAATGAATGGTAAACATTTTAACCATCATAGGGATTCGAACCAGCAAACCCCGTGTCCAGACCAAACACAACTCTGCTGCGAGGCTCGTACGCATTATCACGTGAAGGTATTAGTACCATTCACGAGGTAAAAGCGTTGTTCTGACCAGATAATTTGATTTAATTTTCAGGTGACGGTCACTTTCCTTCGAAATAAGGGGTATTGCTTTAGTTCTGTGAGGTATTACAGGTTGAGGACTTTTTTAGCAATTCTAAATTATTTTATTACTAATCCTTTGTTAGAAACATTCAGTTTCGTACTGTGATTCATGAGTATAAAGTTCAATTGCTGTTCTGTGCACAATCTTGACAAATAACGTGTAGTTTAAGTCGTAATTTGATCAATCATAAGTCGTGTTTATTTTTAGATATATATTTGGTTTAGCGTGGATTAGTTCTCACCATTTTTATTTTGCTATTTAATTTTTATCTGAAATTTTTTTCTCAGCTGAATTCATTTTAAATAATTCTGATGATTAACTAGTTCGAATAAAGACACAATTTTGCTTGTTTTATCGAATTAGTTATGTAAAATTCATACTGATAAATATTAATAAAATACACTCTAAAAGCCGACCGAACAATGAACCTATAAATAAGAAAATTATATCAGGGTATATGTTTTGTAATTTTTAACTATAAGAAGAGAATTAATATTAATAGAATGAGCTTACTTAAATTATGGAAGTAAGCAGTAATTTTGAATACAATCCATTGTGTAATTCTTGGGGAATTGGGGTTAGTCGCTAACAGTGAAGAGAAATTTTATTCCTGGGAAACGCGCAAAACTGATTTAAGAGTTGAGGCTGGTTTTAAGGATTTCACTGCGTATGATATTTTTAGGGATTACCCTTAGTCCTGACATTTAGGAGGACGCGGGTTCAAATCTTCATCCTGCCATTTATATTTCAGTTTTTCAGGCTTTACCGAAATCAATCCAGGAAAATGATGGGCCCTAGCTTAGTCTGATGGATTAGTAGAAACGCTGTGGCCTTCCATTCGGAACGTTGCGGAATCAGATTCCCGTGCAACCATCCAGTTTTAAGTTTCACATGGCTTTCTGAAATCACTCCAGGTGAATGACGGGATAGTTATTTCAAAAAGGCATGGCCAGATTCCTTCACTTTCCTTGTTTCCCATCCTCTCGCTGTTCTAAAGGCTTCAACATTGACAAGCCAGAAAGAAAAAAAAAAAGTGAAAATATAATAAATATGATTGGTTGGAATGGTATTATCGATTCGCTCACAGTCAACAACTGCGGCTGGTTATTGTATTGGAGGATGAGCCAGCGCATGATCACCCGATGAAGGTCAATATACAGTAGTCGCCGCTGCTGACCACTGTTAGGCGTTATCAGAATTTTAATTGAAAAACTTCTGCATACAGTTGGTGTCACAAAATTAATTTCGAAGGTGTACCGATGTATTAGCGGTATCAGCATGTTATGCTTTTTAAAAGCATGTAGCGGTAGGGGTACTTATAAAGCTACATTGATGAACATGCTATTTATCTGTCACATGGTCGGATACAATCAGACCTGTAAATATGTGATCTATATTGAAATTGCTTTTTCTACATAATTTGCATTACATTTTTCCTGCAAACATTTTACCGCTAGTCACTGCTGCTTTAAAAATGATAAATCACAGATACCAAGGAACTTTTTGTACAATTACAGCGAAAGCAAGAGTCAATTCTTTATCTCTGTCGACGGTAGACAAAAATCTGGTATCACACCAGTTTCTTGTAGTGCAGCTAAGCAAAGTAAAAACCCGCGGTTGGTGGTAGATGCCATTGTGCAATGTATACACACCAGTTAAACATAAACCACCATTCAACCTTTTCTGTATCCGTTTCTAAGCACCATCTGATTATGCACCTCAAGCTTATTTTTATTTTTTTTACTTACGGCTTTACTCCTCGTCGACGGTTAAGATCATTAGAGGCGGAATGGGACTGACGACAAGGAACGGGAAGGAATTCGGCCATGGACATTTTGAAGGAAGCATCCTGGCATTCGCCTTGAGTGATTTGGGGAAACCATGGAAAACCCAAATCTGGATGCCCGGACGGGGATTCAAACCCGCGTCCACCCGAATGCGAGGCCAGAACGTTAACCGTTCACCCACCACGCTCGGTTTTCTGGTGGAACCGCATCCATTTATCAAAACTAACGTTTCGGCCATCATTCTGCTGCTTTCATCAGAAGACTGCCATGTATGGGATCATTGCTTCCTACAAATAACTTTTTAGAGGCGGCAACAATCCCAGTCGTGGCAGTACTCTGATGAAAAGTTAGGTTACAACATTGACGTGGTTTCACCTGGAAAACTAAGAAATCTGTAGTAATCAATGTTGGGCTTCAACCTATCGTCTCAGCTTCTCATGTTAAACGAAATGGATAACTTTACCAAGCAAGGACATCGACCATATAACTAGTACCTGCACTTTCGTCTGCTTGTAGCAGAGTCAGCCCTGGCAAGTGAGCCATCGCGTCAGTGGTACTCGAGACGACCTACGTCCTACCTATTCATATTCTTGTTTTCTACATTTTCCCAAAACCACTCCCGGGCAATCTACTTATATGTCCTATTTCCTTCCAGTTCTTTGTAAACAATACTACTTAAAGGAAATACCAACGACGCCCAAAACTTTATCCTTTAGTTTAAGGCGAATATAATATCCTGAGTTTTTGACAGCGTACCTATTGCCTCTTTCCTGCTAAACTTTTCAATCATAGAACAACGTGTGATTTTTAGAGTTTTTTTTAGAGACGGTATCTGGTTAAGAGAAAATACCAAAAAAGTAGTCCTTAATCTATTAAAAACCCTCCGACTATCTGGTGAACATTATGACGTTTGCTATCACTTGGTCGCAGTGATGAGTTATAAGCTCGCTATATCAAAATTCGGTTGCCTGGGTTCTACGGTAGTACTTGTGGAAGTTAACCTTATTCTTACGTTGAGAGCTTCACTTGAGAAGCAGCTTTCAAAACAGTGCGCACAATGCGAGTAGGACAAACGTGCGTGCCTTGTGCCGTTGTTATTCGCTATTTATTGTTGCACAGCGGGCTGGGGACCAGCTCAGGCAGGCAGACTGCCGGATTTATTTGCTCAATAATTCAGCGCTAAGCTCATCAATTTAAATTAGCCGCTCTCCCGGCTGCCACGCGATTTGCCCGCCCACCATTGTCTCCCGCTACTGCCTACTTTCCTTGTTTATCATCCGTTCTGTCTCTCCCTCCGTGTCCTCTATGACGCTCGGAGGCGTGCATCCCATTTTCCATCATTGTTATTTTCGACGGCGAGTGCTTCCGCCGTAGGCGCTTCCGTGTTTCGTGTCGAGCAATTTGTTGCGAACGCCTGTGTTGCGGGCCACACGCAGTACAATGACGGACGAATGGTCGTGCTTTCCACTGTGCGACATCCACTCCGCTGTACCCGTGTAGCGTTTTTACCTGGTACTTCCTACTTTATCAAGGGGATTTCAGTTTAACGTCTCGCGCAAAAACTACTGCGCCCTTGTGCCGTAGTGCCGTTGTGCAACTCATTAACAACTTCACAAGTTACATAAGAACGAAGTTTTCTCGGCGTTGAGAATTGATATAGTCTTCTCGGCAGACTAGGCGAATAAGCAAGGTGTTTCCACACGATATTTTGGCGATCTGAAACTCCGTCGCCATCTTCTGGTGAAGTGAACTCGGCTAGTCTCCCTACAAGTAGACCCTACTTCAATATAAAAAAGGTATCAGATATGCAAATGGAGACTTTCCCGGCGTATTGATTCAATGAAAGTTTCACGGGTGTCCAGCCGGATGGTGTCATAAAACGACGACGTTTCGACAACCTGCTCGGTTGTCTTCATCAGGTCTATTTAGATGTTTCTTCTCGAAATCACAAAACAGTCTGTTTGTGATTTCGAGAAGAAACATCTAAATAGACATGATGAAGACAATCGAGCAGTTTGTCGAAACGTCGTCGTTTTATGACATCATCCGGCTGGACACCCGTGAAACTTTCATTGAAGGTATCTGATAGTTGCCATGTTCTTCCATCTTTAAACTGAGTGCAGTGGGTAAGCGGTTAGCGCTCTGGTCTTACATTCGGGAAAACGCCGATTCGAATCGTCGTCCGGGCATCCAGATTTGGCTTTTCTATAGTTTCCCCAAATGCTCCCTTCAAAAGGTCATGGCCGAACTCCTTCCCGTTCCTTATTCCCAATTTTTTCTGCCTCTAATGCCGTTGACGTCAACGAGGCGTAAAGCTATAACGAAAACAAAAATATATTCCGTCTTTAAGAATAACACATTTTATAGAAAACAACTTTCTGTGAGTAAATCTTTTTGTAACTAATATCCTAAATCCTTAAAATTTAATTACAATGCCTAGTAACGGATGAACTAATGAGGAAACAATAGAACTTTCCTGTTCTCTTTGTGCATCGATGTGTTCATTACGCCGGCACTTAAAGACCTTTGGCTTAGCCTATGTATGCCTTCATCCAACGTTATATAACCAACATTGTTTTATATAATTATGTGGCAAGAATGATATCATGTAGAATACAACAAAATTAAATTGGGACGACGCCGTTGGAAATTTAGCCTCTTAATTTTGAAATTAGAATAAAATAATCAAATGAAGCAATAGCAGTTGATGAGAGTTCCTCAAAGTTTTTAGTTAGGGCTTTGCGGCTCCTTGATATTGAAGTCAATGCAGTCGAGACAGAAGGGGAAGCATCTTTAAGCTTGGAAGTCACCTGGAGTGAGTTTCTATTACTACGCGTAACCTAAATCAGGATTGCCAGATAGTGATTAGAACTCGCGTAGTGTGAGTGTCAGACCTATAGGTCATCGGTCAGTAAGTGGAAAAAACCAATTGCAACTCATTTGTCTCATCTACTGTACAGGAATTAATTACCAGCAGTAACGATGCTCCCAGTATGCACAACACTTAACTAAAACCATCCATACCCAGGGATGGTCTCTAACGGGAAACTCTTTAAAATCAAGGCCACGTGGTTGTTCCTGAGGAAGTGCTGGACAGAATTAATCTTTAAAAAATTTTATGGCATGATAGAGTTTCTGACGTTATAATTGATATTATGAAAACATGCAGCAGGAAAGAAGTATTCATTTACATCGTTAGTAGATGTGGAAATAAATTTCGATACTCTTTGATAGCAAAAAATGTGTAAAATTATTAAAACTGATGACTAAGCAATAAAATCCTAGTAACAAATACGAAAGGAATTAACATCCACATAAAATATTTATGTATTTTTATGAATTCAGGAAATTCGACCAACTAGTTGGAGCTTCATTTCCACATTAAGGATGTAGGTGGCGTAACAGAGCAAACATATGGTTCATTTTATGATTGATATGTTTAGTGTGCATTGCATTAATTACGGATTTACTCGATGATTTTTTTTCTCACGGATAAAGTCCTGATAAAAGAGATACTTGAAAAGAAAACATATCCCTTTCTCACAGTTTTGCGGCTAAATGTAACCGTAACTCGTGCTATCTTTATCAGTGAAATTGTCCTGAAAAAGTGGAATACCGGATGTAAAATCAGATTAATATGCTACCTACTATAAGTAAACGTTCCACGTACGATAATACCAATAAAATTGTGGGGCGTAAATAAGCTACTAACTAGGTTATTTCCAATTATCGGGCCACTTGTGTTAACTGCATCGTCACAATTAACAATGTTAAGCGTTACAACATTTTGCCGTTGACATGGAGTAAAATGATTGAGTGTACAGGACTAGCCTCAGAGAATAGTTGTCACTTGTATTAAAGTTTTGCCGGAGGGAGGTACAACCCGTGCATAGCTCGACAGCTGTTCGTTGGTTGCGAAGAAGGATAACAAATATCAAGTAAATGTTCATTACATTTATACTTGCAATTAGACATATTTTGAAACTGCGGTGGACTGTACCAGTGAACTCGTTGTAATTACACTGGAATTTATGCCGCCAACTAACATATTCATACATTAGCTGAAAATAAATTAAATTAAATTAAATAAAACACCCAGAAAGACTTTGAACACAACAAGGAAGCTAAAGCAATGATCCACAAGGTCTAAAATTACCATACTCTGTTTTGTCTACTGATTGCAGTTAATGACACAACAACTTTGTGATTATAACTGTTCAAGACAGTAAGATGAATTTCGTTTGTGCTGATTGTACCTGACAGCTAAATGAGCATGTTACGTGAAAAGTAGTATCATGGTCCATATATATAACTTCTGCACCAAAGGCCCAACAGCATAGTATTTTGAATTTTAGCTTCCGCAAAATTTTATAAACGAACTTTAAAAAAATCGGTAGTGTTTGCTTAAAATATAATAACGGCACAGCATGTCTACAACTACGCAAATATACTACACGAGAAGATTTGATAAATCATAACAACTGCTATTGCTTAAGCCTCCAGAAGAACAATTAGATGTCCAGACCTAGCACATAACGTATACCGCACTGGCATAACATTACAAGGGTCATCAAACTAGTGCATGGGACATTTTAATTAAGCCTTGTGTTGCTTACATTGTGGCGTACAATATTACTGGTGAAAAATCATACAAATACGCTTAAATGAAAATACTGTAGAAATACTTGTGGCTAGCTCTATGTCTAACATCGACAAATTGAAGAAAAAAAACAAAAAATCGTACAAAACATGGGAAATTCTTCTTTGAGGTTAGAAGCATTGGCAGATCTTTTTGCAGTATTGCCGTTTATTCGTATAGTTTTAAAAAATGAAAAACATGATTCGAATATACAGTCAATAGTACGAATGTAGAGCCAATGAACAAAATAATACTTATTGTATCAGTGTAGAGGAAGAGATGAAGAAAATTAAAGACATGTCGTGTCGTTCCACGCACAGAGAATCTTTTTGTCGGATAATCGTTGCAGAGGCGTAGCTCAGAAAATCACGTCTTTATAGTATTATATGGCAACCTCATGATTTCTCTCAAATGTACGAGGTCTCTCTGATAACCATGGAAACCGTATTGTATACTAATTTTTGCAACTGGGATCTAGTGGGTAAGTGCAACTAGAGTATTTTTTCCCCCAGAGAGCGTAGGTAGGTTTCGATTTGACTGTTACTGAATGGGTATACTGAACACGTGTTGACGAAAGCGACACAATTTTCATGTATGATTCATAATGAGTTGTATGAACAAAAGAAATATCAGATTCTTCAGGCTCCCTACTTTTTACATATCCCTCTTCTTTCGTTTCTGTTTCCTCTTTTTTTTATTACAACCGGGCTTTAGTCAGGACGCGATAAACGTTGTTCATTTTAAGGGATTTTAGAGGTGAAAAAAAATAAAAGAGCTTTTTTTTCCACAGCTAGAAATGATACATAGTTGTCGGACACCACGAACATCCTGTAATATAAGTTCATGCAACTGTATGGTACCTTCAAGATTAAAATTATCGTAGTTTGTCTCTCTCATCGTGTGAACATCACCCTATACTCTAATAACATAACGCTACAATTATCACGCCATTGCCGTTGAGTCATGTCTTGTTCACGTGTACTTCAAGCTATTGAGAAGCCGTTTACTCCCACTTCTCATACACGCACCAGGGTGCACATGATCTCGTAACTTGCTAATTTGGAACTTCCCAGTACAGTTTTTTACTAACTCATTTTTCTTAATTTCACCCGTATAAAAGAAAATGATTCCAACATAGTCTATGATTACGCTATTAACACTTTCAAAAATACTTAATTCATTTCGCCAAAAGCTATAATCAGTATTTGCCATTTTATCTACTGCTTTTCTACAAGTCTTTGTGAATCTAGAGTTGCATTTTCGACGGCCTTTCATTTCTAATACGAGTTTCTTAAATCACTTTTACTTGCTCTACGTATTAGAGCACACAATTACTCTTATCGTGGGGACATGACAGTTTAGTGAAACTAACTGGGAGTTGGTCTTGTCGAGATAAACTCACAACTTCGTGGTTGATTTCCGTGCATTCAGTTACAAGCCAACATGCCAGCGATGATAACATGAAGAAGAAAAAGCTTCCAATAAGCTTCTAATAAGTAGTAAAATTATGTACCCTTACAGGATGATTATTTCGAAGCTCATTAAACATTCAGACTCGCATCTGTCTAATTCTATTATTTTGGAACAGAAATTGTATATACCTTGGAAAAGCCTCTTAGAGCATACGTGGAATCGTGGTAGTCACCGAATGTGCCACCACCAGCAAGCGTGGAAAACTCTATTTCAACTATTGGCAGTCGTAAAGTAAGCGTGTCGACATTCGATAAAAGCTTTATCCTGTAAATGTGACCCAGACGTCAGAAACACACACATGACTGGGCCAAAGCAATCTAGCTACGGCCTGTGGATGTTTATGCTCTCCTTTTTTGCTTGGAGTATATCCCACAAAGTGTGCTCAGGAACTTTGCTGTGCCTGCGCTGGCCGCACCCGACAGACAGCTAATCAATATGTTCTGAACGCAGCGGGACGAACACGTGTGCTGCACTCTGCCCCTGGCACACACTACAGCTGTACTGAAGTACAATCTACATGCAAGGAGGCGTTGGACTATCTTAACCTTCAGCTTCTACACTGCACAACTAAAGTGTAAAAACATACTGAAAAGCGACTATAAAGATGTTGTAATAAACAAAATTCTAGGAAAACATGACTGAAATAAATGAAACATGATTATAACGAATATAGGATAAAGTAAATGAAACAAGTTGAATTTACTCTAAATAAAGGTCTGCATACATGTACCGATCCGTTGTTACAGGATGTAAAAAGAAATAATCGTATTTTACGTGAAAATTCAAAAATTAGCTATTGAATTCACTTAATTATAATCCAGATCTAGCGTAAGAACTGTTATCATTTTCTTTTAGTCATAGTAATACAATGCTAACCTAATTTTTTATTATCATGGAAGCTTACTATTTAAATAAGAGAATGAACAACCAACAGAATAATTCTGCTTCCCAAAACAAAATTCGATGGCATCAAAGTACGTGAACTTCAGAAGTCTGTACACTAAACTTGAGATCTATGGAAACCAAATAATGGCAGTAAATGAAACGAGTATTGTGCAACATGATTTTGAGGAATGCAGAATGATAGAGACTATCTGCTGATCCTTGAATGTAAATACGTAAGCCATAAGAACTCTACCAGGAAGTTGGTGTGGTTAAAATTGACCGGAAGGAAACAGCAGACTAATATACATGTATCTTTTTCCGATATAGTCATGTTCACAAACTGGTTATTTTGTTTCGAAAATTTATCTGTTCATATATATGAGTTATCTCTTTGTACATCGGCATTGAAAAGACTGTTTACTTTAGATTACTCACAGATTTGTAGTTTATTACTATATTTTAATTAAAATTCTGGCACCAGTTAAATGGTTATGATTGTTTAAAAAGAAATCCGAAACTTCCTGTGCCATCTGCAACCCATTTGCAGCTGGATTCTTAAGTGATTAAAAATGTTTATACTATGGTCGTTTTATTCATTAAAACTATCAGGAATCTCTATACTTTTTGTGACCAATCTGTGTGTGTTGTTGCGGAATCTATATTTTTTAAACGAGCTTCGGAATTAACGGACTGCAGTTTTCATAACTGAATTTTAAACATGTTGCTATTGCAAAATATCTGACTAATTACTTTTACCCACTCATAGATTAAAAAATAAACGTTACTACTTCTGAAGTAATATTATATAGCCTATGGAACATTCCGTTAAAATGTTCTGAATCATTTAGTAAGATAGTTTGAATCGTTCTCACACACGTAACGACCGAACTGGAAGGCTCAAAAATAGGAATTCTGTTATTATTTGGAGATAGGTAGCTTTTGTTTTAGTCTACCCTGTGATAATAGTTAGGGGGCGTCCTCTAATTACGTGAGTTGGAATAGGGGAGGGGGGGGGAGGGTCTGGCGAAATCTCACGAAACCTCACAAAGGGGGAGGAGGGGTGGTCAACGGAAATCTCACGCGAGATTTGGAAATTCTTGAAGGATGGTAGAGCTAAAAAGAAAGGTCTATTTATTGGGGGATATGGTCTAGAATAGACGCGGAAACCCACCTTACCGCTCTTGCAAGCATGAGAAGTAAAAAAAAAAGGTCTAAAAAAACTACGAGATCGATTAACATAGGGGGAGGAGGGGTGTCTCCGTCATAATCTCACTTCATTTTAGACGGGGAATCCGACCAGATCTCACCAAATCTCACCAGAGTGAGGGGGGGGGGGGGTTCTGGAATTCCGATAAAACACCTCACGTAATTAATGGATGCCCCTTATGAGACATGGTGATCGTCTTTGGATCGGTTTGCAGTGGACAACTGACACTATGCTGATATTACCAACATCAAAATCTAACAAACTACGTTAAATAATCTTAGTCATGCTGAAACTATACTTAATTACTCCATTGTGCTTCAGATTAATCTTTTATATTTAAACGAGCAATTCTTGTATATAAATATATATTTGGTATCTTAAAAACGGCTCTAATGATTTGGATGACATGTCATATTTAAATAACGTTTTGCTTTTTAAATTTATTTAAATAGGTGTCTTCCCTGCAAAAACGCTATTTCACAAAATACGAACAATTTTAGTATTTGGTATCTCGGAAACGGCGCTAACGACATCTCGTAGACATTTCAGGTACAAGAAAGCATACTGATAGTTTCTGTTTGGTTACAACAAGGAACTCTTATATATTTAAACGAACGGTTCTTGCTTTCTAGCTGCCCCATGCGAATATTTCGCACGGTATCTTTCAGTCACTGAATAGTAATATAATAATGTAGAAATAAGAAAATGAAAGTATATTTATTAATGAAAGGTACTTTATTTTGAAGAACAGTAATAAATATCAGTCTTATTGGAAAAATTCGTTATTATTAAATACTACATGTTCAATTGCAAAAGTAGATATTTAAAAAATAGATATTGGCATTGGCAGAAGTGATTTTTTTCCAACTTCCTTATTTTACATAACTTCTTTGAAAACATTATTAGCACTTACAGTGTTATCGTTAATGTGAATGTTAATTTTATTGGGAATTGTTTTCTTATCATTTGGAAAGGCACGGTTAGATCAGAAGATGTGACATTAATAAGAGGCATGAGCATAGGTTTTTTTTTTGAGTTAATGAATTTAGAACTGATTTAGCCGTCTAAATGAATTACCACTAATCTTGCACCATTAATTAATCCCTGATAAGTATTAAGATTTCTATTTAACATACTAATATGATTTTTCTTTAAAAGCAATTTAAGAGATGGTAAACACGAACACTTAGAGAAAGGCTCTAGCGATTTGGATAAAATATATTTATGTAGGTAACGTTTTGATTTTCAAGTTTCTAACACGATTAAAAAAAGTAATTTTGTATTTCGTGTCTCGCAAACGGCTCTTAACTCATCTCGTAGAAGTTTCAGGCACCAGTGAGTCTACTGATGTTTATTAACCTTCTCTTTGGTTAGAGCAACGAATTGCACCGTTCAAAATGCCTAGGAAGCCTTCAAGAAAAACGTTTAACTTTGATTAAACTTCACGCAAAATCTTACATGTTGAACAGAAATCGAAAGATGTCGAGCAAAGATCGGTCACCTAGGTACTTTGAATTATTCTTGAAAAGTATGTTTTCCGCAGAAGAACGAAAATGAAATTATATTTTTGTTATTACTCAAACGCATATGCTAAGTTCAGGATTCAGACGTTGGAGCGAAGGTGAAGCTCAAAGCACACAAACTGTAAATTCTATTTCAAGTTGAAACCATTTATATTTCTTCTCTATTCATTCCTTTTGTGATACACAGTGCTGGAGGATTTCCACTCGTTTCGCAATTATACTGCTTCAAAGCTTGCTTCCTGACGCGCAAATCTCTGCTCAGTAGCGAAAAAATGACGAATATCTAAATTCGAAATTCTTGACTGCTTCAAAAGATTGAAGCCATATTAATAATTCGAGAGGCTGAGATAACTCTCCGAGGGTGTAGGCGAAGGCCTTTTGTGGAGTCCGAAATATTTCCAGGCCGGCGCACTTTAATCCTGGCAGTGGGCCGGCCCGCACTGAATGACGAGGCATGCGCCCTATTGTTCCGGCGACGGTCAACCCTCATCCCCCGCTCCCCACATCTTCCCGATCACCTCCCCTCGCCACTCCCCAAATCCCCGAGCGACCTACTTATGGCTGGTCAACGTCCCGTCCGCCGGGGAGCCACAGAAGATCTCATCACTGTTTCCATTACATGTTATCCCCGTCCTTTACCCGATCGATTCCCAGCCTTGTCGGCTAAGAATTTAGTTCTTCTGAGGCAGACTGAAAGATATACGCGTTGTGGAATTTTACTCTCGCTTGTGCTAAAACTCTACAATTTGTATATATGTATTGGTATGATTTTGTAAACTTAGTTCCTTTGTCAAGGATGCGAGTGGTTGTTTTTGGGCGTTTTGAGTGAGGGAACATCAGTGGAGGGACTACCCTTCGTGTCTTTAGGCTTCTTCTAAGTCTTCTGTTCTTCAGTAAACGTTCTTCATTTTGGGTGCTACTAATAATGATAATTTGTCACAATATATTCGACAACACTCCGTTTTACTGTCGGAGGATAGAGAAGGCTAGGACTGGTTTAGCCCTAGCTGATAAAACTATCCAGTGAGAATGATAGACGGCTAGCTGGTAGTGAGTCCATTTAATTGCCACTGGCATGTACAGTCGATAGTGTGTTCCGCAAGGACTACTCCGAATGGAGATTGAAACTAAATAACTGCTTCCAATGCTGATTGATTAAATGAATGACTATGACTGGCGAGACATGACAGCTTGGTTGAAAGACATAAACGCCGTGCTAGGCTACGAGAATCGGTACGATCTATTATCTAACCAACATTGACTGATTCAAGTCTACTCGAAGAGTGAGAGAGAATAATCAAACTTACGTTCCGATGCTAACATGTATTTGCGTCAAAGCTGACCGGAACGAACCAGCCGAAGGTGACTTTGAAGTAAGCATATACTGCACTGTGTCTCTGTTCACCGACCAGACCCGTTGCAAGGTACCTTCACTATCTGAAAAACGCTAATTACTCTTAATAAAACTCCTAAGGTCCAAAACGACCTTTACAGTTTGGAAATTGCAGTAACATTCTTGAGAAAAATGAACAAGAGTGTTCTCCAGTGCCTACTAGGACATTGTGTCATGTTTGGTATTAAAATACCTTTAAAAGTGTCGATTATGTTTTAAACAAAAAGTAGTTAATTTAAATTTTAACGTTACCTTTCCTTACTTCAACTCCACAATTCGGCCTGTTCTTAGAATGGAGATAAAGTTTCCTGTATACGGCTTTTGCACCATTAGTACTTAATACCACGTCAATGAAAGAGAAAAAGGACATGGTATAGAAGGAGTTGCATGGAGTGGTATCAGGAGACTAATGAAAGCCGAAATCTGAACTGTCGAACGCGGGTTTGAACCGACGATCCCGAATGTCTGGCCTGAGAATTAATGCTCACCAGCTAGATTCGGTTGTTATATGAGAATCTATATTACAAATTTTCAGAGTGCTTTAAATTTTTCAAAGAAATTCTGATTCTCTGTATTGATGCCACATTAATGCACCTCAAAAGCTATGCATCACTTTTTTCCCTTAAAGAAAAACTGGAGTAATCCATTCGCAAGCAGCGTTATTGGGTTTAGAGCTGTCTTGAAACGAATAGTATATTCGGCCATACGCCAAATACCGAATATTCTGCAGACTTCCTGGCCGAATATCCGAATATTCGGCAAAAGTTTTCGTTCGCTTTGGTACCAAATCTATGTTGCTGCCCCTGTTTCACGCCAACCTGTTCAAATATAGTTTCCTCCCACCACTATGCTCCTGTTTTGACATGCTTGAAGTATGGCCTCAGATATCGACGTTGAGTTACGTGTGACAGATTCCTTTTGTTTTAAAAAAAAGAATATCGGTTACTGCGTTGAAAACCCTTTCCATGAGGTATCAGGATGGAAACGTTTTCTTCTAACAGTTCATTTGAGGAACCAACTAAATTAAAAATTTGCCGATACACATGCATTTTTGAAATTATTCCGTATGTTTGTACTCTAAAGCAACACTGCAATAAAACTAGGACATCAGACTAACACCAAAGTTAAGTCAAGTGAGACTTAATTTGCAACAAAGGTTGAGCGAGCGATTTTAAGACATTACAAGTAAAAATTATTTATCCGCAGCCGCTTTAGACCTATGCTTCAAAATGAATGTTTTCACTAGTCAACTGCGAAGAGAAAATGCAAGGCAGTATATTTTGATCGAAAACCTAAAGACGTGCTGTCAAATAAAAAGCGACGGCAGTGGGTATTCGTCCCCTATTAGGTCTAAGAGGATGAGGTCAGAAGAGTCAGGTCAAAGTCAGAGTACTCATTCGTCTTTTATGGATTGCTTCGAAGAGGTTGTTGCAGAGAGAAGTACGACCAATACAGGGACATCAAAATAAAAATAAAAATCAGCTGAAATTGATGTTAATTTAAATATTAAGAATATATCAGGTAATAATAATCAATACAATCTATACGAGAAGAGATAAATTTCCTTGTTTGCAAAGCATGCAGCAAAATACTTGTCTGCGCCAGGAAGCAGTGTTTAAGCGGGGCGGCTTTCCTCTGAAGCTCTGTGTGTCTTCGAGAAGAATAGAAGCAAACTACTGCCTGGCAATGCAGAAAAATCAGTATTTTTGCATCACAATTTCAATTATGACGATTCAAATGAATAGATATTTAATATTTTTGTTAGTTTTGCTTTGACATTGTGAACATTGATTACGCACGATTATTTTCGTAAATATAAGTAAAATACATCAATAATAAATCAATAATTTTATTTCAGGCAATTATCCAACTACAAAAAAAATTCTCTAGTAGGCCTATTTGGTGTTTTGCCGACTAGTACCTAGGTATTCGGCATCCAACCGAATAGGATAAAAGTGGTCGAATAGGCCGAATACCGAATAGTTGCTGAATATTCATTCAAAGCATAGTTTATGGTACTCGTATCTGAATTTTTTTCATAAGGTAAATTTTATGGCCTCAAAACAACGAAAGAAAGTGAACACAACACTTAATTAAAACCACCCATGCCCGAGGCCGCACGCAGGCCTGTTATTCTTGCAACGGGAACGTAGCACTCTACCCACTCGGCAACCAGAGATGAAGAACAACAACAAACATATCCACTAATTTTGACAAGCATTTTCTGTTTATCCAAATTGTAAACCACCATACGTGGGTAACTACAATACTCTTCAGAATCTGTATATTGGTTACATATACAGTAATATATTCTTCTGACACGTACTCGAAAGCTTTATTGGGCAACAGAAAAGTTAACTCTTTTTTTAAGATAATATATCAATGTTGTAAGGCTAGTGGTCGGGTGAATCAGTGGTTAAAGCAAGGCTGTTCAACCTTTTTAACAGTCGGGTCAAATGGACGATCCAAAAATCTCTTGCGTGCCACAATTCCCATTTTTGTTTCTTTTAATAAACAATGAGTTTAAAAGTCTTGTGGAACAAAAAAATCAATATTCTGAAATTTAACTGACGTTTATTTAAATAATACAATAAATAACATCTTCTGCCAAATAAACAAAATTCAATGCAACTAAAATCAGAATAAATAAAGACGCCTATGGTAATTGGTACAATCAATGTGATTTCTGACAACGTTGCTGTTTTAGTAATTTTCCTATCTTAGGCATCAGATCAGATGTTGACATTAACAAAAAAGTCAGAGTTATGTTGCTCAGATAGAAATTAGCGGTATTTATTTTTTACATTGTTAAGATCTGAAAAAAACCCTTTACACAAACAAATGTTGATCCGAAACAACATAAGAACTGAAAGGCCAGGTCAGTTATTGCAGAAATGTCTTCTTTTGGTACCAGTTTTTAGAAATCTGCAAAATCTTCTGAAGAATTTTGTAACTTTGAAGATACTCTTTCCGCAAAAATGTTTTTTTAGCGCAGAGTGATTTTGCAATTCAGTGAGTTCCAACTGAATATTGGCAGGATAACTGATTATTTCAGTCAAACCAATTATGAAAGGATTAACAAAAATTTTATATTTTTTTTTTACTTTCAAAATCCTGGAATCTGTTCTGAAATGACTCTAATAAACACCTAATTTTAACCTCATACTCAGAACAATTGATAGTGACGATATTGAGCTTCTCTTTCAAATTTTTTAGGTGTGGGGAAAAGGTCAATATTTCTTTGGCTAAATTAATTAAAACAGATTTAATCTAGCTTTGAATCCACTAATCAAAGTAAACATAGATGGAAGTGAACAACATTTGCCTCGTAATTTGAGGTTTAAAATATTGAGATAATTTGTAACGTCAACAAGATATGCAACGTAGTACCGGGGCAATAATATCATCTAACGTCGTGTCTTTTGCACATAAAGCTTCCTGGTGAATGATGCAATGATATGAAAATAATGTTCGATCCAAGTAATTTTGTAACAATGCTACGCAATCTTTGGTTTTCCCAGTCATTGCAGTGCAAATAGATATTAAGTTTGTTCCATGAGAAACTCTTTTTTTCCACACATTCATAATTTTCATAAAAATGTCTTTACCTTGAGTTGTAGTTTCCAGTTGACTGAATTCTAATAAATACTGAAATATATTCCAGTTTTCATCAGCACACCGCTCAAAAATAGCCAACTGAGATTTACTTGTTAAATCGCAAGTTTCATCTAACGCCAACGAAAAGTATTTGCACTTTGTTACGATCTCTTTGGTCTGGCCACTGATATTAAGTGACATCTCTTCCATTCGTCTCGTAATAGTGTGCCGTGAAAGTGAAAGTGAAAGACTGTCGGCTTTAGTTTTGACGTTTTCACTATCACAATTTTGTGCAAAGATTGTCAAAGCCTCTTTAACAATTTCTCGATCAGAGAAACGTTTCTTCATTATGCTAAAAGCAAAGAAATCTCGTAAGATTTTTTCACCATGGATTCAAGTTCGTCATGCCTTATGACTAAAATATTCTGTTGGTAGAAAAGTTCCAATTTTTCTTCTTCTTCTTTTTTTTTTTAAAAACTTCTCTTTTGGCACTACCAACAGGATTTTATCAATTATTATGATTTTGCTTGTAATGCCTTTCCAAATTACAGATTTTTTTTCTTTTTTTTTACAACAGCAATTATTGTGAAGCAAAGTAAACATGTGGGCTTATGCCTCCTGCTTTTTTTCCAATCATCATGAAAAACATGGTAGGACTCTGTCGATTTCGACGTACTTGGTTCGCAGTGAGCCATACTGTAACAAACAGCATTGTTTTCACTTTATTTCCTCAACACCTAATGTGAAAACTTGTAATCAAGGAAAACTTAAATTACCTAATAGTGAATAACGTACCTGTGAATGCTCAAGAAAACACTTTTTATTGTTAAAAAAAGAACTGACTACACATGTCCGATGTTTGGTGCAGCACAGTTTTAAAATCACACAAAACACTTTTAGGTAACTTTCAAGGAGGATGATTAAAAATTACTGTAAATACATCCACACTCTCACTTGGTTTTAGGAGCAGTTTTTCAACTAGGCGGCAAATTTCAAACTTGCTCAGACGGGCCATTTAAAAGTCGTCCGTGGGCCACATTGTGACCTATACACGGTAGGATTACAGGGTAAGGTCAGTTAGCCACGACAGAGGCGTATGACGCAAATCTAAATTTTGTCAATCGGCCGCAGATATCCTTGCCAATAATGGCACACACATTTTTATTACTCTAGTAAGGCGAAGCTGTACTAGAAAGCTGTGTTCAGTTTTTTTGAGTAAAACATTTAATGTTCTATTGATAACTGGAAAAACAACACTTCTTTCGCAACATGTAGATAAAAGTTTTGATAAAATTTACATAAACAATGTTTTTATAGCTTTGAAAAGAAAAATTCTTTTCATATGTTCAGTAACATAGCCTGTGGTGGAATATGTATCTAATCAGTGTAATGGCTACATATATTTCTCTATAAATTTAGTACAGTAATTTCTTATAGATTACATTTTTTACTGGTTATGATTGTAGCTCAAAGCTGTAAAGCAAATGGTCGTACTGCGTGAATGATATTTTGTTATAATCACGTAACTTAAACCTAGGATTTGAAAATGAATGAAATACTGTAAAATTAATTGGAATCCCAACAACAGAAGGAACTGGGGAACCCTTTAGTAGTCTTTGCGAAACAATGTCTCAGCTCTGTGAACTCTCCCTAGAGTTTTCACAATAAAGCGACCTCTTTCTTCCCTCAGGGGAACTTGAAGCAACCGGCTATTTCACAACAAATAAGGCTCCAAATACTAGACGGTAACGCTGCTTATGGCCTTCCCCCAAAGGAGAATTGAGGAAATACCGCTTGTGGGGAGGCGAGCTTCCACCCTACACGTTATTTTCTCAGCCCTTGGAAAAAGCTACGTAACTCGTGTGTACGTATTGTTTGAACAATTCCTGAAGACTAGTGTTTATAGCGTCTAACTATTACTGGACTAAGAACATAACTCATTTTTACAATTATTTTAAATTGTTTATTTTGAAAATAGTGATTTAATCACGAAAGCAATATTTTAATTGGATTTACATTCTGATTACTACAGCCTTGTGAGAAAAACTGCTTTAGTGGTTCATTTCGTAAAATTGTTATAGAAAAAAGAAGTAACAAGTAGCTATTAATAAGATGTTGAACTCGTATGAAACAATACTGACAGCTTATGTCACTTACTTTTTGACATTTTTCACAATGGTGACTAATATAAATCCGATGTTTGAATCTGTTTTCGTCCATTCACAATATATCAGATATAGATAATCATATACATTATTAATAAAAGGTGTTTTTTGTCACAAGCCTAATCAAAATGCATAAATGAAGTATGTACTTACAGCAGGGTATTTGGAACTATAATATTATAACTATCAGTACTCTCCAAAATTTTATAACTAGATGATTAGACTCAAATTTGCATACTTTCATCTCTGAAAGGATTGCTCAGAGTGATTGCCAGCATTGTGATTGAAGCTGGAGATCCGGAACAAATGCAAAACAGCGTCAATACGTATGCCATTGAGTGGTATGTGGGGTCCACCATCGACCTCCAAGAAACGAAGCTGCTGACACGTGAAGAAAAGTGTGGCCGAGACGGTTGAAGGAAGCGCTGGAAATTGCAAAACGTCCCATGAATATGAATTACGGCGGCGGCTTCAAGAGCCCTCCAGCGTTGCATCAGCCCTTCTCCACCTCCCCTAGCCCAGCACCAGTAACAGCAGACTGTCGTCTTCC
Source organism: Vandiemenella viatica (assembly GCA_031002005.1). Taxonomy (NCBI): domain Eukaryota; kingdom Metazoa; phylum Arthropoda; class Insecta; order Orthoptera; family Morabidae; genus Vandiemenella; species Vandiemenella viatica. The sequence goes on along the minus strand of JARYHS010008074.1, from coordinate 167,986,456 downwards.
AACATTGTGATTATCCCCAGACAAGTAGTCTGCACTGTGATTGGCCAGTAATATGTGGCCAATTGCTGGCGTAACCAGCTCTGCAGAAGCATGTGCATGAATTGCAACGCTAATAGTAGGTAATAGTTTGATCAAAAACTCAACACTTTTACGAATTACTCCGCGACGTGTAGATAGTAGCTCATACAATGTTGGTTTAGCTATTGCAACATAATTGTTTCACAACTTAAGCTATGATAAAAAAATGTTTTGTTTTTGGGGAAATTTAAGCCATAGAAATTTAAGGGAAAAGTTATACTTAATGTGTAATAGGAGCATGTATGTACCTAGAATTCTCAACATTGGATAAAAACTAGAGAGCTTAGTTACTATAGTGATTAAAAGATGTTTAAAAAAAGAATTGTGATATGTAAGCCATTGTTGGGAACTTTAAATATATCAGCAAATAATTTAGTTATAATAAACTTTTTATTACCAACTATCAACACTAACGAAACGGTATTTTTTGCTGTCGTGTCGTTGCGTCCTTCGTGTTCCCTGCCCTCTTTACCAAAGTAACTGCGACCAGAGATATTATTATCAAATCGAGGTTATTGCCGGTATTTAATAACAATAATACTCAAGAAATGAATATCCATATGACTAAAGGCAGAATGTATTGCGTTTAAAATAACATATTAATTTTAGTTTCTTATAATTTATTTATTTTCTTTAGATTGAGATACTTTTGTTATATTCTTTTTCCATTTATATGTAACATAAAAACTTAAATTTGCGACCAACAATGTTAGCGCAAGTTTTAATAAGATTAAAATTTAGCCTGGGCAGGAATTACAACTGTCATTTGTCTTTAAAATAGGGGGAAAAAGCAATTTAAGATTTAAAATAAAATCATGCATGCCATGTTACTTAAAACATTACTTCATGCAGATGAAAGTAATTCACGTTCTGGCCTCGCATTCGGGAGGACTGTGGTTCGAATCCCCGTCTGGGCATCCTGATTTGGGTTTTCCATGGTTTCCCAAATCACTCCAGGCAAATGCCAGGATGCTTCCTTTTAAAGGCCATGGCCAAATTCCCTCCCATTCCTTGTCCCCCATCCTTTCCCGTCTCTAAAGACCTCGCTTTTAAAAGACGTTGAGTAGTTTAAAAAAAAGTAATTCCACATTTATCTCAATCTATGCGACCTGCATCAGGATTAAAGCTAATATTACGCCTAATAAATTTATTTTGAATTGCGTACACTGACTCAATATTACCGACCTTGTTTCTTCAGACACATGTAAGTAGTTCTAGCTTTATCGCGATGTAAACTCCAATCGAAATGTGCATAACTTTACAAAATCAGGGTTATGAAAGTTATTTAATGATAATTGTATTTATTTAAACAAATGAGAAGACAAAATTTGCTTTAACTCCTCGTTGATTTTATCTTAGAAGCTAGTTATAACCATGTTTTTGGTCTGAGTTTGATAGAGCTTCCGCAGGTAAACTAGGATATGTTTCTTTTGAACTTGAGGTCAAAAAATTGGAAATTTAGTATAATTTTTGTCGAATGCGATTTATATAAAAACTTCTGATCGAATTTGATAGAGTGATCCTGCAGGAAAAAAACTGTATGTTTTGTTTTGATGTTCTGTTGTTACAAGATAATTTTTCAGTGACTGTAATTTACGATAAAACTAGAAGTTTTTATTAATCTAGAGCAAGTGGTTCTGTGCTTAAAACAGGATATGTTTCATTCTGATGATTCCTCTAACAGTTGAGGAATTAAAATAAAAGAGTCCAGAAATTTATATAACCTTTAACGTTTAGGGGCCAAGTTGCTAAAGTACTCAGATTTCCACATAAAAATTAGAAATTTTTTCGAATAATGTTGAAAATGTAGGATATAAATATAGTTTTTTCATTAATTTTTGATACAAATTTTCTTTGTAACAGTCATATAAACCATGAATAGAAAGTATAGTTTGCTTTGCAGACATACGAAGTCTAAAAAAGGAACGTCTACCTTACAATGCCTAGGTACAATTTTCAGTTTTATGACTCAAGATTTTATAAATATTCACTTTCCAATTTTTTTTTTTTTTAAAGTCTTTAAGAATCAATTTTTATTACTTCTTGTTACGTAATATTCTATCACTTGACACTAATAAATGGCTTAACTAACAAAACATTTTAACAGGTATCTAGAAATAATTATTCCTGTATGTGAAACATAATTCTAAAGAACTACCTTAGTGCCAGAACATTTCTCAGCTGTTCCAAATCCTGTAATAATAGTCTGTGAAGTGCTTCGGTTTCTAAGCTACTGTTAGCCTGCTTAACATTTATAAATTTAGTATGTGCATCTAACGTATTGTTGATAATTCTGCCATTTCTAATTATGCTACTGAGTCCATTCAACCGTAAAAGCCCTGTAAAAGAATATCTGTGATAAAAGTTGCTTCTAATGGAACTCCAATTGTTGGGTGTCCCATGGTGGTATGTCCCCACAAGAGTCAGCCCTTCCGTTAACTTCGATGGAAGTAAAGAAGTTGCCTCGAAAGCGTGGTAGCAAGTAATCTTTTGTTCATATCTCCTGGCCCTAAAGCTGGTCGCAAACAACACCCTTCGTTTCACAGAAAGAGTATCCGAGAAACTCCACCAAACTACTTAAAAGTTCTCAGCGATTCTGTCTGGTGTTACCGAGACTTTTGTTTCCAGCACTTTGACTGCCCTCAATAAATAAGAAAGAGGCCTTTCAGACTCGTTCATTGTGAGACAAAAATAAAAATAAATGTTACTGTTTCACTCTTTACTTTCTACACAGGAATTTCTGATAGACAATTTCGTAGCTTTGTGAAATTAAACATATTTGCAGAAAATAGTTAAGACATCTTCACACATGTATTCAGAAATGTATTATAGACGGTGTTTTACACTCTCCGAACGAAATTTATGAATATATACTCTTGAATTTTTTTTTTTGTGAACTGGTACTTTTGAGCCAAGAATCGTCCATGGAATAAACTAAGCGCAAAGATCTTCAGTAATATGATGCAGTGTAAAAGGAATACCTTTATTTATTTTGTGAAACAATTTACATAAAAAACAATTGCGTTGAAAGATTCCTAATTCTTTAAATTAACAAATCTGCTAGTTTAAATGACCAAAATATTTACTTAGTTATCATTAGTATGCACACAGAACCGGATTATTTTAACACGATATCTTTAGGAAAAACGATCCAAGCTAAGTAGTTTGCTTTAAGTTAAATTGCAGTACGGACCGCTTTATCATATTTACCGCATATGTCGATACATTTTGTAGAAGCAGCAAATCTTTAGAAACATCAGACCTTCCCAAATGGCCACACGGATTTAAGTCTCCGTTCAACCTTCCAGATATAGATTTTCACGAAATTGCTCCAGGTGATTCCAGGGCAGTCCCTTTAAAATGCCTTTGTCGAATTCCTTCGCGATTCTTGCCCGTTCCTCCTCTCCCCCCCCCCCCCAAAAAAAAATTTATATACAGGATCTAATTACAACGACAACGAAGCCAAAAAAAAAGCTTACAAGTTTCGGAAAGTTAACGTATAGCAAGGTAAAAAATTAAAAATAAAATAAACAACAATAATTCAAGCTCAATCTGTTCCCGCGCGCCATGGGTATTGCACGCATATTGTATATTAACTGTAATTCACAAAAAAATATCAAACATTTATAAAAATAATTTTAAGTCTGGTTCATAATTCATTTTGCGAGATTTTCTTTAACGTAGTGTATATAAATCATGTAAAATAATTCTGTTAAAAACAGTATAATGATTGTTAAAAATTATACATTTTAAAATACAAATATTTTTACTATATATCTTTTACCCGTTCCGTGGAATTCTCTCCCAAATAATATAGTAACGTCTCTGTTTGTCGGATGACTTTGGTGGGTATGCTGTACTTTGATTAATGATTTTCCTAAGACTCGCGAAGCATCTCTTCTTTTCTCGTATCTTCAGTTCTTCTTAAATTTGTTCTGCGAAGGACTGGAGAATCATACGGGTTTTCTCTAGTCGAATGAAATACTGAAGCCGCTACTATTCTATGTTTGTTGCTACATAGTTAATATTTCAGTTACAAGGAATATACATCTGCGGACTTTACGCGATGTAATGTGAGCAAAAGCTGGGTTTCTGACCGTGATAACATTATAAGACGGACGGTCGAACGAGAATCAGCGAGTACTACCTGCGATCGATCGAGAGGCGACACGAGGCAGTGCTTGCCGATTCCGTTGATCAGATACATAGTAAGAACGGTTGCTGAACTCAGCCGTGCGTGCAATTTCAGCCATGCGTTGGCATAAGGTGCTGAGCTAACAGATAGAAGTTTCCGCTCAGTCGAACCAGAATTTTATTTCACGTACGCCACTGAAGTTAAGACTTGGTGCAGTTGAATAAATAATCTGAAATAATTACTATATTTACATATGTTTTATGTCATAAAAAGTTTACCAGAAAATCAGATTTGTTAAAATTAACCAGTTATTTTAAGAAAACAGTGACTGATCAATACAGTGTTCCTTTTATTTTAGGACGCCAGCTTATCACTGTAAGTCAAGTATAAATTTACGTATCAGTAATTTCGGAAATAAAGGAGGAAATCAGATTATTTTACGGTTTTCAGCAAATTTTTGTATATATTATGGCCTAAAGAAAAAGCAAACATTTTCAGAGTTTATATGATGCCTCCATTCATTTCGTAGCCATGATGATATTTAACTTATTCAATTCCTAATTAGACTACCTATAATTATTTTACCCGTGTGAAATTTGTAAAATTTACGTTATAATTTTGTTTGGATTAGTAGAGACTAGTGTGCAATTTCAAATTCCTAAGTTATACCCCTGTAGTTTAGGACATGTGACGCTAATAGAGACAGACTAAATAGTGATTTCACAGAGATTCTAGCTTTCATTCAGAAGGTGCGATACTCTAAAAAGGGAAATGACAATGTTTATCAGTTTCTCAAAATGTTCGTGGCTAGATGTTTACTGTTGCTTCGAAAGGTCGGCAGTACTAAATAAACTACCATGATATCCCGATGCCTTCCTATTACTTGTAATAAACTAAAACGAAATAATTTTCAAAGCGAGATGTCTTTCCTATAGATATTTATTTACACGTTCGGCAGCAGCTATCAACTTCAGCGAGACGAGAAGTATACCAACAGAATTGCAAACCTACTCTGATGTATATTTCATAAAAGCGCTAACAACGATAAACAAAACCTATGTTTATTGATACGCTTGTTGGCAACAAGTCACCAAATTAAATTTCCGGGTACTGCAGTGACATTTTATTTATTCATTTTGGCTTATTTATAAACATGTTTTTTTTTATCTTAAAAATTCCATTTCATTTGTAATAATATATAATGGTACATTTGCTTTTAATCTTGATATTAATATTACAGTATCAATCATCGTTCTCATCTTGCAGAATACGAATACTAGCTATTGTTTCCTATAATTCTTCCTTCCTTGTTTTGTGCCACAGTCTCTATGGGCCTCAAAACAACTTTTATTGTTTTATTGTATTCTGTGTTAAGTACAACAAAAATATTCTACCTGCCCTTCTTGACACTCGCGTCAACTCTTGTAATATGTAGATGTGTAACTTAATTGCCACCGAAGCGTAAGCTCAATTGCGTTTAATAATCGTAATGAAAGTAGTTGCCTCAAAAAAAAGTAACGGCTTCTATTCAAACTCGTAACGTTGCTGATTAGAACTTCAAAACGGATAACATTTCGCTTTTGCATGGGCGATAATACCGTCCCCTGTATTCTTCTGTCAAGCCTACACGATTTATGGTCGGGTAAAAAAATTGTATTATGTGCCGAATTCCGGTTTCGAGTACCAAGTGCTGTATAAGAATTTAAGCTGTTCTCTGAAACTCAGTTGCTTTGTATATTGCGCTACAACCGCTAACTCTGCCTCGCTTTATTAGTGTCACCGTGGTGCGATTCCCACTTGACTGCAGTGTTATTTCCTCAATCCAGGTCGTAGTGCACTTCGTGGTAAACGCCCACGTCTCCTCTTCTTTTATGGCTTTACGTCTCCCCAACATCGAAGTCGTTAGAGGTGGAAGAGGACTGGGACAAGGAACGGGAAACATTCAGCCATGACTTTTTGAAGGAAGCATCCCGGCATTCGCCTGGAGTGTTTTGGGGAAACTATGAAAACCCAAATATGGATACTGGACGGGGATTCGAACTTCCGTCCTGTTGATGCGAGGTCAGAGCGTTAACCACTCACCCACCACGCTCGTTGCCTATGCCTCTATAGGTTCTGTGGTCCTTTACAGTAAATAGAACCAACTAACTAAAAATTACAATTTTTAACTTCAATCAGTCAGATATTATATTGTAATGAAAAATTTGAGCTTAGCGGAATGGTGACACTATCGTCCAGTAAAACTACACAATCATTTATCGTCATAGATATAATCTTTCAAGGCAATGAAATATGCCAAACTGTATTAAACTTCTTTTGTTCTAAGTGACGTAATTAGATAGATATTGACAGCTATGCACTTCTAAGAAAGATTTTCACTGTTGGCTGTTACAGATGACTCACAAAGTTTTCTTTGTTTTAATGAGTTGACTGTTGTCTATTACGTTTTTAAAAATCCGGCTTGCGAAAGAGCACTTAGTTTGCGGTAGGTAAATATATTACTAAAAAAAAAAAAAACGAAACCAGCAATGACGGATAGGATAGTTTAGTAGTCCTTACCTAATACCTAACACACACCCCCCACACACACACACACACACACGATAAAGAAACAGCCAACATTTTTCGAAGAATTTGCCCAATATTACAAGATTAATGATAAAATACGTTATTTTGCTCATCACTGCTCCGCAATAAAGTATTTGATGTAGACTGAATTTGATGCTAGTTAATTACTGTAAGAGTCCTCCTCTATACCACTGTATGTATCTTATACCAATACTTGTTATAAAATTGTCATACCTTTATATTTTAAACAAAAAAAACTCTTATTCTGCACTTACCGCTCGAAACAGTCACTAGACAAAGAAATTCTGCCAATCTTCGAACACATAATGCATTTTAACAATAAATGAACTTTGCTGAATGGACTTGTTGTTATTTAATTTTACTTAAATAAATAATATTAAACAAATAAATTATTTATTATAATAATAGTATACACCTCAGTAAGAATTACACGCCAAGTAAAGTTTGTTCCGCGGCTATCAACTTAAGCAGTGGACTTTAAAACGAAATATTTGCTCAAGACAACTGGAAAAATTCTGATTAACTTCCAATAACTCATTTAAAAAAATGTTGGACGGAATTCAGTAACCGTGATAGCAACATTATTAGTAGCGCAAACCGCTCTAATTCGCTCCAAACACAATTGCGTATGTGCGTGACAACCGGTTTCAGTTCTATTATCTGCTACTGAATTCAGCGTCGCAAAGTAACTTGGATCACAGATTGCAGGAGTAGTCAAATTTGTCCTAGCTGTTGACCTCGCTGAATTTTACTTCATCGAGACTGACTGTTCAGTTTTATTAGCCTCTCTCCGAAAGTGGGCAACCATTGCTTTCGGAGAGATAACAACGCACTTAGATTGAAAAGTGACAACTGCGGCGGTGATGAATCAAGTAATGAGGAGGTCTATAGTGGACGACCGATAGTGAGACGAGAGGTTGAGAAAGCTTTTTTTTTTTTTTTAACCTGCTTAACGTCTCTTAACAGCGAGGTCTTTAGAGACGGGAAAGGATGGGGGGCAAGGAATGGGAAGGAATTCGGCCATTGCCTTTTTGAAGGAAGCATCCCGGCATTTGCCTGGAGTGATTTGGGAAACCATGGAAAACCTAATCTGGATGCCCGGACGGGGATTCGAACCGCTCTCCTCCCGAGTGCGAGGCCAGAACGCTAACCGTTACACCACCACGCTCGGTTTGAGAAAGCTACTCCACCACTCCGACCACGCCGGCCAGGGATGATTCACTGTAGTAGCGGCTGAAAACGACAAGAGAATCGGTTCTCGAAATAGCCTGTGGTTGTGACTTCCTAGCGCGGTTGGATGTCTAAGACTTGTTCATCTGCTACAAATTATGAGGTTATGATATTAATTGGCAGTTAATTGCCCATTAATCCGTACTAGTGTTGTAAAAGAACAGTTTTAATTCTGACTTGAAAAAAAAACTGTGAGAAAAAACATGTTTTTTTCTGGGACATGTTTTTTTTTTCTGGGACATTTTTTTTTTCATAACTACTAAATTTCACATTTTTAAGGCATTTATCGTTTAATATGACTGTTTTAGAGTTTATGCTAAGTAATTATCTTACTTTCAAATCTACTATATTTTTCTAGTTCAGTACAAAAAAAAAACTACAAAAATATTGGCAACATTGGCTGAAGTTTTCTTTTACGAAAAGGGACTTCCCGAAAAGGCTAGGTTGCTTGAGAAGGAATCCCCGTTTCCCATTGTTTGGATTGATACACGCTGTTTGAACTAGTGCTGCCAGGCCCTACAAATTTATCTGTAGACCTACGAATCTTTTCAAAAAATTAGGAAATTTAAATTTATCTACGGTTTTTTGCCTCTTTTTATTACTTATTTTGCTTTCCTTATATTCGTATACTTGTTAAACTCGCAGCGTATAGTGATACTGAGTCATTAAATTGTCAGTAATTATGAATCATTTCCTTGCAACCGTTGGCGTAAACCAACGATTGAAAACAAATAAAGCTCCTATTTTGTATGATGACAGATTTAAATTCAAACTTAAAAGACCGTAATACAGAACTATCGGCGCAGTCTTCATGCACAGTGTGTACTTTGCTCACAATTTAAAATTGCAATCTCAAAAGCTTTTGCATACGATACAACCAGTAAAAGAAAACGTAACTATTTATGAAGTTATGGATCTAGAGGAGACAGAAGAAGAAACAGAAAATTCCGACTCCGACCGTACTAGTGTTGGTAGTACTGATACTAGTGAATGTGGTACCGACATAGAGGATGAATAAAAAATTATGTTACCAATATAGATACATTTATGAATCATTATGTAAGACATTATATGATTTAGTAAGATTGAAAACACACATGTAAAATGTAAGTCCCATAAATAAAACTATAATTTATAAAATATTTTGTTTTCTGAAAAAAAAAACAAGGGTTTTTTTTTCATGTTTTTTTTTCATAAATCTGAAATAATTTTTTTTTTATTAATTTGCAACACTAATCCTTATATCATCCTACCATGGACTGGCGCTTAGGGTTCATCACAGAAGGTAGCAGGTAACTCTGAAAATTGCTGTAATTTTCTTTAAAAAAAAATCAAAATGCGAACTTCTTCTCATGCTGTTGTTTGGTTTACGTTGACTACTGCAGTATAGTTAACAACTAGCCTGGCATGCTCCTTATAATTCCCAATATATTGCTGAAGGTGTTTGTGCAATTGTTATCTCTCCACTTGTATTTCTGCTCTCAATAGTGAGTATAATATAGGTCGTGACAACATTAAGTAAAAACCCACTCATGCGCTCGGCTGGATTCGAACCACTGACGCTGGATACGTGGGCCCAGGGCTCCAACTCTAAACTACCAGGAACAGTTCTTTCATCCACTCTTGCTTGTGAACAGTATTGGTCAAAATACTAACATAGGAAGGCCACGGAAACGACTAGGGACCTTTCTTTAGAATAAATCACGTTGTTTGTATCATTAGAAGGAAACTGCGATCAGCAATACAGGAACGATCTGTCACCTCCAGTCTATCACAACAAAAACATTTTCATTACATTCTGACCATTCTCTTTCAATAACCACGCGAAATTAAAGTTAATCATCTTAGACTTGTACGCAATACTGTGGAAAACATATACGTCTTGTGCGCTGCACCTTGAGTACACCACGATGGTAAGATCCGTGACTAGAAATTGCCTTATACTGTAGAGTATTTTTAGATCCTTTAGCAAACCTCGGCTGTTTTATCTTAGATCAATGTTCCCAACAAGCTGTTATTTTGTAAAAGACCGCTTTCGGTTGTTGTTCTTTGACAATAACTCGTATGCATGATCTTTGAATTTAGCATATTTTTAAAAATTGATAGTAAAATTACCAGGAAGAATATATTAAATTTCATTTGTAGGTATACACGGAGGGATCTGAATACATTTACAATTTTCTAATAAACTGTTAAATATGAATCGCCATAAGACACTACCAACAATATGCTAGAAAAGTGATTAAAAGGAAATGATAAATTTCGAATGGAAGATGATAATGTGATGGTTCACATTCGTTATTAACGTGGTAGATAAGTCGTCTAAATCATACGTTCCTAAACAAAAGGTATCAGAACTGAAAAAGGACTCTGACAAATTCAAGAATGCGCAAACTTCTGTAAGTAGATTGCCGAAGGGTAAATAACCTAAGAAATATTAAAATCATCGTATTCAAAAATTACATTCATGATGGTTGATGGAAAAAGCAAACGTAGTAATTTCTAAATCAATCTAGAGTGAAATGTGTCGAAGTCTAATGATAGCTTGGGTAAATGTTCTGACGATCAGCTATTAGCTTCGTGTTTAAATGGACTATATTGCAAAACGGACAGGCCTTTATATGTCGATTTGCTTCACTTTATACTATTGGTTACTATGTTTCGCCCACTGACTTCCAACTCGTTTTGTGCCTCACGTTTACCCAGTCATGAAAAATAATCGCACATGGAAAGGTTGCACCCTCAACTTTTCCGATGCTTGATTTAATTAACCAATAAAATACTGTGGTGAGATGTGGTGGTGATGGTGGGAAGACAGCAGGAATGCAAAGATGGTGCCTTAAGGATGGCGCACTAAACCGCAAGTTTTAAAAAAAGGAGCATAATAGAACTATATGCCACCCAGTTTTATACCTTGCTTTGAGGCTCTTAAAATGACACTCGCCCGATCTTACAAGACATCTACAGTTATTCCATAATATGTACCCATATTGCAGGTAATTAAGGGGTGGGTATCTTGTAATGATACTGAAAATCAATTAAAATCATATTATTTTTTAATAAAATAAAAGTGCAAAAAAAATCATGTGATGCAAAACACCAATCAGAGCGCATGACGTCACGTCTCAGCACGCAGTTTTGTTTCGTGTGCCAAGCGTCGTTCGACAATCTCTGCATCATGTGTATAAAGTTTTACTTTAAATAAACAACTTTTATAGCTAAGTTATACCTCCGTTACATACAATATCAATCAGTCTACCATCGTTGTCTTGTTTAAACGTAAATTTCTCATACTGACAACAGCACGAAATGATAATACAAGTAATATAATTTCGGAAAAAGTTTAAAAAGTGGATCTGTTTAAATCACAGAAGCGAAACTTCGCCCAATTGTACATCTTGTACACACACAAAATACCGCAAATAAAAATTTTACTGTTTTTTGTATTACAGAGGATGTATTTTTATAAAGAATTATAGTAGATTCACTAAAAACTTAAGTCACAATTTTAATGACATCGTTCATTCTAGACGTAATCAAACAAAACTTTGCTCCTATCATCTAGTTTGCATTTCACAAAAAAACAATAATATGATTGAAGGTTCGTCACTGAACAGAAATTTGATTGCTTAATGGAACGCCATACTTTGGTTCTCCTAAAGACCTATTTATTGTTTCTGCTGTCTTTAAGTCTAAGATTGAAACAAGTAAAGAAATACAAATACCAATGTATAAAACATAATATGGTCAATAAGTTCATTTACCACACAAAGTATAAGAAATATTTAACGATGCTGTGCAGCTTTGCTTAGTCAGTTGACTGATTTCTTAACATGAGCTAGCACACGTACAAAATGTTGCATATATCACAGGCGGAAGGTAACTGAAGAATCAGATCGGTGGTACGAATATTTTTGCGCGCAGTAGTACCATCGTATTGTGACCGCCGTTGATGTTGTGTCACTGACTTTACGCCGTATCTCGGGCGTCACGTGGCTACCACTCCTGTCAGGGCGGAGCGAGTCCCCGCCTGCTCCGGGAAGGGATTTGTAGCAGTAATTGGCAAAGTTTGCGGCCATCCTGTTATAACCGGCGTGACGGGCCATTATCCCAGGCAAAATTGTTTGTTTATGCCACGTTTCGGATTTCGGGCACGAGCCGGGGGCCCTGCAGGCCTCCCGCGTGGGCGGAGCCGCATTTCAATCCTCCCCCACTCAAACTGCCTCCGGGGTCCCGAGGGCCATCGCCAATACCGACGGGCTCTGGCGGATTACGTTTAATGAAACTTTCTCATTATAAGTTAGTGTTGCCGACGGGTTTTAACAATGCGTCGCTCTGTCCGGGTGTGTGTTTATGTGAGGCACACTGCATTTATCTCTGTCGGGATTAATGGATGCGATGGGCCTGTGGGGGCGCCGAAATCTGCCACTACAGCCCGCAATCGGGTGCTCAACTGCCCCAAATCGGACTACAACACTTAGTGGAGTAGCGACTCAGTACGGGTGCTCAGCCCTGATGTGTTAGTAATTGCGTTACGAACTCAAGTTAATCTGTGCAATACTTCCAGCGTGTAAATGTTTGTATCTATTTCAGTATTCAGCCGCTTGATTAAGTGCGTGTTCGTAAAGTTCTCTCACCGAACTTCATGATGTGTGACAGGAACAGATTAAAACTCTGCCGCCGAAATGCCAGTGGTAGTAATTAAATTTCGCAGACTGTTGGCCATAGTGATCGGAGAGAATGATAATACAGTCCCCAATTGCAGCCTCAGCCACCCACATTTCAATAGCTTGTATCAATGCAAAGAATTTAACACATGAAGCCAATAGACATACTCCTTCTTCTGGATTCAAATCAGATTCAAAAACATTTTGTTTTCAGTATTTTATAACTTATCGACAATGAGTTCATTGGTACTCTTGATATAACTGCTGGCAAGAAAATTGAAAGAAATGAGCCGTTAAAAAACAATCTCCGCATTCGTCTAGAATGATTTCTGTGACTTATTGGAAACAGTCTCACTGAGAATCAAACCGGAGTACTCCAAAATGCGACGTTCTAATGTTGCCGATTAGGCACCAAGTTCCGTATTCAAGGATGCGAAAACCATTAATCATTACGTTATAAAATATATCGATTGATAAATTTTATAGACACGCATTAGAAGATCTTCGATTTGATTGACTCAGATATGTAGTAACGTTAGGCCTTAGTCCGGTGAAATCCGATTTGCCCACACGTATAAAAAAAAATATTTCCAACTTATTTACGACAAGTGGGATTATTCATTAGTCTACAACAGCGTAAAATGAAACTTATCAATTGCTTAACAGTTACGGGGAAATTTTATTTAAGTGGTCTATGCGTTATAAATTAATTGACCCCATTAAAGAAAAAAAAATATATTATATTTCAAGAGAAAATCATGACTTTTTTCTCTTGTGATCGATTTCTTAGAGGCTGTGATGGTATAATCTTAAAGTACTGTTATGTCTCAATGCTATTCAGATATTTTGGATATTCCGGTTCTTAACATAATTTGATACATATAACTGGAAAATTGGCATTGGAACGGGAAAATGATCCTACTTGTATGTATCTTCCTAGTTTCTAGATCACAAAAACAAAATTTACATCACCATATTAAGTATATTTGTATCTTTCTTGGAAACATTTTTGTTTATATCTCCTCAGCAATGATGGTTAAATGTAGATTTGACCACCACTGTGCTAGAAAGAGAGAACCGTCCATTTCTACGATTCAGAATATCTTGTTTTAAGGACATAATCTGACGGAGCTCTGAATGTTTTGAATTCAAATAAGATGGTAGGAATTAATGAGATTCGCTAAGAAGTAGTGAAATATCCAGGTGAAGAAAGATTATTCATACCTATTGCAAAAGGCTATGAAACACCAGAGATTCATATTCTCAAACAAAGCGCAAGTTGACATATATGAAAATTACCGTATAAGTAGTCTAACATCACATGCTTCATAATTAATGGCTGGTGTAATATACAGAAGAATGGGAAGGATGGTAGAAGAGAAGTTTGGGTTTGTGAAAAACACGAGTGCGAGGGAAGAAATCCTGGTTCTAAGATTAAAACTGGAAGGGCAGATCAAGAAAAACAAGATACGTTAATTGCATTTGTGAATCTAGAAAAGATCTTTCATCAAGTCAGATGTACAAGGTGTTCAAAGTTTTAAAGAATTCTGATCTAAAGTAATGAAATAAAATAATAATTTATAATCTATATAAGAATAAAGTGGCTGTAATAAAAGTAGAGAATCATGACAGACATGCATCAGTTTTTTTTTAAAAATCTGCTTAACGTCTCTCTAACAGCGAGGTCTTTAGAGACGGTAAAGGATGGGGGCAAGGAATGGGAAGGAATTCGGCCATGGCCTTTTGAAGGAAGCATCCCCGCATTTGCCTGGAGTGATTTGCGAAACCATGGAAAACCCAAATCTGGATGCCCGGACGGGGATTCGAACCGCCGTCCTCCCGAATACGAGGCGAGAACGCTAGCCGTTACACCACCATGCTCGGTATGCATCAGTTATAAACGGTGTGAGACAAGACTGAAGTCTATCCGCAATTAATCTTCAGCAGAAAGTGATAAAGTAAATAAAAGAAAAATTTTAATGTGTTATTAATGTTGAAGGAAAGCCAACCATTATGTTACAAATTGCTGATGACATTGTCTTGTTAGCAGAACAGAGTGAGGGTACTGAAACGTTACTGTATAGCATCAAGAAAGTACAAGGGGAAGATTATGGACGAAAAATAAAATATTGCAAGACGTAAGAGTTGAATAGAAATGACAGTTAATAACAGATGTAATAGTGAGTGAATTTCGTTGCTTAGGAAATAAAATTACAGCTGCTAGCCGAAACAGGAATGATGTTAGAAGCAGAATAGCATCAATGAAAATAACCTCGTTGAATAAGTGAAATTTTTTAGTTTCAAATATTAACGTCGAACTGAGAATGAACTTTCTAAAACATGTATGGAGCACAGCACTTCATCGTGACGCTTGGACTGGCAGAAAGAAGAAAAATAGAGCATTCGAAATTTGATCCAATAGAAGGAAGTTTAAAATCAAATGGACAAATTAATTACGAAATGAACGTATTTTAGAAATTATGAGCAACGAAAGAAGTTTGCGGAGGATCCTAAAAGAAAGGAGAGATAGGATGCTGTATCCCATTTTAAAAGATGCGTGAATGTTTAATTTGTTAGTCGAAGGAACAGTTGAACGATATAGAAGCAGAGGAAGCCACACAGGCTGCTCGTAATTTGATTTTAAAAATAATTAATCTGCAGAAAAACTACATAAAAACTTTAACATCTCACCTGGAGGAGTTTAAAAAAACCAGTTGTAAAGCGATAATGGTTTTCGATAAAATTACTAGTAATTTTGCATATTTCCCGGTAGTTATAAGCAAAGGTAAATAGTAGTGTTGCGAGTGTAATTAATTTCTGAACTCGTAAAGTTAGTAGGTACTCTAAGGAGATTTCTGTTCCAGCATACATCTGAAGTAATTACCTCTTACAAAACCTTGACAAAACTTTTTTTTCAGGAAAAATATTTTTCTGACAATAAAAACTGTATGTGACTTTTGTACTTAATCCGATGATTCGAATCTCGAAGAAGATTGTTCGTTAGAATCATGTCCAATATTACACAAATACAGGATACAAGCAGGATATAAACAGCCAGTTGCTTAATACAAGTTTTACGTCTCGCAGTAATCTTGTTAAATCTTCAATCCACGCTTACGCTTGCTTATTTGCATGCATTGTTTCTTGCTCATTTATGTAACGTTAAAAGCAAGCACAAGTTTTGTTTAAAGGAAAATGAAGCACTTCCATATTGGCGGAAGTTAAAATTCAATCAAACAACAGTTAAACAAGTTGAGATGAAGGAGCTCATAAAACTTTTCCCTCTTCGTGGCACCACTGCATAATGTATAAAGTGAGATCAAGTTCTTAGCGAATGTATCACAACACGACATCTAATGTTGCCTCGAAAGCAGCTTGTACCTAAAGTTATTAAGGGAGATAATTCCACGTCCTTTTTACAGCATCTTCATTCACCGTGCTTTAGCCGGATTTGTGTTTTCAAGGAGACGAACTTTTTTTCCTTTCACCACCATAACACTTTCACTTAGGATGTTTACTGCTTTTAAACTACCTCGTGTTGCAGTCCTGTTGTTAGCACGAGAAATTTTTATTGCAGTGTCCCATAATTTTTATGCTATTGTCTCCGCCCAGGTAGCTGCCTTACATTTCTTTGAATATCATGTCATCTTTTTTCATGTACTTCACTATTGTAAGACTAGGCGACAGTTGAATTTTGCGCTTAATTTAAATACTTTTCTCTAATTTTTATCTTTTTCTTTTTACAAATTGCATAGTTTATTTCTGCTTTCCTTCGTTAAGTCCTTGTAAATTACAGGAGTTCATTCAGGCTCAATTTGGGCTGAAGCGACTAAATAAAGAATTTCATTAAAATTAGATGGTTATCATAGGAGAATGCGTGCTCATAATAGATAACATTAATAAGAATTCTTCTATTTGTTCAGTTTCATATGTCGTCTGGTTTTAAGATTGTCGTTTCAAATTGCAGCACATGCTGCATGGGTCGTTGCTAGGTCTATAGTTTAGACTACGTCACGTAAACAAAGTACACTTTGGCAGTACGGAGATCGGGCTAAGTGGCACCTATATTCGAACCGAAGACTAAATTTTCAAGCTTGGCACTTTAAGTACTTTCTTTCCAAAACGCACTGTTTTATTGCATGTATTAATTAAAAACAACTTAATAGTGATCACAACAATTCAGCACTGTAATACATTTTACAGAAAAATTTCAGCACACGCAGCTCAGAACAAAGTGAAATCTTTTCTCAGGACCTTCTGCATCTCAATAATCAATACAGCCCTAAAATTTAACTTTGAGGAATTCAGGCAATCAGTTGTTGAGATTTGCAACTTCTGTTGGGAACTGTCTATGGAAACGTTTCAGAGTACCCTGGAAATATTCTTCCAATTCTCTCCGACGTTGACGCGGGGTGCTGATATCCAGCGGGTACCAAACACCCAGCGGATAGTCTCTCAACAGTTGCTGGACAGAATAGTCATCGAATTTCTCTACGTTGCATAGTGCATGTCTTAGTTAGATACTAAACCTTTCCATGGATGCGCACACACACACACACACACACATATCCGTGGGTAAATAATCAATATTGCATTTTTAATCTTTCTCTGTCGCGTGTTATGGTGATCTTAATCAACGTGTTCATCAGTCGAAAAATTGAACGTGCGAGCATCACTTGCTAACCTCGTTCACTTGTCTCGGAAACGATGCAGTTAACACGTTTCGAACTTTTGATGCGTCAATAAATTATCTTCGCATATTTTTACTATCATTACATTAATCAATATTTTGCATTAAAAGTTTTATTAATTTCATTATTAGTAATCGTAATTGATATATATATATATATATATATATATAAAAGGGGCAGTACCACAGTTATAACCTAGGAGTCTCCTAAATGCTGCCCTAAACCTTTAGCTGTGATAGGGCTTCGATCATTACATTCATGAAACGTATCTTTTAAGTTTTTGTCATTTTTTAACAGACGACGGTTTATTGTGCGAATATAATCATCATATTATATCCTTTTTATTTTATGAGATGCAATTGTGTTGCTTGATATCCATGGTATTTCGTTAGTTGCGGGGTATCTCGGTTAGTCCGTGTATCCTGCTTGCTCACATTAAGAGGTGAAGTTCTGACAACGTACCCTATTCGCTGTTCTCCCCAAACCAATATCCTTTGGTTTTATCCGTACTTTAACCTATGCTTTAGCGTGTCTGTTTTTCCTAATTTTGTACATCCGCTGATTCTTGATTGATGTATTGCGTATGGTCTTATATTCGTAGCGATATTTCCGTTTTATATCCCGTACCATAAGAATATCATTCGTTATGTTTTTCACATGTTGCTCAGCGCATAATGTGGATGTTTGGTTTCTGTTTTATTCTTATGCTGTGTTGTGTTAATGATCTTATAAATTTGTTTTGCCAGCATGTTGTGTAAGTTGCAATCTTTGGCTTTAGCTTCCAGGTAATATTTTCTCGTTTGTGACTGGATGTGTTTGATGTAGGGTAGTTTGTTAGTTTGTGAGACCAGCTTATTTGGTAGGCCTGTTGCGTCGTTTTAGCCACGTAACAGTTGTTTTAAGTACTATTGCGACAAACGATTACGACGATTCCAGGAAAAAGTTGCAACTCATCTTCTGTATCTCCTGATCATGTTTTGAATCGGATTTCCAAAACGTTCTGCTAAGCGACTTTTGTAGTTGTGATAGCTCGTTGTTTCCCTAGACTTTCCAGTATTTATGGATCTTTTTCACTTCCTGTTAGATCTGGACAAAACAGTTTTTCGTTATTCGACTGCTGCAAATAATATATAGGAATTATTTTATATTTGTAACATGATTTTCAAAAGTTCCTACCCGTGTTGCTGCGTTGTATTTTTTATTACGACAGCAAAATGTAAGGCATTTTACACTTCCTATACAAGTTATATTTCCTATAGTAGGAACTATTACTGTGAGTAAATCCTAATTAAGTAATTACTTGTAGTTTTTCAAAGAAAGAAAGTAATGTGCAATTCGCAAGCCTAGTTCATTAGCAAATTAGGTACAGTTGTTTGGAAAAAGCTTCCAGGTTCTCTAGACTTCCAATTCCAATTGAATTAAAGATTAAAGGCTCCTGTGGTCGTAATGACCTGGAGTCAGGGTTTTTTTTATTGTATGAAATGCTCTCGGGCTAGCCGAGTTAAAGAACTGTTATTATTACACGGTATTTCGGCGATCACAAGCTCTGTAGCCATCTTCTGGTGAGTTTTTATTGGCTGCGCTTTCCGCCCCTATCGCAACCACCATACCATAACATGGTAACCCTACCGGATATGGGAGAGCGGTCTAATGGCTCAGTGGTTCGGGTGTCCTTTTCAAGGCTGCGATTTTCATAAGCCCTTAACCCGACTTTCACCTTTGAAACAGCTGGCTGTGAAATGCGAAGTACATAATAATGCTTCCGTGGTTCCTTTTACCCGGTAGGATAACCGGGTAAGGCTAACTTTGTTACGTTAGGGACGGAATGCGCAGCCAGTGTAAACCCTGTCTCCAGGTCCTTTCGACCACACTATCCTTTACTGGGTGTAGAGAACTTTCACTTCAACGTGGAATCCGAACTACAGAAGCGTTCTGCCGGCCTTACTAATGCACAGCAAACTGTGCCAGAGGTGAACGTCAGGTTAAGGGCCTTTGAAAATCCCCGCCAAGACAGGGATTCGAGCCGGGGAGCTTTCGAGCTCTAATAGGAAGCCTCAACCACTTAGCCATCAGACCGCTCACCAATTGAACTGAATTGTTAATAATAAATAAACAGTAATTTCCGAAAACTGTGTGGGTAGATAACAGGAGGCTACGCACCCAACTCTATAAATATATCTCCATTGACTGGTTACAAATCGACATTAATATTTTTTGTCTGAATGTATTCTTTGATTCTAGAAAAACTTACGTTTATAATCATGAATATACAGTACGGTTGTTTTAATCTTACTTGGCCATTAGATTTGTTTACTGAATACAAAAGGCACCTTGTATTTTTTTTTTTAATGAAAAAGTTTAATTTGGAAGGAAGACTGCCAAATGATGTCGGTAAAGGTCGGCACTGGTGCAGAAAAGAACATACGTTTATAGGCAGTTCAATGGTTAGTGATATGAAAATACGTATGTAAACAACACTCTGTTTTTGGCGTGGAGAAATTAGTTTAGATGGTAAATTAATTAGTAGAAAATTTTAGAACAATTATAGACATCTGTTGAAAATACAAACAGCAAGTATTTTTTTAAAATGTGTTGAAACTATTTACCTTCTTTAGGTAACTAGTAAGTAGGATATGTAAAATCAGAAATTAGAAATAAACAAAAAATGTGGACAATATTTTCTGCGACTTTAGTTTTTAAAGCAGTATTTTTCCAAGCGCATATTAACGTATAACTGTGTTAAAATTTGTCATCCACCTGGAGCTTTTTCGGATACACTGAAAGGATATATTTTTTATTCGTACCTGGGGGAAGTACAGGAATATTTGTTTATACGGAATGAACACGAAATAGCAGTCGCGGTATGAATAACGTGCACGACGCTTCCTGAAAAGCCGCTGAGTAGAATTTATTGAATTTCTGTGTGGAGGCAATTTCGCAGCGCCGGTGTCGCTCGCCGATACTTCGCAGACGCTACCGCGCGGCGCGTACTTGATGGAAATTCCTCCGCCACATTCTCGGCGCGTGTGCGTGCTCGCAATTATTGCGGCTCCTTGGCAAGTTACCGATGACGGAGGACAAATCATTTTTATGGCGACGCTTGCGTGCGGGTCGTTTGGGCATAAATCGCGGAGTAGCTGCTCGTGTCCGTTCGTGCCCGGGGCACATCCCTCTGGGGCCCGCCTCCTGCTATATGGCCCACGTCGTGCGCACTTCTCGGGCAAACGACTTGCCGTTATAATGGCCCTGCCGTGCCGCTCGTAACAGGAAGCGACATAACTCACTTTGCCTAAGTATCTGCTGCAGGGCCCCACCTGTCTGTTCAGCTCCCATTGCCGTCCCTTCCCAGAGAATGGCGCCCAACGTCTCGATTAAGATATTCCATCATGTTACGTCTATAACATTTAAATGGTTCAGTGTTTTTACTATTTGATGACAGATGCTTATTCCGTGGTTAAGAGCCACTATTAAATTTTTTATCATATATACTACTTCTAAAAGGTACTTTTTTGTTTGAGACTCTTTCTCCATTCTTACTTAACCAAAATTGGTAAATGAGGTATTATTTTAAAGGTTAAATTCTCTTGTAGTAAGAACGGAGACTTTCCCAGCTTGAAATGAAGTCTTCACGGGTGTACCGCCGGATAGTGTTTTGAAAACACGATATTTCGACGACTAGCTCCGTCGTCTTCATCAGATGTCGTGACATCTGCACAGGTCGGCTAACCGTCGGATATTGAGACAGCCCAGGTGCCGAACCTGCTTATATAGGCCAACGGCTCTCTCCGATGCCCGCGCCCGGCGGCTGGCAGTGAGAGGTCGGTGCTACAGGTGTTCGTTGAGGGCCGAGGAAGTTAATATTGGGCCGTTTGTGGCGGTTGTTGAACATGCGTGCCACGCTCTCTGCGTAGAGTTGCCACGGCTGTTTTCAAAACACTATCCGGCGGTACACCTGTGAAGACTTCGTTTTAAATTTTCTTATTCGTAACATCATTAATTGAGAAAGTAATTTTTCTAAATTCAACCTGTAAATGGAAAAATTATGAACACGGGTATGCAGTAGTTGAGAGTCAAGCTGCCAGGCTTCACTAGCGTCGATAAAGAGTGCTTGTTCTACCGCTAGATAGCAGCGCCACATATCATAGAGGTATTGATGAACTGTATGTTTTCTAAAGTAGGGCGAGGTCGGGTAGCCCCGGACGGTGGGTAACCCCGGATATTTAAAGTTCTAGCTAATCAAACACGCTGCGTCGGTAAAAATTTATTGTAAATATGCACCCAGTAGTGTAAAAACAAATGTAACAGACCTGCGGCTTGGGCGCTCAGTGACTTCCACACTAATGTGTGTTTTGTTCCTGGCAGAATTTTTTCGTCACTGCTGTCAAAATTCGTTGGAGGTTATTGAATATGATGCGTCAAATAAACGCATAGTAATACGGGCTCGAAAAATCCAAGATGGCGAGATTTTAACATCTTCACCATAAAAAAATGTATGGAGAGGACGGGTAAAAAAGTAAAGGCAGTAAAAAGGGAGAAGAGAAAAAAAAAAAAGGTAGAGGCGCTATAAAGACGTTGAATACAAAAGAAAAGTCTTTCCGAAGCAAATCAAGTAAAACAGAAGAAATGCATCTTACGCGGAGAAATTTTTGAAGAGGACTGGATTCAGTGCTATGAAAAAAAGACGGGGCCCATGAAGATTGTGTTTGTATAGATACTTCAGATATCTATTATTATTGTGATTTTTGTAAGGCTAAAAAACGATTATGCCGCCATTTATTACTGTGTCTGGATCTACCCCACAACTTTTGTCTTGCCAAAAATTTAAGGGGAAAGTGTTTTCAATTTAATTCGCTGGAAAAAAATAAGATTACTAACTTCTAATTAATATGACTGCAGAAGCTCCCAGTTTAACTTTAAGATTAAAATAAAGACAGAAACTTGTATATTTTATTTTTATTTGCAATTAATTTTAAGTGTCCTGGTCTACCCGAACTTCCCCTAACGAGCTATTCGGATATTTTTGTTTGTATTAGGAAAACATTTTATAATTTCTGATTGTTTCGTAAGACGTCGTAAGTGTTTTGTTACGTACCTGTTTCAGTTGACAGTTACAGATGATATGGCTATTCTTTGATCCTATAAACCATCAACGTTCCTATTCATCGTATATTATTTCGAAAATTTCACACGCACCACCTACGAATAATAATTTCGTATAAAATCAGTATAAGCCGCTAATTTTACGTTGTTAAAGGGACGTACAATTTTAAGAGAAATACCATCTACTGAATCATTCTAGAGTACTTTATACAAACAACTCAATCATTACAAGAGATAGGTTAGTGACATTTACAAAAATTCCTTACTACGCCCTGAATTCGAATAGGGAAACTGAATTAAA
Source organism: Vandiemenella viatica (assembly GCA_031002005.1). Lineage (NCBI taxonomy): Eukaryota > Metazoa > Arthropoda > Insecta > Orthoptera > Morabidae > Vandiemenella > Vandiemenella viatica. The sequence continues at coordinate 167,963,665 of JARYHS010008074.1, read as the reverse complement.
ACCCAATTAAAATTTATTGATTTTATCTAACTATTGATTTACAAGGCATGGGATTCTGGTGTTTTATTTCACTGAATGCATTTGGTTGGACTAATTAATCAAAAATGACAATTCTGGGTTCATTGTTTTTATTTTGAATATTTGTGACAAAATGATGATCTGCACTGTGACCGGACACATTATTTTATTTCACCGGCTAGCGTTAGAACAGTTTTATCTTATTGTGTTAGTGTCCTTATTTGAGCAGTGCTCATTGGTTGGATGTAAGCCAGTAGTTCCTTCGTGTTATACACCTGTTACTTTGTCGACGCTTTCCTTATTCGTTCGTGCAGCCATCCGTCACCAACGCAAAAACAAGTGTCTCTACCTGAGAAAACAACAAAGGTTGTTCACACTCGCTACTTGTTTCTACGACCGTCGTACGTATTTAATGTGGAATAGTGTGTCATTACAAACATTATTTCAAAGACGATAGAAATCGACTATCGTATCTCTCACAATCACTGGCTTAATAGACATAACGTGGGAGGATCCAAGCATACTTCGTGTTGCGGACTAATGTAGTTTCATACGCTTCCAAATGCAACTAAAGGACTACAGAAGGAAATATTATTCAAGAATGACGCTGAAGAGGCAAGTTGGATTAAAAGTATGACAGTACTGTTCGACAATGGAATCGCCAGAAGAATCAAAGCTAATTTTTCATTGTTTTGCTGATACTAACATTGATGTATGGTAGTGATACATAGCCTGTAAGGAAACTCCTTGAAAACTGAAACTGGAGGAATCAGAAATGAATGTTGGGAGTATATTATGAAAGACTAGGAGAGATAGGATATGGGTCAAAATGATAAGAAGTTATATTTTAAATAAAAAAATGTGTAAGAGAGGAAACTGCAATGGTGTGATATTTTATGAAGTGAGACGACAGTAATGTTACAAGAAGAATGAAAATACTCCAAGAGGAAAAACTCAGAAATAGAGAAGAACCAAAGATCAGGTCGCCGTAATATATAATACAGGATCTGAAGAGAAAAGATTAAGCGAAGCGGACTCTCAGGATAGAGGACTGAAAAGAATAATAATACATAGCGACGCTTTATCAACAAATATGCTGAACAGGAAGACGTTAATAATTTTCTTCGAAATTGTCACATAATTTCATTATTACAACGGTATGGAGAAACTACAAAACACTAACCAGTAACAACAAAGTTTTCACTTTTTTTTTTTTTTTTTTTTTTTGGACGTTTTTAGTGACAGTGCATCATATATATAAGTAGCGTTGCTTGTTATTTTTTCACAGTATAATGAGTTTGGAAGGCGAGCATCGTAATAATAGGCCTATAATTTTTATTCTGTTAACCACTTTATGCTATACTGCCAACCTACCAGCATCGATGGTATTTAACACAGTAAATTTATTAATAATATTGAGAATAAAGAACAGTTGAACTATAAAGATGATCAATATCTAAGCATTTATTTTATTATTGTTTTAAGACGGTATACATTCGTCATTCAGGAGTCCATCCTGTAATTTAAATTCAACTTCAGTACGGAGAATTTACTTGCAATTTGGCAGCAACGTGAATAAGCTAATTAACCCTTATAACAACTGCACTCGGAGATTATTGCTTGGTATTGTAGACAAGTGATATCTAACGTGTGTTTTTTTCTTCTTCGACATACTAAATATGATAATAACCTTGACAATTTTTGATAAAGTATGCACTTTTGAGTAAGTCTGAAGTTTAGAATATTAGAAATTATCGTGGTAATTAGTTTTATAGTTCCCCCTGAAAGAACGTTCTTGGCACCAGGATAAAGTTGTCTTTAATATTTTAAACGATCAAGAAACCGGTGAGAGAAAGGCTATGTAAATTTTGTAGACTAAGGCTCTATGGAGTTCCAATTCTTTCTTGTGTATTCGGATTGATTATACAAATCAGTAAAAAGATTCGGAGTCTATTGATTTCTTTAGAACTCACACCATCCTACTTAACGACTTGTCATTCAACTGTCAGTAGCGGCTCTAAAAGGAATAAATGCACATATTTATATCTCAATGTCAAGGGAACTTTCTGGATACCTCAACGTTCCCAAATTCTGGCCATAATTTTACAGGCTCTCTTTATTTCAACTTTATATAAGCAGTTCCTGAACATGGCAACTCCTTAACGCATGTGATTAGAATTCCTGCTGCCCGAGAATCTCACAAACCTCCAGATTATTAAGAACTCTCTTCGCGTTCATTTGTACAGTAACAGAGTTTCATACCTTGGTTTAGAAATACATCTTTTCTTAATTCAATAACGATTTCCCATTGTTTTCTTATCTGTTTATTAGTTCTGTAAACTCGTTCCCATAAGCAAAATGAACCGTGAAAATGTGTGCACAATTATCGACCCATCTCAAATAAAGACACTACACATTCTTCAGCTTGTCCCTAAGTGTTGCAATTCTAGATATTGACTTGCAACGACCTTAGAATAAAACTTCGAGCCATCCGTACCAGGCGTCATGATTACGGTTTTATGTCGGTTTTTCGTAATCATCTAAGCTAATTCACATTTCACAAAAAAAAAAAAAAAAAAAAAAAATATCCACACTTAATATACAGAACTCTGATAATATGATTCTCATTGAATGCTTTCAGTGCGGTTAAATACAAAATTATCTTTAGTTTAGAAACTAAAGTTTAGTGTTTAAGGTGTTCATAAAAATAAATGGTAGAAATTCAGACATCAAGTCAAAAGGCTCGGCGTGACTTTTCCACCATTTTTCTGAAGGATGAATAAACTCTAAAAAAATAATGTTCACATTATTAGCACCCTATCTTTGTACTTTGGTTGAATGGTAGGAATCTCGGAGTATTGCAAGAGACGTGGGTGACCTGAGGGTCAGACACAAGTATTAGCAGTGTGTGGTCTCCTTGCGGGGGCGGACTCATTATGGCGGCAAACAACCTGGCAAGCAGAGATAGGCCCGTCAGCAGACGTCTCCACTGACAACCAATTCGCGTCCTCAAATATTTGTCCACGTCAGGGCCAGCTGCCGCTACTGCGTACTCCCTTTGATTACTTCACCCAGACCACGCCGTGACAGATACCCACAACTTCAGTACAAGCGATGCGGCCTATTCAGTACCGGAGCAGAACAAAATGATCTTTCAATAGACTTCGGCATAACTGGATTAAACCATACAGAAACATCTCCAGAGAAATTTTTTTGAGGACAGTAACAGAGGTATACGTCTTCATTATGAATAAGTGTATGCCAAGACTATTTTATTTCCACTTAAATCTGTTGTAAAACAATCACTTTCTTTTCTGTATGTCACAGTGTACAACTATGCTGCTGTACACAGTCAATCTGATAAAACTGTCATTAAAAAAATCAAAACATTCACATGAACTGTTTAATAATCTTCTACGGTAGAAGAAGTTGACAGCAACTACGAAACGACGCATCAAATTAACGGACTCCTCCGGTAGGAAGCCAGAGAACATTTAATATTGTTTTGTCAGATGGCCGTTGTGTATAGTCTGTACTTGGCTAAATTAGTTTCTTCATGTTTGCTAAGACTTGCGACGTATCTCTTCTCTGCCACACTGTTAGTCTTCTGTACTTGTCTGCCACCTAAATAATTTTTTTGTGGGCTTCAATGGGAACGGGTTTTACACCAGTCGTATAAAATACTGAAGTCGCTATACTTGATGTTTATTGCAACATTTTAGTAATTCTGTCACAAGAAAAATACATCCGCGAACTTCACGCGACGTAATGTCATCAAAGCTAGGTTTATGTTGTAGCAATTATTCTACCACATGTAGATGAACGAGAATTTGAAGGGTTCTAGCGGTTCGATCGGTAGTTGATCCGAGGCAGAACTTGCCGCTTTCACGAATCTGATACGAATGGGGAAAGCTACAAGTTGTTTGCTCTAAAGTTAACGTAAACTACGCGTGCAATTCTGCCACGCGCAACGTATTTCTGCTGTGCGGGCGGCAGCGGCTTCCGTTAGTTATTGCTAGAGTTTTATTGCACGTATGCCATCGGCTCAGACTTGGTGAAGTAAAATACAAAAATCTATAAGAATTAAAATAAGTCCATTACAATATTGATTAAGTTATACGAAAGTTACAGACTTATGCAACTATATCCGCCTATCACATACCCACCTTTCACATACCCACCTTTCACTTACTTATATGGAACTGATATTAGCTTGCAATTATTAGCAGCATTATACATCAAAAATAAAGAAACAATAAAATGATTTTATTAAACCAGAATAAAAAGATGAGAGAGAATTCATATAGATGAAATTAAACAAATTCAGATTATTACTGTACGAGTTGAGCCGTCAGAAAAACGTTAAAATGCATTTGCTTTGAGCATTAACTTCGATTGAGCACTTTGTGATGAAGTGCAATCAGTTCCTCTGTCATTTTTGATGGTGTTAGTAATCAACAAGTAGCACCGATCTTTCAGAACAGAGCAACAGGCCGGCATGAAACGATTGAAAATATGCCAAAGCACTCAAAACTTATTTAGACAAGGTAAAATAGAGGCGTCTTGATTTTTTGACTTGGAGACCTTGAAGGGCAGTTCACTATAAGACATTGTTTCCACTTCTAGAGTAAGCTGCATTTGCCCAGTGACTAACTAACCTATTAGGGTGATCCTACCAGGTTAAATGGGTCTACATTGTAATGTTGAATCTTCATTGCTTGACTTTAGGAAGTTTTTTGTTGATTTGTGTGCCAAAATGACGTTTTCAAAGTAAAATTTTGAACTTTTACTCGCCTAAAATTGAATTGAGGATGCTAGTCATCAACGTGAAGGCCAGATCTAATACTGTGCTGATACATGCAATAGGTTAGTTTAAGACTTTGATTACTTCAGTTTCACATCGTCCGTTATAAGGTATTACAAACCACAAAGCATGAGAGTTACAGCATATTCAACATAGAAAGGAATTTACCTTATCTCAGAGTTATTTCCAAATGAATCATCTCCTCCAGAGACAACAAGAAATAGTTAAAAAGAGACTTATTTTTATAAAAATTTCAACTCTCGAATTAAAGTATCCCAACATTAATGTTGGTCTCATGTATGGCGAATAATTTTTAATACGGTCCATGTTAGCTGATGTCTTTCTGGTACAAAATAATTAATGATTTAATGATAACAAATGAAAAACTGTTCAGAATATATCCCTCGGTAACACAGACAGCTTGAAACACCACTTTTCGCGTGACTAAGCACAACACATCTGAATGTGTTTCAGATCAAAATCGGCTTAACTTGATGGAACAACAGTAAGTAGAATTTCAGCTCAGTCCTTATGCCGGATTAGGTCCGTAGGCCGGGATGAAAACAAAATGCTGCAACCTGGTTGGTGGGGTATACAATACTATATATTTGTCAGCAACATAGAAAAATGTATATCGTTTATATTTAATGAAGGAAACAACTTCTCCCCCTCTCGTCAGTTCACATGACAAGATCTTGCATTTTCTTGTCAAGGGTGGAGATGATACCCCGAAAATTTACCGAAAGCATAAATGTTCAGCTTTCTAGGTCACATCACAAGAAGAGCTGGTCTATGCAACAATTCTACGGGAAGACATTGAAGATACCGAAAAAATTATGATGACAATGCGCAGTCTGCGTCTGAGGTGCGTGTACTGAAGATAGCTCTCCTTTTGTTTTAGTAATGGTTTTGTGATTTTTTTTATTTGTGATTTGTAAAACATATTTTAGAAAAGGAAATATACGTAAACAATATGGGACGTGAACTACAAAAGCCGTAAATTTTTCCGCCCAAAACACAATTTCTATGACCATAAATCGTTACCACCCATTGTGTATGTGGAAAGCTACAGATGAAAGTAAATGTTTCAACTTTATGCAAGTTTACTGTAAGACGAGTGCAAGTGGCTGTAGACTTTGTCGTGTTGGTAATTTGCTAGTGACGAGGAAACCTTCTTTGCTCAGTATCAACAGTTCAGAACGATAATGCTAAGAAAACTGGGAACTGCAAGAAATCGGTCACGACTTTGATGCAACACTAGCGCTACGCTTCATGGCAACACAATGCTCGTGTCGACTTATGTCAAAGAGGCAACAATATCCAAATTGGAGAGACAATTTCACATAACATATCCTACTGATTAGTAGGATGTGGAATGTTATGCTTGTGTTCGAAAATGACGACCAAGTAAAACCAAGAGGTGATAGCAAGATATGGATTGATGAAAACAACTAACTAAAAAAATAGATCTGATAGTTCGAAAAAAATTTAGGTTAAGCTATCAAAACTAGAGCGCACTTAACTATGAATAAATATTCTATAATTTTTTAACATTTCTTGCACACAATTAAAACTTATTGAATCTATCTCCTATTGTAGAAACAAATAATTATGTGTCTTTGCAGTCACATTAGATTCCTCGTATGGAAAATATTCAATGAATAATTCATGTTGTATTGAATTTCTTCCCTTTGTGGCTGCAGGACACGTTGCTTTCACTAGTGTAAATTCGTGAGCTTAACGTCAGGTTTTCATGTTGAAGGATGAGTAACCCCCCTCATCACCTCTCCAAATATCTTTCACCTTCTCCCCTTTCTCTCCCATCCCTCCACCTTGCAAGTAAAACTCTGATCAGTAGTTTAACCTATAAAATTAGAAACAAATCTACAATGCAATGGCTGTTACCATTATTTCACCTCAAACTAACTACGTATTTTGCTCTCAATACGTGTTATAGGTGTTAATCCTAACACCTTTGATAATGGATTGCACTAAGAGTGAAAGATATTATCCTCACAATATCTTTAATGAATGTATGTATGTCTGGTCAGCCAATAATCAAAGTCCTCCTGGGCCTCAAATTATCCCAATTTCTAACTAGGGGTCCTGCTAGAGTTTTCCAACACCCTTATATAGTAATGCCTCTTTTTTGTATGTGAAGAACGTACCTTGGTTCTGATTTCATATGAAACTGTAAGGAGTTCCTCGTCCAGTAGGGACTAACTGAGTCGCTTAGCAAGCAATTACGGAGTTGAATTGGGCCACCGATACAAACATCATCAAGTCGGTCGAGCAGACGGAATTATTACTGTGTATATCTTACCACCCGTTGCTTGAGGTCGTTCTGGAGCCATGACAATGCCTGGAAAACGCCATAGATTAAACTGGAACTTCGCCAGTACGGTGCACGATTCTTAACCACCAATAGTGTGCGAAGTTCAGATTAAGTATGAAACCTATCCCCGCGTGTATGGAGCATACGACATTGTTGATGGAGACTTTTAACTTGGCTCCCCGCCTTTGCGTAATTGGAAAGTGCAAGTCAGTATGGGGTAACATTTGGGCCTTAAAAACATACATTTTTTTTCAAAGAAATAGTAAACAAGCCACCTCGTCTGCACGCGTTAAGATGCTCCACAGTCTATCTGGGAGGTACGTACAAGCGGACCAGATGAAGTCCTGTTCTCCACGTACCGGCCGTCTTGATCTCGGCTTATACTTTTTTTTTTTAACTGCTTTACGTCTCTCAACATTGAGGTGTTTAGAGACGGGAAAGGATGGGGGCAAGGAATGGGAAGGAATTCGGCCATGGCCTTTTTTTAAGGAAGCATCCCGGCATTTGGCTGGAGTGATTTGGGAAACCATGGAAAACCCAAATCTGGATGCCCGGACGGGGATTCAAACCGCCGTCCTCCCGAATGCGAGGCCAGTCGGCTTATACTCAGCTTCCGCAGTCATCAAGGTGAATGCTGGAAGGGTCCCCAATCTCCGCCTCATCAACTACACATTTCGCAAAAAAAATACTCTTCTCACACAAAGAACGTAGTTATACGTTTCGCAAACAGATTGGAACAAAACATTTCTCCAACAGTGTAAATACTCGAAATTTCGCAAGTCTGGTTCTATCACGGATAGGCCTCATGTGCTCCTACTCTCCAAAGGGATCGTCCATAAACTAGGTGGCATTGTCTAGGGGTGGAGGAGGAATTAAATAGAAAGTTATTCTGGGCTACGTGGGGAGGGGCGGTTGTTTCGGAGCCAAGCCGCGTAACTTTTCATTCATATTATTTGTCACTGTTAAGATAAGGTACAAAACACACAACAGCGTATGAATATTTATTTCCGTCCTTTAATTATATCCGTATGTAATTTACAACTGTCTGACAAGAGAAAACAGCACAATATTCCTTCTGGAATCAACAGGGATAAAAGCTAGATACGTCACTGGATAGGGGGAGGGCAGGGGGTAGAGGAAAAAGCCATGTCAGACTAACTTGGGGGGAGGTGGGATTCAGAGGAGGTCAAAAAGAGGCTATATAGTTTATGGACGCCCCCTAATCACACGCCAGACGTCTGTGCCAGGGAGCCAAGTCACGGGGGGGGGGGGGGGGGAACTTACGAATAATTCCACACCTGGTAAGTCACCATTTCAATTAATAGTTTCCAATTTGACTGCTGTGGTGCATAACAGCTTACAAGTGGATGCGGGTATGGAAATGGCAATATAGTTTGTTTTAATTAGCTCTATATGATATTACACGTGGTACTTTTGATCAGTGTGTCTTGGCATCGAGGACACTCTTGCACAGTAGCTGGGCGGTCCCTGTAGACATTGCTCTGCGGTACGGAGGCAGCAGAGCTGATTTCGTTAGCGTGCCTCCGTGTTGTTCATTAACGAGCAGCACGTGCCAGCCCCTCAGAGAGCGCTGCGCCATCTGGGAGCCGCGCCTGCGCAATGCGTCCCTTAATCAGGCGGAGAGGCGCCGCTAATGTGAAAGCAAACACGGACCGCGAGCTTCCCTCGAGCCGCGGATCGTGCGTGCATACACCTGTCAGTCGGTGACAAATTAATATGACTGGACGTCGCATTCTGTGACCCCGAAAACATCGCAATACCACGTCGTAAACAACAGTTTGCAGCGCGCCTCGTGTTGGTTCGTATCAGACATTAGTACATATGTACACTTGAGTGTGCATCATGAGTCAGTTGCAGCAGACGTCACTACACCTCCTCGCCTCGTGAAAACAGCGGAGCTGTATGCCAAAATGCGTTTTTATCACGCTATTGAACTGAACACTCTTGAAGATTATTTGGTATTGTAACAACAATTACGTTATATAGGAACGAAGTCTTTTCGGTGTTGAGAATAGATGTAGTCTTCTCGGGAGACTAGCCGAGTAATCAAGGTAAGCAAGTTTTAGATCGCCGAAATATCGTATGGAAATACCTTGATTACTAGGCTAGTCTCCCGAGAAGACTACATCCAGCAGTTACGTTGTGTCCTGATATGCAGTATAGATAAATGTAGAATGCGACTGTTATTCGTGTCGACTCCCCATTTACGAGTTCAAACGTCAAGTACAGTAATTTCCATTATCAAGTAGAATGTCAGTGTGAAGAAAAACTAGACCTGCACAAACGATACTGTGCCTGAACATAATTCTCGCCACTTTTTGCTGCACATGCAAATACGATAAACACAAAGTACATTTTTTTCCTAAGGATTTGAGCTTCGTCGAGGGAATTAGAGGCGGGAAAACACTGGGGGAAAAAAACGGAAAGGAATTATAGCATTACCTACTGAAGGGATCATACAGGCATTCGACTGGAGTTATTTCGGGAAACCATGATAAACGGAAAATGGGAATACGAACCTGCGTCCTTCAGAACAGGAGACCAAATGCGTGGTACGTATTAGTCACTACATGCAACAAAACAGAGAGTTAGACGTTTTATCCTGCGTTCAACAACCTTAGCGTAGTGGTGAAGTTTAGGTTTCGACATCCTCTATCAGGTTCGTAATTTAACTTAAAGGTGTGTTCCCACGGCGCGTGGTTTTGTAGGCCTCGCCACATCAGTGGAAGTATACGGATCAGTACGCGCCACAGGCTAGCCCTCGCCACCTCCCCACCACCTTGCCTAGTGTCGTTTCAGCTATCAGGCCGTTTGATCTCTACCGACTGGGTGACAGACAGAGGCGCGCCATCCCCGCAAGCACAGGCGAGACCCTTATCACGGCATGGTAACTAGACCGGCCCGGCCGGCAGATGCGCTGGCCGTGGAATGCCTGCTTAACAGAGAACATCGGGAGTAAACATAGTATATCAGCGTCAGATTTTCACGCTTTTTCAGAAGCTCAGAACAAAGATTACAGGTTGTAAGCGAAATGTGAGCGCTCTTGTAAATGAGTGATCAAACACTTGCTTTCAAAATTGCACTGTCCGGTCCTGGGTACAAATGCCGGTAGGATCAGAAAAGGTTGTGTTTGATCATAAGAGCTACGCCAGGACGTTCCCTGGTTCGGATTCTCAGAGGAAAGGACCTGGCCGTCCTACCTCTGACACAGTGGCTTAGTTTTCTTACTTATGGAGGATGTAACCAACCTTCGGTTTGTGGGGTAAATTTTTTGCGAGGATTGCAGGAGAACACATAAAACTAGGTCTGTGTATTCAAAGGTCTTGATACTGCACCTCCTATAGACTAACTGTTGAATTTTGAATGCATCTGGCGGCTTTATTTGGTTTCTTAATGATAACGTAAGTCTCGAGTCAGTGACTTCCAGGTGGGAAATATGAAAATCTCTATATTAATCTCAAAACCTAGAACATTATGCTGTTGTTTCTTGACCAGTTTAATCCTAATATCAAACACTCTCCCATCTCCCAATCCATCTCCTATTATGAGGTTACCAAGATTCTATGAAGTACTGTTTACATCTGTGTTTCCCAACCTTTTTTGGGTCATGTCCCACTTTTAATTTTTTTTGCCCCCCATACCTAATTTTTAATTAAAAAAATATTTTGCTAACATCAAACGAAACTATACCTAATAATTATTTACAGCACTGCTTTAAGAATTTGCTTTTTTGCTATATTTTCTATCTATATTTAGCATTGCATTTAAAAAAACCGAAGAGAAAGCGGTAAAGTCGTATCAAGTCAATTTCTAAATCGCCCCCTTAAAAAAAAATTGCCCCCCTGTGGGGCGTGGGCTCCACGTTGGGAAACACTGGTTTACATACATAAAAGATAACGAAGAACTTTACTTCTCCAACAGTGGTGACCGTCTTTTTAACTCATGTCTACCTCTTCCCCCAAAATCACCGGATCTATTGCCTCGCATATCTTTTCTCAATGCTCATAATATTAGTGTCAATCATTCCATTTCTTAGTGAAGGTTGATTGACGTTTGTGTTTGCCAGATGTCCTGACATCGGTGGCCGGGCCGGGAGGATGACGGCGGGTGTGGGGGCAGCGGAGGACGAGTACTGCCGGCGGGAGCGCCTCATGCTGCACCACCCGCACCCGCCGCCCTTCCTGCAGGCCCAGCAGCCACAGCAGCAGCCGCAGCAGGCGCAGACTCCGCAGCAGCTGCCGACGCCTCAGCAGCAGCAGCGGCCGCTGGCAGGCCCCGGCGGCGTCCCCGTGGGCGCAGCCGCGACTGCCGCCGCCGCCGCCGCCGCCGGGGGCGACCCCTACATGCGGCGGGACCTCGGCTACCACCACCACTACCGGCTGCCGCCCCCGTCTCCCGCAGCCACCGCCGCCGCCTACTGCCACCCGCACGCCCACGGCCGCGCCTACTACCCGGCGCACAGGTCGCTGCCCGCCGCGCCGCCGCCCCCGCTGCGCTACCACCACCCGCCGCACCACCACCACCACGGCCACCACGGCCACCACGCCATCGCGCAGCCCTCGCCCAGCCACCGGCACCACCACGGCCGCTGCTGCGCCGGCCCGCCACCCGCCTCCGCCACCGCGCCCGCCTCCCCCGGCAGCTCGTCCTCCGGGGGCAGCGTGGCCACCACGACGGCCGTGCCGCCGCCGCCGGCGCAGTTCTTGTCGTCGCCGCTGCCACTGCGTGGCTCCGTCGGGGGGCGGGCCCCGTCTCGTGCCTCCACCGTGTCGGTGCCGCCTCCCACCCCCGCGCCCACCACGCCCGTCGAGTACGTGGGCGCCAGCGGTGGCCGAGTCGTGTCCACCCCGACGCCGCCCCCCGTGAGTCTGCCCACACCGTCGATGCCTCCGCGTTGCGCCGCGGCGCTCGGCGTCGTCGAGCCGCCTCCCGCCTCCAGTGCGCCGCCTCCGGAAGCCGGCCACCCGGCCGCCGCCGCCGCCTCCGCCACGGCTGCCGCCGTCTCTCTGTGTTGTGGGGCTGCACGCCGCTACGACCCGCGGCCCGACTCCAGACAGTCCATCACCACCCCGTCGCACCACCCCGCGCTCTGGTGAGTACAACATCCATTCTACAGTAGTACACCAACAGTAAACATGAAAGAGTTAATATACATACTATGCAGCTAGTATAAGTCGATTGAGACTTTCGGACGGAGAGGAGGTTGAAAACAATAATTACAGTTGGAGCAAGGCGGCCACTGAAAGAGAAGGGACTCACTCGTAGAAAGTGGGAAAAACTAAACGAAATAATTTTCAATTAATAATAAAATAATTACAATGATGTATTTATTTATCCTATTGCCATAGCACATAACCAACAATACAATTAAATATAATTGATTCACACTAATAAAAAATGCAAATAATTACTTTATCTATGACACACGTAATTATGAATGGTGAAACTAGAACCAAAATATGGTCTCATGTCTATAATATAGGGGTAGCGCTGTGCGATCTGCAAAATTCGTTTCAGACGTTAGTTTTAGTAAGGTTACAGATGGATCTGACTATGAAGGAGGTACTGGGTTATAGTACTGCGGAAATTGTCATGGATGGTATCTGGATCATGAGCGATAGGCAGTGGCATTTCAAGTTAATTGAAGTACGTTGGTAGTGAGTCCGATATGGTTGCTAGAACAATAGAGATAGCTATTCTAAGGTTGGCATAGATAATGGGGTATGGGTGCACGCTACTTGTTTCGCAGCATGTTATGTTGCTGGGCATGTAGGCAAGGCTTCAATTAGTGGTATTATTAAGTTAGTTGTTGTAGGGCATGATTTTCTTGAGGTTGAGTAGTCTATTGAAAGCTGTGTGGGGCTATGGGAATTATATTGGGTATAAGGAATAAGGTATTGCATTTCTGCTCCAAGTTAATGTGGCCTGTTTTGGTCGTTGCAGATTCTCTTCCTTTAGATTTAATAAGTGAAAGTTTTTCTTTTGCATAACCTGGTTTGAGTTCGCACTACCTTCTACAATTTTTCCCAATTACTTTATAATTTATCACATCTGTCTACCTCTATACTTCTTTAGAAGGCCTCGATAATATAGGCCTACATTACTGCTGGAAAAACTAATCTTAACTTCGTTAGCAGGGTCTTGATGAATTTATCAGTTTCTCTAGTAAAATAATTCTTTAGTCACGTTATCTCTCGAAGTGTGTATCACGACAAAAATTTGCCTACTTGTCAAAATCATGGAAATTTTGAGATGGCCTGAATACTTAATAGTGCATGGTTTCTGATAGTAATTGTGTTTAGGAGGACTAAATTGTGTGCCGGTGTCAGAATCATTAAATTAATCATAGGTGATAATAAACCATAATCTTCTCGTTGAAATTTATAAACAGTACAAATGGGAATCGGTTGGGAAACACGAATTGACATCGCATGAAAAAGATGACGTTTGTACTGAATTTATATAAAAATATTCATATTAATCAATATATCTCATGGATCCTTTAGCGACACAATGAGAAATTATATGGTTAACCTATTACCCACGGCAGACAATATGGTTGAGAGAAATGGCAATCACTAATTATACAGGCATAATGTCCTTATATTCACAACATTTGTAAGTCCGGATTGAAGAGCCGTAAGTATTAAAAGCTAGGACCTGGGACCCGAATGAATGCAGCAGAGCAAGGGGCTCCCTGAGAAATGCACTAGACTTGTCGAGTGATTCAACCACTGCAGCAGGTCAGTAATGGGACGTGTTACCAGTTGGCAAAGAACTCGTAGCGGGACGTTGCTGTTGTATTTGTGAATCACATTACCAGTCTGTGATGAGCACCGCTACTTCGACCTTGGCGGCATCGTGGGCTGGGCGTCTCGGAATCTCCAGCCGAGCACGCGGGGCTGCAGGACACAGGCTCGTGGTGACGGGTCCCTTCTGGAACTTGCGGTCTCATCGTCGGGAATCGAATGCCACTCCCCCGCTTAGCTCCTCCCCACTCTCATGCCTCCGCTCGCACATGCGTAGCAAGAAAAACAGTTTTAGCAGTTTGTTCCTTATTTTGCCTGGCTTGTATATTCACCAAGCACACACAACACCCACGATTTGTAGACCCCGGCAGGCAACAGTTATGAGAAACTGCCATATGTGCCCCTTATCTACCTTTAAGCTGGTTTCCCATGGCCCACGGATTTGCCGGCGCGCCGGTCTAGTTATCAACAGCGGCCGTGGGAAGGGAGCCGCCTCTCCTGGCTCTCCTGGCAGGGATGGCGTGCCTCTATCCGTCGCCCAGTCGGTAAACATCAAACGCCCGGGTAGCTGAAACGACACTAGGCAACGTGGCGGGGAGGTGGCTGCGAGGTGGCGAGGGCTATCCTGTGGCGAGTGCTGATCCGTACAACTAGGCTGCATGGCGCTGCAAATGCACGGGGATGGGTAGCCATCATTAGGGGCTCTTTGGGCCCGCGGCCGAACCGCCCTCTCCTAACGGACTTAGCCAGCCATGATACGAGTATTAGACAATCATCCGCTATGTTTGAGGTAAAAGATTTAGTTTTATCAATGTTACTTGAATACTAACGTCAGGTTTAACAGCTGAGTATTATAAGGGGGCATCCACAAATTACGTGAGGTATTTTTCCGGATTTCTGGACCCCCCCCCTCCCCCCTGGTGAGATTTCGTGAGATCTGGCAGGACCCCCTCCCCCCTCTGGTGAGATCTGGTCCGTGAGAACCCCCCCTACAAATCGCAAATCGCCCTGGAAACTTTTGTAGACCTTTTTTTTAGGTCACACCCTAACTTTTTTGACGAAATACCCTCCTAAAATCGACTTTGGCGCAAATTGTAGACCTTTTTTTTGCTCTACTGTCCCCAAATTTTTCGCAAAATCTCACGTGAGATTTCCGTAGACCCCCCTCCCCCCTGGTGAGATCTGGTGAGATTTCGCCGGACCCCCCCCCCTCCCCCATTTCACCTCACGTAATTTATGGATGTCCCCTAATCTCTAGTTACATAGATATGAGATATTTCTGAGTACCAGTCCAAGGATATGCCCATAACAGCAGGATAGATTAAATGTAACCGTCTAAGAAGTAAAGCAAAATAGATCCGTGAACGGCATATTGCCCTTAATGGAGCATTTATTTGTGAAAAAGTATTAGAGTGTTATTTTTTATATTGTTGGTGAATTGAGATGACCTACATTGATAGAAATCGCATACATGACGTATACATGATCGCTTGTTCGTTAATGGTAATCAGATGTATCTACATCATATCAGACATGTACCCAACTAAAAAAATCTTCAGCGTGGAAATTTTAAATTAAAAATCTATAGGTAAAATTATTACCAGTTATTAAGCGATGGAGAATTTAATTTTGCAGCAGCTTACTCAAATCATGCAATATTATCGTGCTGCGTGTAATGAGAGAATGAACAAAAAGTATATAGCTCGCGTAAAAATAGATGTGAATATTTCATCTGACTTTTGCATTTTTTGGTCTGGATTTCATTTTGTATGGTTGTTAATTATGTCAAGGAGCACTATACCCTAATAGTGATAGTTTGGATTTTAGTGCAAATTTTGCAGGATATTTAGTAGATTTTTTATGGCATCTCATTCACTCTACTTCAGACCGATACGTATATCTGTTTTCCGCCATTATAACAGATAATGTTCATATAGCACTTCGTTCTTTTTATAATTATTTGCAACTGGAATAGATCCTGGAGGGTTTGAAGTCTAGTGGTATAACGGTAGCAACGGTTTCAATAAAACGTCGTCATCATCGAGAATAAATAAATGAAATAAAATCAAATTTCACTACAATTTCAGGTTTCAAATAAATATTCAGTAATGTTATTAACAGCAATGGTTGGATTCAACTAACCCAACAAAATGCTAAAACTTATTATAAATATAAATGTTATAGAATATATATTCCTATTTCTCTGCCCATATGTTACAGACATGAATGTTGTAAGAAAACCATGATAAGATAGACCGTATTTCCAGTCCCGAAAATAAATTAAATTTCGTCCATTCTTTTTACACTCACTTTGTGGATAGACGAAAAAATAACCTATAATGACATTTAAAGATCTTAACTGAGGCAGGTGACACGTAAGTCTTATCTTAACTGCAGGTATAGTGAGTAAAGTCATGCAAATTAAAAATAGATTCGTTGCATAATTTATTTTAAAGTAAGCTAAACATTAGAGAGGAAATGTTAACTAAAGCTTTTCTATACTGTTAGTAAATTGAACTGTAATAATATTGGGTTACGGCTGAGATTTTCCAATTAGTTTTCAGGTCGTTCCTGTACGTCCTAAATACACAGTGAACTCGTTTCTGCCTCGTCGCGGACACAATTTATGGAAGGATCCTCCGGGAGCAATAAATTTCGTCCGAGCACTTCATCTATGGCCCACTACCCATTATCCGTTTTCCCTTAACTGTTCCACAGGAAATTGCCCTTGCATGTGACCCTTATAAAGGAGAACAAAGACGAAATGAAGACTATGTCTTATGAATTAAACTGTTATGCATCTCCTGAAACTGATGAAAAACTGGTGGTAACCCTTTCACGCTTCCGTAAATGCATTAAAGTCTTGGAATGTTGGTTGTTTAATATTGTAGGGAGCTGGCAGATTGCTATCTTACAGCATTAGTACGGAATATATTTGGTCATGCCTAGCAGATTTAGTCAGTAAACTGTAGCCAGAGGAGTTACATATGTACCATTTACGATAAATTCTTGAATTTAATTAACACTTTGTAACGATCTATAGTCGTTTAATATTAGCAGGAATGGATTGCTCTGGAATTCATTATTTTTATCTGAATATTAATATTAGTCTACGTGACAATATGGGATAACTCAGGGACTGTAAATAAATAAGTTTATAATCAATTGATTTATTGACAAATGATTTAAAGAAAAAACAAGAACATTAGAAACCTTTACATCACATTTCAATTACTCGAGTAGCTGCAATCTCAGTTAACGTAAAAATCTCACGGACAGTTAAGTACTTACAAAGCGTCTCTGCTAATCGATGCCTCGTCACCGATTCTTTGCAGCCGTTGTCCAGCCCTGCCACTGGTCTCATAGGCCCAATGGCGCTTAAGAACGACAGATGCTCCACACTTGGAGTCAATTGTGCTTACTAGATCTTGCTGAACATATCTTACCACAGATCTACAATAGAAGAATACCGAAACATATCAACCGCAACGTCGACATTTCATACTGTGCGCGGCGCCCTCTGGACACCAGAGAAACTATTTACTATGCCGCGGAAGCCTTCAACTGCTGGTGAAAAAAATTGATACGTGGACGAACGGTTGACTCTTAGTGTTGTTATATATGTGCTGATCACTCGTGGTGACTTTGGCCCATTCTAGTATGTTCTTGCAAAAGAAACCAGACGCATGCTAAGTTTAACGTTTCCTTCAGACACACAAATCACCATCCACAGCGTCTTTATGCCCTGACTTCATAGACACTGTGTAAAGGTTTGTGATATAACCCTAGGAATTTTGTTACACAAATGTGATGATGAAATATTTTCCATTAAAATCTCTCCTAACCTATTGACCTAGTCCACCTCCAGGACTTGCATTTGCTAATCGACTGAAAGACCCTAGCACTTGCCGCAGTAGCTTCGCGAAAGTCGTAGCCAACCGAGCAAGCACTGTAAGCTGGCTTTTCTAAAACTTGATGTCACCAGTAGCATATAGCTACTGCGTAGGCGCACAGATAAGTTAGCTAAATGCCTACTGATGATGCCCGCATAATGTGATATTCAGTAATAAGTTCAAAAATGTTATCTTGATGTGGCGAAGCTGAAATTTATTTTGATAAGTCTTGGAGGTATTGCGCGACTGCTTGTCTCTGTGGAAGGAGACTGATACATGTGGAGGTGTACAGGGTGAACTTTGTGGTTATTTTTGCACATAACTTCCGTTTTAGGCGAAGCTAATTCTAAATTGCGATTAATAGGTCGTATTTTGAGGAAATGTAATGCTCATACAAAGGAGATAGCATATAAAACACTAGTGCGTCCGCATCTGATTTCTATTGTGGAGTTTGGGATCCGTATTGCAAGGGCCTGATTGACTCAGTGGAGAGGTTGCAGAGGAGAGCCGCTCGATTCGTGACTGATTGTTACAGCCCTTATGAAAGCGTTACAGAATTGATACATAGATTGGGCTGGGATATTTTGGAAGACAGACGACGTAGTTTGCGTTTGAATTTATTGGACAATATGCGAAAATCTTTAAATTACGAGTGCAATCAAATACTTCTTCCGCCAACCTACTTAGGTCGCAATGACCGGAGGGATAAGATTAGAGAAATAAGATGCCGTGCTGATGCTTTTATGTATTCCTTCTTTCCTCGTGCTATTTGGGACTGAAATGCATGGGTTTAGGATTGGTGCATAGCACCCTCTGCCACCCACAGTGTTTGTGATTTGCAGAGTATGGATGTAGATCTAGACAACTGCGTTGGGCGTTTTGATCCTTAAATTGGAATGTGGATTTTCTTAGACTGAGCTTAGCGATTAATTCTTCTTCCGGAACCTGTCTTGCGTCTTCATGCAAGCTAATCAGAATTGTTCTGACACCACGTGAAGGTCACGACGCTTTGATTGTAGGAATACTAAGTACTGAAATGATTAACACGAAGTGTGGATGAATTTTTTTAATGAGATGACAAATACAATTGACGGTAATACCGAAAAGTAGACTCGACGTTTGTCCTACTGGATAACTAATCTGAAAGTAGACGATATTATCTGAAAGTTAGTCAGTTATTGTTGTTTGGTACTTACGATATCTACGACTCGATGCTTTAATCTAGCAGTCCGCTAATCGATGTTGCGCCTAACGTGGCTGGTAATGTATAGAACGATTATATTGCCCCCTCAGCTCCTTTTTACGTCGTAGGAGGGTATAATTGACATAATGCTTGGCTTTCCTGGACTGAACAACAACTCTACCTGCGCTAGCTGCTCGTATCTGGAATTTTCCACCGTAGCCTCCCGCCATTTTACCCAACCTGTGTAGTAGTACTTTTAAATAATATTGAAGATAAACTCCAGCCTCACAGTGGCGTAGTTGGTGATGAGTAGGGTTCGGATGTTTAGGACGTCATATTTTTTTCCTGCCTTCTTTTTGAGTGGTAATGCTGAATTAAACACTGATGGAACGTTTCTAATTATATTTAAATGTATTTTATATAGCATATTTAGGCCATTTCCCTAGTTTTGGTCATATTATGATAGAATTTATGGTTATTTGGTCATATTTTGAGAAAAAGTCTGCAAATTTTTTAATAGTACCTGTAATTCACTAGAAGTTATAGATGAGAAGAAATAAGGTAATTGTTCACGTAACTGCACTCCTATTGTACATTGCAATAAAAAACAAACTAATTGTCACTGAATTGTTCAGAATTCACACAGTCAAGAATTAAACGTTTATCTTCCGCCCGCCTTTTAATCTCTACAATGCAGCAGCAGCATGTCTGCGCCAGCCTCGCCAATCAATGTCTGACTGTCGCCAATATATTTGAAAATAACAGTCAGTCAGTGTTAAATCTGCAGTGGATCAGTGAGTACCACCATGCAGAAAGCAAAATTTTATAAAAGTGCAAAGCTACGGACTTTCGAAAAGAAATTTGGAGAAAAGTATTTTGGTAGAGACGAATATGTTCTTTTCTGTAAATTTGATATGTGAAACTAAAGTGACTTCAACAAAGCGACTTAAAATTTAATCAATGGTGCAATGAGTGCGCGTTAGCAAATTATGCTGTCTACATAAAAGCTACACTACTAGATAAAATAAATGATGTATAATTGATCATTTTTTAATGTACAGGGTGAGTCAACAAGGACTTTACAAGTTTGGAGTGATATAGAAATTTATTGAGAGAACGTAACACATTTTGTAGCAAATAACCTCTAGTTTTACATAAAAGTGACAAGTGTTATTTTGTTTCGATGCGACTACCATATGTCATGCGGCAAACATCTCAACGGTAGTCAATTTCTTCCGACATTCGTTGCAGCAAATTGGGCGTAACTTGTGCAACGGCAGCGTAGATTCGATTTTTTTGGTCGTCCAAATTGTTGGGCAGGGGAGGAACATACAAACGATCTTTAATGAAACCACGGAGAAAGAAATCCAGTTGTATCAAGTCTGGGAATCGAGGTGGTATGTGATTGACCCTTCAGAGCCAATCCACCGAACTGGGAAGCGATTATCGAGGATTCGACGAACTTCCGTGAGGAAATGATGTTTTGTACCGTCTTTATCGTATTCGGTGCGAAATTTACGCCGAACAGTTCTTGCAGCGTTCGTTTCATGAAACCAAAACACACATCGAGCACGTCCGCACCAGTGAAAGCAGCCATTTTAACTGTTCACAACGCTGGCACTCCTGGTGGCAGAATGGTGTACCGATACTTTACGTGCATCAATCTCAGGGGCGTAGCAACCATAGGGCTAGGCGGTGCAGTGCACCGGGGCCCCTACGCTTAGGGGCCCCCAAGCTCAGTTGCTCCCAGCTTCAGCTCAGGGGGCCCCTACCAGCAACACAAAACAAAAAAAGGTCACCCATCCGGCCTGAGGGCCCAAAATAAATTTATTGTACCGGGGCCCTTGTTGACCTAACAACGCCACTGATCAAACTTGAGGTTGTTTGCTACAAAATGACACATCTAACGATTCTGTAAGTTATCTCAACAAATTTCTATATCATTCCAAAGTTGTAAAGTCCTTTTTAGATCATATTTACACATTTTAAATGGCGTATTTGCATGCATATTTATTTATTTTTTTCCTTTGGTCACAATGATTCGAACCGTAGTGATGAGTTTACAGTTTGCTGTTACAGACATCTCTCAATTATAAATATAATTACCTCAGCTGATTGCCGGCTGTCTACGTATGGTGTTAGATGTCATTAGTAAAGGCGTTGAATACGCTGACTGCTCATTACCCACGCAGCCTCCAATACATCACGTCCCTTCCTGGAGACGGTTATTAGAGTAGTGAGTCACGGCTCTCTAGAGCTACACGTCATCCAATTCTCCCCGCGTCACAGCTCGTGAGTCCCGAATCCACTCAACTTGCGCTTTCACATTTCCAGCTTGCACAACAGTCTGTCCTCACTTACTGGCTGCGACCCTCCTGCAGAGTACATAGCCAGGAGACTGCATTAGTTGTTACTGGGAGGGACACGCCCTCTAGTGGGCACGGCAGGAAGAGAGCGTGGCTAGTGGATAAGACCCTTGAGAGAGAGTCTGCGAGCGGAATTATGAGTGCGTCGATCCGCCGGGCCTGGCCTGCAGGCAGCAATCTCGCAACTGTCAGGAGGGGAGGGGTGGCTTCTCTTTGTGCACCGCCGCCTCGGGACAATTCCTCTCTACGGCGGTGAGGGGAAGAATGCCCCACACCCCGGTGCCTCCTGGCGGGGGAAAGGAGGCAATACGTACACGCAGCACAAGACAAGTAATGCGAAAATAATAACTAACACTGCACAGAAACACCCGGCCTCACAGCCTAAAGTTAATGCGACTCCTTAGTATTAATCTGGTAATAGGCCATAGGGGGCGTCCATTAATTACGTGAGGTGAAATAGAGAGGGGGGGGGGACCTCCGACGAAATCTCACCAAGGTGGAGGGGGGGGGGGAGAGTCCACGGAAATCTCACGTGATGTTTCGTTAATTTTATAAATAGCTCCATCTAGAAATAACTGCTTTAGTGAATTTTATTTTATTTTACTTCCCCAGACAAGTTTCGGCCTAGTGGTGTAGGGCATCATTCGGTGGAGACATAGTGGTTCTCTGGGGAATAAAATAAAATAAAAATCACTAAAACAGTTGTTTTTAGGCGGAGTTATTTATCAAATAAGACTTTTTAGGTACATTCAAGCCAAGATATGAGGAAACAGTGAAGGAAGAACAATTTCGGTTTTGATAAGGAAGGTCGACAATAGATGTTCATATCCAGACAGATTATAGATGTTGAAGTAGATGGCAATGTGGCCGGGATACCACGAAGGGTATTTCCGCCGCCGAGTGATGAAGTTTCTTACTTACTTAATGCTTTACGCCTCGTCGACCGCGACGGCTAAGGTCATTAGAGGCGGGAAGGGACTGGGGAAAAGGAACGGGAATGAATTCGGCCTTGGCCTTTTTGAAGGAAGCATCCCGGCATTCACCTGGAGTGATTTGGAGAAACCTTGGAAAACCCAAATCTTGATTCCCGGTCGGGGATTCGAACCCGCGTCCTCTCGAACGCGAGGCCAGAACGTTAACCGTTCACCCACCATGGAGTTTCGATGTGGCGCCATTTCCACCTATGTCTTATCTGGACCTATAGATAAATCCGAATAATGTCTCGTTGACACGGAACTTCGAATAGAGGAGGCTGAGGTGAACATTGTGACAGGTGTCATAATTCCATGTTTTAGCGGGACTGGAACTCAGCGCCCTGAGTTATTGACGAGCACGTTTTACAAATGAGCTTCCAGACCAATCAGGCACCAGTTAAACGCAACAATGTTGTAAGGGCACAGTAAGTGCATGCATGAGCATCTAGAAGTTGACGAGGTAGTAAAAGAAATCATGGTACTAGTAGAAGATTTCGCGAATGATATAGGATGGTCAGCGAATAGCAAGGTTGGTGGTTGGTAGTAGGATGAAAAACCAAACGGCTCATTTGTAGCAATTATTATTTAATTGTCAAGTGAAACACTTATAACGTCTTATGAATGTTTTGTAAATGATGAAATGTCTCTCTAGCATAAACAAAAATATTAGAAAAGCTCTATACTCAACAAAACATACACAGTTTATCAATATCTCATTGATAACACCAGCGAAGACTAGCAGCGTAATTCTGAAGTACCGCACATCCGTGACCTGGATTTTTAATAATTTTGCCATTTGCGGGTTAAATTTCGAAAAATTCGATTCTTTATTAATAATGTTATAAAAGCGGAAAACTTAATCTTTAAAATGATTATTTGTCAGTTTGTTTAAATATGAAGGGAGAAAGATGGCTGGTCTCAAAAAACACCTTTTCGAAATAGTAAATATTCTATTATATGGGAGACTGAAGGGGTTCTAGAACTAAAACGGAACAGTTGTACAAATTAAAGACAGAGACTTGAATGTATGTCAGATAGAATGAAGATTGAGAAAGGGTATAGTTATATCGTCAGGTATTTTAAACGTGATACTGAGTGAGATTAATTTCCAAAGACAAGAGTACAAAAGCCATGCACAGCAAAAAATAAAAACTACATGATTGTCCTGGAGAAAGCAAAAGAGGTTCTAGAAAGAGAGGTACGGTAATTAAAATACGAAACAGCAATGGGAAAATATGCTTTGGGAATAGGTTTAGATTAGAGCATCCTTTCCCAACCATTTTCAACGGCGGACCTATTAGAGATTTCAGTGGACCCTTTATATTATTAATAATATTTATATTATTATAATTTATATGATTTATTATTATTTATTATATATTATATTTATTATTATTTATATAATATGATAATAACAATTGACTGGACTGAATGACAATTTGATAGTTCGACTGGCATCTCACATTGTGGCCAGATTTCGCGTGTTCTCACGCTTACATTTATTTGTTTTCGTAATTATTAATTTTATTTTTGCTTTGTCCGCGGACTCGTTAGGGTGATGGGAACCTCCAGGTAGGGATACCTTTGATTAGAGCTTTGTAATGGTGCCTGGAAACACTGATCAGTCAAAGGATGTGACATCCAATCGAAAAAAAAAATTGAGTAGGTAAAAGTTTTCTCTTCTGTTGGAGGAAAGGTAAACGACCAGTGAAAAGACAGGCAATAATGGAACAAAGCACAGGAAATATTGGAAAACTGCGTCATGTGCTGCATACTTCAGGTAGCACACAGAGGATCGCAAGCTCGAATCACGCATTATGACTGAGGGGTTCTACGAGTGTTATGTTCGTCGTTTGTTGTTCAAACTAATTAGTACATTAATAGTTTGATAAATCATATGTACACTTGCTGCAAGAAATAGAAAAGCTGAATCACAATTTAACAGAAAAAAAAATTCGCCCAATGTAGGAGAATTCTGTTCGTGTAATATGGAGCAAGAAGCATAACTTCCTCATGTAAAATGTATTGCGAGCCCGTATGTAATGATGGCGCTAAACCCTTGACCAAATGAAATAAACATTCTAACACTTGGACATCAGGGTCTCGCATTCGGGAAGACGCCGGTTCCAATAACCGCCCGAGCATCCAGATTTCGGTTTTTCATGGTTTCCCCAAATCACTCCAGGCAAATGGTTCCATCAATTGGCCATGGCCAAATTCCTTCCCGTTCCTTGTCCCCAGTCCCATCCCGCCTTCAATGACCTCGACGTTGATCAGGCGTAAAGCCATAAGAAAAAAGAATTGGACATCAGATTCCCATCTGGATTTCGGTTTATCATTTTTTTTCCTTATTCACTGCAGGCGAATACCGGGATGGTTCCTTCAAAGTAATTATGACTTGCCCCCATTCTCCTCCCGTCTCAAATGTTTGTTTTTTAACAGCTTAACGTCTCTCAACAGCGAGGTCTTTAGAGACGGGGAAAGATGGGGGTAAGTGGTGGGAAGGAATTCGGCCATGGCCTTTTTTGAAGTAAGAATCCTGGCATTTGCCTGGAGTAATTTGGGAAACCATGGAAAACCCGAATCTGGATGCCCGGACGGGGATTCGAACCGCCGTCCTCCCGAATGCGAAGCCAGAACGCTAAGCGTTACACCACCACGCTCGGTCGTCTCTAATGACCTCACTGTAAAAGTCCAATGCTAAAAGTCTTGAAAACTAATTACTTCTTGTGAATATACGATGCTGAGTTATCTTTTGCTAATTACTGTAATATGATGTAAGTAATAGCGTGAATAATTAAATTGTGTCTGCTGCCAGTTTCAATGATAGAAATCGCTTACACCA
Source organism: Vandiemenella viatica (assembly GCA_031002005.1). NCBI lineage: Eukaryota > Metazoa > Arthropoda > Insecta > Orthoptera > Morabidae > Vandiemenella > Vandiemenella viatica. The sequence continues at coordinate 167,938,477 of JARYHS010008074.1, read as the reverse complement.
TAAACGGAAAATAACTATGGCTGACAGGTTTTATTATGGGACTGTATGTATGAGATCAGGCAGACAGACAGCTTGAACCCGTGCTGCAGTTGGCACGGCGCCAGGGGCAGTGGTCGAACCCTGACATTCGACTTCATCCGCAGGCGATATTTCCAACGAGACTTCTGCCGCTGCATGACACAGCAGTCACAGAAACTGTTTTTATTTTGCGAGGTTTTCCATTGTGTACTGACATTGTTAAAATAAACCATTAGTCTCCTCAACTTGTGTCAAAAGTTATTTCCCTCTATAATGAATGCCATCCTACGAAACACGAATTTTCTGAAAATATGGTAAAATAAATATTTAACGACTTTTATTTTGTATTCTTTAAAATATAAATTGGTCGATCGAGTGTATCGCTCAACAGAAAAACTGATTGCCGATAGGATGACCTGACCAGGGTTCATTACTCGTCAAAGTCGAACATTTTACTTCAGAGTTGAACTTTTATATCCCCATCTGGTGGATCTATACGAAACTAACTAAGAGTTGGCACAAGGTGTTTGCTTGGAGGGATAGAAGGACGTCAAAAGTGGGTTCCGATACGAATATTTTGTTAGGAATCTTGAAGAGGAAAACAGAGGATTGTTAATGTTTTCAACACCAAATTCACTGTTATTAATAATAGATACAATTTAAAAATGTACAACACGCTCAACTAGTACCAACAAACATCAGTGTTGAAGCTCACAGGAGAATCTTGCTTCTTTCTCCTATGGCTTTACGCCTCGTTGACGTCGAGGACATTGGAGAAGAGAAAGGTCTGGAGCAAAGAGTGGGAAGGAATTCCGCCATTGCCTTCTGAAAGAACCAACCCCACATTCGTCTGAATTGATTTGAGGAATCCATGGAAAATCCAGATCTGAATTGCCGGACGAGAATTCGAACAAAATATTCACAGGTACTCCGTGTTAAGGGGAAGACTCAATTTTTAATTGAAACTAATCTGATTTCTTGAACTGTGTGTGTGGTAAGCGAGTGCGTCACATATGATGAATTGGTACTATCTAATACAACTCATTGTTTCCAACATTTTACAATTTCACCTAACGGCAGTTCGCAGCCCGCCTGGCTGGCGAACATTCGTCACCTCTACGTTCCGAGTGCGAATTGGCTCTTACATGAAATTTTTTATGTAACCCTCCCGCTACATTACTCTGTATGGAACAGCTTTAGCAAATCCTTAAACATTTCAGTGTCGTAATTTGAAAGTCACACCACTAAATCGCAGATCCCTTCTGAATATACTGAACTTCTGTTACTGCCTGTGTCGTTTTCTAAATTCAGCGTTATGCGGAAAGGCCGCATGCTTTGCCAGTTTACGATACTTCTGAACTGAGGATTTCATACTCGCTTCTGAATGAATTGATGTATGACATTTTAATGTCCTGTATCACTCCGGTGCTCCACTCTTGGCAAACACCTGCCACAACTTCTTAGCACTTTTCGGGTGTGTGCCGACGATACAACTAGTTGTGTACAGGAAAGATCTCATAAGAGCTACCTCTAGTGCCGTACAGATTATTGAAATCAACAACTGCCAATAGTTCCCATTATCGTCCCTGTAAAGGGAAATACATTGCCTCTTATACACCACAGAACAATAAGCGTAGCAATTTTAGGAGGAGATTGATTACTTCTGAGACCGTCTTAATGCATTTTGAAGCACGTATGTTTTGGTTAAACATATAGTGAGCATCTCGAAGTTCATCAAGAACAACTTAACTAACATAACGTACTTAAGTGCCGTCAACTGTGTAGATTACTCTGTGTGTTAATGTCTTAGGTGTTTTTCTGTTTATGGACCGCATAGTAACAATCCATACCATTCTTCTAGATAGTTCCGCAAAAGAACATATCCGTAAACGCCGGCGAAAATATCTGAACTAAAGCTATACATGTGTTACCAGTGTCCAATACCGAATCCCTCTAACGCCATCAGCAAAACTGCCTAGTATCTAGCTGACACATTTTTAAGATACTTATGCATAAGTCTTTGCCTCAGAAGATGGTTCTGGCACCATGATTGGTGCCCAGTGCCTGCTAAGAGGATAAACTGGTTTTAGAAATTTTAGATTTTCATTACTTGGTCGCAGAGTAGCATAGGTGGTGGTGTACCAGTTCTTAACCACAAATTATGTGACAATTAGAAACCTCTCCTCAGTACGAATGGATTGATATTGGGGTACGTTAAACGTGACGATCCCAATGGTATCTTTCGAAATAAAGGGCCTGAATGGCCTAGCTCCGGATCTCACCTTCTCACTTCCTTCATCTCGTTATACACAACAGAAAAATGACTCTACAATATCGCTGAAGACACATGGAGTAAATGAACTGACCATCCTACAGCTGATTCCATGCCTAGTGTGCCTTCAAGGGCCATTAAGTCCATAGTGCTATGCGTGAACAATATCCCATATAACTTGTCATTCTACCAGTCGCGCAGAACCCTTCTAGTGTTCTAAAATGACCTCTTAATGAACTATCAGCTACTATACTCGTACTTTGATCAATCCGCCTCTGCAGCGAAGCCTGAGCCTAATATTAACGTCGTTGATTGTTAGCCAGCGTTAGCAACAAGAGTACCAACATTGTAAACTAAAAGAAAATTTTCTATTGAGCTTCTTGAAGATGGAAAGTTGTTATTGATTCATCGCGACAGACACTGCGTGGAATTATAGGTATTCGTGTGAACGCGCGAAAGCAGTACAATGGCCTTAGCTTCCATCAGATTTCCTCTAAAGAACTTGGAAGAGGATTTCGACGATTTCTCTTCAGAATGTCACAGAACAGACTTGGTTTCATTGTCCATTGCCATACAAAACCGATTCTGTAAAGTTGACTTACTTAATAGTTCCATAGCTTCTCAGACTAATAAGAGATGAATGCTAGAAGATTCGAGCCGTCTCACGTAAGAATGGTAGCTCAAGGTACTCCGCAAACAGTCCATCCTTTCTTCAACACTACCCGAAACCACTGAATAGCAGTTCTAGAGAAAACTGTAAATAGCTTATTTAATGTAAGACCTCCTTCTTGACTCACGTTGGCACCGCTATTACACTAACGAATGACGTCTGTATTACCGTCGCACAAATTCCAATGTGGGGTTGCTGGTGCACGTGAAGGGAGGGTGTAGCAAGCGGAGCAGAGAGAGAGAGAGAGAGAGGGCGACCTCTGGCTTGAGCGACCCGCGGGACTCCGCCGGGGCAGTTCCTCTTCATTAGGCGCTACACGGACCTGCCCGCGATAAAACACCCCGGCCCGGACTCACAAGCCCGCTTACACGCACTTTGCATAACTTTGGCCGCGCCAAGTCTCCGCCCCTAACGCAATTACAGGGAACGGGGACACTGCGCTACCTGCGGCAGGACACGGCACAGGGAGCGAGAACTGCGTAAAAACACGCGAGCCGAGCAGAACTTTTCTTCATGTTTGTTTTATATAAGTGCATCTCTAAATTTGCTTCCTGAAAGGGGAGAGGGAATCCAGAAAACCCAATAAAACAAAATCTAGCAATACAGATTGTCATCACAGCTTTGTATCTATCGCCTTCCGCTCGATACACAATGGATGAAAGATTTTGTTGAGACATTTTCCTCATGCAGCGGAAGAAGTAGCCCTAATTTCCGTTCGTCATTCCACATTTGTAAATTTCCGCACAGTACAATCTCTGACTATAATTATAATAAACTGTTGGCATCGTGTTAGGTGGTAGGTGCTAGGATAGTGTTAAAACGTGATAAGTTTAAGTTTACAACAAGACTTTGAGACAATAACGGGCTAGACAGGTTTTTGCTGAGTAAATGTCAACATCCCACAATATAGTTTTCGGCCCAAACACTGTTCGGGAAGCGGTAGTGTGGTCGTTAAGTCAAGCTCTTGTTTGTAAATGTTCGTTATTGGAAAAGAATCGGGAAACTGTATTGAACACCTAGATCATAACTTCCAATTCACATTTATTCATGATTTTATTGTACCCAACTTTTTCCAGTACAAATAGTGAATCAAAGACAAGTTTCGATGATAGACAGACAATGAAGTATTTGGTATCACTGATATTTAACATGTTCTACGACAAATAAAAAAGCCCTTCACTGATCATTTCATCATACTCAATCAAGTCGGTGCAGAAGACCGCTTTATACAGACCACAGGGTGATGTAAATTGGTAATATTAACTACAACACGCCAACCATTGTCATAATAATATTTAAGATAACCCGTGTGAAAATTTCTCGGATACGATTAATAGTAAGGTTTGTGGTTTGTAATTGGATGACAAAAGAACTGCCTCGCTTATAGCAATTGTTTATTTTTTTAGTGTAATGGGTACGTCACAAATTACAACATATTACGAAACAATTAGGAAAAACTTTTGAACACTTAAAAAATATGTATGACAAACTGTCACTGACCTTAAAGGAATACAAGTAACCTAAACAAAATACACACAGAATATCCCTATATCTGTGATAGGTGTAACAATTGTTTAATTGTTTAGTGAAATAGGTACGTAACAAAATACAATATATCTGTGATAGGTGTTGCTGTGATCGTAACCAGTGAGAAAATTTCGCGAGTAAAATGTTTACACAGGAATTGTATAGAGAAATAGAAATGTTTCCGTAACAGAAAAAATGTCCGATAAGCTAGTTATTTTACAAAAAAATACACAACTTATTGAGACCTCTGTGTTATGTGGTGCTGCTATCTGTCGGTATCGCACTTAATCCTTGTCAACACCAGCGAAGCAATTTACTAATATCTCTGTGATATGTGCTGCTGCTATCTAGTGGCTTTCACAGTTGTTACTTTTGTCCTTCAATGTTCAAATTCCGAAAAATTTCGTTCTTAGTTTATTATGTTGCCTAATGTCTTAATCTTTAAAATTATACCTCTTTTACTGATTTCAGTTAGGTATCAGTGGAAATAATTGACTCGTGACAAAAAAACACGTAGTAGAAATATTGATACTTTTGTCCTTTAAGAGTTAAATTCCGAAAAATTTCTTTCTTAATTTATGATATTACCTATTCGGAGACCATAATCTTTGAAACGATACCTCATTTATCAATTTCAGTTACATATCAAGGGATATAAATGGCTCGTGACACAAATAAGCGTTGTAGAACTATCGATATTTTTCACCTTTAAGGATCAAATTCTTATCTTAATATATGATGTCATCAAAGCGAAGACCTTAATCTTTATAATGCTACTTCATTTAACGATTTCGATTAGATAACCATGGAGATAAATGGCTGACACAAAGAAAAGTCTTTCAGAAATACTGACATTTTTGCCCTTTAAAGGTCGAACTGGAAGAAAATTAGCTCCTTAAAATATGATGTGACCAAACCGGATACCGTAAGCTTTAGAATGATACTTCATTTATCGATTTCGGTTAGATATGAAGGGAAATAACGGCTTGACTAAAAAAAAAACATGTTAGGAATAATATATATGATAGTAAAGATTAATAATAATATTTAGTTAAATTGCAATGGAGCGCACGCCCACCGGTAGGAATTTCCCTACACACCCTTCTTCCTCCTTTCCTGCATCCGCCTACAGTTACCCTCTCCAAAATTTTACGTTTACATTCTTTCAACGTTTTTGGTAAATTATTCATCATTTCTCTTGGTAACTTATTCCAATCCCTGACACCCTTACCCAAAAAAAGATTCTTCCTATACCCTTGTGCCTGAAATCAAGTGAGAGCTTGTGGTCATGGTCATTTTTCCCTTCCATGCACTACTTTTAATTCTTACACCAATATCTTTCCATACCTAATCACCAATATACGACTTGTACACTCCCATGACGCTCTTGACCCTCCTCCTGTCTTCTCATGAGTCCCATTCCAGCTCCTTTATCATATCCGTTACTGATTGCATTCTGCGGTTATTTCCAGAAACAAATCTAGCAGCCCTTTTAACGCCCTCTCCAACTCCTGTATTTGATATGCAAAATGTGCGTCCAATCCTACTCTACCATATTCAAGCAATGGTCAGACCAAAGTTTTGTAACCCAATTCCTCTACTTCTCTCGTACATCCTCTCATCACTCTCTCCAACAAGTACAAAATTTTGAAACCTTCTCCTACTACCAGACCTATGTGTTCTGCCTAGTTAAGCTTGATATCAAGTGTAATGCCAAGATATTTCTAGTCTTCAACAAGCAATTCTTTCCCCTTAATAATCAACCTTTAGTTTTTTATTTGCGTGTTTATTAAGCTGACTCTTCTATGTATTTATCTTCTTTCCATGTTTCCAAACCCAAGTAGATATCTTATCCACATCACCCAGCAGCTGTTTACAGTCCTCTACCGTTTTGATCCTTTTATATAGCATTATATCATCTGCAAACAATCTAATTTCTGAAAGTAAACAATCAACACAATTATTCATTAGAATAATGAATAGCACTGGTTAATAAGATTACATTGTTAACTGAAATTGTTAAATGTCCTACCACAAGGAATAAAATATTTTCGGTGATAACCTAACAACTTTAAATTCAAACTGAAAGAAATTTGGCTTCAGAACTCATTTTAATCTGGGAAGAATTTTCTTCTGGGAATTAGTTAACGCTGGATAATGTAGAAATTTGTATATGTTTGGTGTATGGAAGGGAATGGTGACAAATTGTTCACAATCCCTACCTTGTTGTGTGGGTTTTCTTTGTGCTGAAACTGTTTAAAAATGCAGCAATTATATTATTTGGAAATTATATTAATATATAATAACTGACATGGGATGACATGAATTTGTAGTTAACAATGTAAATTTATTATATTAATGGTTTTTTAAGTAACCAAGCAGTTATCAGTAGTTGGTAATATTATTGGTTTACTAATTAATATATGTACTGTTCTCATAAGGGATCAAAGTGAACATAATCTTGTATAATCTGCTCTAACATACTCAGATTACACTAAGCAGACGACCGTAGCAAGCATACAGATCTTCTCAAGAATCTCAGTAAAACTTATAAATTCAATTATTTTTCCATATGGTATCCAAAAATATGAAAATAAGCCTTAAAATTTACACGCTGTATTGAGTGCAACTACAGGTTCTTTAATTTTGCCCCAATTCACGGAACAAACTGGTACTGACCGATCTCGACAACATTTCTAGTGAGAAATGGCGCTTATGCAAAAAGCACGGTTTACAAGTTTAGAGGTTACCCTGACCTTGTGCGATATCGCCTGTCTACACGGATCGGATACAGTGATCTTCAGGCCAACACCAAAAAAGAATAAATGTTTAAAATTCCTCCAACCTTATAAAAGAATAAATTGATTTAGCCCTTCCATCTTATTATTTTTTCGTAAAATGGTTACTTACTTAATCTATATTTTTGAAACGGAAATCAGATATGTTGGTGACCAAAAACTACTGCGCAGATTTCGATGGAGTTTTCGCCGTTTAAAATATTAGAATCTCAGTTGAATGGTTTTGTATGTCTTACGTTTCATCGTTACATAACACCGGAGCAGTGAATGAAATTCTGAACGTATGGTGACAAATACCAAAGATGGAACGACTAGATGTTGCGTACTCCACACTAAACACACAACTACAATTTCTCTGACAATAGCCTTGAATGAAAGCAATTAAATCAATTAAGAAAAACAACTATTTGGCACGCTAAACAAAATTTGAAATATTCTTTCCTTTAATTCGGGATATTCAGTTTTTAAAAGCCATAAATAGCTAATAACGAATAAACAACTGATTTTTTAATTTTATTTTATCACAATCTCTGTCAGCAAAACTACAATGTGTCTGGCTATCGTCTTAGGATTTCTGTTCAAAATAAAATGGCAACACAGTTTGCAAATTCCCTAAAACAAATGAAAAGTAAAGATTTTTTTTTTCATGTCTTACTTAGTTCTGAATATTTGATATACAATTCTGAATACCTGATTTTCAATTGTACAGGTACGGAATATATTTGAATTTTGAGCTCCAATGCCCGATGAATAAGCATAATGAGAATTCTTTTTAGTTCCAGGGGCAGATGAATCAGCATAAAGAGACACATCTAATGTTTGATACTGTGAAACTTTGGTCAAAATCTTTTCAGTAGTTTTCAGATAATGTTAAATTATTCGTAAAATAAATGTGTCATACGTTAAATTTTAACACTAAGCTTTCAAATTCTGAAAATCCATTCAAAATCTGTATTTCCTGCGTTACAGATACGTTACAGACTAGACCGGGCAGCTCCGGGAACTCGCTAGTAATTATATATTTTGTTCCATTGCGCATGATTCAAATCGACCATTGAACGCTCTATATTCTCTTATAACTACCTCGTTACAACTACATTAAAACACTCGATTCTCGGTCACCTACAAATAAAATAACAAGTAATAGCACTAACAGTATTGGGTAAGCCGTCGGTAAACACCATAAATACAAGTTTACGAAAGGGTTTACTATGGAGGACCAGCATCATCCACGATGTGAAGAGATAGTGCTGGACGAACATTTTGCAGGTAATATCCTTCAGCGATTGTCAATGTGCATCATCGTCACTAACAGATACTTGTAAGATATATTCAACTCTTATTTTGTACAGTAATTTATGACTAAGAGAGCGTCAATTTCGGAATATAGGTGACATCTGCACCAACATATCATTCTCTTCCATAAAGTAACACACTGAAACGCAGCGAAACAAAATATTGCAGTTGGGATCCGGCGTTAACGGTGCTAATAGAGAAGTCGTTTGAAGCACAAATTCATTCCACACTAAATGGACATTTTGTGGAAGTATTGCATAACTGTGTAATCGGTTTTAATAACGCTAACACTACCATTCGAAGTAGAAAGTGAAGGAAATCATTAATGGTACTAACGAATACTGGTAAGATAATATTTAGAACATTGTAAGGGCGCCGAAACTCTAGCTAAGGTCGATAGTCCCCGTAAAACCATATTGGGACATATATGTTTACGAGAGCAGTTTGAAAACTTTTCAGACTGGATCACAAAAGACGACTCCATTGGAAAACTATGAAACATTAAATTTCCCCAAACACATATAAGCTTCCAGAACTATTGCGCAAATTTATTTGCCATTACAACTTTTCATAATACACCAAACTAGAAAAAAATAAGAGACGATTTCAGGTAGCTTTCGTATATTGGAGATGGTATTAGGAAGGAAAGTTCTTTCTTTCTGAACGAAAATGTGCAGCACTTACTGTGTTTATCGTAGCTATGGTTGTTATCGGCAGTTTCAACTCTGTTTGCGCCGACCCCGGCAGCGTAGGGGCAGCGTGCTTGCTTCTCGTCGCAGGAGTCGCCGGTTCGAGTCCGGCCTAGGGCGTGGGTGGTTTTAATTGAATGTTGTGTTCGTCTTGTGTCGTCCTTGCACAAAAGAAAAAATAAGAAAATAAGAAAATAATCACACTTATAAGAAATCTGTATACTGTAAGAGAAACAATCGCATTGAGCTGGCTGAATGGCTAACACGGCCGAATGCCATTTTAATAATAATAATAATAAAAAAAATAAACTCTGTTTGCAAGGAAGAGGAAACTTCCGTGGAAGTTAAACTCATTTGCAGAAAGTTTTAGCAATGAATTAACTAGGTTTTGAAATAATGGTTGAATTAAAGGTTTATGTTCTGAAGCAGATAATTCAGAAAATATGTTGTACCTCATACTTCACATAGAAGCATAATCCCAAATAGACGATATGGATGAATGCATTAAACATGCCGAGGAAAACAACACAAAATTGCTGATAGGATCAAAAATTTACTCCAATAATCTTGAGATCGCTTGTTAAGAGAGAAAGTTCCCGGAAAATCGATGTCTTGAATAAATTCACAGTTTTATAGTCTACACTTGGTATTCGCTCGTGACTGATCTCTCTCCCTCTCTCTTTTTGTTTTCGTTATTTTGTTTTTAATATCTCGCCATTGCCGATGTCACTAGAGATGGGAAAGAAAATGAGGGAAGAAAGGAACGGGAAGAAATTCAGCCACGATAATTTTGAATTAACTATTCCGCCATTTGCCTGTGTGGGAAACCATGGAAGACCGGAATCTGGATTGCCGAACGTGATTCGAACCGGTGTCATGCTCGGCTGTATTACGTCTATCAATACTGATTTCTTTTTTTTTATTTTGGCCGCTTTAGGTAACAACGAAATCACAAAAAAGAAAAATGAGATGTGATATCATTACTATTTACCAACGGATCAACTGTTATCGCTGGTGGAACACTAAATCAGATCTTCGACAGTTGTTGTAGATTGAAACCGAAAGTGTTCATCGTTCCGGCAACAGATATAATTCCAGAGAGAAAGAGCGTCTGCATGCCGCAGCGAGCTCCGAGCCAGATATAACGCGTTTTGACCGACGAAATATTTGTTAACAAAACCTCTACCTGCAGCGGCTACATTTGGAACTCCTAGCTCGCAGCAGCAGTTATAAGAATCGCCACCAGTTAGCGCCAGTGTGCAGCGAGCGACTAACGCGTCGTGTTGCTACGCGAATAAAACGCGTTATTTCCAGAAACGCGCCACTCGTTTTTCGTCCCGCGTTTTGTTTTCGCATTTCGGTGCGGTTTTCATTTGGGCCAAAGCGAAGGTTGTGAGGGGAGCGATTAATTGTATGTTCATTTGCGGACAGCTGCAGGTTTTTTTTGTTACATTCAGTTCTGTCAGCGGTGCCGTAATGCCTTCCCGCTTCCGTTATTAAGATCAATGGCGAGCTCTCATTTATTAACTGCTGCGGACATGGTCGAAATTCCTTTGAAGCGTTACTTGCTGCGGAGGTATTTCCTGCGTCACCGAATAACGAGTTTGGCAGTGGAGCTTATGTGTTATTTCCAAATAACGTCTGGAACTTTTGATACAAAGTTTCAAATTCCTACTATATCAGAAATATTCAAATAAAATTCCCAAAAAGTGAAATCATAAACAATTATGGAGTGCGTGTCGATGTTCTTTCGTTGCGATAGTAGTTACTGGGCTCTGAGAAGAGCCATTTGAAGTTGATAACATTGTTCCGTATCCTCTAATTTCTGGAATATACACAAGCTAAAGGTCCAGCAGCCTACAGGGCTGTAGACTATTCAGACGCGGCTTTGTAACGTTGTCCAGTGTGCACCACGAGGAGGCTAGTCTACTTTTGCACTTTTAGGTTGGACTGCCAAATTTTCCAGCAATATCCAACAACGTGGTAAAAGTCCCAAACCTCCTTAAAGAACCAAAGTAATAGCTATATTGGAACCAAGAAAAACTGGCTGAAACCCAGAAGATTATAGACCAATAGCCCTTCTGAGTTCGTGCTACAAGTAACTCGAAAGAGTCATCTACAACAGGATCTCAGAAAAAATTCTTGACTGCATACCAACAGGGCAGGCAGCAATTCGACCAAAGCGAAGTTGCTGCGACCAAGTAATGGCGCTGACCAATCATATCTAAAACAGATTCCAAGATCGGAAAAAGACCTTGGCAGTGTTTGTTGATTTGACTGCAGCATATGATACAGTCTGGAGAAAGGGAATGATATTGAAATTTCTGAGGATTGTCCCGTGCAAAACGACTGCCTCTGTGTTGAATGAACATGGTATACAATCTAATGATTGAGTTTCACCTAAATGGGTACAGAAGATTGAACAATGGGCTACCGCAAGGATCTGTCCTTGCTGCACTACTTTTCAACATCTACACCGCAGACGTGACCTCCACTGCTTGTAGGAAGTTTATATACGCTGATGACATAGTCATATCACCACCGTATAGCGACTTCAAAACATCTGAAGGAATTCTCACAGGTGACCTTCACAAATGAGTGCTTTAACACTTGGCGTCTGAAACTGAATATAAATAAGATTCAGCTCTTTTCACCTAAATAATAGACAAGCCCACTATAGACCTCAAATAAAATTCAGAAACCAATTATTGAAGTACAATCCTCATCCAACGTATCTAGGCGTGGTTCTGGACTGCTCACTGACAGAAGCAATTGAATGGCTGCAATCGTTGGACGTGTACCAACATCCACGTTTGATTTTATGTATTGTGATTCAATGTAGTTACTGTTTTCGTATTCTTGTGACATACGAAATAAATAAATAAGTAAATAAGAAATAAATAAACAATTATAATAACCAAATAACGAATAATAGTGATTCCTCGATGCGTTATTCGTGATGGTGACTGTGTTGATAAGTACCGTTGCTTCTCTCTCTTTATTAGGTTTGTGAGAGTAAGGCTTCTCGCTATAGAAATTATTTGAGCCAGGAATGTAAAATGGGAAATATCTGAAGTAAACTGTAATATGAACCATTTCTTCTTACGCGCTTAGCCATATCTTAATAGAAATTCTCCAATATATCCATCAAGTAAGGTAATAAGTAGGTTCGTGTCCTAAGCATAAAGATATGTAGATCGCTAAAATTTCTAACAAAATCATCGCCTGGAAGATTTTTTGTAAAATCGTTCAAGGGACCTACATTTATCCCCTTAATTTGCAATAGTAGAAATACTACTATATATTCTGAAAAAAGGACATTTCAGGTAGAAGGTTGCTGGTTGTATTTTTCAGAACAGATTTGAGTAATGTACAAACTATCTGCTACTACATTCACCCTAAATCTACTTGCCTGCAAGTGCGATCCCATAAAAAATTTATATGCAGCCCTCTTTCTAAAAAAATTTTGTGAAACATTTATTTCAAAGATTCAAAATCACAATTTACATAGATATATAAGATTAGTGAATTTTATTTAATGCGGCTGTTACTGAGCACCCATTGTATAATAGAAGATGTGTATAATGCATGAACGTCTTTGTCTACTTATTAGGATGTAATGGCCTGTTATACGAGATCTTTCATTGTTTCCTATCAACGTTTCTGTCCTATATGTAGTCCGGCACGCAACGAGACAGAAAGCTTAAAGTTCAGAAAATATTTTAATTTCCTGCTCCACCGCTAGTTGAAGCAGTCAGATGAAACGATATCACATTTTAACGCAGCCTCTGTGAAATCCCAATCAAAATTTGGTAACTCGAAAAAATAGATCACAAGATTTTTTTATAAAAAAGTCTTTAATGAACAGACATATTCATGCTACAGTTTTATAATAGTGCAGATAGATACTGGGTTCTGAATCACCGTTTTTAAGGAGAACTTGTTTAGCGAAGAGTGAATATTGGCGCGAGTTCCATTGTAAGGATTTATAGCTCTGAAGCCTTCGGTGTGTTGTCTGGTCGAGGGCATGTGGAGCACCGGGGACTGGCTGGGAAGACGGAACCGAATTAGGATGAGCCGATAAGTGTGATTGGACAATTCGCGAGCAAACCCCGACGGGAGCGGCCACCGAGCACTTTATTCAGTTTGTGCCGTGACGTCACAGCCCTCCGGGAGGCGGCGCTAACACATTGCCGGCGTCGAGTCTCTGCACCCCGTGGGACCCTGCGTTCTGCGGACACGCTCCACCAACATAAATCTCCACCACACCTGCCGCCTCGCCTCGCCTCGCAACAACTGCCCTTTTCTCTCTTTTGTGGACAGCACAACGTGTAGAAAACACTGTTCTCGGCGTTATTTTACGGTTACGTTTCAGTCACGACCCTTTTTTTTATCAATCCCAACTCATTTGGTAAAAAAAAAGAAGAAGACAGAAACACACACACACAGGTAGCAAAGGTTCAAGGCAACTTTAATAAAAAAATAAGTATTGATGGTAAAACCATTACCATAGATTCAGTAAAATATTATGTTTTAGCAATACACCTTACCATATACGAGGGTGAGTCAAATGAAAACCTTAAAAAATCGAAATTTCGCTCCGTTATCCTGTAAGTTGGTAAGCGTGTTACAAGCAGCGTGCAGAATGGCCTGTAGGTGGCAGCATAGTGCAGATGCACAAATACCGTCGCAGTATCAGTATAAAGATAGCTGCCCCACTTGAGACTTGCACCAGGGAAGAACAGCGTTCTGTTAGTCGGTTTTTGAGTAGTGAAGGTATGAAACCTATTGAAATTCATCGAAGAATGAAGGTTCAGTACGGTGATGCATGTTTGTCACAGCAGCTAGTCTACGAATGGAGTATGAAGTTCGCAAATGGTGTGACTTCAGTAGAAGATGCTCTTCGTCCAGGTCAGGCACAACGAGTTGTGACTCCACAGAACATTGCAGTAGTTGAAGCCATAGTGATGGAAAACCGCCGAGAGACACTGAATGACATTGCAGCATGTTTAAAGATTAGTTATGGTTCAGCACACCACATTTTTTATGATGTGCTCCAGTTTCACAAAGTGTCTTCAAGATGGGTGCCACGGCAGCTGACTCCTGAAATGAGAGAAAAGAACCATCCGCAGGAAAGGTTATGCTGACTCTCTTTTGGGACGATAAAGGCGTCATTTTGGAGGATTACATGCCTAGAGGAACCATTGTCACCAGTGAATCATACACAGATCTCCTAAAAAATCATCTTCGGCCTGCAATCAAATCAAAGTGGCGTGGATTGCTGTCATCAGGTGTCCTTTTGCAACATTACAATGCAAGGCCCCACACTGCCCGTACAACAGTTGCAACAATCACAGACCTGCATTTTGAGTGTCTTCCTCATCCACCATACTCACCAGACCTTGCCCCAAGTGATTTCCATATGTTTGGACCACTCAAAGAAGCAATGGGAGGAAAGAAGTTCCGTTCTGGTGAAGAGATACGCCACGCGGTGCATGAGTGGTTGCGCGGACTACCAAAATAATTTTTTTCTAAAGGAATTTATGCACTTTGTTAGCGATGGAGGACTTTCAGTAAGCATGGAGGGGATTATATTGAAAAGTGATACAGCTTTGTACCACTTCTGCACAATAAATAATATTTTAAATAATATTTAAGGTTTTCATTTGACTCACCTTCGTAGATAGAGCATTTGTATGTGTGTGTGTGTGTGTGTGTGTGTGTGTTTGAGTGGGTTTCTTGCTATCGAAACCTATCTGACTTCGATTTCTATAATTCTTTAATTTTAAGAGATTACTTTTAGTATACTTTTCGTATTCTCGTCGAGCTTAAACATTTTTTAAAAAAGATTGGAGTGGAATTTGTGATGAATGAGAATATATTAAAGCATGTTAGTTAATGGAAACAGTATATTATTATGGTACTAAGCTTACATGAACTGCAATTGTAGGAAACACCATCATAATAAAACGTTGGAAAAAATGTAAATACACACGGAAAATGAAGACATAATAAAAGAGGTAAGGGTAAGATGTGGCGTTCTATCGGTTCTTATCGCTTCTTGTGTCATTCACAGCTCCGTGACCCCACTTCAGTATGGAGGTGCGCCACATTTACACCATTCTTTAATAATCGTGGTCTTTTGTAACATTTTGGCAGAAGGACGAAAAGAAAGAAACAGTAATACATGAGAACAGTACATAGTTAGAAACGTGATAGAGATAATATCTACACGTTCAGAGGTCAGTCAATCCCCTAGATAAAAAATAATGCAAAGAATTTTGTCTATTATAACTAGCTCCTTGGCACTGTGTAACTTTCTCTCCTGCTCCAGGAATTATCACAACAGCATCTAATTTGAACCCTACAAGAACGGACAAATTACAATTTTTAATTCATGATACAATAGTGCTCAGACATGTTTATATGACTTCAGCTGGGAAGTTGACTGGCATGCGGGAGTTGGAATATAATGTTAGTGATAACCGATGCTCACGTAGATCCACTAAAACTAAAGTTACGCAAAGTGTTGGATTGAATATGATTAACGCTACTAACAATCTTAAGGCGAAATACGTAACTCATTTCTTCAATTTAAATATGATTTCGGACCTTCAGCCCTGATAACAGGCCATGGGCCTTGAAGGCAAAATAGATAATGTTTGGAGAAAACTACACCGTAACCCCCGATCAAATAATTGTGTCGATCCAGTACCGCAAGGTTTGTTGTGGAGATATGTTAATAACGTCCGTCGCATCGTCAGCGTTGGCACCTTGTTGTTCCCCTCCCACCACCGCCTCCGGCAAGGCTACCGCAACGTGACACAGTCCGCTAGCTTTCCAAACAGCCAACGAGGCAGTCACGTGTGCGCAGCCTGTTAGCTATCTTACAGGTGTGGCAGGCAGCTGTTCAGTCAGTGAACCGACTGCCGGCACGCCAAACGCCCACGGTATCAGAGTCTAAACACTGTGCGGTATCATATAGTGCAAAGTGTCCGTGAAGCACGTGTGCGCGCAAACAGACTTGTTTGTAGCGATGAATCATTCACAGCCTCACAAGACATAACCAACGCTCCTAACTACAATCTCGCGTAATAAACTTAACGTTCCAGCAAACATTCTTGTCTTTATAGGAGCAACAGATGTTAAAGTGAGTCAGTCTCAAGGAATGCACAGTGGAATCCGGAGCGCGGCATGTTGACCGTATGTCTTATAAAACTGGTTCAAGTGTATCTCTATTTTTTCATATAATTATGGGCGAAACGAATTTATCTGAGTGTTCAACGTGTTACCAGCGTACGTATGACGTCTCTTGTTGTTTTCCTGTTGACGCAACTTCTTTCAGTAATGAACGCATGATGTAATCGGCTGCCACCGCTGTTGGTTTTTTATCTTGTGCTTCTTCAGAAATCTCTGCTGTGTACCGTGTAGAGCCACTGGATTTACAGTGACCGTAGGCTCGACTTTTTTTCTGACGATAAAGTAGGAGCGTCGGAGCAGCAGTTTGTTTATGCGCTGTGATCTACTGGCCGGCACTTGTTGCTCCACAGTCAAGCCCGCCAGCTTTGGACTTCATTACAGTTTACCGAGCGCCGTGGCGACAGAAATATCGACAAAGGGGTGAGCCTACCAAAAAACTGCCTTAGGTGAAACCTGGTTTAAAATGCGAGATCTCTCGTTGTCAGTGGTATTTGGAGCAAAGTGTATCGACGGTAATTTTTAGCGCTTGAAGTTGAGCATAATTTCACCCAGGAAATTTTCATTTAGTGTACCAAAAATAACGTGAAACTCTGGTGGCGTAATATGATTCGAACTGTTCAAACCACATTTTTGCATGAAACAAAACTGGAATATAGGCCTATACATCAAATGCGTTTCATTGCTTATGTAGGTATTGTGCAGTTACAGTGAAAAATTTGTAACTTCGGCTCTGTTTACCATCGAGTTAACCAGCAAGTGCTACATGGTGTACCCATATCCCTATATATCACCTCTTGCTTCCAATATAAGTCTCATGAAGAGAAATAGTTCTAACACTGTTAAATTGATACTTACGTGTGTTATAGGCGTATGAGCCTAGCGATGACTATTTCAGCAAGCTGGTAATTAATTTTACACTACTTTTTTAGGCTTGTACTCTCCTGTGTTACCATGACTAATACCTTGTCATTCGTCAGAATGTATAAGAAATTTTCACTGTCAGTGATAAAAACAGGTCTTTTCCCTTAGTGGTAAACGAAAATCCATCGTGATGAGAAATTAGTGACACTAATTTTTTTGCCTATGCATTGTGTATGGTGAAGATCTAGAATAATATCTTCAAGAGTTTGTTTTTTTGCTGATAACGATTACAGACAATAGACAAGTAAGATTAAGGTGACCTGAAATAAAAATCACGGAATTGGTGTCCCAGCGTTTTGTGCGAGTGTTAAACCAGAATTACGGTGCAGAAGTGCAGTACGTTGGCGATACGAGAATGAGTGCGTCCTCAGGGCTGTAGGTAGAAAGAGTGTCTCCACTTGTGTCGAGAGTGCGTCGCGAGGTGATTTACACTGGCCGTGGAATTCATTTGCGCCGTCCCGTTTGTGGGCGGTGAGAGCCACAAGAAGTTTGTTCTCTGCCTGATTTATGAAGGCAGCCCCGAGCACCCCAGACTCGCGTTGGAGATACGCCGCCATGTAAGTACATCCCCTCTTGCAGGGTCGTTAACACTGCCTTACTGAATTATAAAGGATAAAATACTGTCGATTAAAGTATTGACTCTACGCCACAGAGACACTATGTAGATTAAGTAGTGTCCCATACTTTTCCGTGAGAAACACACTTTATTGGTCCTTAACGTGTTCTTTCTTAGTATCCAGAATACCTTGGAAGATAATGTTCACAACAGGTATTCAGAGAATTAACACAATAAACATGTACTGTAGGTAGTTTAGTTGATAAAAAAAAGTTGTGCTTAGTATTCAACCAGAAGGTTGGCTCGACGCTCTCAAAGGAGATATGCTTAGCCTGATATTTGAGGTAGGATAGCCACTTCCTTTCCTCCTTATGTAACCTAATTAAGGTGCAGAATTGAAGTAAGTAATATCTTATCGAGTAAATGGAATCTACTGTTCAACATGGAATCCAAACTACGGAAGCTTGCTGTTGTAATTTACAACAGCAAACTTTGTCAGATCTGAAGGGCCAATGAAAATCCGCGGGATTCGAACCGGAGACCTTTCGATTTGCAGTCAGAAGCCTTAACCGCTAAGTCACCAGGCCCCTGTTTTAGTTTATATACCATAAATTTTGCTTGTATATGGGTTGGATTCCTATACTGTATTGAGGATAGTACTGATACTAAATAGCGTGTCAAGTTACATTGGTATGCTGAGTGAAGAATGTTTCCATCAATATTTGTTTTAGTTTTGGAAATGTTATCTGTTATGAATAACTTGAATTTTTTATAGCAATTTTCAAGCGTTAAACGGATCGGAAAAGTCTCATTTATTTAATATTATAACGATACACTGCTCTTTTGAAGTAGTTTCCGGTTGGCTCAAATAGATGTACATAGATGATGTCCGGTCCGGGTTTAACTAGTTTGAAATCCGGAAACGGAAAAAAATGTTATGTCAAGAGAATATAAATGGTTGTGCACGTTTCCTAATCACCACATTGCGTTCCAAAACCCTTGGATTAAATCGCTAGTTTCTGCACAGTGCATTTTGAGTGAGGACATAACGTCACGGTTTGTAGTGGTTGACTGTTCACGGTAAATTAATCCGTCGCATGGAGACCTAAATCTAGATAGGCACATAGGTGTGTTTCTGTAGAGTATGCTTTACTAAATAAGCCTACACAGAGTTTCACTGATTCTCTTCCTTCATCTCATTTTTTTTTTATATAGAAACACGTTACTCTTAACAACAATCATAAGTCAGTTACACACGCACAAGAACACTTACATACATGGAGGGATGGAACTGATCACCCTGCCACCTTTTCTGGTCTAATTACGGTCCTGCCACGCGTAGAATTTTATACCTTCTTCCAATACCACAGTTAGTTTACTTGAGCTACTTCAGTGGAGGTATTTATTTAATAAAGATCAGCCTTACCTGAAAACCGAGTAAAATAAAATGTTATTGAAATAAAGTTCAATTTGGCAATACACACGGTAACCACACGCTACTTAAATTAGTTCTTTTAGCGTAGACGATGACCTGAAATGGTGTGTGTGTATATATATATATATGTATATATATATATATGTATATATATATATGCGTGTGTGTTATTTCTTATGCATTAGCTATTCAAATTAAACATTGTCGTACGTAAAGAAACAATATTTAAGCTCACTGATTATAAAATTCTATTATCCTTCGACTAATAACTCTTATACGATACGAATAACACCTTGCTTGTAATCTGTAAATTTTTTTTTATTTTTTTTCGTCTTTGAGGATCGCTGCGATGAAGATTTAAATATATTATCTTTGCCTCAGTTAAAACGGTATGACGTTCTTGATTCTTACAAAATATTTCGAACACGAATAAAGAATTTTGTTCGAACTGTCTGGAATTCTATGAGAGATCAAAATGTGAGAACAATTTTTTCTGGGACAAGTCGGTTTAATTATACCTACGCATGAATTTTCACGATGTTATTTAGTGTGTTCTTGCGCAGGTGAATAACACTCGAAACACACATTCATTATCTACTTTTTACTGCCAGCATTTGACATTCTATCGGAACGTGTTTTCATTGGGCGTCACCAAAAAAAAATGTGTATATTTTTTGTGTCTCTGAATTTTACAAATAAAAAATGTGCTGCACATTGTTTCCACAAAATTTGTTCGACAGTTGGAGGAAGGCTTAGCTCTGAGCTGCTTTAAAAAATTCGGGTATCTGTGTATCATAATGCTGGTGCGTTTCATGCTGTATCACTAAGTTATGCTACTCGGGTATTACAATCAAAATTTGTGACTTTTCTTTAATTCGAATATTCTATTTGTTGTAAAGATGCAAGTGAGGTATAGGATGTGTGAACAAAATTATGTGTTTGTTTCAAAAGCTTAGCTGAAGAGCAGATACTATTAAAGTTGTTGTAAGTCAAATAATGCGTTAGATGACACCTTAATTCCAAAATGCGTAAACTGGACGAGGATTGTTGTTCATAATTGCATTCATTTCCTGCCGATCCCTATTGTTCAGTTTAACTGAAAATGAGAGGCAAATCTCTTAACTACTTCGTCAAGACTTAATTATCTTCTGAATACAATTTACATTCAATATGCTTTATGCTCGAGGTATGTATTGCTTGGTCTTCTCCCCTTCTGAGAACTGTGTTTTATCTATATTCTTTTAGGGTATAACCCGTAATGTATTAGAGAAAGTATGAAATACAGAACGAAGGTTGATTTTTCCATGAGATCAGATATGGTGTTTATCGCGCGATTGGTTATAATTATAAATAACTCAGTTCTTTCGCTTTCAACAGATTTACATTTATTGTACACAACTCATATTCCTCTAGGAACTACATCGGACTTATAGTATTCGAAGAATGCAAGGTTCTTCAGCAGTGAAATTGTTTCAAAGCAACCGTTCGGTCTTTACGTCCCTAACCTCCAGCTATCTCTTGATTTTCTATCGCCATGGCAACTTACATTTCCTTGCTATAGGAGTAAATATATCGATTTTTTTTTAATTTCATGGCACAAAAATATGATTTTCTTATGAAATGTTTCTGTTCTGTCACATGCCTCCTCAAGTTCACCATGTCTTTGCTTAGAAGACATTGGTAAACTTATAAAAATAACCTTGCATCCAGTGATACTCTTTCCTCTGTTCCTAGTAGAATTTTTTACAAAACATTTTACAAAACATTTTACAAAACACTCTCTTCTTAATACTAACAACATAATGAAATGAACTAAAAAAAACATGTCCGAAAATTCACACAAATGCAAGTCCTGTCACGGTCGCCATATCGCGCGATTGGTTATAATTATAAATAACTCAGTTCTTTCGCTTTTAACAGATTTACATTTATTGTACACAACTCATATTCCTCTAGGAACTACATCGGACTTATAGTATTCGAAGAATGCAAGGTTCTTCAGCAGTGAAATGGTTTCAAAGCAACCGTTCGGTCTTTACGTCCCTAACCTCCAGCTATCTCTTGATTTTCCATCGCCATGGCAACTTACATTTCCTTGCTATAGGAGTAAATATATCGATTTTTTTTTAATTTCATGGCACAAAAATATGATTTTCTTATGAAATGTTTCTGTTCTGTCACATGCCTCCTCAAGTTCACCATGTCTTTGCTTAGAAGACATTGGTAAACTTATAAAAATAACCTTGCATCCAGTGATACTCTTTCCTCTGTTCCTAGTAGAATTTTTTACAAAACATTTTACAAAACATTCTCTTCTTAATACTGTAATAGTCATCTTATCCTTTTTTTTTAATTTCATCAAATATTTCAAGGTACCTCTAGAAATGAAAGATCTTTCATATACATTTAATTTATTTTATATAAATAACATCTGTTAATCAAATCATTAATGGTAGTTACTAACATTTTGAAACAATTACCAAAATGAACTAATAAAATATGAAATAAAATAATTTGATATTCGACTAGCAAAATTTAATCTCTTGAACTAAATATGTCCTGGCTATTTGTAGAGCGTGAAATTGTTCTTAAACTCAGGGCGCTTATAGGTCATCCAAATGCTGATCAGCCCATTTGCCGATTACTTGAATTGGAGTGTACTTGCGCTGAGGATAACTGACCTCAGCAATAATTGTGGGGCGTCTCGTTGTTTCACTATGTGGAAAAGGTTTTGCTTCCAATAATCAGTTGTCGTAGCACAGTGATATCCATTATGTGGCAGGAGTCCCGTTGGTGTACTGGCAGTGACCAAACACTAATCACTCTCACGTGCGACGTTCACTTAAACCTTTTCAACACCAGTCTATACAACCTTCTCTCCCGCACTGTCTTTTCGCGACCGTCCTCCCGTCCGCCAGCACCTGACCCACCCCCACCCTGCATGCATTCCAGCAGGGGTGTCCGGACTGTTATTTACATATCACGCCATCTCTCACAATGACTCAGAGTGTTCAGTAGCCTGTTACCATAAGACTTCACACCAAGATAGCCAGGAACCAAAATAGCCAGGTCGTGCTAGTTCAGCCAGTCGTACCCAAAATTAAATACATGAACATGTACAAAAGATGGAAAACAAAACATAAACATGAAATAAAATACATGAACATGTACAAAAGATGGAAAACAAAACATAAACATGAAAAATGTAATTTGGACCATTACAATACTAACAACATAATGAAATGAACTAAAAAAAACATGTCCGAAAATTCACACAAATGCAAGTCCTGTCACGGTCGCCATATCGCGCGATTGGTTATAATTATAAATAACTCAGTTCTTTCGCTTTTAACAGATTTACATTTATTGTTCACAACTCATATTCCTCTAGGAACTACATCGGACTTATAGTATTCGAAGAATGCAAGGTTCTTCAGCAGTGAAATGGTTTCAAAGCAACCGTTCGGTCTTTACGTCCCTAACCTCCAGCTATCTCTTGATTTTCTTATCGCCATGGCAACTTACATTTCCTTGCTATAGGAGTAAATATATCGATTTTTTTTTAATTTCATGGCACAAAAATATGGTTTTCTTATGAAATGTTTCTGTTCTGTCACATGTTTTGTCTCAATTTTATATCCTTCCACTCCAGATCTTTCTTTTTATAACAGAAAACTGTCAAATAGACCGTGAGTTTTGTGGTAACGTAGAACTGACTTAGGTATAAATGACAAGCTTAATGGTGACGCTACAGCACCATGCCTAATGGCAGCTAATCACAATGTTTATGCATGTTAAAAGGTGGATCATATTAACCGATACAGCATACATTTCATTTTTATCGGTCGCTGTTCAGTTCTCGTTTATAATGGATTGCAATGTTTGCAGGGCAGCTCAATGTGTTAGTATACCATCATTAAAATTAATGGTTTTTTGCAATTGTCATTTTGCATTAATTGAAATATTCATGCTCTGCTTCGCATTCTTTAATACTGTATGACTACGTATTACAAACTGTAATTTGTAGTTTACTCAGAAGTGGCACATGAATCATTTTTTGTAGCCGCACGTCACTTCATTCATCATGTATTTAGTGCATAAATATTATACCTTGTCGTTAATGAGAAATATCCATTATCTGAAACTACATATTTATATCGTTTCCGAACATATCTTCAATATAAAATATGATTAGAGAAAAAGAAAAATGCTTCTCGGTGCTATTAATAGTTACTTGCCTTAGCATAAATAACTGCTAATACGACTGCTAAGTCATTGTCCTAGCATTTAGGACTGGTTCAAATCCCACTCCTGAAATAAAGATTTATATTTCCAAAACTAATTCAAATAAACTATTCCTTGATTTCCAGCATGGGTGACAACTTTCGTCCACAAAAGGAGTGTCCATAAACTACGTATGGGGGAGGGGGATTGGGGTGAAAGCTACGTTGGATTACGTGAGGGTGGGGAAGGGGATCCGAGCTTTTCATTCACATTATTTATCACAGTTAATATAAGGTACAGAACACACAACAGCATGTGGATATTTGTTTCCGTCATATAATTATTTCTGTATGTAATTTAGATTTCCTATATACTGACAGAGCCGCGCATGTTTGGAACTTGAAGTCATAGCATTGCGTTGCATGCGGCCGGAGTATTTGAACTAACCGACACGCGACGGAGTATAGCGATTCTAAATACATTAGACATGAAGTACCTAGGTACCTAGACTCACATTAGTTTACAGATGTCATCAGCGTTTTTACGAGGCAGTGACAGTTCGAATTGTTTTCATGCTTTGAAATAAAGCTGTTTTGATTAGGATCGCCCGCATGTCACTACACCGCTGCTTGATCAAATGAGTTCTGTCAAGCGAATTCCAGCACAACTTTAATTATAGAGATCGCTGAAGTGTTATTTAAAATTCAAAGTGTGGTGTGAAGTAGCGCTGTACAGTAAACTTTGTCAAGGAGATTTAGCTATCCATTGAGTTACAGAAATCTTTTAAGCAGGTCAAAAAAAAAATCATTCCCTGATAATGTAAAAAGAAAGGTGACAGAATTGCAGCAAAAGAAAACAAAAAATGCAGCTGTTCTTACTTTTTTTACGCGGCAGATATAGTTTGTTCTATTTTATCAATTAATGAACAACGATAAATGAGAAAAGGAGAACGTTTTTATTAACATCTCAAGAAGAAAATGTTCCTTGACTGAAACTGAGAAAGAGGTTTTTCCCAATAATCGATCATTTGCAGGAGTTGTTAGTCAACATTCCATTCAGAATATTTGTAATTATAAAGAAGTACATATCGCCAATATCAGTTGTGTTAATTATATACGCAATAATTTTAACGATAGTCTGTTAAGAGAAAATGTCTTTTGGAATTAATCGGATAAAAGATACGGGCTACACGGGTGGGAGGGGATGAGGCAAAAGCTACGTATGTGGGGGGAGGGGAAGGGATGTACAATACAAGGCAGGCCAAAATGGTGACATGTAGTCTATGGATGCTCTCAATCACATAACAGCAATAAACTCGGGAGAGGACAAAGTAGAAAATCAGATGGCCTCATTGGTGACGTATTGATCAATGTTCGTGAGACGCCCTTGCCAACAACCTTGAGGTGACGGAGTTCCTGCGCTGGCGGGCTCTGGGGACCCCAAGTCAGCTGATAATTACAGGCTACTTACCAACTTGCTGTTCCAGAGGCTATAACGGGGATTGCTGGAGCCTCTCACTGCAGCCGTGAACATCACCAGTGCCCTACGCTCCCTTAACGTCATGACTTTTCTATAATTCTTTAATGCTACTAAATTCACATTACAGTGATGTTTTGTTTGAAAGAAAGCGTTTTTATTTATGAATTACACTGCATCAATCCAATTAAGATGTATTCTAATCTAATCATGATTTAATTTAATTTAATTGGGATGAAGCAAAATCACGGATAGCGGTTTCTCTACTCATCTGCTTTCATATTTTATGAAACTTTATCTTAAATCATTTCACTGTTTCAGGTAAATTGTTCGAAATTTTCTTTTTTAATAATTCCAATCCCTGACTCCCTTCTCTGCGAAAGCAACTTTTACCCTTCCCTTAATACGTCTGAAATTAAGTGCTAGTTTCCGTATATGACTCCTAATTCTGCTAAAAAATATCAATGCTGGCCTCTTCAGAATATGTGCCTTATTTATTACCAGCACTCTCTTCAACCTCCTCAACTCTTCCACTGGATTCCAATCCATCTTCTTTATCATATCAGTTACTGGTTGAGTGTTGTGTTAATTTCCACAACCAAATGTTGCTGTCCATATTTCCATCAATTTCATCTCCTACATCCCATTTCATTTATTTATTAACATCTGCAATAAATGCAGGATTACGTAACTTGTCTCTTCTATTGGCCGGATGTTTCCTAACTATTTGAATTTTTATTTTTGCCGTCATCAGTCTCTCGACTGGTTTGATGCAATCCTCCATTCCTTCCTTTCTTGCGCTAACATCTTCATCTCAACATATCCCTTACAACACAAGAACTCAGGTATCTGTTTCATGTATTGTAATCTCTGTCTTCCTCTACAGTTCTCACCTTCGACAGTTCCCTCCACTAACAAATTAACCATTCCAGCATGTCTCAAAATATAATCTAGCAGCCCGTCTCTTCTTTCTGGAAGACTCTTCAATTTCCAAAAATCGTTCATTTCGTACTTTATCTGTCCACTTAATTTTCAGCATTCTTCTATAGCACCACATTTTAAATGCTTAAAATTTACTTTTTTTTTTTTTTTTTTTGGTTTACTAAAGTCCATCTCTCGCTACCATAAAGTATTGTACTCCACGCATAGAGTTTTAAAAAGTTCTTTCTAAGTACTAGATCAATATTTGAAACTAATATTTTCTCTTTTTCAGGAAGGCTCTTTTCACTAGTGCTTTTTGCTTTTAACATCATTCCTACTTCTGCCATTAGTTGTAATTTTACCTCCCAAGTAGCAGAGTTCACTTACTTCTTCCATCGCATCCGATCCTATTCTGATATTGAATCTACTATTATTGTTATCGTTTCTGCTACTAGTAGATATCAAAATATTGAATTGGTCGTCAGTGATGATTGATTATCGGCTGCACAAATTCTGAAGTACGGGGAACGGTTGTTATATGGTTGACACCAATTCAGTGCTGGTTACGAACACATAACAGAAGAACTAAGGATTTTGGTTATTTGTTCTCCAATGTAATGCGATCGTCTCTGTCTCTCTTCAGTACTTTCATGTCACCTTAAACTCAACAGAAATTCTTCAAATTTTTCGAATCGAACCCTTAAAGTTCGTATTTCCTCTAAATTATGTCTCACGGTGATGACCAGTTCGCCTAAAAACTTATCTTTTTTATCCTAAAAAGTAATTGTTTTTCTCGGTGCCTGCGCAATGTATTTAAGAGTTGTGTCAATTTATTACTAAATTCTTGACCTGCGAGATATTCTAGACTAGACCATACCCTATACACTGTCATAGGCCTACTCCTTATTACATAATTTCAGATGTTAGCGAGAATTTTCCTCTATACTGAGCAACCAATCGAATTATATCTATGATTACATTTTTGCACATTAAACATTTCTAAAATAGGTGAAACGACAATGTTTTTATTTCAAAAATTTCTGTATTTTCGATGGTCTGATTGTACATACTTGATTTCAGAATTTCGTCTCTGCTTTCTGGGATGACCGTGTAGCCCTTTGTGTGAATAGTAAACCGTATGATACGGCGCTAATGACAATAGCTTCGATCGGTGCTAAAGGTCAAGGAGCCAACTAACTCTTCGAAATTGGCGATTGACCGGAAACTTCTGAAAGCGCTTAAATGTTTGCACATTAATATGGTTGGAATCGATAATAATAAAGCGCATATAAATTCTGAGATGGATAAAAAATAAGTCTTAAATTTGTGAACAGGATATAAACGGAATTTAAATACAATCTGGTCCAACTTGCTTTAACACGATCATATCGAAGGACTGTACAGCGTTCTTCCAGTGTGGATAATGCATCCATGATGCAAATAAATTAGTTTTCTCGAGTCTGTGATTGATATCAAGAAGAAACCTTTTATTCTACGAGAATAATACTATACATTTATTTTAATTGCACCTACTTACATTTGCCCTCTACAAATTTTAACTTTAAATGTTTTCTGTAAGTTATTCATCATTTCCTTTGGTAACTTATTCCAATCCCTGATAGTCTTACCTAAAAAAGAGAATCTTCCCACGCCCTTGTGCCTGAAATCGAGTGCCAGCTTGTGCTCATGGTCATCTTTTCCCTTCCATGCATTACGTTTCATACCTACACCAATATCTTTCCATGCCACATCACCAGTATACACCTTGTACACTCCCATGACCCTCTTCATTCATTTATGAAGTAACATTAAAGTTAAGAGTCATAAAGTTTGGAAGTAAAAAAAGTGAAATTTCTAACGCGATCTCTGCTTTTCACTTAGTATAAATGTCAAGATTGTTGCTCATACTGCTTATCTCCCGATTATAGCTACGAGCTAAGCTGAACTGAAATACGTCGCAAGAATAGCGGCAGATAAGATAACGTTCTCTGAAAACGCAGCTTACTTCAAACATTGTTTCTTTGTGTTACTATTGAAAGATCTACCAACAGGACAAACTTAGGATAAATAGTGTTCGACCAGATAAAAATACTTCTGAACACACGTATGGAATAATATTCTGGAACCTTGTAACTGTAGCCAATTTTTGCTTTTTTCATGTTCACACTAAGACAGTTGGGGTTACTTCAGGCAAAATTACAGCACACCATATTGTTTACTGTTGTCTTACTACGAAACAGCCAGTTGAAGCTTTAACAATACATTAAAAATTATAAAACGAATGAACGAGAGTGAACTGTTAAGTGATACAAACCTAGTTGAAATTATTTTGGAAAATTTTACGTAATCAAATTTTTGTATCAGCCCTAAGAATTAAAACTCAGTCTTCTCTGGTAAAAAGTCACAGAGGTTAATGAGCAAATAAACTTTTCCTGTGTCTTGGCTCCTCGCTTCTTGACGCTGAAGGGGTAATTAACTTTGAATTGTTATAAATACCTTGTATGAAGTAATTGTTTAATAAGAGGACACCTTCATCCATAGTTAACCGAGATCATAGTTTTGCGGTGTCACATCACAACAGCTGCGTGCGAATCATCTTGACTGCAGTTTTAGGCATATTTTCATGATGTTCAACGCGAATTTTAGCATCCTTCACGAGTTCCTCTTAAAATAATGTGAAGAATAAAAATCACACTTGTATGTTTTGCAGACGCTTTGGCAATCATTTCCCAGACTTAAAACAAAACGGCTTTTACGTCCTTCTTATTGAAAAAAATGAAAAATAATTACGGTTCCATTAACGCACGTGCACAGTAACATCACAGTGATAAGTTCCGAGAAAAAACATTTTGTAAAGCTGGCTTAATGAACTATTTTTCTCTTGTGGCTCGAGGTATTGGACTAATCTGCGGAGTACAGAGTGTAGATGCTCGACAGCCGAATCTAACTAGAAACTTACCTCCCATTTTCACCACAGTTAAAATTATGGCGACAGTTACGGGAAGAAATATGAAGGGAATAGTTGATCACGGGAATTTTTATTGCCGACGACGATGCGGTGAGAGACCACCGTCTTCTGAGGCAGCGAGTGTCCGAGTCGTTATCTCTGTCACAGTCACCGCTGGAGAGCCATAAAACCACGCCAGAGCTCCAATGTGCTGGTCAATTTTTACTGCCACCGTCACACCGTCACACCTCATAGTTTATATCTGTCCACGAGTGTCACAATTTTTGATGGCATAAGGAGCGCTTCAGTTGAATTTTAAATTTAATGCTTTCTGACGTTTGCGAGAACGTGAAGATCATAAATTAATTAAAGACAGAAATCATTTGTCCTGCATTGTTTATAATAAGTCTGTAGATTAAAATTAATGTTACCGCTTTTCAGCATAGAGCACAACAGTCTTGGGACACCCAGTTCTAACAACTTTGTTCTGCTCTCAGTGGAATAAGAGTGTCGCCTGATGTCTCTACTCTCTTCCACTGAAATATCCTTGTTTTCATGCCGTCTTAACGATGGTGATCTAAACAATGTCTCTGACCTGAATTTCCTGCTGTGGTCGAGCAGTCAAGCAATATGTGCAAACTGCTTCTAACTTTGTACAAAACTCTTAGATCATGAAGTTTTGTTATATTACAACCAACTATATATAAAATATAAGGCAATTTTTTCCACTTCTGGCCCTGAGCTTGTAACATACATCTTAATCTGTAGGCGATGAATTTTTCAAAGATGCTCCTTCATTTACCTTTGGTGATTAGTGCCCAAGCTTTCTAACACTTTGTGTAAACAATGCAATATATTTAACGCTAAATACAATTGCATTACTGTGAAGGGGTAAGAGAACAGAACCTATTAATTTGAATTAAATGTTCGCAGACTCTACAAACCTTGTGAGTCTGACAATTAAGGAGTGGCTGGAAAGAATCGTTATCAATTCCTGAATAACACCTAATAGCGGTAGCAGATTATTCGATTATGTTTGCGGTCGCTTCTCCATAGTATTGCAGTCGCTAGAACTCTACGGCCCCATAATTCTTGCTGCCATTTGAGGCGTCTATTTATGCGTTACGCTTGAAACTTTATTTATGTGATCTTCAGACGAAATGTAATAGAAACGATACAATGTGAACACAAATACGTTCCATGGTAAGTCAGTAACTTGCTGAAATATGTTGTACGGCTTCCATTGCCAAACGATTTTTCTGAGGTTGAATACCTCATGCCTTTCAGGCTAGCACGAGAAGTAGATTGTATTGTAATGAGTTGAATAAAGTATTTTGATTTACCTTTGGCGCATAACAAAAGGAACGCGCTTCATAGAGATAAAGGAAACTCGGCGCCCACACGTCATAACATTGTTCAATAGCTATTTACCGATTTTTTCATATATGTTCAAACGAAGATACATTGGGAAACTGTACGACGTAAACAGTTATATGTTGAACATTCTATTGCTGGTGATATCTGGAGCCGAGACGAAGAAGGTCGAAAATAAATGTACCTTCGGCAAGAGTTGCTTGACATACTTTTAATAAGAATTCATTATTTTAACACGTAGTTGCGTTACTTTGTCGCAGCGCTTCCCAAAATATAAACGTTGATGTAACGGTTTAAAGTTATGAAACTTTTCCATTTTTACATATTTCTTTTTTTCATTCTTATTGTCTGATAATTTGATATTATCAGCACAACACAGCTTTGGAAATTGATACAAATAACTTAAATGTTGATCTGAGTACTTTTAAATGTTAGAAGAGTCAAATCTCTGATCTCCTGAATTAAAACGATTTACTACAAATTATATCAGTCAAGCAGCTAAAGCTAACGAGTGCATATTTGATGAGCAATACGCACAAACCGGTGAAACTTTTCGGCTGTAATATGCATTAAGTATGGGTGAATTACTGAAAAAAAATTACTGGAAGAACGGCAGAACGATTTACAGAAAAACATTCTGTGGAAACCATATTGAATAAATATTTTTAATAAATTGCTAGCACTGTACATGCGTTCCAAATACAAACAAGTTATATGTTGAGAACATTGAAATGTTAGAAGAGTTATATCTCGTGATCTCCTGAATTAAAACTCTTTTTTACGAATTGTGTCAGCCGCGCTGTCCAAGCTAACGAGTGCATATATGATGAGCTATACACACAATTCGATGCGTCATTTCGGCTGTAATATACATTAAGCATGAGTGAAATACTGGAAGGACGGCAGAACGATTTTCAGAAACAGATTCTGTAGAAACCATTTGAATAAATGTTTTTAATAAATTATTAGGCACTGTACATTCATTATGAAAAATAAATATACAAACACTGATTTATAATTTGCTTGCATTATATGAAGACTAAAAAACTGCCTAACTTTATAATATTATAGACACAATACAAAACATTAACTCATAGTATTTCATGTTTTTCTGGGAGTAATAAATCTAATGTTTCAAGCAGAAACAGGAGTGTCGGTTTCCAATGGAATATTTCGTACACATGCTCACCGACTTGAATATTTCGGAAGAGCAGCTGTACATAAGCTTCAAATCACGATAAGCAATAAAGCTTGGAAACCCGGAAGATGTTTGGGCCGTCACGACTGGAACAGTGGAAATCGGTTCTGTGGAGTGATGAGTTGAGGTTTACAGTATTACGATTCGAAGGAGGTGTATGTATGTGGCTTCTACCCGAGGAACGGCTACTGTTGAAGTGTACAGTGCCTACTAGAAAATTACGGCGTGGGTATGAGTGTGTTTCACGGCCTTCGCGTAGAACCGCTGGCGTGTATTCACAGTATCAAGAAAACAGAGGCTTGTAGTAACTTTCTGGATAGTGAAATACTCCCACTATTGTGGCATTTTTGCGAAGTGAACCTCGTATTAATTTTTTGCGGCGAATCGCAGTGGATATCCTGCAAATACTGGTCGATATCATGTCAGGCAGGGTAACTGCTGTCACATCAGCAAGAAGTGACTTACGATATTCTAACAGAGTGATAACCAGCGAGCAGACATTGTGTGCAGATCCCCAATTACTTGTTGTAGATACTGTAAAAACAAGTTAAATGGATCTGTAAAACTGGTAGTTGTGATCACATTGTGCTGTGAATACGGGGATAATGGGCAGCCCGAATGGTTGTGAGCTGTGGCTTACGTGTCCTACTTGTTACTGTACCGTACCCTTCAATGGCCAATTAAGGTGGCTTAGCACTAATTCTGAGATGAGCGTGGCGTCAATGCAAGGATATTTACAACAGGCACCTTGCACGGTAGAACACAGGAACAACGCGAACAGAGAGAGAGCACGTAGTTAAGATAGCACAGAATATCCTGTTCACCAATACCATTTGCTCCACCACTAGAAACAATTTCTACTTATCTTATTGTCCAGACGTGTTAGCGACACAAGTTTAGAATGATAGACGGAATTTCACTATGATTTGACAGCCAAGACGGAGGGAATGTGTTAATACCTGCCATCCTAAATACTGTTACCCAAACAGAACACGGTAGAATACACTGTTTTTCGTATGGGTCGTCAACGTAGAGGTCATTAAAGACTTGAAAGTATTGGAGGCAAGGCATGAATAGTAATTTGGCAGTGACGTTTTGAAGGAACAACTCTGCCATTCACCTGCATTGATTTGGAGAAACCACGGAAAAACGAAACTTCTATGTTTGAACAGGGATTCGAACCTGCGTCCTCCCCAATGCGAGGCCAGAACGTTACCGGTCACCCCCGACGCTGATTATAATACACGTAACGTCATTTTGCAGGGATGCAATCGGTTAAATGAGTCGGATTTATTTGATTGTTGAAGTGCAGGTACCATAAAGGCTCGTTCCCATGGCGCGTGGTAGGCAGTACGCGCCTTTCATCTTCTACCGCCTGGCGGTGGGTCGAGGCGCGCCTTCCCTGCTAGCTTATGCGGCAACGTCGTGGGAACGTACCTTTAGACGTTTAGTAACAATCACAACCGGGATTTTAGAAAAAAGTAAGAGTGAAAACGATCCAGCGTGCTGTGGGAGCTGCACGGGTTCGCAGCCCCGTCCGTCCATTCAGATTTGGGCCTCCCCAAATCACTCCACGCGAATGCAGGTGTGATTCCTTTATGAGGCCATGGCCAAATTCCTTCCCGTTCTTTACCCCCAGTCCTTCCGCGCCTCTGATGACGTCGATGTCGATTGCCGTAAAGCCATAAACCAAAAGGTGAAAATCGTTTTGTGCCTTATGGATGTAAGACCCGAATGTTGTGCATGATAGCGAAATACGAGACTGAAAATTATAAATGCAAATTAAATTAATTTTTGTAACAAAAAATGATAATTTGAACAGAGAAAGCAGAGGGTTGTAGACAAAAGGCAAATAAATTGCAATAAATACCATATTAAATCTGTAAGCCTTTTCTGCATCTGAAGCTACAATATTCGAGGAAGTACCACTTTATTATTAAAGTAGAGGTATTACAACAACTGGCGGGTTGGGAACCATAGTGGCACAAGTGTCAAAATAATTTATTGGAGTACATCAGTTTTTTGTGAATATGACTGGTAAGGGTGACATATAACAAAATTCTTATCAACACAACTAAAAAAATATCGCGTACAAGTAATGATTAGTTTATTTTGAAATCTATTATCATAAAAACGAAATAAAAAATTCTGTCAACAAGAAATAATTTTTTGTCATTTGTCACACACAAAAAGTCAACACCAAAATTCCATTCAAGTAATATGAAGAATAGGGTTTCGTATTTATCGTAAATTAATAACTTTTCGGTCGATGTTTTATGGAAATACTTCGCTATTATTCACAGACAAAACGTACCATACACGTACCGCCACTTTCTTCCATGAAACAAACTATTTCTTGATAATTTTTAATATAGTATTAGCACATCGCTTCGCCATTTTTTTCACTTGTACGTCTGTGTTCGCAACAAGATAGTCATTACTCAGATACGCAGTTACTTCAGCCGAAAGACAGATGGCGTGGTGTGTGAACTAGCTTGGATCGGTTTGGCATGCTGAAGATAAGCACATGACCTGTGTTTTTCCTCACTTCAAATTATTCATTTTTGTCGCTTGTACCACTATGGTCCGCATCCCGTCAAGTTATCGACGAGAAACTACATATTACATAACTTCCATGAAAAAAAAAAATCTGTGAATAAATTTTGTTACATTTTCAATGTCACCTTAATGAATTCACTAAAATTTTGACTCCCGTTTTATTAGCTATCGGCATGGAAGTCATATGGTGGAACTGTTATCTTTGACACGAGTCATTTACCAGTTTTTAAAATATAAAATATGAGCTTCATAATACGCAGGTCAAAAAAAGACATTAATTCAGGGATAAAAATCTTAGTTAATGCTTTGTGTATAGTTCTATTTTTATATAAAGGTGTGTGTCACTTTGTTATGACGTATAGAATCAAATTTACTATAGTCTTTTGAGGGAGACCTCAGATATATGAGTCAAAGTTTTGCTTCTCAGATATTTCAGTCAGTTTTGTTGCTGACTGCTGATACAATTATGATTTATTGAATGGAGAAAACTTATTAGTCACGAGCGCCAACTGCTGCCCGCTGCAACATATTCTGGTGATATGAATCTATTCGTAAAATATTATCAACTTTCAAACAGTAAGTGCCGTTCGCGCGTGGAAAGTAATATGAACTACTGTGTGGAATGTAATATGAACAAAACTCGCTGTCGGACATACGATACCGGCGGTAACTCGATAAATCCTAAATGCAACAATTCTTGTTCAATTGGCTGCACACGATTTATACAAACTCAGATACACAGCAAATTCGTGACATTGTGTAAGACGTGTGTATCGAGGTGTAGTTGTTCAAAACTGCCTTAGTTTAATTTTATCATTTCACCATAACTCTGACAGTAAACCACAACTTAGTTAATCATTAGAAATGAACAGCAAAGATCCCAACACATCATCCTGAGTCACTTCTGTTTAGTCTTCCACCTTTTTTGGATACTGTGTCTCTAACCTAACTTCCTTCTTCTTAAGAATTCCTCCAACCTGCAATTTAAGTTTTGTTACACCCCAGTGTCTTAATCTTGTTTATTGTAATTTGATAGGTGACTTTACCAAAAGTGTTTCAGAGATGCAGATTTCAACTTTGCCCACAACTTATCCTGTACATCAGGTAAATCAATTCTAATTTATATCAGATGATTTTGGAAGTAATGAAGGGCGCCAGGCAAAACAACGCTATTTCACTTATTTAGAATTAATTTACTGAAAAATGGTTCAGCTTTCATTATCTTACGACCTTAGGGAACGCTAGTTGTAATGCAGTTTGGAGATTAATGTGTAGAATATTACTGAGTTGTTTGGCTCAAAAAAAGGCATGCAAGAAAACTGTTTACGTCTGTGTGTTAGTAGAGCGTCGTGAAAGAAGCCAATTGTTGAATTCATTCATTACTTTTTTTGAAGTCTTGTTCAGGCTTCATCGGATTCAAGGCTGGAAGTACTAAATTGACTTCTTTCCGCTCACGCTTCCAAAGACGGTTTCCGGTCTTGTTTGGTACAATGATGAAGTGCGTTAGGTATTGGAAAGCCGGGAGAAAGGCGTCGGTGTGAAGGACGTATACAGCTTGCCTAACTGCATTGCCGTCTTTCTTGGCGCGACGTGTACTGATTCAGCCGCTGCTTTGAAGGGAGCAGATGTGCCCTGCTCTTATCCAGATTCCAGCCAGTATAGCTGAAAGAAACTCAAGCGATCGAGCCTGGTGGGTGTGCTGTCAACATACGGGCCTGGCATTCTAAAAGACGCGCGTCTGAAATGCGGTCCCGCCATTCAGATATCTGTTTCCCATGGATTCCTGAAATCAGTTCATGAGAATGCTGGGATGGTTCCTTCAAAAGTCTATGGCCGTATTCTTTATAGCTTCTTGCGTCCATTTCCCAAAATCCTTTCCCGGCGCTAAAGACCTCGACATAGACAGCCCGTAAAGCCCTAGTTAAAAACAACTAATCCAGACAAATCTGTTCTGTTTGTTTCTGATTCATACATTAAATAGCTTCCAGCGCTACTTCACCCGGACAGATCTTAACTTATTAATACTTTTGTCTTCTGTTTATACTGCAAGATCAGCCTGCATGATTTCTACGTCCATCTGTTATTTGATTGAAATGCAATTTTTACGTATAATTATTAGTGACAGAGTACGATTCTGCCAGGTTGCCTATCAAAATATGGCCGCAAGTATTTTTAAATAAATTTTCAAAAATATTTTTTTTTTAAAATAAATTATAATTCATCTAAAAGAGAGTGATGTATAGAACATACAAAAGTTTGGGTTGTCTATGTAAAAGTGGCCGCAAGTAGGGGTTGCCAACTTCTAAATTTAACGCAACACTGAACACATCATCTGACAGACGATGCGGTACGCTAACTCGCTCCCGCTCTTACTGTACGTGTGTATAACATCTGACAATCCCTATTTGAGGCCACTTTTGCATAGGCAATCCAAACATCGTATGTTCTTTACAGCTCACTCTTTGAAATGAATTCTAATTTATTTAAAAAACAAGTGAGCAATTTTATAAAAAAAATATTTTTTGAAAAAAAAAATATTTTTTTTTTTTTTTTGTTTGAAAAAATTAGTTTTTGTAAATTTAATTAAAAATACTTGCGGCCATATTTTGATAGGTAACCCGACAGAATCATATTCTGCTACCAATAATAATAATACATAAAACTTGTATTTCAATCAAATAATAATGGACGTAGAAGTCATGCAGCCAGATCTAGTTCTAGTAGAAAAGCATAAATGTTTGTAATTCAGTATCTTTGTAAAATATACTATAATCTAAAGTGATGTAGTGGTTTGATTAACGTTTTCCATGTATTATAATCCAATGATCTATATTTCAGAAAATTGAAAAATTTACGTGATCAAGAAACAATATCAATAGAATTAAAATGGTAGAGTATTTATCTCTGTTGTAGTGTGATTTTTGAAGTGTATCTCGTGGAAAAGTGTTCATCTTAGATTCAGTGTGACCTGTGGCTGTTCTTGGTACTAACGAATTATCATTGCTTGCTCCGTTACCCGGTCACGTAGTGTCGTATGATATACCGCAGGTTTTAAGCTAAAACACAAGAATTCGAAATGAGAATACCTTATCCAGATTGGTTCTGTAGTTTTTGTGTGGTGTTTGGACAAAGGCATAAACGCAGTCCGCTTACACATTTATAATAGTATATAGATTGTGTGACCAAAACAAAGTCTTTAAATTGCTCGTGGTACAAAATTTAAATAATCTGTTATTTTTTTCTAATGAAGTTTTCATCCGTTATTCGTTTAAAGAGATGACTTCATTTTTGTAGTTTACGTAATTATTCATTTCGTACTAGAGAATGTATAGAAATCGTGGTCGTTAAGTCTCTGAATTGCTTAGGAAGAAAATTGATACACAAATTAAAGATTTATATGGTATAAATTTATGTTAAATGGGAGTCACAACGACCCTCGCATGCGTTGTTGTTTTCATTTTATTTTTACTGAATTTAACTACAAAGTGCTTGGTTATTATGGTTCGTTTTATAAAATATGAAAACTAGATCTAGCATCAGTTAAATGAATGTACGGAAAAATTATAAAAGAAAAATATCTCGGCATGTTCGGCATAAATGTATATTACTTTGTGCTCATAGTATATTAATGAGTATATTCATTAATATATATTGCTTACAATTACCCCACACAACTTTCATCAATAACGTTTCTGAACGCAGTACGTCTTGTAGTCCTCAGATTTTCATCAGACTTGCTAGCGAAATAAACACATAACGTAGTTGAAAATTATCGTATACATTACAATTTGATGGGGTTATCTGATAAAACCTTTAACTGGTAAGAATGCAAATAACTCTAATAACATTACCGGCCACAAAAAATGACTTTAAACTTAGAATTTCGTCACTATGAAAACATAACTACACAATTTATCGTAATCATAATGAATGATGGCTATATAACACCAAGAAGATGGATTGAGACCGTGAAAGTCCACTGGATAGGAAGAAGAAGATAATGAAAGATCATTAGTGTCAAACTTAAATATGGACAATTGTTGAATTTCGAATAAAACTCATGATTACATGTTGCTCATTGTTTTGGTGTATATGACCATAATTTATTTCTAGATGTAACAAAAACATTGTGGATAAGGATAAAGGGGGACTGATGAATGAATTGCCGATGGAGTTGTAGATGGAAGACCGAAATTCAATCTGATAGGAAACGTGTAACTGTAA
Source organism: Vandiemenella viatica (assembly GCA_031002005.1). NCBI lineage: Eukaryota > Metazoa > Arthropoda > Insecta > Orthoptera > Morabidae > Vandiemenella > Vandiemenella viatica. The sequence goes on along the minus strand of JARYHS010008074.1, from coordinate 167,900,172 downwards.
AACTGTTGTAAAAGTCTGTGCAAATTACTTGAATATATGTTATTTTACCGGTAAAATTTTAAACACTTTTATCAGAATCTATTCCAAGAGATGATTTGATGCTAATACTTAACTATTCTACAAAACCTGTACTACAATTACTTAACATTTTCAACCATAAAATCTGCCTTGTTATTGCCGTTTTATTTTGAGAGAAGCTCTGCTGATTCTACATATTATCGTAAAAGCCCGATAACCGCAATATTAACCAAAGGACGCGAAAAATGTTTCTAACACTGAAGTGAATCTCGAAATTAAGGATACCCATTACATTTTGCTATTTTTCCCTTGATCTTTAGAGCGAATGTTCCCGTACTTATGGGTTAGCGCTTATTTCGAGCAAATTTTGTAATACTTTTCCGTATTGCTGGTATAATAAATCAGCATTTAGTGTTATTAAGATGTTTTTAAAATAACTCTATTAAATTATTGATTTCACAACGGAGGGAGCGTCCATAAACCACGTCGCTCCATTTTGGCCTACAGTGAACCCCCCTTCCCCCCCACGATGCCCGGCATGGCTTTTACCTCTATCCTCCCCCCTCCCCTCCCCACGTAGCACGTAGCCTTTTTCCCCTTTTGATTCCAGAAGACATTTTGTACTGTTTTTCTCTTCATACTATTGTAAATTACATACGGAGATAATTAAATGAAGGAAATAAATTTTCCCATGCTGTTGTGTGTTCTGTACCTCATTTTAGCTGTGAAAAATGATATGAATGGAAAGCTTCGTGGCCTGACACGGTCCCCCCCTCCCTTCCCCCTTATATGAGCACAGTTAGCTGGAAGTAAGAGACGTTCTTTCAGCATGAGATGAGTCATAAAGCAAGGAAAAGTTATATTTCAGCGCTTGCTGTTAAAGGGTCGCATAAATCTGTTTTGTGTCATTAAATGTCAGGCTACGGCTATGCCTGTGCTATGAGCTACGTTGAAATTAAGGCGAAATAAAACCGCGTTTAATTGCCCTGGTGCTCAGCCTGCAGCGGGGCCCGATATGACGTCATAAACGACCACTTGTGAGCAAGAAGTGAGCGCTTCTTTGTCTGCAAAAATCCGAGTTATAACAGGGGCGAAAGTAAAATGCTCCATTCGCCTCAGACAGCCACATCACTGCATGACTCCGCGACCCAGCAGCATGGCGAGTTTCTTTCCAACCAGTGGTTTCAATGGTAGGGGATCGTGCACAAACTACGTGGCTAGGTCCAGGGGGGGGGGTTGCCTGAAAGGCTACGCTGGGCTACGTGGGGGGAGGGAGGGGGGTTCCGAACCAGACCACGTAGCTTTACTTTCATAACACTTTTCACAGTTAAAATGAAGAACAGAACTCACAACAGCATGTGAATATTTATTTCGCTCAGTTAATTATCTCCGCATGTAATTTACAATAGTCTGACAAGAGAAAACAGTACAAAATGTCTTCCAAAATGGAAAAAAGCTACGTGCTATGGGGTGGAGGGGCGGTTCACAGGAGGCAAAAATGAAGCTACGTGGTTTGTGCACACTCCCTAACCTGCTGTGCAAGTTAGGTCAGTTCGGGCAGAGGAAGAATGAGTGAGGAAAAATTTCATTAGTTAGCGTGAGTAAAACACGTTAAGAATATCTTATATATTATAATATGTAAGGTATAAAACAAAAAATTCTGACAAAACATTTTTTTTGCGGTTATTATTATTAAAGTAGGTTCTGAACGTGAAATTTTTATTACCACATCTTTAGAAAAGACCATGTTTGTCGAGCTTTTTTATTTGGGACATCATGATTATAAAGTCACAAAAAGGTTTTACTTTTTTATATTTGTTTGGTTCGAGTGTTGTTTATAATGTGATTAGTGTTTGTTGGTCAGGATTTTATGCATTGCTTAGCGTTTTGTAATTCATAGTTACTAAATGAATTGTTTTATGTTTATCAAAAATTTATTTGGTACACTAGGTGGAAGGAAGTAACAAGTATATAAAAGATGCAGCAGTAAATTATTTGCTTTCTTACATACATTTGATCTACCAAAGTGAACTTTTCTCGATGTGAAAAAGTTCTTAAATTTTTTAATTCAGTTTCTGTTTTTCGTTTTTGAAAGAAAAGAATTAGACATCGCTCCCTTGAATACGTTTTTCTTTTTAGAAGAGAATAGACTCATGAAGTAGACAATAGATCTGCATCAAACTTAGAACTGAACTTGTTACCCAACTACATTTTCTACAATCTGTTGAACTAAAATAGTAATTGGTTTACGAACACAAATATCATAATTGTAAATGGATTTAACATTTCAGTTGAAAGGAGATGTTCTGAAGATAGGTTTTTTCAAGCAGAAGGGTGAAGAAGACAAATAAAATGCAGCTCAATAAAACTGTTCCTGATACCTTAAACGTTCCATCTGTTGACGACGTGGAGTATTCCATATAGGGCTGTTATCGGCGCGAACATAATGAAGTTTAATTGGAAAACAACAAACATAAAGACTTTGAGTTTCATATACAACAGTGATTCTCAAGAAATGGTATGCGAAGATGGGACAGGTCACACGCCGTCGAAATACTAAAAATTTAATTCTGTGAACTTATCATAACAAAAAGTAAATTAACAGTGAGTACTAACATAACATTATTAGTCGTTTTGTTCATTCTTTTCCGTACTATTTTCTCCAATTCGTAGGCAGATAATATTATTATTCATTTGGTTAACAAATATATAATTAATTTTTAATAGTTCACTTCCACCTCTATAACTGTGTTTCCGGAATTCCAAAACAAACTTTTAGATTTATTATGTTCTAATGGTACAAAAGTTTCCTAGTGTTAATGATATACACATAGGTAAAAAGTTAGGTCTCTTATAAGTTAGAGGTTGACTATTGACATTTTACTGATCCTTTGACTGAAAAAGGTAGAGAAACGATGATATACACCAATTAAACGCAGCAAGAGTCCAGTTTCATTTATACCTCAGTGATAGAAGGATCTGTTTCCTCCATTCGATTATGTACTGTTGCTTCGAATGTGAAAATGATCTTTTTTTTATGGCTTTCGGCTACTGAGGCAATACAGCCAGCTCAATGTGATTTGTTGCTATCAAGTATTGACACTACAGGACGGATACGACATTTACACACACAACACTTAAACAACCATGCCCTCGGCCGGACTCGAACCGGCGACCTTCGGCACGTGGAGCTAGCGCTCTAGCCCCTACGCTACCGAGGCCGGCGAAAATGATCTTATAAATGTATTGTTATCATCTATGAAAACGGTGGTAGTGGGTGAACCAGCAAACACGGCCTACTCTGTCAAAACACAGAGGGCCAGCTGGTTTAAAGTGTCCGTGCAATGAGCATCAACATTTCCGTGTACCCGCAGTCTACACCCGCGGTGGACAGATCTGGGATTTATCCACACCATTTGGTATACAATATGGTGATTACAAGTTCTGTCGCTCCATCTCTGCTGAATGAGAATGGAATGGTAAAAGTTTGTGCCGTTACTGAACTCAGAAACAGTTAACCCTGATTGTATGCGAGTGGCACTTAGTTTTAAATTATAATTTTAATTTACGGGTTAATAAAAAAAAAAAATATCACCTTTGGTAACACTGGCGCGAGCGCAACAGTAAGTATGTACTAAATTATTTCAATAGTTCAGCGACTAGCGTTCAAATTTGTTTTTAAGGCACGAATGAAATGAATCCAAAATAAGAAAAGTTTATTTTTATTCGTAAGAAAGAAGTTTCTCTCAGGTTGAGAATTTATGAAATGCTCTCGGATAACTAGCAGAGTTAAGGAAGTGTTATCACACGATATTTCGGCGATCACATACACTGTCGCCATCTTCTGGTAAAGAAGAAGATGGCGGCAGTGATTGTGTCGCTGAAATATCGTGTGATAACACTTCCTTAACTCGGCTAGTTACCCGAGAGCATTTAATTTATTTTTATTATTAGATTTCTTGAAAAAGAAACCATCAGAAGTTTATAAAGGAATTAAAAGACTGATCAGTGAGGAAACAACGTGGGAGGTGTGTGTCTACAAACGCAGTAAATCTTTCAAAGAAGAATGGTGCTCCCCCCGTTAACACATTCCATCAAGCAGATATCAGTGAGGCGTCGTTAATGCACTGATAATCAGCGTAACTACATTAAATGAAAAGGTCGATATTGTTATATAATCAATTTACGCGAATAATTAATATCACGCCAATGCAATTAAATTTGTTTCTTTCTTATTTATTTTCCCCTAACGCGTTTCACTTCATTTCCTGAAACATCTTCAAATTTATATATAAATATATATATTTTAATTGCTTATATTTAAATACTATTTCCGAGATCAGCGGTTTTTTGTAGCTGCATTTTGCATTATAGGTCATTTCTCTGTATCTTTATGATCACCTTCGCAGTACTAGAACTGTACTAGTTCCGATTTCCATTGCAGTGAAAGTGAGCATCAAGGTGCATAAAAAATTACCTATAATGCAAAATGCAACTACAAAAAACCGCTGATGCAGGAAATAGTGTTTAAGTATATACAACTGTAAACAATTTAAAATAAATAACCGCTTAAGATGTTTCAGAGACTTTTTATCCGTGATCTGGCATAACTTAAAAACGACAGATAAATCATAAGGGTCAAGCTAAAATCTGAGGTGCAAAGTAGATGCGGTCTTAATTAGGAAGGGAGCAGAAATCAAAATATCATCGAAAAATTAACAAAGAAGTACACGTACGCTATATTAACGACATATATTGGTTAACATCGAAGTATTGAGTGTTCAATGTTTTAACCGATCGGAGTGTAGCAAGCCACTCAGTCAATGAATGCTAGTGGCATCTGAGGAAACTGCTGTAATTATGACTAGGTGGTCCGTGCAAAAATTTCGCGAATGACGTACGATGAATGACCATGTTAGTGGTTTGTAGTTACGTGAAAGAAGAATCGGCTCACTTGTGGGAATTGTTAATTTGTCAAATGAAATAGGTACGTAGCAAAACACTTATTTCGTCTGACGAAACAACAGAGACAAAAATATCTGAAAGGTTCGTCACTCTTAAACCCATCAATATCTTTGTGATAGTGGTAATGCGATCAATCCTTATCATCGCTAGTGACTCTGAACTACCGCATACCCAACAACGAAGGAACAAAAGGACTTTGGCATCGGGCAATAAGTAATAAGATCAACAAGAAACCATGGTATGAAATAAAAGAATTAAACAGGAACAAGATTACCCTAATTAACAGACTGCGCACAGGACACACCCTATTAAATGATAAAAAGCACATTATGAAAATCGCGGACTCGCCGAACTGTTCTAGATGTGAGCCAATGGAAGACATTTCTCATTTCTTTCTCAGATGTGATGAATACAAAGAATCCAGAAAAGAACTAATAAGAAACGGTCCAAAAATGACAGACATAATATCCTTAATGACTACTCTTTCAGATCCAGACGCAAAAGCGATCATCTCAATACACAAGTACGTTGTAAAAACCAAAAACCTAATATAAAATCATTATAATAAAGAAAACTAATAACTAAAACATAGTATCCCTACCCTCTGCTCCTGGCAAGATTAGACTAAGGCTAAATGCCAAAAAAAAAGGGTTCATATTTTTGCAATTTACGGGTTGAAATTTTAAAAAAAAACCACTTTCTTAATTATTGATGTTACCAAAGCGAAGAACATAAAATTTAAAATAATAGCTTGTTTATCGATTTTTATTAAGTATGAAGGGAGAAAGATGGCTCGTTATTAGTAATAATATTTATCGTAGTTTAAATTTCTACGACAAAATAGAGCTTCTCTGTTCTCCGACAAAAAGCTAGTTTATCATAGTTCGAATTAGTACAGCTCTCGTATATTATGAATTGCTAGTAAAAACTTAATTATTGTTTTCGTTCATTATTACTGTTACTAAGAAACTTGACGCTATGTTTTAACGAGATGAAAATACAAGTTATTTCCGCAGCTGTTTCAATGCCGTTCGCGCAGTCGTCATTTGGTGCAAACAAATTAATAACTTGGGGAAACTGGAAAAGCGACAAACACTTTCCAGCAGCTGGTTTGATTACTCGCTCGGCATCAGACGGTAAACACATTTCTTTCCGCCCTCTGAACATCAAAACAGGAACAGGGCGGTAGGATCGCACGGCAACATTCCGCCAAAAAAACTCGGTCTGCTCCCCGTTTCCTCCGGTCCCGTTGTCTCTGAGCTCCTCTGCGCCTGTTGATCCTTCCGCAGGATCATTCTCGTAAGCCGTCCCCATTACAACTCCACACAGCTGCTCTCTTTTTTTCCCCACGTTGTCACGAAAGTAGTTTCCGCTGGTCGTTAAGTCGTACTGGGAACGACTTCAAACCCTAATGTCTCGGCATCTTGCACAATATCCACCGCATATTGTGCCAAGTTAATGCACCGCACCTAAATCCAGATGGCGACAAGGCATACTCTGCGTATTTGCGCTTCGAAGTTGTATTACATAACACTTGCAACAACGTAAACTTGATTGAATTGAATTTTTTGTTCTAAAATGAGCGCTATTTTGATATTATTTATTTAGTGGTCACCTAACAGTCTTTTTAAAAAATTAAAAAACTATGTCAGTTATGTGAAAGAATAAACATCAGATACGTGTTATCTGAAAATGATGATAACTATACTTTTACTTATCCAACAATATGTCAATGTTACATCAAATATTATTATTATTAATTTGTTTGCGATGGAGAACATGGTCTGGTGACAATTTTACTACACTTCTACTTTTCCGTTACATGATTTTCGCTAAAGTTCTGTCAGTGTTTGAGGTAATTTGTGTAGTATTTTCCTTGTTTGAAAACGAAAATTTTCCTTGTATAAAAGTGAAAGTTTTCACACTCTCTAATGATTCAAATCAAGTGCTACTTTATAATAAATCACATATTATTGTTACATATGAAAATGTTTAATCCTATGGTTCTCCCGTGAGCATTGAAGCGCCGTCATATTTACCGACGTTGAAACAATGTCTCTAAAATACCGATCGTTCTGAATATAGTTTGTAGACGGCTTTCATTAGTCATCTACTCCAATAGTAAGACATTCCCACAATTTCCACCCCAAAAACAATGCTGATTATTAAACAGACTTAGTTTTTTTTTAAGGCTTTCACGGTAATCTTTGGTAACAGTAACTCGATTTGCGGGGAATCCTGAGTAATGAAGTGTAATATCTCTGACGAAGGTGACAGCGTGTCAGCCGACAGCTGAGCAATGCAAATATAGACGCAGCATTCTCGGTAAATCAACTTGTTGGTACACACAACAATGATTACACATTTCCCACATAGACGCCTGCGCTCAACTGCTATTCACGTCTTTCTCACAACAACAAAAAGAATGGGCTTCTTGAAAAATATTGAGTGTTAATTAAGTATATCAAACAGTCTTAGTATCGTATTCAAAATTCATGATTTAATTATATATAAAAACGGTGAAATTAAGCATATCATCTCAAATGACAAGTTACCGATATAAATAGAAACTTAAAGCGATAGTATTTAATGTGGACATTACTATTTATTATGGCTGCAAAGAAAAATGTAACTTCAATAGGATGGCGGGTTTGATATTGTATTTGTATTTCATAAATGTTTGTGTTCATACTGAATTTCTCGATATGACAGATACTATAAATGAAAATGATGGATTTGGAGAATAAATGAATGAATATCTCAATTAATATGGCACATCTCAGTGTTTTATTTCATCTAAAAATAAAAAAGTCGAAGATAAATGATTTAAACTTTAACAAATCTCACCATTTGAATTTTTAAATAGAATCATCATTCTTTTGTGGGTTTTAATCTTATTGTCGCTTAACCATTTTCGAGTGCTGTGGGCAGTCAAAAATGGACGCATTGCAGCATTACTACAAAAAAAAAAGTTCGTTATTACTCTGATTTAATAGGTTTCGATGAGGTTGTGGGGGGCACAACTTAGCTGGTAATGTCTTTACGCAGGAAGAGTCACCAAGTCCCATTCACTCATGTAACACAAGAGCAAGAAATTTTCCTACCGTTGTTAAAAATGTGTCCCTAGCTATTTGTTCCTTCTGCTATTTTATCAGGATTTTTACCACCTAAAAGTATCCCCGGCTCTTAATTATGGCACCTGTCCCAAATCGTACAATTTTCAAGCTTTCGCTTTGAAAATCCTCTGCATTGAACCTACACCAACAGACGAATGATCCTTTTACACTCTCCATCGAACATTTTTTCATCAATAAAACATATCATTATAAATGTTAGCACGATCATCGATTTCTTCCTGGATCTGTTAATACTGCATTGGCAAAGCAGGTTGAATGTGTTGCACAGCCTGAACACTATATTGCTGTAGAATTATTTTTCCGCCAGTGCCATTTTCACCACAGTCCATCAGTAATATTTCGTTGTATCATGTTTCAATGTTTCTGGAACTTTATGGATGCGGATGATGTGTTGCTCCACAAGTCATCAATATTCCGAAAAGGCAGTTTGCCTGCACATAAACTACTAGTCACTGGGAGTTGATCACTGACTGCAACATTTATTATTGTGCTCGCCGGTAATGGCCATGACGTCCCACCAGAAGGCTTGAAGGGTTTTGATATATAACCACCAATATCATCGAAGCTAACAGTCAGCCAAAATCATCCCTAATCAATAAGCAGTTACATTCTGTATTGGCGTTATACAAGACCTGATTTGATTCCTGATCCGGCAATTCTAGTTTCGGTTATCCAGATTAAAAATAATAATAATAATAACTGTGGAATAATCCCTTGATGGGTCGTCCATATAGCTGATTGCCAATTTCTTTCTAGCAAATTCTACCCTAGCTCTAATGAACTTGCTAAATCCAAAATCTCGCAGTTCCAGGAAATCATGAAAAGAGTTTGTCCCTAGTCCATCTGTATGGCATATCATAAGTAATTAAAGCAAACTGTATCAATAACAATTATTATATATGAGAGTGGTATGAAAAGTTTTAGGTACATGTCTCCGATAGTGCCGCTGTCCCAAAATATGAAACTTCATGAAGTGATTAACATGCTGTGCAAAAAAAGGAAAAAAATGTTAATTGCCGAAGTTTGTAAACTTATCTACATTACAGCGCAGTATAATGAATATCGTAATTTTAGTTAAGGCCAAAAACTTTTCAAACTACCCATCACTTGAATGTCTCTGGAAAAGTTTTAAATATCGTAATATTTATTCATTATTGATTCCATTATATAGTTTGTTTCTGTTCTGAGCTGAAAATGTTTCTTGAAACATTTCCCGATCTTCACAACGAAACAGAAAACACCATCTTTTCCCAAAAATTAGGTGACGGCTTCCTTTGATGAGTTGATGGTCAAATTAGGAGCTTTGGTTTAATAGCCGCATGCCATTGTTCACGATAAACATTTTAACTTACCGCTAGGTCTTAGGGGGCATCCATAAATTACGTGAGGTGTTTTTCCGGATTTCAGGACCCCCCCCCCAATTGGTGAGACTTTGTGAGATCTGGCCAGACCCCCCCCCCCCCTTTCTGGTGATATCTTGTCCGTGAGACCCCCCCCTAGAAATCGCCCTCGAAACTTTTTGAGACCGTTTTTTTTTTGGTCTCACCCTTCCAAAATCTGGTTACACCCCCACTCTTACAAGAAATACCCCCCTTATAATCGACTTTCGCGTCATTTGTAGACTTTTTGTTTATCTCTACAGTCCAACAATATTTCCAAAACCTCACGTGAGATTTCCGTAGACCCCCCACCTCCCCCTTGGTGAGATTTCGCCGGACCCCCCCTATTTCACCTCACATAATTTATGGACGCCCCCTAATCTTCCGTACTAATCGAGGAAGTGGAGTGTTGTCATTTGTTTGCGACATGTGTAACTGTGATCTGTGTGTGATAAGTTGATTATTAGTTTGTGAAATATGTACTTTCTGAGGCGCTGGCTGAGGACTGTCCCGGAATTCGACTCGATGACTGCGGAAAACCACCTAAAAACTCTGTCAGGACGGCCGAACACGAGGGCCTGGACACGTGCCCGGTGCCGTTGTGCCTTCCGACCCAGTGTGTGGAGCCTCAGTGCACTGAGCCATACTGGCTGGTTTTAAAAGTTTGCATAATAAGAATGTAACATTTTATTTTATTATTTATGAATAATTCTTAACGAATATTAATTATAACAGAATTCGTATTCAGGAAATCAAATTCGGAGCATTTTCTCGAAGTAGATCAAGTATCAGTCACAATAAACAGTATGCGATCGATTTTCAATACTCTTAATCAAATTTGTTTCAAAACCCAAACCATATTTTAACTCCAAGCTTCCGTATTTCGAAAATTAGATCAACTGAGGTAAGTTTGATTGTGCAGCATATCCAAGATTTGTTTGACCCGAAATAATAATACTAACTGGTAACTCGGGTTAACGGTAAACTGTTGGGAGTAAAGGGGGGGAAAATTATCGTTACTTTAAGATGGTGATTAATGACATTTTAACGGAATGTTGAAGATAAAAAAACTTTACGTGGAATTGCTCTATTAAAGTGGATTTTCTCTCACATCACTTGTGAAGCATGTGATATAAATCAGAAACATAACAAAATAAAGCGTAAACGATTGTACAGAAATGTGATAGCTAAAATATTGTCTTGTGTAATAAGCGGTGGCAGCTATTTCGTAGTTTAAGTGTTATTAAAAGTTTATTGTTAGAGTATTACTAAACAGAAGCGGTCGTCAAACAGCGAATAGTAATTTCTCACCAGTCGTATTTGTGATAAACGGCGAATTAGCGAAATAATTTAATCGACGCTGTAACCATGAATCAAAATTCTCGTTGTAGCCACAAACAATTAAATACTGTTTTAGCGAAGTCAGATTCATTTCGTCTTCTCAAAAGTGAAATAAAGATAGAACATCATTACAAAACAATACATTACTTAACTGATGTCATGTCTTCTGAATGTAGAAAAGAATTGTTGGTAAAATGCATTTTCTTGTGAGTTTCTGTTTTAATTTACATCTACATATATACTCTGCAATTCACAAAATTGTGGGTGGCAGAGGGTGCTCAGCACCAAAGCTAATCTCTTGTTGTGCATTACAATCCCTAATGGTACGAGGGAAAAAAGAATTCATATAAGAAACATTGCGGCACCTTATTTCTCTAATCTTATCTATCCTGTCATTCCGGCTCAAATAGGTTGGTGGACGAAGTATTTCACTACACTCGTGAGTGAAAGTGGGAGTACGCATGTTTACCAATAAGTTTAAACGAATCGTGCGTCCTCTATCTACCAGAGACTCCCAGCCTAGTCTACTAATCAGTTCTGTGACGCTTTCATAAGGACTGTAGCAAGCGGTCACGAATCGAGCGGCTCTTCTCTGTACTTTCTCTATACTTTCGATCAACCCCTTACGAAACGGATCCCAAATGGCACAACAATAGTCCAAATGTGGACGCACAAGAGATTTGTACGCTATCTCCTTTGTTTGTTCATTACAATTTTTCAAGATTCGACCTATGAATCGCAGCCTAGAATTTGCTCTACCTACTAACGAATTAATGTGTATGTCCCATTTCATGTTCCTTTGTACTGTTACTCCCAAATATTTAATAGAATCGACCATATCTATAACTGTATTGTTTAACTCGTATTTCTGAATAATTGGATTCTTTTTGTTAGTTATGCTCATTGTCTTGCACTTTTTACAATTTAGAGTAAGTTGCCACTCAGCGCACCAAGCCAAAATAACTTCCAGATCGCGCTAAATTTCTAAGCAATCGGCCAAATTCCTTACTTCCCTATAAATAACCGCATCATCAGCAAACAATCTAAAAAGGCTTTTCACTTTGTCTCCGAGATCGTTTATAAAAATTAAGAAAAGAAGTGGTCCTATTACACTTCCTTGAGGTACACCCGATGTAACATCCTTCAACGACAACAAACTGCGACCGACCAGTTAGAAAATCCTTTATCCATTCACAAAGCTGATCCGATATACCGTACGCTCGAAGCTTCGCTAAAAGGCGGTTGTGTGGCACAGAGTCAAAGGCTTTCTGGAAATCTAGAAAAATTGCATCTACTTGTGAACCTGCATCGATAACTTTCATTACGTCGTGTGTAAATAGAACTGCGAAAGAAGTAAATTACTCTCCTAGCACTGCTAGGAGTAAATTGTATTTGAGATATATTCATAAGGACTAGTATAAGCCCGTGACCGATTTTGCGTATCGTCACGGGTCTAGATTAGTTCCAACTTTTAGGATGAAAGATTATGACAGGTTGACCTGATTTGACAAAATATAAACTTGAACTGGGTTTCAGGATTAATAAAATCATTTTAGCTTGAAAAATAGAGGTAGGTATTAAACACGAACACGGAAAATAGCGCAATCACTTTGCAAAATTTTAAAAAAAAATTGCTGTTAACCAAAGTGGTCAGTAAAATACCTGAAAAGCAAATAAACCGTAATGCAACAGCGTTAGTGAAAGTTTTAACTAAACTGAATTTTATCCTAAGCCGGAATGACAATTGGCATTCGTGGTACAGGAGAAACCATGAGTAATTTAATTTTTTTTTTGTTGCTTTCATTAGAAACATGTTACTGAAAAGCAGATCCACGATTTTTCAGACGCAAAGTTTATCATATAATTTTAACTATGAAACGCTACGAAAAGCAAACTTAATTAATGTATTATGGAAATTAATTTGGTAGCAGTAGCTTAGCTATTAAATTGTTTCTTCTAATGATATCTCTAGTCGCTGTTTTGCGAGCGAAGGCTGATACGCGACACCGTTCTCCAGCCAATAGTTGTCGAGGTGAATGGATGAGTGACCTTACGAAATTCTATACGTAGTAGATATTTAGTTTTACCTAATTGTTTTAATTCTGTATTTCCAGATTTATTATGATTCATAGGGATGTCATCATTGTTACTTCAATTTTGTATAAAAATGAGCGATTTTATTAGGGTTTTTATTTGTGTGTCCATATATTTGGAAGTCGCTTCAGACTGGCTTACATAGTTTCATTAATGTTAAGAATAAATCGTTTTACGGGACGGAGAAATTTGTTGCTAAATGAGATGGACTAACTAAAAAAGAAAGCGTTACATAGTTTTCAGAAGCCTTAGGATAGAAGTGAACGAAATATTAAATACAAAAAAAGAGTTTAAATTATGCATATTTCTTAGACGATACAAATTGGCTTCAAGATGGAAGAATTTGTTTAGTGAAGAGATAACCGAATGATTTCAAGTTAAGGATCACTTAACTCTATAGCCACCCAGACGAATACAGCTCCATTATGGACTATTCGTGTAGGTTTACTGATACCGCCAATTTTACTGTTATCTGACGTATAAAAATTGTTTAAACTTTTATCACGGTCTATTATTTACGATTTCGATGGAACTTAGTGGGTGGGTGGTGATTTGACGTATTATTCAGAAGGACGCGGACCCCATTTCTGATGCGGTCATTGTAACTGTAATGTCACAATAATTAAAAAAATATACTTTCGCGAAATAAACTATCGCAAACTTGTCATTGAAAAGAAATAATCACTGATTTTTATTCATATTATTTTAACATTTAAATAGCATAGCTAATGTTCAAGTAATTCCTTTTTTACATTCAGATTAACATTGTTGTTTGTTCTTTTAAACATTTTTACATTTTAATCACACCTCTACCCTCTTCATACTACCTACATTGCTATAACTTCACTCTGCTTCAAAGAGTCTTATTTTTTATTATTATTTTGTCCTTTGTTCAAAGAGTCTGTTCTGCGGAGGAGGCGCTGACAGCATAAATCTCTGGTTTCAAAGATATGACATATACTTTTTTTACGGCTTTACGCCTCGTCGACGGCTAAGGTAATTAGAGGCGGGATGGGACTGGGGACAAGTAACGGGAAGGAATTCGGCCATGGCCTTTATAGAAGGAAGCATCCCGGCATTTGCCTGGAGTGATTTGGGGAAACCATGGAAAACCCAAATCTGGATGCCCGGACGGGGATTCGAACCCGCGACCTCCCGAATGCGAGGCCAGAACGTTAACCGTCCACCCACCACGCTCGGTCATATGCTTGAAATGAAATCGGTGACTCAAGAATTATCTACGCTCCTTATACCATTCAAATTTCGGTTTATCATGGATTGCCGAAATTACTACTGATGAATTCCATAATTGTTCCTTCATAAAGGCAATTCCTGATTTCCTTTCGTCATCGATCAAATAAGAAGTGATATTTGTATCACGCGTACATCATTATCTGTCATTAAGGGTTTCAGAAACTATAGAAATTACAAAGGGAAATTTAAAAGTCGTGAATGGCAAAAGTAAATGGATGGAGAAATTTAACACTTAATGTATATAACATAATAATAAATAAGGGTAATTAGATGACTAGGGAAATTGACACCGTATCATGTGCTTCATTGCATTTAATTAAATCAAATCGAACTGTTCTGCTCAATATTTTGTCTCAGATGCCATCCATACTCCTACGGTGATTCTCAAATCAATGTGCTACTGAAGTACTTTAAAAACCTTTTCTGATTCAATAAAGGTGGTCTAATATGTACATACCTGTCAAAACTACATAGTTGTTATATTTCAGAAAGCTTAAAGTTTATTTAGGTTGCACTGACAGAAAAATAGTTCTTTTTGAAAGACTTAGAGAAATAAAGTGAGTATGTGTGCGTAGAAAATGGCGGTACGACCGTTTTTGTCAACGTCCTTTTCTGGTCTAGACAAATGGAGTTATTAATATGATGGCGCGGTGATGGAATGGCATGTAAAAGCCAGCGGAGGAGCTTACAGACAGGAAGGGAATGTGCCAGTGATTGATAATGCGCGCTGCTATTGATCCCGACTGGATTACGGGCGAAGCGCTCGCTCCGTGTCAAAATTGTCACAACAGTCAGTTAGCAAAACATGCGGCATATCTGTCTGTTCTTCCCATCCGACACAGTAATTCTTTCATATTCTAGCTTAATTTCGACAACTTACACAGAACTAAATAATCGGCAGGTGAACTGTAACTGATAGCCGTATTCATCATTGAACTGTTACAGGTTGCCTGACTATAATGCACTTATTAATTCCTTTTGAAGTGAAACTTAATATACCGACGGTAGGCAGAAATCTGTTAGCGTTACGAGTTATGCGTTACGCGATCAGCGCTCATATCCCGCTACGTTCTGCGTATGCGTAGAACGTTGATAATCACGTGACGAAGTCGTTCAGAATATCCAGAAGAGTCGCCATTATTAAACAGCGAAACATGCACCAGTATTTTTTATTGATTTTTGTTTATATTTATTTATATTAATGATTTCATCATATTCTCTGATCTCTGTTGCGATAAAAGCTTTCATTTCCGTGCAGAAATATCGTCTTTGCAAACAGAGGAAATATGGTAATTGAGCTTTTTTAAAAAAAAACATGTTATCAGCCAGAAATCTGCGTTTAACACTTTTTTTTGCTATGAGCAAGAAAACATGCATTCACCTCGTCATTTTTGTCTTACTTAGAAGCTAGTTACAAACGAAAACTGACTCTTAAGAACGCGTATCAGAATGTTTTGTTAGTAGATGGAGTAGTTTACGTCGTCATACACGTCGTGAGTAAGATGGTGCTCAAGGAAGCAGCTTATTAGTTGCAATAAAATCTTCTCGGGTGTACAGATTATTAGTTAGTAATAATAACTGAATTCCTCGTGGTCTATGCTGTAATTTCCATTTAAACCTAACCACAATCTCCACTAATAATACATATTGGATTACTCGTTTGCACTTATTAGTTCTTTTTGAAGTGAAACTTCTTATTTCCACGGTAGGTAGAAATCTGTTAGCGTTACGTGTTATGAAACGATGCAGACACACCTAACACATGTAATGCATCGCGAACTAAATTTCGTGAAATAACGACATTATCTACATCAGGTTTCATAGTTCGCATAGCATAAATTATCACAATTACTTTAACCACACACCATCAGTATGAACTAAGCTAGCGCAGTAATACATTCACTGTATTGCGGTGTAAACTTGACCCAGATGTTCTCCGATATAAAAGCACCAAACACAAAATACAGACTAATTCTAGGGGCAATATTCGTATTATCTACCCAAATGCGCTTAAGTTTTTAATAATTTTTATTTGTTTACGAGAGTAACTTTCGTAATAGTTCGTACTTACTATACAAATGCAATATGGTGTCACCGTTGGTCCACTCATGTTCCGAAGAACATAAAAAAACAACAGAAAAAATACACAGATGTTTCACTTATTGCGCGTGTACACACTGATACAGGTAGCAGTTTCTTTTCTTCTTCTTCTTCATATTGCTTGTGGCTTTACGCCTCGTCGAAGTTACTATAGGCGGGAAAGGGATGGGGGCAAGGAGTGGAAAGAAATTCGGCCATGGACGTTTGAATCATCCTAGCCATCGTCTGGAGTGATTTACTCAGCGTGTTTAAATTCATAAAATGCAAAGTTTCTTCGGTGAACAGTTAAAAAATATGATGCATTACTAGCTAGTTAAAAGAAGAGAATGACCAGTTGCTTGTATGTAGTACATTCGCTTGGTAGAAAGGAACTTATGAGAGCTCGATTATAGTTTGCTTTGTTTCTCACACACTGGTCAGAAGTATCTGTCAGGGAAGACGCAGATTTTTGTTACTTGTAACATTATTTTCACCTTTATACTTTAACCCTTCAAATTAAAATTCCTTTTATAATAACTTCTTTTTAAATTGTTTGGAAGCTAAAAAAAAATTTAAAAACTGAAAAATAAATAGAGTTAAATTTCGATCTTCCTTTCTGTCTTTGAGTTTCAGCGTCAATTTCTGTTGTTGGAAAAGGAACGACAATTCGCCCCGTTTGCTCAGTTGGCGAGTAAGGAAAAGTGGTGGTCCTCGATTCATAATCACCATAATATGCACCAATGTCTTGGCTTAAATCCCAAACCTTTCTTCAGAGTACATGAAATGAGGCCGAACGACAGTGAGGATCGTGATTCGTCCGTCGGATGGGGAAGTTAAGCCTGACAGCCCCCCACCCCTAGGTGTCCTTCGGAAGAGTAGGTTTGAATGGGCCTGCACCTGCTTTCACCCTCCCCCTTCCTCCGTATATCATTCAATCACAACACAAACAACATACTACAGTGAAAATACCCAGACTGCAGTCATCCACACAAAACAATATACACTTTAATACACTTCTAACATTTTGGAAGGCAAGAAGAAACGACCACAATTAAAATTTCACGAGAAAAAAGCCCATCAAACTAATGGTTGAGGAGAAAAAGAAGAAACAAACTGCATCAAGCGACTGAGGATGCTTGTGCTGGAAGTACAACTCTGAGAGCTTTTTATTACCTTATTTGATTTCTGTTTCAATATTAAGCAACACTTTCAGTCAGAAATTTCTGCTCAGACATTTCTGGAAGGAATGTTGTCAGCACATCCAAGTAAAAGTAAAATAGGATCTCCACAGTTGATGTCACTCATACCACAAGATTATTGATGTTTCAGATTAGCTCAATTTTTAAAAATTAAAAGTCATGCTTTCTTGATTACTAAAAACAGGTTCTAAGTAGTCAAGGATTTGCTCTCTTTCGAGGAGGACTAAAATATGGGAATCTGTATATTAGGGTTTTAAAATTTAATTCTGAGCTTGGCTTATAGTTAATAAAACTTAAAAAATAGTTTCTACATCCACTTATTTTTGGATCAAAAATAGATGTAACCAGTAAAAGGTTATCATAAACTTGCAGAATCATACTTATGTGTAAATGACTTCACGTTAGACATTGATTGCGTAGGAAGATGGAACATAAGGTTATCGAGATCGTCTTCTGTCTTTATTGTATTTTAACCACTTCCTGTAGCAAAGAGACATCGTTATAGAAAACAGTTTTAATTTATTGTGTGTAGATGTAACCGGGCAAATGGGGTGTTAAAACTTAGGTTCCCACTCTACAAAAGATTTTAAAAAATCACTAGCCTGTTACTTGTTAAAGCTTCAAGTATTTTAGCCAGTGGATGTCTTGCAAAAAAGTCTAGTATTTCTTATTCGGGTTTCAGATGAATGGAATAAATATAAAATCCTTCGGATATTGTTTTTTTCTAAATTTGATGAATCGATAGGGTTGAAACCGAATCAAACCAACATAACCAACCTCTTCATCAATTTTGAGACACTATGTATTGTGTTGAAAAGTGTTACAAAGAAACGTTAGTAATTAAAAACTTACTAGCTTCTAAACCCGTCAAAAATGACAAGTTAAAAACTGAGTTCAGGCAATTAATTTCTTCGAGCTTACTATAACAATGGCAGAAAATATATCGAATATAAAAAGCTTCTAAAACCGTCAGAAATAACGGGCTGAACACAATTTCCCGGTAATTAATTTCCTCGCAGCTGCTTAGGCATATACAGATGATATTAAATAACGTTCAGAAAACGGTACATATTTCTCCGTTTACTGTAAAAGCGATATAACTGAACAGAGTGTACAAGAACACATCTACACGGATTGAATATAAATAAACAAAAAGCAACTATTATTTAATATAATAATTTAAACGGAAACATACTTTTAGTGTTTTGGTATTTTATTTCTTCGCGACCGAGCGGGGTGGTGTAACAGTTAGCGTTCTCGCCTCGCATTCGGAGGACGGTGGTTCGAATCCCCGTCCGGGCATCCAGATTTGGGTTTTCCATGGTTTCCCAAATCACTCCAGGCAAATGCCGGGATGCTTCCTTCAAAAGGCCATGGCTGAATTCCTTCCCATTCCTTGCTCCCCATCCTTTCCCGTCTCTAAAGACCTCGCTGTTAAGAGACGTAAAGCAGTTAAAAAAAAAATTTCTTCGCGGATGCTTGACGAAACAGAACTGTTGTTTAATACCGCTCATAACCTTTGCTACATCTTTGGCTGTTGTTAATCCAGCAACGAAGGCTGTCAGTGCTACGGATATGGCTACACAATGAACAAGCTTAGGCTTTTATTAGTATTGTCCTTATTTACGGTAGTTTTTCTTTAACGCAGGCAAATCTTAAAATATATGTGAAATTTAAATGCTATCATATTTTGTATTCTTGATTCTGCGTTTCCCAGAAGGCTGTTGTAAATTAATTTCCAGTGTAGTACACCAGATATCAAGTAGAGTCGAGGGACAAGCAAACAAGACCCGGGCGCCCCACTTCTTGCCTCTGCAGAGCGACACACCTTAATTGTTTGCTCACCCGTGAGAACAAGAAACAATCAGAATGCGGGCACGTGCACATGCGCCGTCCTGTTTGGATATTCATGGCACGTAAATAACGGTATTAGTAACAAGAAGGGAGGCGGGATTAGGCGCGGGCGCGGCACGGTGCGTTGGGAGTGCCACTTAATTGCGAAACAAGACGTACGGCTGGCTTCTTGCCGTCCCAAGACGAACTGCGCCTGCACTCCCGTCCGACGCAACCCGCGCGCCATTCTTCTCCCCCTCCCAACACTGTTATGGCTCCTGTTCTGAGCTTGTAGAAAAGCCCGCAATAACTTCCGGACATATAAAAATTTCAAAACCTGTTCTCTGCGTCTGTCTGTTTCCTACGTGTTGGTTCAATAATGTTATTGAAATTATTAGCATGCAGTGCCAACTAAACGCCACTGTATATTTATGAAATTGTTATCATCGTGCCTACCTGTATGCTAGGCTGCTCATCTGGAGCACCTGAGTTTTCGCTACTAAATCCCCTTAACAGACCTCTCCCGAACCCACCCATTAGTCTACAGCCACGTCCGCCTCGGAGAATTACCCGCTTCATTCTCATAAGCCTTTCGAAGTGGTTAGCATAGACCATTTTCAACGACTTGTACGAGATGGTTGGTAACCTTTGTTCGGTCAAAATATAGATCATTTTAAGCTGTACGCAGAGCCAAAAATTAAGTTTATTCGATGATTAAAGAAAGATCATCATTTATGCTACAACAGAATTGTAAATAAAGTAAATTAATACAGTACAAGTTTATATTTCGTTAAGGTTCATTCCTTTTCCTCAATACTATTATTAAATTTGATTTCGCATCTGTTTTTTTATTCTGCTCATACTTAATTCGTATTTATGTTAGAAGACGTAGTGTTTTTCCACCATTCTTACTTATGAGCGTCGTTCAAAACAAGGGGAATAATGCTTCACTTAGTGTCCTTGTCGCTTTGAAGGCGCATAACAGTAGGTTTGCGATCACCGTTCTGAAATCATGTCCAAATTTTATTCACTTATTTGCATACGGTCTCTCATAAATCAAATTACAACTACTCTTGAGTCGCTTTGATGATTTTCTGTGGCACGAATACAGAGGAAGTAAGATGCATTATCAATATAGATAGATCTGAGTCGGGTATGTATTACCAACAGTCAAGAAATCACACTTGAATCAATATGGTTGATTGTAAAACAATGTTACAAAGATGTCAGAAGACGATTCGGTAATACGTCATCCAGAAAGAGCATAATTCATTACAAACTTTTATTATCACCCATGTTTTCCAGAACATCTAAGAGAACTCCTGGTTGAATGGTTAATATACAGTAGTTTTGACTACAAACTTAAAGCTGCGAAGAAAATTCTCAAAGAGATGGGAAAATAATGACTGCAATTGGCTGAATATTTGGAGCAAATGCTTATAACTACGAAGAAAATTTCTTTTTTTTAGGAAGTGCAGTACGTTTAAAACATGACCGAAACTCAGGAGTTATCGTTAGAAGACCAGAACCAGACAAGAAGGCTCAGAAAAACTTCTATTGGTAAATATTTACTTCGGACTGTAAGTGGTCTGAATCTCAATGCATTCAGCAAGCCACTTTATGATCCTAAAATCTGGACACTATAATAGCAAAAAGAGTTAAACAGAAATATTTACAAAATGGTGTTTTAAAAATATAACGGATAATTTGCTATATTAAAAAGAATGAAATTTGAAAAGCGAGTAAAAGAAGAGGACTCATTGAAGAACTTCACTTTTTGAGAAATAAGTTGTGGGTTAATAAAGGGGGCAGGAAGAGTAAGATTGTATCAAACAAGTACGCAACCTGATTGGGCAAAGAAAAGACTATGCGGCAAATCAATTCCTTCCCTTAGGTCTTTGTGATTGTCACTCTCGAAGAGGTGAAATAAAAGAAGTGGAAGACGAATCTGCAATCACAATTACCAAATATTGACATGAAAGACCGTCAGATTTGCAAGACGCAGTTCTTACTTCTCAACATTCCGGACAATCGACTTTTCACTCGAGGCTGAACAGAATTTCAGACAAGTGCTTTGTGCTGCTTCACTCGTCAGTCATATCGACGAGGCTGTGCTGCAGTCAATAACGTCATCGGCAAGACAGCGCCGTATTTTGATCGAGGATTTGTGTCAGGCCAGGTCGACGCCTCCTATTCCAGGAACTGTAGGAGTCTTCGAGAAGTCACGCTGCTTTCAGTTACGGAAAGAAATTGTGATTTTATCTCTCCCGGACTGATTCAATGGCGCGAGAGAAAAATAAATTTGAGGCGCTCACAGCACAACTCGGTTAGCCACAAGTAAGTGCGATGTGATAGCCAGTTCCATCACGTTACCAACGGCGAGGAAAATATCTCCGTCAGTGTTTACGTGCAATGGTGCTGAAAAACGATTTCCACTCGATTCCACTAACTGAAGTCGTCCTTCGATCGAAACACCAGCTACAGACGTTAAAAAAATTAGTGTTGTTCACATACAAACATGGTTACGTTACAATTAAAGCATTAAGTCCCTTTTAAAAATAAACATTTTTTTTAATGGCCATCATTTTAAAATTATTACGAATAATCCAGTGTCCGACATCACTAGTGCGAAACATGAGATCAAAAACACACACTGTGAGGATACAATGTTTATCTTCATATAGATAGTGTATGGTAATGACTAGAGTTCGGATCTCTATGACAAGTCAAATGTTTTTTATGCCTACTTTTTTAGTTGTAATGCTGATGTAAACACTGACTGAACATTTCTAATTGTATTTAAATGTATTTTATATAGCATGTAAATGCACATTCAGGCCATTTTCCTATTTTTGGTCATTTTACGATAGTATTTATGGTCATTTTGTCATATTTTTTAGGAAAAATCTTGTAGTCTTTTAATAGTACCGGGAATTCACTAGAAGTTATAGATGAGAAGAAATTAAGACAATTGTTCACAGAACTGTCCTCCTATTATACACGGGAGGGAAAAACAAAACTATTGTCACTGAACTGGTGATAATTCACCAGTCAAGAATTAAAGTTCGTTAATGTTCGTCCCTTCATTTAATCTCGACAATGCAGCAGCAGCATGTCTTTGTAGATCCGCCTCAATCTCTCATCTGTCGCCAATAGTACTGAAATTAATCCTCAGTCATCTTTAAAACTGCAGTGGGTCAGTGAATACTACCATGCCGAAAATAAAATTTTCTGGACGTGCGAAGTTAAGAGTTACGTAAAGGAATTTCGAGACAGCTATTTTAGTAAAGCTGAAAGAGTTTTTTTCTGGAAATTTTGTGAAACTAAAGTGACTTCAACAAAACGATTTAAAGTTTAGTTTCTCAATGGTACAATGAGTTCAAGGAAGCAAATTATGCTGTTTACATGAAAGCGACACTACCAGATAAAATAAATGATGTATAATTGAGCATGTTTTTATGTGTAGTAAATTTAAATGTTTGGTCATATTTCATCATTTTTAGGTTATATTTACCCGTTTTTAAGGTTATATTTGCATTTATGTTCCTCTATTTTTGTGGTCATAATGATCCGAACCCTAGTAATGACTCACATGTATGATAATTCATGGTCAGAGTCTGTTATTTAAATTTATCTCTGGCGCTGGAAATCGGAAATGATATTCCATGGCGTTCCATAACACTTATTACTTTCCACGGTAATTTTGAGCAGTACTGTTGGTAAGAGGGCTGGTAGAAGAAGCACATAAGTTTGCTGCCGTATTGGCTGGCTATCGCTCTTACATTGGCGTTACGGTTGTGAGATTGCTTTCCTCGATTTTCGGCGATAAGTATATGCATTGATGGCATATTTCTATAAAATTTACGAGTCTCTTGCATCCTAGCACTACTAACGCTTAATCAATACCCGTTTAAAACTCCTGTAATTAAAGAAAAAATGTCCTATTATGATAGCAAGTCAGGTCAGCCAAACGACAAAAGCGTAACTGTTGATATCAGAGTCTACTACTGATTTTAATGCTACTATCGCCAATTAAAATTCCGGCCACATGTAGAAACAACACCGATGATTATTCGAAATTTGAGGTTTTAGGGATGAGTGCATACGAGAAAAATATAGTCTGTAGTCTTTTTTTTAAGAGAAAGTGTCTGGGTGTGGCTTACAGTATCTCACTGCGTCACGTGGATTTGCAATTTGCTTTTTTACCAGACCTTTTTTCTTTTTTTTAGCTCTACAAAATGGCCAGGCGACAATGGGCGTATTCTTGGCTTCATGGCCTGAGGGCCCCTATAGTCGGTGATCGGGCCCCCCATCAGCCGGCGGAGCCCGGGTACTTTTGACCCGCTTACCCCCCCCCCCCCTCCCTAACACCGGCCCTGCAAATTCGTACTGGAAGTAAATAGATTGTTAAGCTACTTGAATACACCGAGCGCGGTGAGTGAGCGGTTAGCGCTCCAGCCTCTTCTTCCCGCAACGACTCCAGGTGAATGCTGGGATGGTTTCGTCAAAAGGCCATGGCCAAATTCTTCCTCCTTCTTTGTGCCCAGACCTTTCCCGCGTCTAACGACCTCGACGTCTACGAGGCGTAAGGCCATAAAAAAAAGGCATTTGATAGGAATTAGGTGACATCAGAGCGGCTTTTATGACACTTGAGGGATAATTGAGGCGGTAATGTTTGTGGTATCCGTGGCGAATCTTGTGGTCACACCCGTATATTTTCTGCCGTTATATATATCATTTTCTTGAAAACTTCTAGCAATAATTGAACGCTGTTAGTAACAATTCGTAAGACTTATAAGAGTTTTATTAAAGTTACGACTTACTTCTCCGACGATACTTTACGGACGCGTGCTAGAATGGAGATACAATTAAGTTTTGGAAGATGTAATCATATGTTTTATTAGCGCATGATTCACCTAAACGTGTTATTCTGCCCCTGATGGAGATTTCTCCGGCACTAATGACCTTAATAACATCAACAAACTATAAAAGCCACGTCCCCCAATATTTCCTCCATCCACTTATCCTGTTCCTCTTCACCCCACCCCAACCCCATTTAATAAAATGACTCAGGCTACTGTTCCATCAGAGCCATTAGTTTGAATTATCTCAATTCAGTTGTCAGTGTATAACTAATACATCTAAGTGTGTGACTTCAAGATGGAGGGCAGACACCTGAGTCTAATACTTAGCTGAAGTGATCTACTCTCCAGTTGTCTACTCTAGTTTAGCCCTGGTGAAGATATGCTAATGATTCTCGCCATGTTTTGCCCGCGCTGAATGTCACCGTATTAAAGACACAGGTGGCGCCACCATCTTCACAGAGTTAAACCAACAGTACACAGACACCTATAGTATCCAACACCTTGAATGCCTACGGGAAGTTTTACCAAATTCCATTATGAAAAAAAGTTTCAGTGTGAAATATTTACACAGATAACGACGTACTAGAGTGGATTAAATATACGAGTGTCAAGCCACTACATTATGTGGCACAGAATAATTTCTAATACTGATACTATGTCTCAGAGTGTGTATATTGGTGAGACGCTGGTGTATGGTGTTCGATAGGAGCTTAGCCGGCTCGTAATGTGAGGAATTTTCATGATACCCTTGTTCAACAGGTTAGAAGAGATGGTTGTTCACAATACGCAAACACCATATTGCATGAAGGATCTCTGATCTCTGTGTATAGAACAAGACAATACAATACTAATGGTAGTGACTCGTTCGTCTGATGGGATTGTGTAACTTGTTGTCGTTAGGGATAGCAAGTTTGAACGAGCCAACAACAGGCTTCATCTAGTCTTCCTTCACTTTCATATACACTTCCAAATTTAAAAAAAGAAATTAATAACACTTATCAATACTATCAACGTATAGATCAGTCTTCCACGTGCCTGGTATTATGTAGAAAGCATGTTCAGATCTTCGTCAGGACATTCAGATTTCGGTATTTCATGGTTTTCTACATCTACTTCTACATCTACATATATACTCTGCAATTCACAAAATTGTGGGTGGCAGAGGGTGCTCAACACCAAAGCTAATCTCTTTGCTGTGCATTCCAATCCCTAATGGTACGAGGGAAAAAAGAATTCATATAAGAATCAGTCCGGCACCTTATTTTTCTAATTTTATCATTGCTGTCCTTCCGACTCAAATAGGTTGGTGGAAGAAGTATTTCACTACACTCCGAAATTAATCTACGCGTTAGTACCTCAAAACGTCAATGTACGATTTCACTTGCCTTCCTTGTCCCAAAACTAATCCCTGCTTTAATTACATGTATCAACTAGCCTTAAAGCCTACAAAGGGGTAAAAAAAAAAAAAAAGATTGAATCCACGTATTGTGAGTGTTGTCATAATGTCGGAAGTGCGTGAGCTAATTCTTTACTGAACAGTATTAATGATTTTTTTTTACTGATTATCCAACCAATGTATAATCACAATTCAGTTGAGTGGTCTGGTTGCGTCGAGGCCCCCGGTTCGAATCCCAGTATTGGTTGGGATTTTCAAAAGAACCTTAACCCGACCTTCATCACTGGCATAGCTTGTGAAGAACGATTCCGTTGTTCGGATTCCACGATAAAGTGTAGGTCCCCTGTAAGGTTAACAATCCAAGTCGTAACGCGGATATGGATACATCCAAAACAAACTCAAGTCAAACGAAGGCTTAACGCGGTCCTAGTTGACTCAACGAACATACATATATACACCGTTTTGGTTTCCATACGTCCCCCCCTGATTGTTTTTCATGTCTAGCTGTACAGGTTTTCGTTAATCCGTTAAATTTACTACGAATTGACGTAATTATTCGAATATTAATAGCTACCAAAGGAACTGGCGTTTAAATTTATCAGATTCTGTATTTTTTTCTTTTTTAAGTTTCAGTTTCACAACTCCTTTGTTGAAATAAGTAGAATTTTTGTGAAATCTAAAGAAAAAGATTTTTACATATTTTACCGTTTTGTATCTTAATTAATTTTTTTGCTTACGACAGATTTAATTTATTTCTTAAAGCATTTCTTACCTCACACAGAAGCTTTGTATGTTACTAGATAACTTTCTTCTTTTATGATAATCAAATATTAGAAACAAGTAGCTCCCTAAATATTGATACAGTTATCGGTTACAGCTTTGTTTTACAGGTAGAGAGATGAGGGTGGTTCAATACTCTAATACTTATGTACTGATATATTACTCGGAGATATCAGTTTTCTTTTAACGTCTTTAGGTGGCAATGTTAACAGCCGAGGAAGACTTAATTTTTTTGCAGGCCATGAAGATGATAATTCTGCAGAGTTAAACATTCCAAGGACTATGGTGCAATACTGGATATCCCAACAGCCACCTCAGATATCTGAGTCATCCCTGGCCGTGGCCCCTGGACCACGGGGTTTGCGGAGACAAGGTGGCGACAAGCTACACGGACCGGACGCCAGCGCGCTGAGTTACGGATATGGCCGCAACGCGGCGCTGCGCTCGTGTAATGGCGCGAGCCAAACACGACTGCGGGGCGTAGGCGACAGCCAGGCCAAAGCGTCCGCGCTCTTTTTTTATGTTCTCACTTAACGGCACGGAGCGAATTCGCACCTTTTTGTCGGCAACAAACAGGATGATATAGAGCGGCCCGGTCAAACGGTGCAGACTAATGGGATGGAGCGACGTGTCACTTTACATTAAACTAATGGCCACCCTGGCCGAAGATTTAGATCTGAGCACGTGGAGGGCAAGGTAACCTGCAATTACAACTGGACAGAGAACTGGGTCACACGGTTACTACCAATTTTCGAATTCCGGATGAGTCTGATACAGTTCATATTCATTCTGGTGACACATGGTTTTCAAAATGTTCGGAAATTAGCTAATCAGGAAGTGTTCATTAAGGAAGGAGCCTATTTCCTTTACACTGAATAATAACTTTAGAATGACAAAATTGATTAACCGAAAGAAACAGACTGAAAATTGAATTTTTTATTCATTTGGAAATTTTAGTGAGTTCTAAATGTAAATAATTTACGGATTTTCGCTGCTTCTTTTCCATTTTTATCCGACGTTTCGATATCAATCTTGATCTTCCTCAGGGATTCTTCTGCCTGCTGAATATATTGCTAAATGCTGGTTATATTGCCTTCGTTATTTGCCTATTGCAGCATGTTTAGCAGGCAGAAGAATCCCTGAAGAATATCACAAGTGAATATTAAAACAGCGATAGCAAAAAGAAAAGGCGCAGCTAAAAACCATAATATAATCATATCTGTTTAGCATGTCAGCTGCAAAAGATATAAAATCTTGCGTGCCTTCCAGTTGTTTGTAAGAAAAATTGGGTTTGTTGCTATCCCAATTTTCACACTGATACTGCCGCATGAATTAACATTTTTATGTTTTATAGATAATCTGTTAATGAAGAAGTATAATGTTAGGGACGATCTTGTCCCTGAATGAAAAGTGAAATACTCAGGACATTTGTGGAACGTGTGTTTTTTTTTTCTTACGGAACATCATGTGAAAATATATTCTCAGTAGGTAGGTATAAAAATAAAATATCCTGATATACAGGAGATTATCGCCTGAAAACCGTAACAATGAAGACTAGTACGCCAGGCGCAGGGTTTAAGCCGTAGACATCATATCAACACGTTACCAATATGGCGTCATTGAAACGTACAGGGTGAAACAGGCGGATGTGTGAAATACGTCAATTTAAAATATCTGCGACGTTTATCACATGATCTGCAAAAGAACCGTGATGGTCAGTCTGCCATAAAACGGTAATGTAGAGTTGATTTCTTTGAACTACGGAGACATTCCAACGGACAGCATTTCCATAAATTCCATCCATTTCTCCATTTCCTTTTGACACGATTAATGAGTGAATCTACTTCTGACTGCAAAATGTCACAAAAATACTGGATAAAAGAGCAGTCGATAAATGAGTGAATTATTCACTCACGTCGAAGCCTCGACGTTTTTGGCAGGCACAGAATCCGCGCGTCCCGTAAGATCAATGCATTATGGAGCCGCGTGCGCAGGCGTCAGAAGGACATATAAATGGAACCCTCGAGTAACGGATGGCCGAGCTAAAATCCAGCGGGAGCGTAAATCGGACGAACTGCCGCGCGCCAGTCGGCGTTTATTTGGAGTGACCCGAAAATATGCTGGCCAGTGTCGCCGGATATGAATGTTTGATGGTCGCAATAAATAGCTGATGATGCCGATATCGATTGTAGTCGGACGGCGCAGGAAGCAACTGTAATCTCGACCGGAAGTGACGTTGTTCTGAGATCTCCCCAGCTGGAACAATGTGGCTATATCTGTCCCTCAGTTTCCGAGCTCTGAGCCTCTGTTCAATATGACGATACTATCGGCCGATTGCAAAACAAGAAACATCCTTGATAATCTGACTATTAAATAAATTTCATGTATGATAATTTCAAGTGATTACGTACTGCGTCTTTATTATGGATTAATACACTGCGTTAAATCCTACGGCTGAGTTTGCAATCAGAACCAAGAAAAGTTCACAGCCTTCTTAATTCAAATCATAATTTGTTAGAAGAGAATATCAGAGTTTTTTAGATTACTCCTGTCAGAAGCATCCAAATAAGATAAGTTTGTGAAAGTACTATAATCTAGTAGGAAAAATTATACTAGAGAAGGATGACTTACATGGCTGTGGATAAATTACCATGGAACCAGTTAAAAAACAAAGCCGATAATTGATTCTATAAATGGTCTGGAGTGGTAACTGAGTACGTCGTGAGGTTCCACTTAATTTCAGATTAAAGGACCCTGAAAATTCGCTCTGGTTCAACATCTCTATCATTCCCGTAAACAAAATGCAGAATTACTGTGATATTTTTATATTCCGCTACCACATAGAAAAACGGTCAGCATGTTGCGGAGAAATGAGAAAAGAAAAATATATAATATCTGGATGTTATGGATCATTTTCCTCAATTGCTGATAATATTAATAAATAAATTACGACAAAGCAATTGACTTTTTAGTATTTATTGGTCTCCCGTACGCGTTTCACTTCTTTTGCAGAAGCATCTTCAGCGGGTTTTTTTCTTTTAATTATGTACAAAAGTTATAAGCAGGTTATGTTGTGTTTGGTACAGTGGAATGAATTATTATCTAACTTATAATATACTTACACTGAAACTAAAATGAAAACAACAATAAATAATGAAACTGCCGAAATCATTTACATTTGAAAAATACCGCCAAATAAATGTAAGACCGAAAAAACAAAACAACACCGCACAACTACACAAACTCGATACTTAGTAAACAAAACATTCGCAAGAAAAAACACACAGTGCAGTGCAATAAAGTGCAGAGTTGTGAATCCAAATAATGAAGACACTTCTCACCAAAAATGCAAGAGCACTGATGCTGAGAATGGAGCTAAAAGAAATGAAATAGACCACAAAATGTAAGTAGATTATAAGTTAGGTAATAATTCATTCCACTGTACCAAACACAACATAACCTGCTTATAACTTTTGTACATAATTAACAGAAAAAAACCGCTGAAGATGCTTCTGTAAAAGAAGTGAAACGCGTACGGGAGACCAATAAATACTAAAAAGTCAATTGCTTTGGCGTAAAAAAAAAAGAAAAATTTATAATTTCGATGAGACTGTTTGGTTGTGAAATACTGTTTTCACTCGCACACAACTGCACAGTGAACAAAATCGGGGAAAGAAAAGCAGCCGTCCGTTGGTAAATTTTGTTTTCTGCACTGTTACGACGAGCCGTGGAATAGTGTCTCTGCACTGGGTGTTCGGTCGGGAAGTTCAATAGTAGCGTAGCAGGAAGTGGTGGCGCTGCTGCTGTCGTGATCCTCGGACCGATTCCGACGGAGACTTCACTGGGAGCGCCCCGTTTATGGCTGCGTTACGGCCGACCAGATCCTATCGGGAAACACCGCTGTCTCCCCCGGAAATCTCTTCTCAACAGCTACACTTGGCGAGGAAATGGTTCCCATATACGTCACCACCCGCCTCTCGCGACGATCTTCGCGTTTAATTGCTCGCCCCAAATACAGCTGAATTTTTGAACTAATGAAATTGTGGAGAGGTATTATTTTCTCTTAACGTGATACAGCAGTCCGGAAAATTTATAACTGTAGGCTGTAGTATAAATCAAAGACGGAAAAAGAAAATGAAAAAAAGGTGAGACGTTTCCCAAGTAAATATGCCTGGGCACGTTTCTTATATCTTTACCAGTGTGAATAATGCTGCTTAGTGTTGCTGCCTTACTTGTGGGTGACACCTTTTGATTTAGGTCTACATTACCGAAAGATATCAACGGAAGACGCCCAGTTTAACGTCCCTATCTGATGGATGAATCACTATGAACAACGGAGTTTGACTTAATTTCAGATGCATCGTTGTCTGCTTCAGTTCCTAAGTTGGTGACAGGAATGATGCAGCCCCATGTCTTCTACTGTGCTGGCGAAACCCCACGGGAAGAGAATTTACTCACTATCGGCGTCTGAACCAGCTGATCCCGTGTCGAGCGCCTTGTACTGTCATTGTGCCTTCGACCTCTACAGCAAGGCGAGTTAAATAGCTCGTCGGCTGCACATATTTTAATTTAATTTAATTTAATTGCAATGGAGCATAGGCTCCGGTGGCAATTTCCCTACACCCTCATCTTCCCCCTATCCTGCAGCCACCTACATTTGCCCTCTACAAATTTTATCTTTAAATTCCTTCAACGTTTTCAGCAAATTTTGCTTGGATTTTAATGTCTTAATTCATAGTAGAGACACATGACTCTATGAGGAACAACGTAAAACATACAAATCCAACAGGAATCAGATAGAGAGTTAACGAATTTATCAATTGTCACAAAAGATTTAACATGGTGTTAATTGTCGGGAGTAACGTATTAAGGAAATAATGATTAAAAACTGTATACGAATTTATCATGGATAAACTTTTCATTCACATCGATGACAAAAAAGTGTATTCAGTTGGTCATTCGTGACTTAATATTAGTCCTTGCTTCCGGCATCCGCAGGATGTTATTCGTTCAATAAAGGTTATATTTAATTTTCCTGATACGTCAATAGTTGGCGCTACCTGTAATATATATATATACAGAATTTTATGAAAATAACATATGTATGAAGTATATAATGTATGTGTGAATAAATCTTGACAATTTCTACAATCATAACCTAAAACATGTTAATGACATTTTTAACTACATTTAGTTGCATTTGTTCAAGACCACTACGTGTATTTATATCTAGGTATTGTTTCATTGCACGTCAGATAGGTTGAATTCCAATTACGCGTATATTCATCACATAATTTGTATGTCAACAAAATAATTACGATAATTTAAAAATCAACTAAAAAGTGACTGTTAACTTCTCTGGCTCATGTGGACCAAATCACGGACAAAAGCTATAATTTTATTAAAACAAAGAAGGATTGGACATTTGACCGTCTTCGTCGCTATCTAAATTTCTTTGGAATGGAGAAAAACGAGTCAAATAATATTGTCATATGTTTCTGGCACAGAGTTTGATCCTTTTATTTTTGTGCTCTTGGTTTTATCGTTTGAACAAGCGCGCTGTGGTGGCTCAGTGGTTAATGCGTTTGCTTTCAAAGAGTTCGCTGCCACGGTCCCGCTTTCGAATCACGGAAGGCGCAGGAATTTTTAACAGATGTGTGTGATCATATAAGCTACACTAGGCTGCTCCGTGCTTCTCATTCCACTATAAAATGTAGGTTCTGGAGGAAAGGAACTCGCCAACCTACCTCTGACAGAATGGCTTAGTATGCCTCCTTCGGGAGGATCCAACCAACATTCGGGTTGTGGACTAAGTTAGTTTTTTAACTCGAACAAATGCAACGTTCCAGCAATGTGTATCATATGTGACTATCTGTGCAAATAAGGAACTACCAGCAGATTTATCTATATGATTAATTAAAGAAAACCATCGAAACTCCTTAATCAAGATCCTCACTCTCTCCTGATGTATCCCCCCGTGTCCAGTATATTGGCACTCCCTTAGTCAAACTGGTGGTTTAGGATTTACGGCTTTTTTCATTTTCTCTGTCCCAGCATTTGCCTGGGTGCTTAAGATAAACCACGTAAAAACCGCAATCGTGACACCTGGTACTCTGGAATTTGGGCCCCGTTGTATATCCCCCAGTGATTAGTGGAGGCTCTTAAACGCTAAGGGCCATATTGGAGGTACGCTTTACAGTAAGCTCTTTTGTACTCACTCTATAACCAGAAACAGTGAGTAATTCATAAACATTCCAGAACTATCGAAGTGAAATTAATTTAGTATTTGCGAATTTAACAAATTTCCTTAATTGAAAACATTGTTTGCATACTATAACAGAGCACATCTACTTCCTCCGCCCCGCCTACACCCACACACAACTGTCATTGCACTAATATGTGCCAGATACTTCACTGACAGTATGATTTCTATGTGTTTTTCAAGTCCCAAAGTGCAGTAAATTGGTTTTTCTTTGTATAACCTGTAATAATATTTCATTTTAAAAAAAATATTCGGCATGATCACTTTGTTTTCTATTCACAAAGATGCAACGGAAAATTCAGTAAACAAATACATTACCTCACATACAGAATTGCGTAAGGGTAATTGAGCTGTTGTAATCATTCGCCCTTTTGTTATTTGCAATACAAGGAATGAAAGGCAAGTATTGTACAGAGAGTTTCACCTGAAAGAGGTAATTACTGAGCTAGAATTATTACTGTACTGCGAGTAAATGTGAATTATGTTACGCAATAAAATTAAGAGTATTATTGAAAACCATTTCTAAACGGAAGCCTTATTGAATGGTCATTTGTGTCTTGAAGTACTTGAATCGACAGAAAAGAAGTTGTTCTTTTAGCCACTTCAGTTTTTGAAAGCTAATTAATTTACCAACAGATAAATTAGAATTCTTTAACTCTCAGCTTGGGATTAGTCCATAAAATTCAGCAAAAAAAAGACATTTGACTTATTTTTACTTTGAAACCAGTACACATGCCTGATTATGATTTGTTTTTGGTTTCCTATTTTCGCCTCAAACTACTTGGTAGACAGAGTAAAACATTTACAAAGAGCTTACATCGTTCAAGGACTCATCATCCCCCCTTAATATTTCCTTAACGATTCATGATATTTAACTATTTAGTATAACCCCACATAATAAAACAATGTTGGTTTTAGAATCTAGGTGACTGCAAGAAAACAGAACAACGCGTTTAATATTTTTATTCAATTTTATACATTTACTATGTCATGTTGCAAATAACAAGGTTTTATTTTATTCCTTACATATTTATGTTAGTTGAAGCAGCACGCAACATTTATTTAAAAACTTCATGTCCAAGGCCGTCCCTTATCTGACGTTCTAAAACGTGATCTCAGCTCTCTATATCCTACCATGTTGAAGTAGAAGACTTGTATCGTTTGAAAGTGCATATACGGCCAGATTTTGTGGATATGACAATAAGAACTGTATGTGATAGAGTTTTTCTTCTTCCCTTCTGTTTTTAAGACGTCCACTGTAGGAACGCATTTTTCTCGCGATAGTCTGGCGTCTGAATGATATTTTTGGTTCTGTACCAGTTGATCTCGACATCGCTTAAGTCACTAGTGTGGAATTACACTGTTGTCACTGAATTTCTGGTAAAACGCTGTTTCCAACAGTGTAAGATTTTTGTATTTTGACTTTGTTTTTAACGCGTTGATTTCTTTATTTTTGAATCGAAATTCTTACAATGTCTCCATCACCACACGATACTAAAGTTGTACGCACAAAAGCGAATCACTTTAACGGCAGCTGTGAATTTTAAACCATAATAAGATCATGCTTTATTCTAATGAATGATTGTGTTAATGGTTTTCTATCAGAAGTTAGATTGTTTGCAGATGACATAATGTTATCGTATAAAAGGATCAAAACAATAGAAGACTGCAAACAGCTGCAGGGTGATCTAGATAGGATAACTAGTTGGGTGAGTCAACATGGGATGAAGATAAATGCAAAGAAGAGCCAGCTTATTAGGTACACAGATAAAAAGCTAAAAGTTGATTATAGTGCGGAAGTAGCTACTTATTGAAGCCTCGAAAGGCAAATACCTTGCCATAACATTTGATAGCAAACTTAACTGCGTAGGACACATTAGACAGGTAGTAGGGAAGGGATTCATTGGAGAATAGAAGAAGGGTGAAGAGAATCATGGGGGTGTACAAAGCCTATACTGGTGATGAAGCATGGAAACATATT
This sequence comes from Vandiemenella viatica, assembly GCA_031002005.1. Taxonomy (NCBI): domain Eukaryota; kingdom Metazoa; phylum Arthropoda; class Insecta; order Orthoptera; family Morabidae; genus Vandiemenella; species Vandiemenella viatica. The sequence continues at coordinate 167,865,589 of JARYHS010008074.1, read as the reverse complement.
GGTGGAAAAATTATGAGAGGGTCTTGGAAGGGTAAAGTTGACCATGACCACAAGCTAGCACTTGATTTCAGGCATAAGGGTGTGGTAAAATTTTCTTTCGTAGGAAAGGGCGTGAGGGACTGGATTAAATTGCCAAGAGAAGTAATGAATAATTTTCCTGAAATACTGAAGGAATTTAAAGTAGTAGAGGGAAAAAGTAGGTTGGAAGAGGAAAGGATGGTTTCGCTATACAAGTGACTCCTTTGATATCTCTCGCCATCGAAAGTGACTGATTCTGCCAAGTTATTGCGTTTGAGTGTATAATCTAACTCGCCCACTTGTTCTTCCGCGCTCGCCAGTGTTGCGGAGAACAAATCTTTTGTGGCCCGGGTACCAACACTGCCCCGGTACATGCTGCCACGCGCCGGCTGACGGCCACCGCTTTCGCTCAAGTCACTATTGTCCAAGCCATATGGCTGTCGTACTGCGTTAATTCTATCCAGCTTTACTTCTCCGGTAGTTACAGTTAATAATCCTTCTATCTCAATTTTTATAACTTCATCCTCCCGTAATTTAGCCCGCTCCTTCGCAAGGATATCACAAAAAATTCCATCTGTTACTTCAAAAATTTTCTCTTGTATATTTTCCTCCACAAACTCCTCTTGACATTCTTGAACATCTGTTTCCACATCATAACACCTTTATAATTTTTCTCAGCTTCATCCTTTAAGGCCTTCCCTAATATTTTAGACTCCACAAATAACTATACGAAGCAGCTAAGGATAATGGTACTAAATTGTCGGAGTATTAGAGGGAAAGTAGCGGATTTTCACGCCTCAGTTGCGACTAATGATGTCGCTATAATACTAGGAACCGAGAGCTGGTTGACGCCTGAAGTTGAATCTAGCGAAGTATTTGGCCCTCATTTCAATGTTTTTCGCAGGACAGAACTGTTTCAATGGGCGGGGGTGTGTTCGTGGCCGTAAGTAAAACCGTTAATTGCTCTGTCGTAACTGAAACGGAAAATTTTTGCGAGTTAATATGGGTCAAGGTAAAAATTGGCAAAAATTTAAAGTTCATACTCGTGTCGTTTTATCGACCTCCGGATTCTGATTTAGCTAACGCGGAATACTTCAGAGAGTCGCTTAATAACATTTACAAAAAATTTCAAGGACATATATTGATCGTGGGTGGTGACTTTAACCTACCGTCGGTTAGGTGGGACACATACACGTTCAGGTTGGGTGGAAGAGATAAGTTAATTACCGAAACGTTTCTAGAATCATTTGCAGAAAGATCTCTTGAACAGATGGTCGAAGAGCCAACGCGGTGCGACAAAGATTCCTCGTCCATTCTGGATCTTTTTCTAATTAGCAATCCTGATATTGTAGATAAAGTTTGTATAGAAGACGGTATAAGTGATCACAAGGCGGTTGTGATAACATTAAAATCTAGTCTGAGTCTGAAGCATGACAAAGAGAAACTCGTTTTTTGCTTCGCTAAGGCAAACGATGTGGGTATGGTTGATCACTTTGCGAAGAATTTTGAAACGTATACGCAAAATACAAATGTTGAGGAACTTTGGTTTAATTTAAAAGAACTAATATGGACCGGTTTAAACCAGTTTGTTCCTAAGAAGTGTATTAAGGACAGTAATAACTTCCCTTGGTTCAATAAGGAAGTGAAACGTTTGCTCAGGAGGCAAAGGCGTTTACATGCCGCGGTGAAAAAATCGGGGGACTCATCTAATCGTGCTAAATTAGTCCAGTTGCGTGCGGAAGTACGTAAGGCAATGCGCGATGCGTTTAAAGAATTCCAAGCCAGGAATTTATCCGAAGATCTTATTACTAATCCAAAAAAGTTCCGGTCGTATATCAAAGTAATAAGAGGCTCTCGTAAGGTTATGCCGTCGCTGATTAAAGAAAATGGTGAATTATCAGAAACAAGCGTAGAGAAAGTAGAAATTTTGAATGATATATTTAAAAAGGCTTTCACGACAGAAAACTCAGAGGAGATACCGATATTTAACAATCGTACCGACAAAATTATGAATGATCTCGCTCTTGATGTCGAGGGAATAACTAAACTGCTTATGAATGTAAAAACCAATAAGGCTCCCGGACCAGACGGTATTCCTACAAGATTCTACTCAAGATACGCAAAGGAAATTGCACCGTATTTGATCTGGATCAAGGAAAAATACCAGCCGAATGGAAGACCGCTATCGTAACTCCAGTGTTTAAAAATGGGAATGTTAATGATCCCCAGAATTATAGGCCGATCTCGTTAACTTCAATATTTTGCAGGATTTTAGAACATATCATCTATTCAAATGTCATGCGGTTCTTGGATGAAGGTGAGCTTTTAAATCCAAATCAACATGGATTCAGAAAAGGCCGATGCTGCGAAACACAACTTGCACTTTTAATTCACGACTTGTGCCGAATTATAGATGAGCAATCCCAGGTTGATTTGGTTCTATTAGACTTTAAAAAAGCTTTTGACACTGTGCCTCACACTAGGTTACTTACGAAACTTCGTGGTTACGGCATATCTAGACAAATATGTGACTGGGTTGCGGACTTCCTGAAGGGCAGAACGCAGTGTGTAGTTCTCGACGGTGAGCGTTCATCAGTTACTGAAGTGGGGTCTGGAGTTCCCCAGGGAAGCGTGTTAGGACCTCTGTTGTTTCTCATATACATCAATGATCTATGCGACATAATCGGGGGGATGAAAAGATTATTTGCCGATGATGCTATTATTTATCGCGAAATAAAAACCCAGTACGACTGCGCTTTGTTACAAGACGATATTATGAAAATAATTGCGTGGTGTAAAGATTGGCAGTTGGAATTAAACGCTAAAAAGTGCCAAGTCATGCGTGTAAGTAAAAAGGTGACACCATTTACCTATGATTATACAATTAATGGCACTGTCCTTAGAATGGTGGATTCCGCTAAATACCTAGGGGTAACAATTAGTAATAATTTGTCGTGGAATGTGCATATCGAGAATGTATTGGGAAAAGCAAATCGTATGCTCCGATTTCTAGGTCGTAATTTAAATCAATGCACTCAGGAAGTTAAATCGATTGTATATAAATCACTAGTACGTTCTCACTTAGAGTATTGTTGTTCTGTGTAGGGTCCCCATCAAAAGGGGTTAATGGAGGCCTTAGAGAAGGTCCAAAGAAGAGCCGCCCGATTCGTGACAGGTATATATAGTTGGAGGGAAAGCGTAAGTGCGATGTTGAAGGAGTTAGGTTGGGAAGACCTGGAACACCGAAGGCGTTGCTCTCGACGGAAGCTAATTGAAAAATTCACGACAGACGTATTTCGGAATGACAGCCAGCAAATATTGCTACCAGCAACATTCATATCTCGAAATGACCGCGAAAATAAGATAAGAGAAATCAGGGCCAGAACCGATTCATTTCTGTACTCATTTTCCCCACGAGCGATTAGGGAATGGAATAGAAAGGATTTACCTGGCGAGTAAACTTAAAATCCGACAGGAGTAGCTTTCGATAAAGCACTCCAGCCATCCTGATCTGGGTTTTCCATGGTTTTCCCGGATCACTCCACGCGAATGCGGGGATGGTTCCTCACAATAGCCCATGGGCGCCTCCTGCCATATCCCTTATAACCCTTCCAAACCATAACCCTTTTCGATAGGTGCAATGCACCCTCCGCCACACACTTTTAGTGAATCGCGGAGTAATAATAATAATAATAGTATCAAACATAAAAACTTCTTCCTGAATTTTTCTCTTCCTTAATCCTTCGCTTCCTGTTTGTAAAATTACGTCTGCATTGGCCTCTTAACCTGTCGTGTTAACTAAGAAATTTGAGAGGACAACTCCTCCAACTGCCCGATACACATAGCACTATACTCTTCAAGTTTTCTTTCTAACTCTGCTATGTGCAATTTCTGCTCCTTGACTAAGCTAACTCTTTTCGTATTGATTGAATCAATTTTGACTTTTCAGATTTCGATTCACTGGATTTTGGACATAGACGTTAATTTTGGATTAGTGTTGTAACGGAAATCATCTTAGCGGATGCGAATGCAGAAGCGGATTTTCAGTTCTTGACATCCGCAGGTGCGGATGTTTTGCAGATGCGAAGGTGGAAAAATAAATTTATCATTATTTAGATTTTAATATTTTATCAGAAATAAACCTAAAATCAAAATAAGTAATTTTTATAAAAAATTCTAAATTTTGTATAAGCAAAGTCTGTTTCCATTTATTACTGTCATATTGATTTATTTTTCACTTCTTTCAACAAAAACATTGGCTGATTTAACAAGTGAATTAAATTATTTACATAACTACGCGCATCATATGAACTTTGCGGAGTTCGCGGCTCGACTAATTGAAGCGTCAATCACAAGGCCACGCCACCGCACATCAGCGAGCTACTACCCGCCTCTCCACCCCTCTAGCGGACCATTCACAGTCCAATTTGCTGGACATACGATGATCCGATTTTCCGATGTATCTCTTGTAGGGACATGAAAGGGGCCGCAGTACTACGTGCAGGACGTGTTAAATGTTGTTGGACTCCCAGACAACCAACACAGGCCCCTGACGTCCAACAAGATATGCCGTTGATCGGAGTTAACACCTTACAAGTGTGTGATAAGGAGACTGGTGTGCCGCTAGAAAAAACGAGTGGAGAGGACTACTTGGACCACTTCTAGTAGCGTGAATGAGTTCTACACGGAGGTCCTACCATTTGGACCATGAATAGGCCGCTTTACTTAACATGCACGTTCAAACTTGTAAATTCGTGCTTGGGTATAACACCGTTCAGTTTATTGTTACTTCCATTACAATATAGTAAGATTAATAAATAAATTACGCCAAAGAAATTGACTTTTTTGTATTTATTGATCTCCCGTACGCGTTTCACTTCTTTTGCAGAAGCATCTTCAGCGGTTTTTTTTATTGTGAACTACCATTCACAAGAAAAAACGCATAGTGCAGTACAATAAAGTGTACTGTTGTGAATCTGAATAATGAAGACACTTCTCCCCAAAATTGCAAAAGCACTGATGCTTAGAATGGAGCCAAAAGAAATGCAATAGACTACAAAATAAAAAAACCGGTGAAGATACTTCTGCAAAAGAAGTGAAACGCGTACGGGAGATCAATAAATACAAAAAAGTCAATTGCTTAGGCGTAATTTTTTATATTAATACTATCAGCAATTGAGAAAAATGATCCACATCATCCAGATAATATAGTAAGAGACTAAAATAACCACATTTTTGTTAGCTAAGCGATGATGGGGCGATTTTCGTACCCAGAGAAATGAATAAATATGTTTATATATATACATATATATTGCAATGTAAACAAAACATCCGCTATACTTCCGCATTAAAAGCTGTGGATGCGAAAATGGAGGTAGGGTTTCATGCGAAAGTTCCGCACTTGCGGATGCGGAGCTTCGTTACAACCCTAGATTGGACCATCAGTGCTGAACAGTATCCTTCTTATTCATTTCAATCTGGGTTTCTGATCTCCTCACAAGTACAGAAGTAAATATTAAGAATCCTCCACGTCGGAAACAAAAAGAGCCGTGTCACTACTTATTAAACACCAAGTCAGTGTTGTAAGGTAAATACGAGTGCAGTCCCTGCCGAACACACAGACCTCTGCGCGCGTCGCTCTAAGTCCCGTCGCCCTCTGCGCTGTCTGTTGAGGAGTTTGGCCCGCGGGGAGCTCTGTTTGCCGTCTGCCACAGCCTGTCTGTTTATTCGGCCGAAACTCTGTCGAGGCTGGCTCGATACTCTCAAACTTAGCAAAATATTTCCTTTGCTTCTCTCGGACTTCTACTGTTGCACTGAAACACATTTGGTCCCAAGTGCGTTGAGGACTTAACCTTGTTCTTCTGTCTTCAGTCTTCAACAGTAGAAAAACGAGTGACACTAATAATGTTTGCAAGGTGCCTCTCCATAGACAACTACTTGGTATCCATACGATAGTGAATTGTCTTTAAAGCATGGAATTTGCTAAAAAAAACACAGAGATCATATATGTGAACGGAGATTTTTTCCGACGTCTCCAGCTCGACATTCCTGAAGTCCGGCAGGTTCTCGATAGCGAGATAGGTTTACCTGATGAAGACAACAGAGGACGTTGTCGTCGTTTTATGAAAGTATCTGACTGCAAACCCGTGAAGACTATGTTGCAGAGATCATATACTATACCATTCGATAGGTACTAAATGTCTATCTTTTTGCTTCAGACAATTTTCGGGATGGTTTTTTCAAAATGCCATGGCAGAATTCCTCCCCAATTCTAAACACTATCCTACAATGACCTCGATGGCGATGAGGTGGAAAGTTCTAATAAAAACAAAAAAACAACTTTCTTTTCGTGGGCAGCGTGAGACATTTTGCTTGTCGACGGCCAGGTTATCAGAGCTAAGATAGGAATTTGGGCAACGATAGAGAAAGGGAAGGGTTATAGATAGCAAAAATCTGGATGACCGTATCAGGAATCGAACCGTTTTATTCTGAACGTTTCCATTCACTTATCACGGTCGATGAAGTAGTAAAGTACGTTTGGAAGAATTATTTTAAAATCTTGAGCTTTTTGTTCAAGTGGATCAATGAATAATACCTACATTTAATTGCAGATATTACGTTAAAATACAGATATTACGCACCTTTTACGAAATAATTACTACTCACTTTACCTTTAATATCTACATTATTTCCGCCATAGAGAATTCAGAAGCTTAAAGTTTTCTTGGTTTTCATACTTTCATATGAACAAGTTAGATTATTATTTGAAAGAAGATTTACATTCCACTACAAGTATTTATTTCTTCATTTTACCTCACAAGTCTTGCAAAGAACATATAGTGTCAGAAGATTACTGAGGAACTCTCTTAAATCTAATGTTAAAAAAATTGTTTAACATTTCATCCATTCTGTAATTACTAGAGTTTACATAAATTTTTCACTTGTGTATATATTGTTTTACTTAGGATCATTGCGCTATATACGATGCCGTACATTAATATAATACCCGTTACACCGAGCGTCGTGGGTGAGTGGTTAACGTTCTGGCCTCGCATTCGGGAGGACGTGGGTTCGAATCTTCGTCCGGGCATCCAGAATTGGATTTTCCATGATATCCCCAAATCATTCCAGGCGAATGCCGGGATGCTTCCTACAAAGGCAATGGCCGAATTCCTTGTTCCCCATCCTTTCCCGCCTATAATGAATACCCGTTACTTTTGGGAAAAGTGCGTATTGCAACCTGGCGCCAACGTGGATTAAGCACTGCCGTATATGACTGACTTCTGCCACATCCCAAGGATACGGTTATTGTTTTATTAGTATTGTGGACTGGTTTGCCCAAGATTTAATAATACAGTGATTTAAAAGTTTTTGTTTCCTAACTGCGTATCGTCTTTTGCAAGAACAGCTTTTTATGCTCTCTTACTCATAAAATTGTAGCCCTTTACGTCAAGTATTACACTGAGTGTAAAAACTAACCACAAATAATTAGTTTAGACAAATGTCGACACGTAGTTGTCCTGTATGAGACTCCATACGGTTATAAACATGAGAGTGGACTAATATTAGTTTTACACAAAATTTATTCGCTTTATGTCGGGTTTGTGTTTCCTAAAAACACATTTTACGCAAACGCGATAAAGTACTGACTCAACAAAAACCTCGAATCACAAAACACAAATCTGCAAATCTAATCGGAATGGTAGAATATAATAGGACAGCTGCCACGAACAATTCCATAAAACATTGCTTCATTGCCACTGCTAGGTGCTAGGTAGACCTATCCAAGCTTAGAAAGGTACGGAGCACTGGCCGTTAAATGGGAAAGAAAGATATCTCAGAAGTGTAAGGTGAACGGAAAATAGACACTGTAAAATTAGTGATACATATAAAAATAAAAATCAGTGAAGAAAACGAAATAAAAAAGCAAAATTAAAGATACTGTAGGCAAGAGAAAATTGTAGTAACAGGAAAACAACGTCGAAGATGATAGGGGTTCAACCAACGGTAACGGTGATGCTTCATGAATATTTGGTGTTTCTTTCTAGTCTGGTGATAAACCTGGGGAAATATGAAATCAATACAGTAGGTCTAGATGGTTGAGTGAGAACTGTGCTGCTGCTGTTGACTGTTTTTTATGCTCTAAATGTACAAAACATACTTCAATAGATTTTTTAACTCTCTTAAATCTTCACTAATAGTTTTTGTTAGGATTACAGCACAACTTGTAAAATATTTTTAAACTAGTTCATATTAGATGTCGTTTTTTTATTATTCCACGAAGATAGTTATACCTTGACTAATCATTTTGTACATACTAACTTTTTTGCTGTGCGTTAGTTTTATATATACTCATCAATACTACAGTAAACATTTCGTAATTTTGTACCACTAAATGTTTCTAGTTTTATTTCTATACAGAGTTACAAGAAAATTACAAAAGGGATCGCATATTCGGATTCAGCACCCTGTATATAAAATAAATAAACAAATATTCTATGATTTTAATGGTCTATTTCAATTCGCACCAAATTTTCCTTCGGTTATTGACTAACGCAATACAATAACCTTACTTGGTGAAAGGGGACTGTAGTTCAATTATAGAGCCACCGCATCACTACTCTTTTATATAAATATTAATGTTATTGAACTGCGTTAAAAGAAGTCGCTTTGAAAATGTTTGATTATCAAGCTGGTTTGTTGATTATAAAAATAAGATCCTTATTTTTTTGTTGCGAAAAAACAGTAGTGCAAAATTATAAAAGCTAGGAGGATATTTCCAAAATGTCTTCAGTAAATTCCAAATAACGACTGACTTTGAATGATGTGAGGTGATGGGTCATATTACTGAAAATTTATCCCATATCACTATTAAATAACTCTTAACGAAATTTTAATTGCTAGAGCTAGGAATAAGCAGGAGTGGAAGCAAAATTAAAATTTACTTAGGATGGATTGAATGTAAATTAAACTCTGTTTCCGACTGATTGTTTCAGCCAATCAATACAACCTTTCAGCACGCAATCTCTTTTGGACTTTCTACACCGTATAAAACTGGGAAAAAGATTTCAGGCAGGAGCGTGAAAATATAACGACCCTCCATCTCCGTGGTAGTTGTATGCATTAGACGCATATGACTTGAGTATGGTGAAAATATTTGTAATTTAAAAAAATACTTAGGCGTTTATGCGCAAGCATTCAAGGTGCATAATCCCGTTGTTCACAATTTTCTCCATTCTGTGATATCAGACATATGTAGGCTTAAATATTTCAAACCACACTGTTTTCACAAGCTACCGACGCGTTTTGTACATCGATAATACACCAGGATTTTGCTCTGTACGAAAGGCCTTGTACGAAGTTCATTTATCACTTTTGTAACAAAAAGAGTGGCAAAATTTCTCCAGTAATACTTCCTCTTAATGTTCTTCCACACATTGCGCAGACAGGCTACCAAAAAACGATAACTAAAATTAGTTTATGGCATTCCAGTGTTCCTCTTGACTGCAGAGATGAGGTGTCAGTAACATTACGGTTTTTTTATGCGTAACGTACGATTTTTAAGTCGAAAAGTGGCTACGATCCCATCATATGCCTGAGTCACTGCCTGAATGGGTACGGAAAACTGCGTAGAAGCCTTAATCGAGCTCAGTAGTACTACGGGTTATTTTCCGATGGATTCTCACTCCATCGAATTACTGGATTATTTTCTAGCAGGATTTCTCTGTTGAAAGGAGGAATACAGTAATAATGTCGGCATAGCAGCACCCATGAGTAACTCTACCTTTACAATTTCAAACAATTCTATTTTTAAGATCAACATATTTAAAGAAAAAATGGATATCTGCACCATGTTTTGTAGGTGAGACCTCTTCATCGTTTCAGCGAAAGTAGCAGAATTCTTTGTTAATAAACAAGAAATATGGATAAATATCAATTTTCTCCGCAGATCGGCAGTATATAAGTGATTTAAACATTTGATATGTAAGTAAGTGCAATGATTCGAAACAAATATAAAATATTCCGCAATTCAGTAGTTCAGCAACGATTAAACTTTTTTGCGTTTCAAAAGTTGCATCAATATAAATATTTGCGTCTGCGTTAATTTTTGAAGTCTCTCCCGTAAATTAAAATGAATTGTTTTTTATTAACTCTTCCATAGCTTGGTAAAACAAGTATCATTTGTATAATAATAAAGTGATTAAAAATTAGAACTGTTGACTTTTGAAATCTTGCTACACTGACTGATTTAAGGAAACGAAGAGTACTAAAATATTTAGGAACAAGTGTGCTGGAAAATGTAGTGAATTCTGATCTAAAGCACGACAGTTTGTGATGAGGGACGGGGTTATACAGCCGCAGGAAACGTAGTTTTCTTACTCACGACCCTTGCCTCACAAAACATGAATATCAAATTCACAAATTTCTAAACACTACTGGTAGAGTTTAGAAACGGATACGAGAGGTACCGTATTAGTAAAATCACTATAGTCATCTAACGTCTACACTTCAAAGCGAAATTAAAATTTGAAGTGACATTGATAAGATTAATCATTATACACGATTAAAATGCGAGTTTATTGTTTGATTGAAGTCCTACTGTGTCACAATTTACAAAACTCTTCGGTCTTTTTTATACTCGATCCACCGCCATTATTTAATTATTTTATTTGTGAACTGGCTTTTGACCGCTGCCATAACCGCCAGTGTGGTCCAGTGCTTTAAGGTGAGGCACAGTGGATCGGGGAGGTACTACAGCACCGGGAAAGAACCCAGAAGAGTCCAGATTGCAGTTTATAGGCGATTTGCAGCAATCATCAAGGAGAATGCTGCCTTATTAACTACACATTTCACAAACAAAAATACACTTCTCACACATACAACATAGTTCCACGATTCGCAAACGGCAACATTTCCTACACTAGTGTAATGCTCGAGCAGAGGTGGAGAACTCTGCCACTGGACGGGCAAACTATCTCTTCCAGGATCTCCCGACCAAAGAAGCAATACTATATAAAAAAAACAACAGCTTTGTCCGTATACTAACGGCCAGCAGCAAAAAGACCTTAATGCCATCTAGGAAGTATCCTCGGTCCTAGCTTCTTTATGTCGTCGGTTCCTCTGGCTCTGTGGAAGGATTGGTTTACATTTTCAGAGTAACGTTGTTCATAACACGTCCCTCAGCAAAGTACTTATTCCAGTCCCTTTCAAATGACAATTTGCCCACTGTTTTCGCGACCAGGGATTAAATTCTCATGGCCCATTGTTCCCTGTGACTTTCTACTTCTAATAGTTTGCTAAATATCTGTTCAGGTCTCATATATCACAGATGTAAAGAAAAAACGCCAATAAGCTGGCAAACTAAAAAAACGACGCCCACTATCTATCCGCAAGCCATTTAAAGTTTCAACCACCATATTAGATTTTTATGTCTGCAAATATTAAATCGTTTGCCTGTACACTGCTGTCAGAATTTGAAACTATGACAATCTTCGTACAGACAATGTTTTACACTCAACTAAGCTGCTGTTTTAGTGCGTCATTACAAAGCGAATACTTATAAATCGTTTCTCTTCAGCATGTTCAAAAAACTGAAGGAAAAAACCGCGTAAAAGTATTATAAATTAGATAAACCTATAAAAACAGAAAGAAGTCAACAAAAATTTTAATAGTATCCAAATAAAAAAATCTATTGTCTATTATCCAGAAAACCCATAGTTTAATCTGATGAATTTTTGTAAAAATAATATTTTAATTCCACAACATCGAATAGTAGCAAAAGAAAACTTTCATATCGGATATCGAATCTTTGATCCTTGATACGAAAATTACACTCTTTAACGAGCGTAGTCATTCAGCTGACACCGTATACAATCTTTTCAAGCGGTATAGATTCAGAAATTTTTAATTTATGACTTTTAAGCTTCGTCTTAACAGAAACACACCAAGAATGTACGACAATAGCGTTAGTTACCTGGCTCGGTCTAGGGGTTCGTAGGATAGCTATTCTCGGCTACGTGGGAAAAAGGAGGGGGGCGGTTTCCGAGCCAAGCCACGTAGCTTTTCTTTCATATTATTTGTCACAATTAAAATGAGGTACAGAACACACAACAACACTATTTCCGTCATTTAATTATCTGTGTATGTAATTTACGATAGTCTGACAAGAGAAAACAGTACAAAATGTCTTCTGGGGAGAAAAAATCTAGGTGTTACTCGGGGGGGGGGGGGGGGGGTAAAGGCAAAAACCACCTCAGGCTACGTGGGAAAAGGGAGGTTCTCACGAGGCCAAAATGGAACTACGTAGTTTATGGACGCTCCCTTATTCTCATGTTCACAGAGGACGACACACCATCCGAACTCTAAGAAATTATGACGATAAAAAATTTTAAGCTTATGATCAGCTTTATATTTCCTTCTCCGATGCTGGTGATGACATCAGACATCGGACATCGGACATCAGATTTAAAGTCAGATCGGAAACTTGGTGATTTTGAAAACCCTATCAACGCCTAAGTCACCGAAGTGGCCTGAAGCAGTTCCGATAATTTTGGGTACGTCACTTTGAGGAACGACTGAGAAGGCTGGTATCAAGTGATGAGTCATTCGAAATCCGATACATTTAACAAGTAAATAAATAACATTTATATTCTCCTCACATCCACTTTGTAAAAAGAAGTAAGCTGTTTCTGTCGCTTCCGTGTAACTGCTCTAGCTAGCGAAAGAATCTGATTAATATCATATGGTTCTTAGGAATCCTTACCATGATGAAGCATTTGTAACTGCTTGCCACAATCCTAACGAGAGCGTCACAGAACTGCAAAAAATAGATTTTGCTGGAATTTTTTGTCAGACAGGCGACGGAAGTTTTGTTTGAATTTATTGATGAACATGCGAATATCTTCTTCATTTGAGAGTACGATGTAACATTTCTTCCGCCAACCTATTTAGATCGTAATGATAGAAGCGATACGATTAGAGAAATACAATATCGTACTAATGCTTATATATCTTCCATTCGGGATTGGAATGCACAGAGCGAATGTTAATTTTGATGCAAAGCGTGTCAAGCAAAATAATTGTGAATTACAGAGTATGAATGTGGATCTAGATCTAGCTGTAGCATTAAAATGACTTTTTACTAATCTGTCTGGCAAGGTTAGAGAGATCCGTGAAGCAAAATATTTCTCATCGAAAATTATCACACATGTGATGCTCGCATTACCCCCGAGCGGGTGCAGCATCGGAGCTACTCCCAACATCCGCCGCCAAGCAGTCAGCACGTCAAGTTTCCTGTGGTTCCCAACTTGCTCCCACTTGGCTTTCTGTGGGAGCTGCTGCGCCGTCACACAGTGCCGCAGGCAAATCCGTAACAACGCCGAGTAAGCCAAGCCATCCAACCCCCCCATGCAATCTATCAGACGGCAATTCACATGTTCGGCGTTGTTGCGGCAAGAAGATACACTGCTTCGTGTTCAGACCAAACTTTAAATCACTCCAATGACTACTGCTTGGACCATGTACTGCACAGCAACAATAAATTTCTTTTCAGTTCACGTGAGAGTCACCTAGGATTTTTATTATTGACTCCAATTGCGCTAATACCACGATGGAATTTTTCCTACGCAATTTCGCTTCATGTTGTTCAGAACGTGCCTCGATACCTTATTCACCATTGGCTCGCTTATTTATATAAGACCACCAAGTCTTTTTAACCAACATATGTCTAACGCATTTCCTCCAATCTCTTTAACCACATCCTGTCTTCTATTGACTCCAAAACAGTCGAATTTGTTCTATGGAAATTTACACAGGAAAGTCTACCTTCACTCCTTTACCCGTCTTCCTACTTCAGTGTAGCCGACCTCGGTAGCGTAGCGTGCCAAAGGTCGCCGGTTCCAATCCGGCCGCGGGCATGGATGTTAAGTGTTGTGTGTCTGTGTGAATGTCCTGTCCGTCCTGTGGTGTCCATACTTAGAAACTACAATATATAAACTGGATGAGTGATTCACTGGAAGCTATAATATATAATCACATTGAGCTGGCTGTATGGTCTAAACTGCCGAAAGCCATTTTTTTTCAAAAAAAAATCTATAGTGTATGGTAGCCATAATAATGGTCACGTTGCATTCTCAATATACCAGCTAGAGGCTCACCTAAATTTCATAGCTTAGTCTTCTTACTTCCACGTACATTCTTCGTTTATTCTCTATAGTACGACTTTAAAGCTTATCCCAGTCACGCTCGATTTCGCGTGCTAATTGATGATACTAATTGTTTTCGTTTGATTGACGACTGTCGAGTCACAAAAGACCTACCGAGCGCGGTGGTGTAACGGTTAACGTTCTGACCTCGCATTCGGGAGGACGCCGGTTCGAATCCCCGTCCGGGCATCCAGATTTGGGTTTTTCATGATTTCCCAAATCACTCCAGAGAAATGCCGGGATGCTTCATTTAAAAGGCCATGGCCGAATTCCTTCCCATTCCTTGCCCCCCCCCCCATCCTTTCCCGCCTCTAAAGACCTCACTCTTAAAAGACGTTAAGCAGTAAAAAAAAAAAAGACCGTCCAAGATTTTCTTAGTGAAATTTTGGGTCGATGCTTTCAAGAACGGCAATGAACAGTTTCACATAAACTAAGAAATTTTAAAATTAACAAGATTAGTTAAGTAAAATAATTCGTCTGGTGAGAGGACTAATCAGACTAAAGAATTTAGTCAACATTTTGCAATGGACTAACTGTGCATAATTATTGTTAGTTCACTGAATAGAGAAGAAATGGAATTATCAGCTTTGCACGGCAGTGTTGGCTATTGTTGCTCATGTGCGTTTTATGTAGAGAATGTTGAAAGTAGTTACGTATTGAAGAAATGAATTCACCAGGTACCAAGAACTTTAAATAGTAGAAGTTTCCTAAAATTTGTTTATGGCAATGAACATCAAAACATTGGTTTTCTTATAACCGATTCTGGGCGTCGATGGTTATCATGGGGGTTATACCCGTTCATGGAAACTTTCTTTGGATGATGAACTGGGATTACCTTTGCCTTCCCCAGTGTGTATTCATATGTGTGGATGACTGTGGTAGTTTGTGTGTTGAGTGTAAAGTGTTGATTGTGATGTATGAAATGAGAGATGAACATAGAGGGTGATATCCAGTGCCGGCCCATTGAGCTCTACTCTTCAGAAAAGAGGGGGGGGGGGGGCAGACTAAACTTTCTCATCAGACGAAAGGATAACCATGAACATTGCGATACGCTCTCACTCCATATGCACTGCGGAGAGGTTTGGAATCTAAACCAGGACTTTGGCACACAATGCAGTGATTATGAATTGTGCACAGCCACCTCTCCTACCATGACTGCCAAGTCCTAATGACTAAAATTTCTTCCACCTCCGAGACTCCCAGTCGGCGCCGGGTACTCTCACGGTGCCGCAACCAACTGAGCCAACGGGACGGGAGAAAGAGTAGTATATATGTCTCTTAAATTATGTGATTAATAATTTAGTTTTCTTTTCTCATGGGATAAATGTGGCAGCGCAATGTACATGACTGTTACGTTGTTCATTCTACATCAAAAATACATAATTTTTGCCTCAGCATAATAGAGGATGACATGGGTTTTATTACCGATACGAAACTCCCGATTTAGGTTTTACATGACTCCTACAGGTAAATGCACGGATGGTTCTTTCAAAAGGCATGGCCAAATCTATTTACTTCTTTGTCCCAGTCCTCTCTTGACTAATGACTTGCGATGTCCACGAGACGTAAAACTCAGATGAAAAATGGGTTTACTACCGTTTAGTTGTTAATGTTTTTTGATAATAGTATTTCACCAGGAAAATTGGGAGAGTTTGGTGTTAATCAGCACCCGTCAATCAAGTGAACATGATTGTAGCAATCAAGTAACTCGTCAGTAAACATTGGCGATATAGTAGGGTAGATCTAGAAAACTATAACGCTCAATTCAGTTTTCTGAGTGCAGTTTACAATTAGATAGCGTTATGTGTTTGCTGTTACATATATTTCTTTTATTTAAGAAAATATATACTTCCGTGTATTGTATAGCATTTTCGCGAGAGTTGCTGCTGCAAAGTATCCATTACAAATATTTGACACATTTTATTAAAGCTGTAAGCATCAGTATAAAATCCTCGACAGCTAATACTCACGGCTGGTTCATTGCAGATGTAATGAAGAAAAGTGTAAAACCTATTTACCTGCTAGTAGCATAGGTATTTACTGAACATATTTTATGTTTGCGTACATTCATTCAGATGCCTAGTATTTTAATATTCTTTTCCACTTAATTTTCATTTTTTGATGCATAAATGGTATGAAGTGGAATATGTTCAGTCTCTAATATGATTCCAGCTTGATTGAAATACCTTAAGATGAATGGCTTGAATCGGTTAAAAACACTATTTTTCTATAGTTCTACGATTTCTTCCCGATCTGAGCAGGAAAATTACAAGATACATCGTTAATTTTCAGTGTCGATTTGAAAGAAGCGGCGACATTTTGTAATTATTCTTTGTATACAGGACGGGACGGAATAGCAAATTTATTTAAGAAGGCTTGGATTAAGGAAGTATTCTCGATTTGATACTTTACCCACCGAGTAAAATAAAACGCAACTGTCTTCGCTTCCATACCTTTACGAGGAACCCGTCCAATTCATAACTGTATCCACCATTATTATATTATATTATATTATATTATATTATATTATATTATATTCTTGCAATGGAAATGCCTTTCGATGGCTCTAATATGAGTTGAAAAACGTATAATTTAACTTTTTCCCTCCTCAACCATTAGACTAATCGATGCCTTTTCTTAAGAAATTTTGAAAGTGGTGTTGTTTCCTCATGCCTTCCCCTGTGAAGGAAGTGTGTTTGTGTGTATATTGCTTCGTGTGGATGACCTCAATTTGTGCATGTTGAGTGTAACGTGTTGTTTGTGAATAAAAGATGAGATGAAACCCAGTGTCACCCCATTCAGGCTTACTACTCGGAAGAACACCATGGACCCGCCAGGCTAAGCGTCCCCATCCAATGGACGAACCACTATCAACAGTGTCGTATACCCTTTCTACATGGGCAATGGCTGAGGTTTTGGGATTTAACCCAGGAATGTGGAGCAAAAACTGATAATTAGGAGTAATGCTCTACCAACTTTTCTACACTGCCGGCCAAGTCGTGATGATGAAAATTTATCCACCAGCAGGACTCGAACCAACTAACCCCGTATAAGGCGCGAGGCACAATCATACAATCGCAACCAAGTGAGCCAACAGGACGGGTTTAATTTAACTATTATTTAGAGCGATCTGGTGGCTCAGTAATTATGGCGTCTGACTGGAGATCAAAAGGTCCCAGCTTTGAATCCCTGTCTCGGCGGGGATTTTCATAGAACCTTAACCTGACCTTCACTTCTAGCACAGCTTACTGTGTAACGTGACGTACGCCAGGAAGCTTCCGCCGTTCGGATTCTACATTAAATTGTAGGTTCACTTCACCCGGTGAAAGTTGAAGAGGAAAGGTACTAGCTGCCTGCCTCTGGTACCATGCTACGTGTTCCTCCAGCCGACCCCGGTAGCGCGTGGCTAGCGAGCTGGCTTCACGTTGCAGGGGTCGCCGGTTCGAGTCCGGCCTAGGGCGTGGGTGGTTTTAATTAAGTGTTGGGTCCATCCTGTGTTGTCCTGTTACTTGTGATAATCAAAAACACGTGAAGATTCTATGAACACAATTGAGAAATAATAGAAACACAGTTGCTGGCTAAATGGCAACAAGGCCGAATGCCAATTTAAATAAATTTTAAAAAAGTGTTCCTCCGTCGGATGGGTCAACCAACATTCGGATTGAATATCAAACTTAGTTTAACATTTTTTTAAATAACACAAAATTCTTACTGATTAAATTCCTTATCAGTCTGATAAATAACCGGCAAAACTTTTCTCCATTTGTCTTGTGGCGTAAGATCCTGATACATGTTGGTCATTAACCACAACTTCTGTACACATTGCAATAATACTACTGATCTTTAGATCCATGAAAGCGGACAGTTTGGCGAAGCGAAATAAACCTAGGTATTATTAGAAACGATATGTTACGACTTGGTCAATTTAATTTCAAATTAGGTTACATTGATGTCTGCCGTCGTTAATGCTATTTTAGGAAATTTTTACTAATCATCAACACGAATAACGAGAAAGTTCCTAATTTTCGCTTCAAGATACAGTAAGAAGAAACCCACAGATCAACGCTTTACCAGGTTCACAGACAAATTGTGACACATGTTCTCCCACCCCTACCCGCTCCATTGTTGCTGAGATCCGCGAAGACAACCCAGCCCGCTAGCAGAACTGTCGCATGGAAAAGAAAAGCGGAGCGTTCGGAAGGCGAGAAAAACGGCGGTAAGGCAGGGAGGCAGGCAGGCGATGATTTGTTGTGGCCATGTTTCTGCTGTACGCCACGCCCTGGTGCGGCGTGTATCGACCTGGGAGCGCGCGGTCGGCCTGGCCTCGGGTCACACTCGCTCGGACACGCTCGGCAATGTTCGGCGCCGCTCGGCTAACCAGCTGTGAACGGCGACCTCTCGCACGGAAAAAAAGTTGCAAAACTAAGAGATAGTGAGACAAGTAGTTAACCGGCCGTTGCATCAAACACCATTGATCTGAGAGAAAAAAGGACAAAATTCAACGTGCACACTTTATGGCATCGCTGCTTTGTTTAATGTAGCAACCATGCAGGCATGTTACAAACGGATATCCAACGGTTTCACTATAAGTCCTTAGAATTTTTTAACCCAGCTATCAATCAGTGTAACTGTTAAAGAGCTTATTAATTAAAAATCTAACTGCGGCCACAAAATTCTTTATTGTTTCACTGCTCCAGTCAAGAAGTTCTCCACCCTACCCAAAGAAAAATATCCAAAGCCATTAACATCAACTTTAACAGTGACACCAGATATCAAACATTTACGTTCTCTTCTACTTGTTTTCAAATCCTATGCCTTTAGTGTCTCACTAATATAATACGAATCGCATTCGCTGAAATTTATACCTGAACATCAGTGGGGTAAGCTAAATTAAAGACGAGTTTATCCACATTTCTGTTCATGAATTACTACATCTATATTATTTAAAAATTATCACTTATGTGCTAAAGTTAAAACCTCACTACCTAATATTCACTATGCAAAACTTTTGTTAAATCCAGTAGGCGAAATGACATGGATCTAAATTAAAAGTATAGTATTTTTTTAGTAAAGTTTTCTGTATAAACCGTTATGCAACATTTCGGCCACGTGTAACAGAGATGTTACAAGTTGTGGAACAGATTTTCAGCTATTATTTTGTTGGAGTTTTAGTCAAGCAACAATCCTTTTCCCGTTCAATCAAGGAACCCTTAGCGTAAAACTGTGTTCTATAGGAAATACAATTTAATCTTAATAAAGATAAATGTTAAATGGTTCGTAAGAAAGCAATGAGATGCTATGTAATCGCCAACAATAATAATGTGGGCAGTTCTGGAAGAAAGTTTCTTTTGATGAATAAAAGAAGACAAAAAATATTTTACATATTTTATATATTCTCAAGTTCTACAAACAACATTTTTTTTCAACATAATGATCGCCATATTCAGACAGTTACGAACGTTAGTGTACCATGGTCACATAAGTCAACCACATACGCCCAACAGACATATGGTAATATTGTAATCTTGGTTGTCCGGGTTGAACCGCGTCAATTTGTTGAAACCTAACGTTTCGGCCATCATTTTGTGGCCTTCTTCAGAGTACTCTGGAGAAGGCCACAAAATGATGGCCGAAACGTTAGGTTTCAACAAATTGACGCGGTTCAACCCGGACAACCAAGATTACATTGACAACGACCGCGGAAGTCTGCGCACCCATATGGTAATATTATTTAGCAGATCTGCAAAACGCTGGCTTACCGAATGTGCAAGAAGAGATGTAAGTCGCTAGACGTCACGTTACGACCACAACATGGATGGTCCAGTTGTTCCAATCCAATTATTTGGTTCAATCGTTTGAGAAACAGTATTTGGCCTGAACCAAGTCTCCTGCTGGCCATTTGGCTGGAAATGAATTGCGTTGGAACAAATGGGCTGTTATCTAGTGAACGTCTTATGAGGCTAGAGAGAAGCCACTAAATTCTTAAGGGCAACCACAGAATTTTTGTTTTCTGTGGTATTTCTGAAGGTGGTCAGTAAAAACGTTCATCTGAGTTCAAGTATCCAAACAGAGGCAATGTCACTACCTGAGTCTTTTCTTCCTTGTCTGCTTTTTCGCGACGTAGGGGCTTTCAACTTTTTCATAGGTGCTGCACGCTCACATTCTGTCGAGTTTCACTAAGTGCCACATTCTGTCGTAAACCTTTATCTTGTTGTAACTATTAGTTTTAAGAAAGGCAGTTTTCTTTCCTCGCCAGACCAGTCGAGGCAACCTAACGCTTGAATTTGCGAGCTAATTTGACTGAATTTGCAGTTTCTCTGAAAAGTCCAAAGTGCAAAGCCCATGCGAAGACCACCTGACAAACACGTGAATGTACAGCCAATGATAACCACCCTTAACCCAACACCAGTCCGGAGAAACACGAATTTGAAAAAAAAAGTGGTAGAGGCAGTTGAGGCAGCCAAATTTTGGAAAGTAGTTCAATAATCATTTTGAAATAATCGTAATATGCCAAGTATCACTATTTCGTCCTCTACTGCCTCAGGAAGGGAACCACCCTGTTTTAGATTGAATGAACTACTATTTTTCACTATCGAAGAACCTCGGATATGAGTAGCATTTTTCTTACACTTTAAGTCTACCAACCTTGTACTATATGTTTTTGTTAAGTTTATGCAATAAATCTAACTTGACTGCATCTCTTTGCATTACTAATGAATTACCCACATAACCGTATTTAGGCTATAGCTAAGTATCTCTTTTCCTAGACAAATGTCAACTGGAATTCCAGCAACTTCGACTGACAATAAGCTGAGGAAGGTGTACCCAGTTTGGGGTTAGTTGTCACCTTTCTCGGTATTTTAAGACAGCGGTTACTGAATCCACGTGGGCACAAGATAAGCGGTGCGGTAGTGATGAAACACGCCGAGTATGTTGGTTCTACAGCTACCCTGCTGGGTCGGAAACAATATGGTCGATGGTGCGGCGTGGGCCACCCCTGGCCGGCACGTAATTACGGCGACCACTTCCGCGGAATTAACCCCTAACGTCGACCCTCCGAAATTAGGCCGCCCGGCGCAACTCACAATTTGTGATATGCCTACTCGAAATGGGCCCTCAGGTACAGGCACCACACGAGCAGAAGTCATTACAGCCGCCATTTTATACCCAAATTGCAGGGTCGTCCTGAGGGAATGAATTTCCCCTATTTTCCTTAAAAACTGTCCGCTAACCTCATTTGGGACAGTAACAAGTGACATGTACGTTGCATCCTCCCGTTTTGAAACTACGATCTGAGAGTATAACTCTGAAACAGTCAATGGAAACCGTAACCGGTAGTACAACCCCACTTTCGTCTAATCGCGCATTGACAAAGTTATCCAGTACAGCGGTGGATAGCTTGTAACACTAAATTGCCGCTACACAGTGTTCATACACGTGAGTCGAAACGAAGCTTAAATCCCGAACCTCATATCACGAAGAAATCATTAAAATGATTATTCGTTTTTCCTTACAAGCTACTCCGAAATGAATTCCTACTAACATCATAGATGATACCCGTAGTTTTTGATACACCTCTTAGGTATTAAATGAGCTTTAAGTTTACTTCTTTTATATAGACTTAAATCATCAAAGATCCAGATGTGTACTCTATCTGGACGTGTTAATCGCAATTCAACAACGATATTCTTGCCGCAAAGTAACAGCGACCAGAGATATTAGAAGTTAGAGATTATGCGCACAGTTTAATACATACGAAACTGCTATGAAATTAATTGTCATAATACATTCATAAAGTTTGATTTTTAGAATTTTATTCTTAAAAAAATGTGGAAAAACGAGTACTTTTCAGTAACATGTCGGTAATGAAAGTGACATTTAAGGGACTTATATTTCTCTTGGTCTCCGCTATAACGACGAATGCCAAATGTCATTCTGGGCTATGCTAGATTTCAGTTTAATTAAAACTTTCGCTAATGTTGCTGCTTGATCAAAATTTATTTAATACGGGTTATTTCCTTTTTATGTATTATACTGTCCACTTTAGTTAATGGTCTTTGTTTACATTCGCTGTACGTGAGTTATTACGTTATTTAAGTGGATATCAGGCCAAAAATGTTACCGAATCGAGTACTCTGACAGTTCATTTCTTCGAAGTTATTCAGTTATTTAATGATCTGGAATCTGTATAATTTCTTCGGCTGTTACATTAACTATGACCAAAATTACATTATGAATGTTTTACCAGATTCAATGAAAAAACAACGTAATGCTTTAGGGCAGTGGAAAAAAAAAACCTTAAAACGCGAGGAGGAGATGCGTTGTTCATTTTCATGCTGCGAGTCTGAGTCAATGTGTATTTTGTTTACCTGCCATTACCTGTTGTGGAAGAAGCAGCGAGGGGTAAACAGGATTTTACTATGTAGAAAGGTACTTTTTTATCACAACTAACGATGTTGTTATCAGTTGTCATTAGCCACGAACTCTGACAATGTAATGAGCTTTAATCTAGTAATTAATAACATTCCTATTAGAAGAAGTAAGCTGTCATAAGTACCGCAATGGTAATAATTGATACCAATTTTTTTTGTTTATAAATATGAAGATTGTCTTCATTCCAAGTAAACGTTATGGTAATCAGTAACCGTACAAAAAATAAACAACAACGTGCTTTACACATAATATGTGTCGTTGATTACTGGCTTCGTAATAGTTTGTGCCACATTCTTAAATATAGTCCTCTGATTAATGCACAGCTCGGCTGCTGAAACGTCAGATTTAAATAAATCGACGCGGAGAGAAAAGATAATATGAAGGCATCAGTTTTTATACACTTAACAGTTGATTCCAGTCTGATGCTCAGGTTAACATTCTGCCAGGCAGTCTCTTCGAAAATGCACACAATTTCGGGTAAAAGGTTTCTTGAGTCAATAAATATATGGATCTTGAAGATTAATTAATTTGTAACTGTAAATGAAAATTCTTTAAGTCCAAAGTTTTCACGTGAGGTAATTGACGAATTGCTGCTATATCTGTAAAAACGAAGACTGCTATATCTTTCTACACTGATATTACAATACAGGTTCGAAACTGTATGGAATTTATTGCTCTCTTGTGATTCTCGCCATACTTATAACCAGTTATAATCAATAGTTCTTATCCTTAGAATAAAACATCGATTACGTTACTTTAGATATGAATGTATTGTTGGAATGAGGAATCAAAAATGTAAAGGGGGGGAAGAAAATTACCAAAGAACGACGTGGGGAAACGTCATGATATTGAAGAAAATTTAGTACTGCCTAAAAACTTTGATATATTTCTTTATAAATTTTCTAGTCACAACAGTTCATTTGCTATTTATCCACATACAAGGTAATAAATGGAAAACTGATTATTCTCGCAATTTTAAATACATTTTTTAGTTGCCTGTGCTGTATGCTTTCAGAGCTTTGGTTTCTATCTACTTCATGTATCAGTTCTGTTTATAAGAAACGTTCGTCCCAATTACTCAGAATGTATTAAAATCTAGATCCCATTTACTTCAGAAGTCTATTGGACAGCGGAGGTACAATGACTGTTTTCGTGAACGCATAATGTAATATTTACCTCGATGAAGTTCTCGCCTGAAGCATAAGAGATCAAGAAACATTCGTATCTCAAGGACATGATTCAGCATAACAATTTCAAAGAGAATCGAAGTGTTTCCCTAATTAACAGATAAGCGCCAAGAGCCTTCATCAATGAAATGTAATTTCAGCACATTACATAACTAGGCGTTGATTAAACCCCTTTTTCTACCCTTTGTAAGATCTCTTGGGTAGAGACCGTAGCTTATTTCAAATTTTTTGATACTATTTCTAAGCTCTACCACAGGGGTAGCCAACCCGCGCCTCGCGAGATTCATCACACTTTTACAAAATATATTTATTTTATAATGGCCAAAGTTGTGAAAACCAATGTTTTTCTTTTTAAAAAAAAATCATTACTTGTTCGTCCATATATTAAAAATTTGACTGTCGAGATCACGAGAAAAAATTATCTTTGGTTTTAAAATAAAATTCTTGCGAATATATGACAGATCTTGCCTGTTTTATTTATGAGTTCACAGAATAATTAAATTATATTCCGCGAACTCATGATGCACGCGCATCTTGGGACATGTAATTTAACAGGTTCTATGTTTCATTCTTACGTGTCTTAATCCAAATCTAATACGGGGTTATATAATTTTATGCGACACACGGAGTTGTATCGCATTTCCAAAGTGGCCTGCAAGATCATTTGGGTTGGCCACCCCTGTAGTCTAACACTATATGCTGCTTAACATTTCGAGATTTTCGTGTATTCACTTGAGTTATGTTAACGGGGAGAAGTATTAGTAGGTAAATAGACGTGTAAATGATATTGTGTATTTTACACTGCTCCGAATGTCCCAGCTCTCCATCTTCCACTAGTACGCCCATTTACCTCTGCCGTCTTAAGCCGATTCAAAATGTATGCCATTTATTCTTCTCAGCCTTTCGCAGCGCTGAAGCGTCCCACGGGGAAAAATTGTCCCCGTTCTTGCGACATAACCCGCTTAATCAGACAAGGCTCCGGAAAGCTGCTTTCCCTAAAGGAGCTTGGTACGAAACCATGTTTTTGTCAGCAACCATTCTTTTCGGAATACTGCAATTTTGCACTTTTTTGTACTAACGTCCCCCAATCTGTCGGACTAATCAAAGAGAGCAGAAGAAACCGGGAACCGTGTGGGTGCTTTAAGCAACTTGGCAAAGCGCTTTATAGGGATAAAACTTTGAACAATCAAGAGGAAGAAACTGGAACCTAGATAGGGCAAGAGTATGGCAACTTACTCTAAATTGTAAAAAGTGCAAGACAATGAGCATAACTAACAAAAAGAATCCAATTGTTCAGAAATACGAGTTAAACAATACAGTTATTGATGTTGTCGATTCTATGAAATATTTGGGAGTAACAGTACAAAGGAACATGAAATGGGACATACACATTAATTCGTTAGTAGGTAGAGCAAATTCTAGACTGCGATTCATAGGTCGAATCTTGAAAAATTGTAATGAACAAATAAAGGAGATAGCATACAAATCTCTTGTGCGTCCACATTTGGATTATTGTTGTGCCATTTGGGACCCGTTTCGTAAGGGGTTGATCGAAAGTATAGAGAAAGTACAGAGAAGAGCCGCTCGATTCGTTACCGCTTGCTACAGTCCTTATGAAAGCGTCACAGAACTGATTAGTAGATTAGGTTGGGAATCTCTGGTAGATAGACGACACACGTTTCGTTTAAACTTATTGGTAAACATGCGTACTCCCACTTTCACTTTTGAGTGTAGTGAAATACTTCTTCCACCAACCTATTTGAGTCGTAAGGACAGGAAAGATAAAATTAGAGAAATAAGGTGCCGGACTGATTCCTATATGAATTCTTTTTTCCCTCGTACCATTAGGGATTGGAATGCACAGGAAAGAGATTAGCTTTGGTGCTGAGCACCCTCTGCCACCCACAATTTTGAGAATTGCAGAGTATATATGTAGATGTAGACGTTATTATTCTGTCTGATCGAGGGCCAGATTCTTTCCACCACATGAATCTTGTTAGCCACACTAACTGTAGCTCTGTCA
The DNA here is from genome assembly GCA_031002005.1 of Vandiemenella viatica. NCBI lineage: Eukaryota > Metazoa > Arthropoda > Insecta > Orthoptera > Morabidae > Vandiemenella > Vandiemenella viatica. Next base: position 167,839,724 of record JARYHS010008074.1, on the reverse strand, counting down.
CATACGCACACACACAAAATGTATCAAACATTGGAAACTGGACTATAAGGTGTCAACAATTTCTTAATGCAAGCTATTTTATTTCTGTTAACATACATGCTTTCACAGCGAATGGATATATCAATTGTTTTCTAGTTCCCCTTGTAACGATAGCGTTACACACCCAAATAGATGAGGAGAGCGTCATCTAAAAGAAAGTGGAATATCGCTGAAAGACGAGAGAAGAGGAAGACACTGGTTGGCCAGAACAGTCATGTGTGGAAAGGAAGGGTCGTGATTGGCCGAGAGACGTGAGACGGCGGATATACTAGTGAAGGGTCGAGTGGAACATGTGCGTTTCGGCTGCCAGCAGCCAGCGAGGACGGACATGAAGAACCGCCAACGGCAACACGCTGCCTCGCGCCGCCAGGGCGCATTGGACGGTACTGAGAAGCCACAACAACAACTAGAGATGGAAGTGGATGCACCGGCAGAGCTGGGCCCTAAAATAGGCCCAGTAATGCCCCTCTATTTTCCCTGCTACTACAACATTACCGAACTTCTACAAGATTTGCAGAGCCGGACAGCTTTCCCGTTTTATGCATGGCCAGAGCGGGATGGGCTGCAAATTCTGGCCTGCAGCTTGGCTGATTACAAAATCATCTGCGAGCAAGTTCTCAAGATCGCATACACACCTGAAGAATTAGCGCTCGCCAAGAAGAATAAGAAGAAGAGCCGCTCTTCCGCCAAGACAGAAGAACCGTCGCCTGCTGGAGAATCGTCTGGAACATCAGCCAGCAAGCCTCCAGTCACCGAGCCTTCGACTACGTCTGTGAGCACGCAGTGCCCAACGTCGTCGAAGAAGTGGAAATCCCCTGCATTGTCCAATGTTTCCAGTGCCAGTGGTTCAACCATTTTTCTCATCAATGCACCAGCAAGCCTAGGTGCGTTTGCTGCGGGGAGGAGCACTCTCCGGCCGAATGTCAGCGACCGAGGGAGGACCCTACATGCTGCAATTGCGGACTACGGCACGCGGCGTGCTACCGTGGCTGTCCAGTCCGCAAGCGCCTGCAGAGAACCAGCCGACGGGACAAAAAGCAATACCTGTCGTCAGACTACCAGGATCGCTGCCACTTCCAGCGATGGGAACCATGTCCCACCAACCAGCCGACAGGCCAAAAGCAAGCCCTGTCGTCAGACTGCCAAGATCGCTGCCACTTCCAGCGACGGGAACCACGTCCCATCTCGTCGTGTGAGAGGGACGCCCCGTGCCCCACCTGGCCGAACACCTGGCCACAGCGATCATCGCTGCTGCAACCATGCCCCGATGGAACAGCAGTGGGACGCAATGACGACCCATATAATCGAGTTGCTAGTACAACTCATAGCCTGCACTACTAACAGACCGCCGAACACAGCGCCTACAAATGTAGTCGCCGGCAATCACGAATCACTCCACATGGGAGAATAATCAAAAAAAAAAATGCCAAAAGAGAAGCCAGACCTACAGCGAAGCCAATGCCACATCCAATGAAGATGAAGTAAATATCTCACGACAAACACTTCATAGTATGCTGCCAATGAAATATTAGGCAGCGAATGGCACGGATGATGATGGAACATGTGCGTGTGATTCAGTCGGTTGTACGAAAATGTTCGCCGAGTATGAGTATTCTGTTATGTGCCGTCCATATTCTAGATTATACTGAATAGGAATGTTAAACATGTGTGCTGAAGAAACTGTAGTTCTATGTGCTAATCTACAATCTTGAATATTAAGCATAGTCCGATCCGACAATGATCATGTCTGGTGCCAACATTCAATGTATTGTGATTGAATAAACTGTGCAATAAATGCAGTTCTTGAGTTCGGCACCGGAGTGTTATTAATGAAGTACCATAAATCCTCATATAAATCATTATATTAAATCATTACACCCTTTCATGTTATTACTTGCGATCATTTTCCTAACTGCCTGGTATCACTTAACTAACACGTAATAGTATAAACATTCAATTTTTTTTAAATTATAGCTATGACGTCAATTTTCAATTAACACTAAGCATACATTTATGTTAATAAAGTTTACATTCGGAATCGCAACGCACAGTGAGCTTTTACCTTCGACAACAACATAAAGCTATTTATACACTTTCTTCTGGCTGCCATATTAGTCTGTTTCCTACTCCTCGGCGATGTCCAGTTTTGCGTTTCGAAGTGAGCTGTAATATTTAATAAGTACTGCCGCGCAGTTTTTCTATATTAAATTTTGATGATGGTCAGATGATACGTTGCAGTATGGTCTCTAAAATATTTATTCGATCCTCGTATGTCGTATTTACCCGTCACTAAATCGTTCTTCAAGTTAAGATCAAAAAATTTACAGCTCACAAAAAGCCATGGTATTTACCATAATATAGCTTGACATGATCCGTGGGTCACTAATATTTGTAACGCTTTCTTTGTCGGTGTTAAGTTTTGAGTCTACGGGTACGGATTGATCACACACAAGAGGTGTAACGAAATCTATTTCCGTCACCAGTCTGACACTTTAACCTTCTTTAGTTGAATATATAAACAGAGCAGAAAATTTCTACCCTGTTTTTCGCACACTACGTTTTAGAAGATAAAAATAGACGTAAGGATTCTGAGAAGCCGGTTGTTTAATGCCGTCTAGTAAATTTAAGGTTAAAAATCTGCTGTGACTGTTGGTGGATTAAAATGAATGTTGAGCTGTATTTTTTACCAGTCTGTTTATCGAACTGAGTTATGCGACGACTACGCTCCTTAAAGTCAAACAAAATTTTAATTTACCTAAACTTCTAAACGTTAAGAACCTAAAACACTTTTGCAGCAATACTTTGTAATGAATTTCACCAATTAACTACCATTTCTACTATACACATTATATATGAATAAAAATTCATTAAATGCGATAGTAGGAAAAATTTCAGTTTCAACTTTATTTTATTTTTTCGCTAACATATGTTTCGCATTGGTTGGGCTTATTAAAAGCATTGCTGTTGATTTAATTCCTGTACAGTTAATTTATTTCGTACTTCCGAACAGTACTCTTCTAAAGGACGTTAGGAGCAGACTGCAGTTCATAATTAGAAGTAGCTTTAATATACATTTAATTACTTGGATGTCTTTAATGTATATCTGATGCAACCGTGGTGGGGAAATGAAGGTGGAATCCGTAAAAGGTAATTTGCCAGCTCTCTTGAAACTATTTCGTCAGATGAGACGCCCCAGGAAGAACGGTTTCAACCACTCCGTACATCAACATATTCACCCTCACTCTAGCGCGTAATGCGATGGGGTTACTGAAATCGCAAAACAACATTGTTTCTCGGAAATCACGTGTCCGATAAAACGAAAATCAAACGATTTTCGCATTACACATTGATGTTTCAGCAATATTAGTTTATTAGAAATCGTTCTTCTCTGCAGTTCCTATCTTCGCACATTACTTTCCCCGATAATCTACTTTCAGCTTTTACATTACTGGTATTGCAGTGTCGAGGAACTCTACATGATGATTTAAAGACTCCGACCTGAGAACAGTAATACGATCCCCAAAGCAATTTCTAATTTCTAGCAATATCCAGAATATTACAATTCCATTTATCATTATGATTAAAATTATTTTGTGAGAATAACAAAACACAATAAAGTTGTAATTATAAACTAGATTATTTATTTCAAAAGGTTCATTGAATATTTCTGCGTGTATGCTTGGTCTCACTACGGATAACATTTTCTTTCATCTTTTCGCGATGGGTCGCAGGGATTTAAATAATAGATAAGTTGTAACAGCCCTCATACCTGAATTTTGAATAGTATTGTACTGTATGAAGTATTTGTAGTGATCTAAAGTTTGCTTGAATATGATCTGGTATGTTTGTTTTGTAATTTCTTGTAAATCAGTGTATATAGACTTTGTTTTATGTAAGAAAATTATTTGAAGTCCATTTAATATGTTTAAAAACCGAATTGTGCAAGAGAATTTCTTAAATGTTTGTAATTCCATGTATTAATGTAAGTTACGATGTCTACAGGACAATTTTCTACAGTTTGAAAGGATTTCTGTAAATAATTTTGTATTTAAGTATCTCTAATTACCATTTCTGATCATTTTGTAATGTTGTATTAATTCCGATTGTTTTTAATATGTTTGATTGTTTGAGTGATTGTTAATGATCTAGAAATATCGGGCGGATGCCTTTGAAGAATTCTCGTTATTTCGATAGAGACTATATAAACAGATCGGCTGGACAGAGCAGTTAGTTGAGTATTCAGTCAGTATTCAGTGTTACAGAGAGTTTCATCCAGTTAGTTTTTCAAGTTGAGTTCACAGAGATTTTATTTGCGACGGCTCAGAAGTGCATCTCTGTATTGTATCTATGCTTGTGAATATCGCTGACTTCGTTTTGATCAAATAAACAAACATCAACATAACCTTTTGGTGGACTTTTTAATTAATCAATATAGTAATTAAACCACCGAAGATCCTAATATCGGCGAACGTTGACAGGACGAGAAAGCATTTAAACATCCGAAGAACGTAATAAAGTGCTTTGTCATTCCAATTGTTTCGTCACTTTTTACAAAGAAAATATAACTGAGAAATCATGTAACGTCTTAATCTACCAGAATAACGCACTCCAAAGTATTGCTAGGATTACACAACACACACACAACCAGATGTTCGTGTGTTGCTACTGAAAGAGCCACTATAGTGCACATTCTTGCAGTAATGTTATTCTCTCCAATAAAACCACCTACATCACATCCAAAAGCCATCCTACCGATCCACCAAATCAGCTGGACTGAAATGGGCGTGCACAACCTTTTATATTGATAATTACTAGTATTTCCCGAAACTCAAAACAAATAACAGTTTCGAAATATCATTACATAAATTAGCCTGTATGAAAAGTGAATTCAAGAAGTTTCTAAATAATTTTACAAATGTTTTGCGAAGCATAACTATTTGAAAAAAGTTACGTTATGACCAAAAACAAAAAGTTATCTGGTAAAATTCATTCCAGTGCATAAACTGTATTTCGTAATTAAATGAAAACATTTCAAGAGAATATAGGTTGGCTTAAGGGAAGTATAATTTTAAGCTGAATTATAAATTGAGTCAAGTATATCTCCATTTGCTTTCGAATACTTAGCCAGGACCAGACCGACAGGAAATGTATATTGTCTGAAACAGTGGTTCCCAAATGATGGTCCGCGGAACCCTGGTGTTCCGTGGAAGGGTCATAAGGATTACGTGTTCCGTCCAAGAATTAAATAAAATGTTCGTTGAAAAGAGTCATAACCGCGCCGCGAGAAGGCTATCATGTTTCTGCTTCCGTTTGTGACGACTTAATAATGTGAGACTGGTTTTTTTCAGCTTACACTTACAAAAATGGGGATCCGTCAAAAAAAAATGATCAATTAGGTTTCCGTGGCCAAAAAAATTGATAACCGCTGGTCTAAAACAATAAATCGACGTCACAAATAATTACATAAATCATAATAGTTCTTAAAAAAAAATTGTACTTTTAACACTAATGTTTTATTGCTTCAGGAAAAGTGGTAAGATGTTTCAAGGAATACCAGCAAATGCTAAAGCCCTTTAAATACAGTTTCAACTAATATTTATAATTATCAGCAAGATTTCAAGCAAATTAGCAATGTTGTGTTAAGTTTAAACCCAAGTCATTGTTGAGTTTACTGTGGCTTCAGTCCCAATCCCAATAGTTTTATGTAGATCTTCTGTTACACGTGAACAGCGCTGTTCCATTTTGTAAAAATTGCCGTTTAGTCAAAATACCTCGTTTCCGAATTAGATCTAAACGTAATGGGTAGAGAGAAACGTGCTTAATCATCTTACACCGTGCACGTCGGGCAAGCGGTAACGCTCGGGCCTCACATTCAGGATGACGCGATTTTAAGTCCTTGTCCTGCCATACATATTTCAGTTTTCCACGGGTTCCCAGAATCACCTCAGGTGAACGCCGGAATGGTTCCATGAAAAGGCTATGGCTGAATTCCTTCCCGTTCATTTCTCCACATCCTTTCCCGACTCTAATGACCCCAACGTCGAAGAGCCGTAAAACAAAACAAAAATCATCTCACATCTATATGGACGACGAACTCAATTAAAATGGAGGTTTCGCGGTGTATAAAATGTATCAAAAATTATGGGACCTGCCTCGTGTCAATTTGATGTAATGTTTAAATATTGCTCTCCGATTTCATCTTCCGGAGATTAAGTTTTTATTAACTTCAGTGAAAATTCTTTTCATTGACTAAAAGTTCAAAATACCTTTGAAAGAAAACATATTCCTAAAATTTTAGAGTTTATACATCTTGTTATAAAATTTTACGAACGTTAGGTACTTGTATCGTGAGCTATTAGGTTTGAAAGAATTCAAAAGTTTCGTTAAGCAACAACAGATAATTCCCCTTGTTGATCGTAATCAAACAAGCGGTGCATATTATTCCGGATATGTTTTCCAAGGTAATTCACTTTTCAATTCTTTAAATTTCATTAGTATAAACAACTATAAGAAATAAAAATTGGAAGTTGGTAATAATGATTGAAATTATTACTTACTTTATAGATTTTAATCGTCCACAAAAATATTAACATAACTGCAGATGATCCTTATATACTCTAAAACACCTAAATTCAAATGATCAAAATCAATATTTGATGGTATTGAACTATTGTTTATTAATAAAGTATCTGCACTCTATAGTAAGAGCTGTCACTCTGTGAATTGGAATATCCTATTTTAACTAAATTATTTACGTCTAAATATTAGCGTTTTATTATCAGATTGTGGATGCCTCTAAACCACTTTCCTCAATTAGGTGTCCATTTAAAGTAATTTTAACGTCCAATAACATTTCTGGGACAAGTCTGCGTTACTATTTCCTACATGTATGCTGTTTCTTGAATAAAGTCATTAGAAAGTGAAATCGGATTAAAGATTGCGTTTGTAACATTTTTGTGGTAGTTGAATAATTATTGTGTGCGGTGTAAAGATTTCATACTTTGCGAGTGCTTGGAAATATAGTTCTCTCTCGGGTGTACAGAATCGTGTTCACTGATATACCGGATTTCCATGAAAGGAGTCCCTGATTTGAGATAGTAAAATCTCGAAAAGAAAGTTCGACAGAAGAACGCAACAAACCTTGTTTTTATTTAAAAGCTGTAAGAATTTCAAACAGAAGTTTAAACAAAAAGTTACATGGCGCCTTGTTACCGTTTAACTGAGTTCTAATTTGTGATATTTCAGTACCAGAAAAACTCGTTATTCAATGGAATACATGATCTCAACTACTTCGATCGGTACGGTAAAATCCTTTGCTACTTCATTCAACGGTGGAAATGATTGCTCTGGGTTTCAAAGCACTTTATAAAGGCACGCATTTATTACGATTACCACGCCATCTGTTAATAGCTTCTGCAACTTTTTTCGAAACTTCTGTATAAAATTCTTGCAGCTGTCACAGTAATAATAAAGTTTCTTGCATTCTTCTGTCGATATTTGTTTTCGATATTTTACACTTTGAAATCAGGGACTCCTTTCGTTGTCACCCTGTAGGTTGTCACTGTGGATACGCGTTCTATATTCTATTTAGGACAGACAGTTACGACTGTGGACCAACCAACAATCCTGCTTGTTATGGTAGCGACAACGTTATGGTGTGTAAACCGTGTCGGCGCCTCCAAATTCTGGTGTTACATCACATTCAGAAATTTTTCTACTGTGACAAGAATAAGGGAATCGCTAAACTTACGGCAGTAACAGAAACTGAGTTTGTTTGCGTCGTCATTTCTTGTGTGGTGATAATTTCTTTCTTTATTCCGAAAACGCTTTATTCCCATCCTACGAAAACAAAACTTTATAATGCAGCCAAATTGTACGGATCAGCACTCGCCACAGGCTAGCCCTCACCACCTCCTCACCACGTTGCCTAGTGTTGTTTCAGCTACCCGGGCGTTTGATGTTTACCGACAGGGCAACGGATAGACGCGCGCCATCCTTGCCAGTAGGGCCCGCTGTTGACAGGTAGACCGGCGCGGCCGGCAAATGCACTGATCTTGGGAAGCCCCTTAAGTCTATCAAAATCAACGATTTCATTTCCGTTTTCTTAAGCCATCATCGTTTTCAAGTTCCATGCAGCTTATGTCGCAGACACTGGCCAATAATGTCACTATACTCCCATGGTACTAAACATGACGGCCCAACTGGTTTGCTCAAGGTAATATTGCCGTCCAAATAAAAGCGACCACAACCGACGCCTGCCGAATCGCTAATGTGCATACATTCCGAACTGAAGATACGTTCCCAAATTGTGGCTGGCAGTTTGAGCTGGATGCCAGAGGCATCTTGGAGATCCAATAACCTGCAGGGAGGGAGGCGCCTGCGTTAAAAAGCGACGGCGGCGTCGTCTCGTCCTGGAAATTGATATCGGGAGCGCGGCGAGGCGAGGAGCAACGGTCGATAGGGGACAGAGTCGACCTGCGACCGACCTATCGATACCACGAGTAACGTCGCTCTAGTGACGCGTGGAACAGAAAACAGCTAACACGTAGACATCAGTCAACCTGTATAGTTCTAAGTTTTACCAATAAGAAGTCAATACTTGAATATTTACCTAAAGATGCCCAATCTGAAGGTGCTACACCGGCCCTGCGTAGCATGCTAGCCTCGCGTCACGAGTACCGCCGTTTCGAGTCAGGTCTCGGGCATAGGCGGTAATTAAGAGTAGTGTCTGTTCTGTTCTGCATTGTCTATACCATAGATTCCCAGCCTTTCTCGGTATACCGCCCCATTTTCGAACAAACATTACTCACCGCCCCTTTTCAGAAAAAGAACGCACCGTCTCCCCTTACGGGAATAACTAAAGTAACGCACAGTGCTCCATTTTTTTGGTTTGTAACCCACTTTTTGAAACGGTGATTCGTTGGCTACCCTCTTTTTTAAAAAATATCATTTGTCATTGTAGCCATTCAGCCAGCAACTATATTTCTTTTATTCCTCGACTGTGTGTATATAGAATCTTCTCGTGTTATTATTGATAATAACAAGTGACAGGACAACTCAGGACGGACACAACACTTGATTAAAACCACCCATGCCCTACGCCGGAATCGAACCGGCGACCGCTGCAACGCAAGACCAGCTCACTAGCCCCGCGCTACCATGGCCGGTTGCGCCCCTCTTAGGTGAAGCGTACTATTTCACATATAAACAAAAACAATGACATATTTCTAAAGTTACTTGAATAAAGGCATAAATAATGTTGTTGTATTGTTCACAGTTTGATTAAAAAAATAGTAATATTAATTTTACGGCTGAAATTGGTCTAATGACACTAATTTTCGATATTTGGTGCGTTATTTATAATCAGCAATTTTAAATTGCCGCGTTCCACTGTTTAAAATCTATTTCTTTTCTTAGCTAATAAATTTCTGACCATAAAATTTCCTCTTTTTAGTTACATATAATGATGGAAATGCGATGAAAAGTTTGTTGAAGTAGCTCTTTAAGCTGGATATTATACTAGAAAGCAGGGGGTGATGATTGGTCCTCAACGCGCCCCAAAAATGCCTTGGACCATAAACGCCGCCTATAACCTTTTCAACGCCCACCGATGAGCAGTACCGCTCCCTTTGGGGACCTATCGTCATGCTTATTTAATGCAATATGCTTTGTAAATTAAATCATTTATACGCCGAAATAACAACATCGGAACTGGCTGTAATGTCTTGTGGCCAAATGTCTTCTTCTTCTTTTTTTTAATAAAAAAAAAAAAAAAAAAAAAAATGAAGGATAAGTAGGCGCTAAATTATTAGTTGGTGTCGAATGCCCCTATACATTGGATCCCTTCAAACAGTCTAACTAAATCAGCGTGTAAGAGTTATAATGGCCTGCTCTTTTCCTCCTGGTCCTTAAGTTTGACGTGGAATTTAATTTACAGAAATAGTACCTAAAGGAACGAAAAAAATGTGTATCTCCCTTATTTTGCCAGTAACTAAACGGATGGAGTGGTGGTTTTACATTGACGAAATTCATTATGTGGTGTATAATTTGTGGATACATCACGAAAATTCTCTTTAACAAATAGCTACTGAGTTATGTGATTAAAAGTACGGTTATCTCTGAATTTTGTAAAAGTGTAGTTTGAGTATTATTTCCTTAGCACTTCTCGGCTCGATGGTGTCATTAGAGACAGTAGATGGATCAAGAAAGGGCAAGTAATTCGGCCATGGCGTGTTTAAGGAATTATTGCCACGTTAGCCTCGAGTGATTTCAAAAAATTATTGGAAACTGAAATCTAAATGGTCGGACCAGAGATTTAACACACGTCCTCCAGTAAGACAGGTTCTAACGTTTTATGTTGATGCACTAGGATTGGTTTACTGCGGATGTGGAATTGTTAAGCAGTTAACTATCAGCGCGGAAAATGTTACCTTTTTATGCACTTGATATAAAAAGAGATGTCATGTTGGACTGAGTTGTCCCGCATGGTGATGCATCGTATCTATTTAAACATCAGAATGCAGTTATGATCTGTATTTCAATGAAACGGTGTAATTTTCTAACATTACAACAAAAATTTTAGTTATCAGATATCTATTATACTTCATGTCAAGGTCTCAATGGAATCCTGCTACTTGTTATTTTCTATAATATCAACTGCTTTATTTTCCTTTTTGGTATGCAGTTTAGTATAAAATCAGTAATCCAGTTGCTACTATCACAATCTTCCCTCTGTGTTTAACTTACTGCATGCGGAAAACATAGAACTGGTTTTAAGACCACTTTACACATTCGTTTCAAGAGAATAAGACATTCTTTCGATATTAATACATATGAAAGGTACTCTTAAAAATCCAATAAATAAACTTACTTTTGGCATTATGAACAACACACCCTCCTACCCATCGTCGTGCTACTTTAAGTAGTGCATGACAGTAGCGGATCTAGGAATTGTCTGAAGTGGGGCAAAATCTGTGATACGTGGAAATATTTCGAGTTACACTCAACCATGTTGTCTCAACCCACGTCGCCAATCTTCAGATCCAGGAAAATCCACCACTTCGCTTGGTACACTTTGCACTGTAAGTGATGACGCTACTATACATACCAGAAATACAAAACTCTACTCCTTTAGGTGTGAATCGAACAGTGTTCGAAGAATGTGAGAGAGAAATCCTATTACCCAAAACTCTAAATAACACATTTAAACACAGGCACAGTGTACTTATATGGACGATATATTCCATAACTGGTTCTGTAAGATTAAGAAATAAAAAATTTGAATATACATTCCAGTATCGTTTAAAAGTTTTTAGAAGGAATAAGGACCTAAGAATTTTTTTCATTCGTATTTTTTTATATTTGTTATAAATGTTGTGCTTCAATTCAAAAAGCAATTTTTCCCACACGTTGAAATCATTGTTTATGACATCCTACATTTTAACTTCAGTTACATTTCCACTTTCCTTCTTCAGGATATTTGTATTTTAAAAAAAAAATACTTTTGAGTTCCCTGTAAATAAAAGAACCATCTTCAAATAATTTCATATATTAGATAAGTGTGTATATTTTCGCGGGGATTATACCGTAGTAAACCTCTCGGGATTCTAACCGCGTCTAAGTAAATTCGAGTGGCGACGTTTCGTTATCCGGTACTGCCCCGCTTAACTTACGTAAGTAGTACCGGCTCTCGAAACGTCGCCAGTCGACTTTAGTTTGAAGCGGTTAGAATCCCGAGAGGTTGTTCTACAATCTCATGTATTGTTTCATATTAGTTCTTTAAATCGTGAAAGGGTGCAGATATGAATATACAGAGATCTAACTGCGGAATACTGCAGTACATCTACCCTTTTTTATCTGCTTAACGTCTCTCTAACAGCGAGGTCTTTAGAGACGGGAAAGGATGGGGGGGCAAGGAATTGGAAAGAATTCGGCCATGGCCATTTTGAAGGAAGCATCCCGGCATTTGCCTGGAGTGATTTGGGAAACCATGGAAAACCCAAATCTGGATGCCCGGACGGGGATTCGAACCGCCGTCCTCCCGAATTGCATCTACCAAATATAAACTTAAATACTGTTAAACGTACTTTATGCAATAAATTTACTGACAATGCAGGCCTTACGTCACACTGGCCATATATTAATCGCAACAAGCACTGCCATAGCTCGGAACAAGGGTGCCTGGAAGAATTCAATTTTATTGTACCTTTTATGGAATACCACATCCTCAAAAACCGACAATAATTTATGCTAGAAAACCAATCCTTCAGGTGGCTTATGAACTCGAGTAAACTGTTTTGGAGACATGTCGTGGTGAGTTTATGAAGATCTTGTTGGTAGTCCGCTAAAATTGGAAGGGGTTCTGAATTAATAGTTTTACAATAGCTTCCACAGTGAATTTCTCATATGAAGTGAAAATTTTTTCATCTGTTAGAAGGTTTTTTTCTGGCTCGCTGATGTCACTGAGATGGGAAGGTACAGTACAATAGATAAGATGTAGTTTGGCCATGGTCTTTTGAAGGAATCATGGCGGCATTCACCTGATTTCGGGAAACCATGTAACACGTAATTCTGAATGTCTGAACGGGAATTCGAATCCACGTCCTACCGAATGCTTGGCCCGAACATTACCACTCACTCAGCGGGCACTATCTGTAAAAATATTTTTCTGTAACTATCATCTGCGCAAGTACGCAAGAATCATTTTGATTTTGCAATAGTATTTTAAGAGTCGCAATCAACAATTTTCCGATACGTCGTTTGAAGACCCCAAGGTATAAGTCTTATTTAAAAATATTTCATTGAATACTAATTCACCTACATTTCACAAGCCACAGTTTTCTGTTGCTGGATCGAATTCTGGCCTTAATATACGCTGTATATATGCGGGACTCCAAGTTGCTGACAGTCTTTGATGTTATCAGTATCGTTTAACAACCTAAAGTAACGTCGAATGTAAAATTCGACTTATCTTGGGCTGTCGAAGCGTCTTCAAAATGTAAAAACGAAGGCTTTCCCGGCATACAATTGCAATGAGGCATTCACCTGTGTATGCCGGATCGTGTTGTGAAAACTTCATTGCGTCTTAAAAATGTCCTATTTTGTCATATTTATCTGTTTTAATGCTATGACAGAGATACAATTTTCTTTATTGTACATTTCCGCTACGAAACCACACTTAAATATTGTTTTCATGTATAACTGCACTAAAAACAACTTACAGGGGAGAGGGTGTAACCTGGGCACTTGCCCCGGGCGACAACTACAGGGGGCGACAACTTCAGGGGCGACAACTTCAGGGGCAGCAACTTCAGGCGCAGCAACATCAGGGGTGGCAACTTCATTGGGTGGCAATTTTAGAGGGGGCCCAAAATTGAGTTTGTTGGATTGCAATTTATGTTGCGATGACCTTTTTTTAGGTCCACTACTGCCCCAGATGACGACAATGGTTGACAATCATCGGGGCGATGACACACGGAGTGGTGACAATGGGGGCGGCAAAATAACGTTCGAAGGAGCGGCAATCTTACAGGTTTTCTCTGCTCGGAAAATTCCTAGATCCGTCACTGGTAACTTAAACAGCCCCAAATGACTGAATGTTTGGTTTTGTTTAGTCAACAGCTGCGAAGAGGTTCACTTATTATTGTAACAGTATTTATATCCCTGCTACGTGTTATGAATGTCTGGAAAGCACAGTTCTGTTAGAAGAAAAGAATGTAGGCAGTGGGTGAGTTTGTTTTGTTCTGGTGGCTGCACTGTGGTAGCATGGGAGTGCACGAGTGTGGCAGTGCATTTGTCCCGCGAGTGTCTCGTGTTTCGAAGAGTCACTCAAGTCGGTAATCCACGAGGGATGGATGGCAACTCGATACGAGCCCACGTGTCTGCCCCGCGGCACACGGTCTGACTACAATATTGGTCGCTAGAGGCGGCGCACTCGGCCCGCTCACTATTTCAGCAATTCAATATGGCGCAGGCGCTTCAGTTACGCGGCCCCCACTAAACAAGACAGGAAGCTTTGAGCAAAGTGTTACGCAGTCTTCGGAGCCTATAGCACGATCTCCACTGTTCTGTTACACTCTTTCTGATTAATCTCCCAACACTAGCAAATATTTCACAGCATTACGACAGTGTCCACAATACCTCCGTATTTCGGTAACACAATGAAAGAGTTTGTAGTTACGTTGCATTCCTCCCCTGAACTAGTTTAGTCTAACGTTATACAAGTTTCAAAGGACTTGTAATATAATGAGGAATTTAAACTTTGTGGTTTTCTTTATACGTACAAAACAACCCACATTTTGGATATCAAATACAGCGGTTGGAGAGTGTGCAAAGAAGGCTGATAGATTTGTCTCTGGAAGTTTCCGCAGAAATAATCAGTAAGTGATATGATAAAGAAGCTGGAATCGAACTCGTTGGAAGACAGGAGGGGGATGAGGAGAATCATGAGAGTGTACAAGGTGTATACTGATGAGGTCTGGAATGATATTGGGGGAACAATTAGGAGAGTTTCATGGAAGGAAAAAGATGACCACGACCAGCGATTGGTACTCGATTACAGGCGTAAGGGCGTGGGAAAATTTTCCTTCGTTGGTAAGGGTGTCAGGAATTGGGATAAATTACGAAGGGAAATGATGAATAATTTCCAAAAAATGGTGAAACAATTTAAATTTAAAATTAGATGAGGCAGAAAGTAGGTTGGAAAAGGAATGGAGAAGAATGGGTGTGTATGGGAATTGCCAACGGAGCAAGCGCTCCATCGCAATTAAATTAAAGTAAAACAGCGAATTGTCAGAAATTGCTTTTGATTCAAATTGGAGAATCATTGATTCCAATCACATATTTATGTCAAATATATCACATAAAAGTACGGGGATAGTGGAAGTTTGGTACCATGTCGAATGAATTCGTATTCGTTATACAACAACGTCTCCGTAATGTGCGCTATGAATAACTATTTAATTATGAAAATTCGTAATTGCTCTTATATAATCACAACTAAGAAGTAGTAAAGGAAACAAAAACTTTCTAAGTTTTACAAATATTTTTGGCAATGGAAAATCCTCATTATTGGAATAATAGAGTTTGTCGCCATTTTTCCATGACATCAAAGTCAAATACATCTTGCCATGCCAGATTTCTAGATTTAAGACGAGTGGGTGGTAAGTTATTTAGAACCTCGTGGATTGGGAGATTCTATGGATGATCAGGATGGTGTAGTTTTATCCACTCAGCATCTGTAAAACATTCAGATATTAAAGATCCCACAACTGGACTTCCAGGATTCCATATAAATAGAGACCAGTGGATCAAACTAAATCGCCTAAGAACAGGCCATGGGAAATGCAACGCCATGCTGTATAAGTGGGGTATTCAGGATTCTCCTGCATGTGACTGCGGTGCTCCTTCCCAGAGTGTGGAGCATATTATCAGGGAATGCCCTCTACGGAAGTATGATGGACCATGTGAAGATGTTTTTGGAGCTACAAGTTCCTTCTCAGAATGGCTGGAAGAATTGGACATCAGCTTGTGAACGCTACCAACGTTCTTGTCATTGTGTATATTTATTATTGTATAAGTTGCTTGCCATACGACAAATAAATAAATAAATAGAGTTTGTCAGATGTTAACTGTGAACAGCAGGGTGCTTGGTACTTTCTGAAATGATATAATTACCAGCAGTTTTTAAACGTTCCAATAAAGTAAGAAGAAAAGATTTGGTAACCAGAAAAACAAACACCGATCGAAAGGGTGCTGGGGATAGAATGGTACGAGCCAGAAGGAGATATAAAATGCTGGAGGAAAATATGTAGCAAACAAAACACCGGAAAAAGACAGGAAAGGAAATATACGACAGCACCTTTTAAAGATTTATCGTGTTGTCCACATCTACAAATGTGACATCTTAAGAAGAATTAAGACGATTTAAAAAAAAAAAAAGTATTACAGGTTAACTTAGTAATCAAAGGAATTCATACAAGCTGAACTCGTTAATGGCAAGAAATTCCTCTCTGCTAACACCTCTCCCAATAATCTTGCTCCGTTGTTGACCATAAGTCCAAGGATACTCTCCCTCGTCATTTGTCCTGCGAAGCTCTGAAAACTTAAACACTTAATATACAGCAAGATTAAAAATATATGAATTTAATTTAGGGTGTGGCAAGCCCGTTGCTTCACACTGTGGAATAGGCTGCTATCAACAAGAACTACTACTAAATTGTTAATAGGATCATTTCAACTAGGTTATTTTGTTTATAATACAAGCACATGGTTTATGGAGAATTCAGTGAGCAAATGTATTAAAAACTGCTTCAGAAATTCCTTTGGTTGCGATCAGTCCTGTTGCATAAAATAAGCTTAATACAGGTGTAAGGGTAAAAGCAATAAACTGGCGACATTGGCGGTGGGCAGGAAGCCCGGCGGGAAATTAAAAATCATCGGAGGCAGGTAGCGCAGCCCACGCCCATCAGTTATTAACGGCAGAGGCGCTACCCCAGTGCCGCGCAGCTAATAAATCACCGCTCGATATGGCCCGAGTGCCATCGATCGCACACACCGCTAATACTGGCTGCCGCACAAGTGCCTCGCCGGCCTCCTCCCGACACAGGTGACGGTGTGTTGCGACAACTAACACCGCTGCTGCCAGTGTCATCATAGCGAGTCAACCAGAAAACATTGTACAATCGAGAGCCACAAATATTAAACCTTTATATTTCAGCCTCTAACCCTTTGTCTGTCTACCAAGTCAAGATTTCGAGATATTCACTACAAATTTCAACCATATTTTCTCTGATTTAAAGACCATCGTTACAAAACCATGACATTATAATGATGTATTATAAAGATACAACATTATAGTTATACTCTCACCATCCCTTCTATCGATTTTAGTTTTCTCGTAAGCAAATAACACACTGATCTATTTAGGACACGCCACAAATGAAATACCAACACTGTGTCTTATAGGTTGAAAGTCACACCTAGCATTCTGGAGAACCTGCTTCAATCCCATATCCCGTCATCCACATTTCACTTTACTATTATTTTCCGAAATAATTTTTCACTAACAACTTCGCCGATTATCTTAACGTTCTTCCGTCCGCCAGTTTTAATCATCTCATCGGTGATGTATCATACTCCGCGTTGAAACAATAATTTAATTTTTTACTCAACCTTCTTATTATTATGTGACAGTAACTCGCTAGGTTTTGTGGATATTGCTTACTGTACTTTTCCTTTCAAAGAAAATAGCTGCAGGTTGTAACAGCCCTCAAACCTAAAATTAAATGGAATTGTATTTTATGAAGCACTTATAGCAAGCTAGAGTTTAGTTGAATATGATCTGGTATGTTTGTTTTGCAATTTCCTGTAAATCAATGTATATAGACCTAGTTTTTTGAAAAGAAATTATTTAAAGGTGATTTAATATGTTTAAGAACAGAATTGCTTAAATGTTCGTAATTCCAAGTACTAACGCAAGTTACGATGTCTAAAGGACATTTTGCTACAGTTTAAAATGATTTCTGTGAATAATTTTGTGTTTAAGTATCTTTAATTTCCATTTCTGACCATTTTGTAATAATTCTGAATGTTTTAATATGTTTCAATTCTTTTTTAAGTATTGTTAATGTCCGAGAAATATCTGTCGGAATCTTTTGAAATGTTCTGGAAATTTCGATAGACTTTAAATAAAGCAGTCGTCCAAGTCAGAGAGTTAGTTAGTTAGTTTTTTTGGCAAAGTTTAAACAGACTAAATTTTACGACGAACAATAACTGTATTATCTGTGGAAGGAGTGTTGTATACAATCGCTGGATTCATGTAAACAGTATAGTTGACGTGTTTTTTGAAAATAAACGCAAGTTTAAAATGAACTTTATGGTGAACTGATTATCTGTCTTATTAATTAAACCACCATCAATCTTATAAGGTATCTTTGGTTCTGTTGGTTGCGGCGCCTGACACGGGGTTAGCTGGATTGTGTCCTGGTGGTGTAAGAAATTTTAATCATCAGAACTTGGCCTGCAGGGTACGGGAAGTAGTGGTGCACAATTCCTAATCACCAGATTGTGCAACAATTTTCTGGGTTAAATACTTTAATTTAATTAATTTTTAATTTAATTGCAATGGAGCACAGGCTCCGGTGGCAATATCCCTACACCCCCATCTTCCCCCTATCCTGCACCCACCTACATTTGCCCTCTACACATTTTATCTTTAAATTCCTTCAAAGTTTTCGGTAAATTATTCATCATTTCTCTTGGTAACTCATTCCAATCCCTGACAACCTTACCTAAAAAAGAGAATCTTCCCACACCCTTGTGCCTGAAATCGAGTGCCAGCTTGTGGTCATGGTCATCTTTTCCCTTCCATGCACTACTTTTCATACCTATTGCAATATCTTTCCATGCCTCATCACCAGTATATGCCCTGTACACTCCCATGACCCTCCTCATCCTCCTCCTGTCTTGAAATGAATCCCATTCCAGCTCCTTTATCATATCCGTCACTGATTGCATTCTGCGATAATTTCCAGAAACAAATCTAGCAGCCCTTCTTTGCACCCTCTCCAACTCCTGTATTTGATACGTAAAATGAGGGTCCCATACTATACTAAACCTCTCCGCAGTGGATTTGTAGCTGGGCATGCGACACTGTTGATGATTCTTCCGTGGGATGAGAACTTTAACCTTTACGGAGAGTAGCCTGAATAGCCAGCATCGGGTTTCATTCTCTCCCTTCTTTCACCTCTCATCCATAACATTCTACTCTGAGCACTCACTATCACAGTAATCCACACAGTCACACTGAGGAAAGCAATGGGAAACTACCCTAGTTCATCTTCCCAGATGTTGCCAAAGGAAGGGGAACGGGGTAAACATCTCGCATAGTAACCGCTTACGCTCGAAAGCGGACAAGGCGTTCAGAAGACAAGATCTTTCTTTACATATTTGCTGCTCAGACAATACAGACAAATCTCTATTTTATTAGAATATGGGTTAATTTTTTTAAGTTCGTGAAATAAATGTCACTGTCATGGATAACTAGTTTCCATAAAGGTTAAAAAAGTTCACCTGCATTCAATATATTACGACTCTACCGACACCTAATATCGCACTATGTCACGTAATTTAAAATATATATATATATTTAAAAACGTAACCGAAAAAGAAACTGATGCCTTCCATATTAATTGAAACACATAATAATTATGATAACATGCTCCTTCATACTTACTTTTTGCTTGGAAAAACTTTTATTCAAGAGATTAGAAATCATGGTTTGTGTAAGAACTAAACACTGCTACCTTCTAGTTCAGTGGTTCCCAATTATTGGTACGGGGTACGTGAAGTTGCTTCAGGGGCTACGCGCGATAATTCCTTGGCTAAGGTAATCACTAAGATAACTAAAAAAAAAATTACTTGAACATTATTACCGCCAAAATATATTTTGAGACAAACTATGTGTGTGAATTATATTACTGTAATGCTATGGTTTTGCGAAGCATTCTACTGGGATGAATGCATTTATGTATTCATCATATTAGGTATAAGGGAAACGTAATGTTGTGCTCTTTCTTGAAGTGGTACTCGGAGAAAACTAATTGGGAACCACTGGTCCAGTTTATAACAGGAACGATGTTCCTCCATTGTTAAGAACGCACCGTGACCGGCTTCAATAATGAGAAATCCAGTCATAGCATATTCTGTTACGCGGATTCTCGGGAACTGACGTGTATTGTGGAAGCGACTTCAGTCCGAGTTAACACACGGGTGAGCTGTAATGGTAAATTCTCCGAAGTTTGTTGGCTGTCTGGAAGTTACTGCACCAACAGTTCACGAAAGAACGACAGTTAAACTGCTTCCTAGAAGACGAGTGACTTCGCACAATTCTCTCTCTTGCTCGTGCTGGCTAGTTGGGCACTGTTAGAGATTGCAACGGTGAAATAAATACAAAAAACAGAAAATATATTCTTTGTATGCTTTTACCGAAAAAAGATAAATGAGATTGGAACGGGAAAGTGATTTTGAAGTAGGTTCCAGCTATTACAATTGTTTCAACAATTTGTAAGAAATGAAATTGGTGCCTTCGTAGACATAGAATAATAGATACTGTTCCTTTTAACTGAGAGTGCTTTTTTAATCTTTAATGTGTTTATGTTTATCACATATAGCGAAGATGATTTACATATTATTATTATTATTTAAATAGTATTACTACTATAAAACATGCTGGCCCCATATAATGTTTCTAGAAAAAGAATAATATTATTTTTGTTGCAGAAGCGTTGAAGCAAGGTTTCGAATAGGTTCTTTTCTATCACTGTAACTCTTAGTGATGATAATGTCTTAAGTCCGTCACAAATTTCTGATGGTTTCCCTGTTTCTTTTGCAATAAAATTAATAATATCGCTTGTACCTGCCACCGTTACTTCTTTCACACCTATCTAATAACATGCGCTATAAGTTGGTGAATGTTAGCACTTTATTCCGCACATCTTCCAGTGCAACTAGCTTCTAAATTCAAATTATAATTTGGATGATGATAAAGTGAAAACTTTGATAGCTATTTGTGGAATTAAATTTCAGCAGCACTGTCGATATTATAAGAATATCAACAAAAAATTGCAACCTCTAAAAATTATACTTCGCTAAATTAAAAATAAATTAAGTCAATCGAGAAATCACACATAGTGAAGTAGTACATGCCATTAAACTTCAAGAAGAGTGGTAAAGCTACAGGTCCTGATTGAGTTTTCTCTGAAATTATTAAAGTTATAGCTGAGCAGGATTCAAATGGTCTCAGCCCCCTAAAATCGTTGTTCAATGTTATTTATGCATCAGGAAAGATACCTTATGGACTGGCTGAGATCAACTTTCATACCACTGCCGAAGAAGACCAACTCCTCAAAATGTGATGACTATCGTATGATCAGTCTGATGTCGCATGTGCTGAAAATATTTCTGTGAATCATACACACCCGTATTTACAAGAAGTGTGAATCTCATATGCGTGAGCCTCAGTTGGCTTCAGACATGGGCTTGGCACACGTGAAGCACTCTTTTCCCTAATTGTATTAGTGCAGAGGTGCAGGGACATGAATTTGGATGTAAATGCCTGTTTCATAGACTATAACAAAGCCTTCGACTGCGTAAGGCATGAAAAGATGATAATGATTTTGAAATAAACTGGTATAGACCAAAATGATTTACGCATTGTCAGCATGCTGTATTGGAATCAGACTGCAGATGTCAAAACTGACCAAGGAACATCATAAGTGACTGCAATCAGGAAAGGTGTTCGCTAGGGCTGTGAACTATCACCTCTCTTGTTCAACATTTAGTCCGAGATAATTTTCAGGGAAGTGTTGGAGAACGAAAATAGTGGGAACACTATAAACGGAAAAATGATCAATAATATCAGGTATGCAGATGACACTGTTGTTATAGCCAGTGATCTACCTGCACTCCAACACATAATAGACAATTTAGGTCAACACAGGGAAGAGTTTGGTCTGCTTGTCAACCCTTCCAAGACAAACGTTGTAGTCTTCTCTAAGAGAAAAATCCAGGCAACCCTATCAATAAAAGGCAATAAGATCGAGCAAGTATCCCCCTTCAAATATTTAGGCACTCTGGTGGATGAGAAGGGTGACTGCAAGAAAGAAAACCAAATCGAGAATAGAACAGGCCAGGAGACAATTTATTAGCATGAACAAATTTTTCATAATATCGGATCTCAGTCTTTAATTGAGAATGGGAATGATTCGCTGCTACGTGTTCTCAATTTTTCTTTATGGGTGAGAAAGCTGGACCTTATACCAAAATCTAGAGAAAAAGATTGAATTTTTTGAAATATATTTGTATCGTCGTCTCTTACGCATATCTTGGGTGCTGAAAGTCTCAAGCGAAGAAGTACTTCACCGGATGGGGAAACAAAAAGAATTGCTGCTCACTATAAAGCAAAGGAAAACGCAATATCTAGGACACATTATGAGAGGCGAGAGGTACCAGATACTGCAGCTCATCATTGAAGGGAATATACAACGGAAAAGATCTGTTGGAAGGAGAAGGCATTCGTGGCTGAAGAACATTCGGAAATGGTTCAATCTCACGTCCGAAGAGGCTTTCCATGCTGCAGTTTCACGCTCAGAGCTAGCTATGTGGACCGCCAACCTCCAATAGGAGAAGACGACTTAAGAAGAAGAAATTAAAAACAGTAAGTCGTAAAAGACACTTGCCTTCCGGATATATTACCACTTATCAATTTTCTAGCTGCATCGGATATTATTCCCCTGAATTGCTGTGTTTTTTGACAGAGTGTTAAGCACATCATCATATTAATTTCTTCACATCGTCAAAATATCAAGAATTTTTTCGTTGAAGTGTTATTACTGATAAACATAGAAACTCGAAACATATTAAACTTAGGTACTTTAACAACTTATTTCCAATTATTTGTATTCAGAACAGATTAAAAATGCGTATATATATAATTTCCGCATTGCTTTGTGTATACTCATAACATTTTTGCCGTTATTTTTATGGCGTTAAGGTTTTCTTGCAATGCTAATTTTTTTTCACATGAACTGAAATTTGGAATAAATGTTTGATTTTTAAGCATTATGTCCTTTGAAAAAGATATTTGTTTTCTGCTAGAATAGTAACATACATATGGAGGAGTAAGCATTATGTCATTTGAAAAAGATATTTTTTTCTGCTAGAATGGTAACATACATATGGAGGAGTCTAAATAATCTGCTTTAATGCCGTAAAATCCAATTTTCAGAAATGAATAATTCTGTTTCGTATTAAAATCAGTAATACAAAGACTTCTTGAATTAATTTTTCAAATTATTAAATGAGAAACACAAGTAATGTATACTAAATATCATGGAAATATTTTCACATTATTTGATTCTTTTGTTCACAATCCGTTATGGCGTTTCAGCTTTATTATCTGTTACAACATAACTGTTACAAACGTATGTGGCATTTAATACACCTACTTATAGTATGTTCATTAAAATTATGAACCAGAAAATGCAGACAAACTATGCAGAATATCGTTAAATTGATGTGGAAGATCCTAAAGTTCCTGTTAAAATCTATAATCTGATGTTTTCAACAGACGCAGTGATTTACGTGTGCTGTAAAGGGTTAATGCACAATAAAGATTTATTTAGCCTTATTTTTTATCTAGTAAAATTAATGCAAAATAACTTTAACTGTCTAAAACCTGACACTGTACTAAATGTAAAAGCAGCATGCAGTTATCCGCAGTATTTTTCTCGGACGCTTTTGACTGTATTGCAGGAGGTGTTTAAATTAATGTGTGATAACACATCTACCATCTATTAAGAAGTCCACCTGCTAATAATGTACTCTGGTCACTGGTGTACGTACATGCAGAGGCCTCACGTCTCAATGTGTTATAGTCACAGTCAATTCAGGATAGTCAACAAGAACTGTGAACAGGAATGGAATATTTCAGGAACATCAATAATAAATTAAAGTAAAAATAGGTAAAGCACAGTAGTGTGAATTTTCCAGTAATCTGTTGCCATTATTTATAAAACGGCGTACCAATAAAAAACTCTAAAGAAAGGCTGTGACACAAATAATGTGGAATCCGCACGAAGGAGGGGTGGAGGAGAGGGAGGAGAGTGGGCTACTAAAATGAAAAAGCCAAAATAGGCAGCGGTTACCCTCTCAAGCCGCGTACTCACTAGCGAGCTGTAACTGTAACCGTTGCACGTTACTGTTACCAAATACGATAGTGAGTACGTGGCTCGCGAGCCTGCCGCGAGCGGAACGCGTTGCATTCCAGCGAGCCGACGAATCAAAGGGCGCTCGCAGTGCGCTCGTGGACGCCGATAGTGAAGGTTGTTGCACGCAGCGAACCTACCAGTAACCTCAGCGTCATGAGAGAATGGACAGAAGACAAATGTCTTCAGCTGATAGAAGCCTATCACGAAAGCAGTGTCCTATGGAATCCCAAGGAGTGGCTGCCTTAATTTTGCAAGGCTTAATAAACCTTTAAATAAATAAAATTATTTCAGTTATTATTATTGATGATTAATAAACAAAACAAAATATTTGTACGTGGAGGACCTCAATGGTAACACAAAAACACAATGACGCTGCACTACGTGAACCATTCAATAAAAAGCTAAGACCAGATCCGAAATTACTAATGCTGAAAGAGGCTTTCGTAATACTGAAAAATGCTGCAGATAAACCGAAACAAGATACGTAACTGCGGTATTTCTTTGATTTTATAGAGGAAAAATTGAAAAACTTTCCCAATGAAATAAATTCAATTCAACGAGAAATATTTCAAATAATTATGCGTGCTGATCAAGGACATTATAACTCCATACAAAATTATCGTTATTACTCCACTACACAAGCTCCACACCCTTTATATTCTTCCTCCACTATAAATCCAGATATAACTTGCCCTTCCACTTCTTCCCCAAATCAAAGCCAAGAAACTCCTCTGCACAACCCGCCATACTCCCCGGACAGCAACAATAGCGAGTATTCATCAGATATGAGTTTAGAAAATTATGTATGAATTTTTAAAAATAAATTACATTATTATTTTATTACTAATGTAAAAAGGATTATCTTGATTTATTCTTTCCAAGATCCTATCACCGCCTGGCACACTTCAGAGACAATTGAGCTTATGGCTTGTTTGTAAATGCGAAAAAGATATTGCAAACTTGTAAAAGAATCACCAGTAGCTAAGTATCTCAGCGTCACAGCTAATCTGTGTTGAACCAACACTGCTTCTCGGAACGAAGTGTTTCTTCGTTCTATCTTGGGCCCAATTATGTTCATTAGATATTCAAAATCAATTGGAGAGATTCTCGTGAAATTTTTGTAATGACCACTTATTTGTTGATTTCTTAAAAGACGAATTAGATCACTTCTTTCTCTATACATTCCATGAATACGCCATCTTTGTGGTCGTTTATAATCATCCAGTAAAGCATATACAAATAAATATGCTGCACAAGCGAGACACACTTTGTCTCGGACATCGCGGAGCTCCAAACGTACACTGCGGATTGAGTCGGCTTGTCGTTGCGGTTACAGTGAGCGTACACACTGGAACCCTGTAACAGTATCCGTTCGGTTACAGTTACAGCTCGCTAGTGAGTACGCTCAGTGAGGTGGCTCGGTGTTCGTCGCGAGCGAAGTTCGTTTCACGCGTCCACACTAGAACGTGGTAACTGTATCTGTTGGTTACAATTACAGCTCGCTAGTGAGTACCCGGCTTCACTGGAGTGACGGGGATCTTGGGTGCGTGAAGCTGGTGGCCGCGCTGTCAGGGGTTAGCTTGAAAGTGCAGTAGGGTATTAGGTGGCACGCTGTATCCGATCGGTACTTACTTTCAAGTTATTTCAGGTGTCTGAAGTTGAACGTACCCTAGCCTTAAAGATATAATGACATTATTGAATCATTTCCTTCCTAACAGTGTGATAATGCAATGGAAACCAAACGTGTCTTCCATGTTTCTCAATTTTGTATTCTAAAAATAATTTTGTCGATCCTATTAATTGTTCAACACAGAATGAATCACATACTTCAGGTGGATTTCTATGTTCAAAAATCACATCTTATGGTTTATCAAAATTATTTTATATACAAAAAATTATACGTATATTGATCTAATAATTTTAACATTGTCCTATTCTAAGAATAGTATCTATCTGATAAGTACAGCAACTATTCATTTAGAAATATAAAAGGATTTTGTTTCCAATTTTTTTTTTTAGAATTGCGATTCCTAGGAAAATCTGCAATAATTACACTAATATTAACGTTACACATAGTAAGTTGCATGAAATTAATCTTTTATTCGTGTTTAAAGTTCGTCTCAGAAAACGCAGAACTTAGCCGTACAGAAGATGTCTTCTGCTTCTCGTAAAATTAAAAGAATATCGCAGCAGGAAGCAAATTAACACAATCTGTTAAGTGGAACTTGATGAAGCCAGGGAGTCACTTCTGAATCCGTGTTTAAATATACATCCACTGCGGGGTTGTTAAAAAAAATATTTTAAATCATAACTGCGGCGTGATTAACATCTGTCACACCATAAAAATCGTGGAATTAATTGGAAACATGTTAGTCCAATGGAGAGTAGGATTAAAACAGAACTTTAATTGCTCACTTATTCCTTAAAAATCCCTAAAAATTATGATGCTTCTCATGTTTCATTTAGTTCCCATGTAATATAAAAAAACCTATGATTTAAGGGTAGAAGTGCCGAAGCACCACTACTTAAACGTCGCAACCATCACTTGAATATCATAATCCATTAACCATGGAGTATAGATCTGATGTCAAATAGTTAATCAGAGTGTAAGCTCTCTAATATTAGAGAGACCTGCTGAAAGGGAACAAGAGAAAATTGACGAAAAATGCCACACTCGCGTAGTTGCGAAAAGAAATTATCTTCCAGTAGTCCGTCTGGATTAAAGGTTTGTTATCGTAGTTTTATACCTCGTAATCCATGTAAAAGTTTTAAAAAAAATACCGAATAAGTAGTCGTGCAAAACTATCAAAGGAGATTTGAAGCAGCAATGTAAAATACATTGCATAAAAGTAAATTGTAAACTGGGTCAATAAGAAATTTTATGGCAATTAAGCCAATCTTTAACTTGATCCTCGGACTGCCATTAAATGCGTTCTTCACTGTAGAGATAATAAATTCTATTGTGACACTTCTTAATTTATTAATAAGAATTTTGATTAATATACTGGTTTATATTTGACGAATGCCTTTATGGCATAAATACTTTCAGAAGTTCCATATTAATCAATTCTTTATTCTTTGAGTTATCTTGTTCATTGGAATTTGCTGTGGGATAATGCATGATCGCGTCCTTCCGTCATTCACAATTTAAAAAATTGGTATATAATTATACTTTCATTCACTAATAACCTATCTAGAATTCAGAAACGTGCCGTAATTATTATATGTGGTGTTAGCACGCGAAAATCCAGCAAAGTTCTGTTCATTTAAACTGATATTTTTAACATCTTCACAGTATGTATACTCATCACCTCCATTATTAGTATTAATTTTTTTTTCCAAATAATTGTACGAAGTATTATTATAACTGAACTAGAAATAATTTCAGAAATATTTTAAGCTCTGAGCGTTGTATCAGAAAAATGTGAGATGAATGGGTAAAAATGTTTTCAATAGTTTGCTGGCTAACATTCATCGTTTGTTGCAAATACATCAATTTTAAAGGAAGAAACAAAAAAACTTTCTAATTGTCAAACCCATGGACTTAACTGAGGGATATCTGAAAAGGGATTCTTTAATGTAAGGGAATTATATAATTATCTTTGTGACAATATTTCTCGTTACTTCCACATTGTTTTTCTCTATATTTTCAAACAGTAATGTTTGTCGATATTATGTATGGTTATATATTTTCAAATTGATTGCAAATATTGACTCATTGGTTATATTGTACTGATCATAAATTTATTTTAGTTAATTCTACACTCCAGAGATTTTAGGGATTTCACAGATTAAAATGCATGTAATTTAATGTACTTCAACTTGCAGACAAAAGTTCCGACGTCTCAGGGTCTTTGAAAAACCGTAGTTCAATCAAAATAGCGAAATGCGTATTCTGCGACAAATTGTAACGCTCTTTGAGGAAAGTAAAAACCGTTGGTATTATAATACGCCTATGCGCAAATTTCTTCGATTAAAATCTTTCAGCAGCCATATAAAAAATTGATATAAAACTTTGTTTATTTACTTGCTGTCTTCCGATCATAATTTAAAGCTGGAACCATAACTTAAGTTTTTTTGAATGGAACTTATTCCTCTCTAGTTGTATCGTGAGAACCATTAATGCACAGTCAGTAACTTAGCATTACCTGATGTGAAGCAGTGCTTATCGAGCACTAAATCCTGTCTGAAGGATTGAGAAAAGTTGTAGTATACGAGTCAACAACGATTCCATTGACACTACTGCAAAAATACACAATTGTGAAATATGATTTAAATGTTACATAGCGATAATCTACTCAGTATACTTTACTAGTTTGTTAGATATTAAATAGGTCGGATTAAGCAAAATCAGAGAATGAATATCATTTTTGTTTCAATTTTTTGTAACACAACCAGAAACTTTTAGAATAATACAGATTGAGTTATATCACTAGATATTGGTGTTTTGAGCCCTCGACTTCACAAAAAAAAAAAAAAAAAAAAAATCATAATGGACCTTAATCGTATTTTCTGTCATCGTGCAGCAGAAAACCGTTGACCGAATTAAGCCCGCGTTAGAATTAACTTTGTGTCAATTTATCAGCACATCGCAGTACCAAAAATCTGGTACGCTTCTGCAAAGATAGTGATACTTTTTTTTTACACATGCCATCATATCGAAATTTTGAAAATAAGCTCCTTAACAACTTAGCTACCAGACCAATACCATTTTACTACTAGTATGAAGCAATTAATTAATACCTGCTAAATAGAAGCTCTTGCAAATACATTTCTCGTGAACTGGTACACGGCACAATCGATACCTTCGCAAACCGGAGGCAACAAGTATCTGAATTTGATTCAGATCAAATTTGGCGCCACTTGATACAGCTTCAGCATAGTGCGTTTCATCATCCTAAAAACAATTACTTCGAACGTATTTAACTGGGACAGAAATAATTGATGAAATTAACAACATTTTAGCACTAAAGTAACATTTAAGAGAGATGTACACACTTTTACAACTTTAAAATTTCACTTTCTTTCAGATGTGAGTAGCAGAAATTATTGGGAGTGAAAAATGTTGACGAATTAAGATCCCTGTGACCGTTGCGTTAACCTTAAAAATAATAAAACATTCAATTTTTTAATTAAATGTGATGCCAGCCGTCACAGTTATTTGAGAAGGCTTTCAGCAACACGTAACGCCTGTACTAGGTGTAGTCAATCGCTGAAACACTGGAGGTCATTTGGCTTGTGAGACTCACTCGATTTGCATTAGTTGCCAAGAGTTTAACTTTCAGACTTCTTTCTTTTTTCAGTATAATTTTTCTTATAGTTGTAAAAAAAAATACAAATACGCTTCCCAAATAAAGGATTTGTGCTCCTATGTAAGTAAAAGCAAGACTCTATATTGACGTTATCGAACTATGCGGGATTTTGCTTTGCTTAGCACGATGGAATCAAGATCAGAATGTTGCTGAAGCGAGTTAACTCTTGGACACGGGAAGTTTTAATTACATGTTGTGCTTATATAGTGCTATTAATTATAATCTTAACACAAACACCTTTTCCAAAGACACTGATGATTAAATTAAACATTTCTATTTCAAAAATAAAATGTAATCTCCATAAATACTCATTTCAGTTCGTCAAGTAGATTATTCCTGATTCGAAAAGGATGGATGTTATTGTTAGTTGTAACCTACTGGTGTTTTTATTTTACAAAGTGCGGAAATCACAATATATGTTAGATCTGACGTAAATAGTAAATTAAGATTATGAGAACCATCTTAAGTAAGAAAACTGATAACAGTGTCAGCAGATGATAACACTTTAAGCCTGTGTAATGTGTGATTTCACTAATAAAACATTGTAACAAGTAATCCATACCATTTCATTCCCAACGTTTAGCTGCAGAGAGAAGTTGTAATGGAGATTTTAATGCATCAATCTCATGAAATCATGCAGACTGATATGTCTTCCCCATAAATGGTTGAACATCTTATGTACGGAAACCGAGTCTGGTGGATGGAAGGTAACACATTAATCTGGCATTCTGGCGGACGTTGTGTGATGGAAGGAAGCTTTTACTTTCTCCTATAAACGCAATATTGTTATATTCACATCAGAAACACTGCATGTCACTGACCAGTTGTTGGTTGTCGTCGAGCTTCATAATATGGAATGCATTGTTATAGCCGCTGGCCTGCCTGCCCGTCCACGTACACTGCGGGGGAAAGTTGGTTAGATTAAGTACGGCAGATTGCGCGGACAAGCCAAACAGTTCGGAAACTCTAAGGGGTTGGACCGTGGCGTGTGTCCTCATGAATATAGTCAATACCACGTGCGCCGCGAGGTAGGACAGTTATAAACAGACATCCGTTGCGTAAAGTATTCGCCTTGCTTACGGCAACTGGAATATTTTATAAATGGAGTTCAGTTGAGTATGGAGAAAGCAACAGTTATAAAACTGGATACTGCAGGTAGAAAGTGTATTCTCCTCTCTATGGTGGACCTGCTTCGCAAGAGATTGGTGACAACATGTAAATTATTATCAATAAAAAGAAAATAAATGAGCCTAATCACGTCATTTACTGTTTCAAAAAAACTCTTGTCACTGATATTGTCGAATACAGTTATGAAATTTGTAAGGATTAACAGCGGCTTCAAATCCCCATCCAGATTTCAGTTTTATACGATTTTTCTAATTCACTCCTAGATGGTTAAAAAAAAAAAAAAAAAATTCATTTCGTTTTCTTCTCTCAAATTTTTCACGCTTTTAATGATCTTGACATCTACCGTCGACCATCGATGAGCCAATAAGTCCCAGGCAAAATAAAAAAAAAAAATATTCCTTCAGAATTAAAGTATCTTAATACCACCTTAATATAATTAATGACTGGTCTCTTTTCTTTCAGAATCGTTGTATACAACTTCTGAAACAGATATGATTATGAGCTCCAAGGAAACAAAGTAGATTATAATTTTTGGTGTAGCTTCCATTATTCTCTACCTTCAAGCATCTACTATACGACCTCATGCTTTTGTTTCTAGATTTTAAAGATTTGGTTTTATATTTATATGTTTATTAATTAATACTCTAGAATAATTTCTGTATTTGAAATACATTTTATTTATTTATCTAGTATGTACAAACAACGTTTGATTCAAAGTTTTAAAGTAAATACTCTCTATTAACACATTGACTGCCACGTGAGCCAACGTTGGCTCACAGTTACATGGGTTATGACGCCACGTGAGCCATATTTGGTTCACGTATACATTGTGCAGTGAGCCGCGTGAGCCATAACTGGCTCACATGCAGAGTTGTCTTTAGAGGCCTCGTGAGTCTCATGGGGCTCACAGATAATGCGTTTCAACTATGGGTTTAAAAGTGGTGGCTCCACTGAACACTCTGATGTTCTTAGCAATCAATATTTTTGCATTTGGTAGCCCTGGTGATTCCTAACTGCAACCGTCAGAGATCAACTTACGACAACTCAGCTGTAGTACTGTTTTGTTTTGCTGATTGCTCGTGTATGCTATTTGAGGTTACGTTAGTGTATTTGGTTAGTTTCCTAGTTTATTGTTATGGCCAAAAGAAGACAAACTTTTGAAGAACTTGAACAGCTAGTGAATGAGGCTATGCAAGATAGCTTATCAAGTTATCAATTTTATATGTAGCTAATATAAGCAAATAAACTAAGAGTTTGAATCATTTCTTGAAAAACGATTTTTTTTTAATACCTATTGTGTTTTAAATGATGTGAGCCACATGTTGCCACAGATCGTAATTGTGTTAAAATGTAGTTGTTGGGCCACGTGAGCCATATCTGGCTCACGCCTGTTATCAGTCCAGATCAGTCATAACTTGATATTTTATGAAGTAACTTAGTTCTACATGATCAAAAGAAGACATCTGATGCAAAAAATCAATTTGGCCTCACAAGTAATATTCGTGATTTCAATGTCGCATAGCAATACATAGTCCAAGTTTCATCATGGCAGTCAATGTGTTAACAACTGGTTTATTACTTTTTATTTATTTTTCCAGACACGTTTCGCGTTTTTGATGAGGTGCATCATGAGTAGCTGGTGAAATCCGTCTGGAAAAAAAATAAGGAAACAGCTGTTGATAGACAGTGTTGAATTTAAAACATTTATGCAACAAGTGTTTAACAAAGTTATTATTTGTTTGTATCTTTTCTGCGCTATTTGTTTACTTCGTCTAAGACTGACAAATGTGGGCAAGGGTATACGGAGGAAGTGGTGAGACGCGAGGTAGCCCGTTTGGGGTGGAGAGGGAGACAAGTGGTCCCGGCGAGCGATGCCTGT
Organism: Vandiemenella viatica; assembly: GCA_031002005.1. Lineage (NCBI taxonomy): Eukaryota > Metazoa > Arthropoda > Insecta > Orthoptera > Morabidae > Vandiemenella > Vandiemenella viatica. The sequence goes on along the minus strand of JARYHS010008074.1, from coordinate 167,807,598 downwards.
CCCCGCCAGGTGCCGGATGGCCCAGGGGAAATTTGTACCGCGTGAGCAGCCCCTGGGGAGAGCGGCCACACGCCCGACGCGTCGCCACAATTCTGGCCACCAGCCCGAGTGCAATGAAAATTTCAGTGACGCGCACGCTGGAAAACTGTCAAGGCGTCCTCCCAAATTCTGTCGGCACCTGGTCGAGCCACTAATAAAGATATATGCACACAAGTTCTTGCTTGTTTTATAGCAGAACTCAGTAACGACGACTCAAACACAACTTCATTCCCAGAACACGCAGATCAGCAAATGGTTTCTATAACTTAGTACATTTTTGTTGACAGAAGGCATAGTGCATCATTTGATTACTGTAGGAACATAGTAACCCACTTGAGAATAGGAAATGCTGAAATACGTATCCTCGCTTTCAGTGTATGTTCTTGTTCTCCTTAAACCTGAGGAGGTTGATGCGTTTGTATCCTGAGAAGACATGGACTGAAATGGATCCCGTTACCTTCCCCAGAGTGAAACTGTATGCATACGTTACTGCAAGTGTATTTATTTATTTGTGGTATGGTTAAGCAAATAATGTAATACATCAAAAATATACTGTAAGCGTGGATGACTGTGATAGTGCGTAATCAATCTTGTGTATAGTGTACAGGAGACATTAGAAGGAAGACGGTGATACTCTGTGTTGGTCCAATCAGGTCTACTATTACGACAGATAGAGTAATCGCAAAGCTCCCGTCCTACGGCTGAATCACTACGAACTGGGTCGTATGCCTTCACTCCATATGCACTAACTAAAGGTTTAGCTTTTAACTCTGAAGTTTTGTACATAATACGATGATTTTGAATCATGCACTACCACCTCTCCTACCATGCTAGTTTCCAGTAATTTCATCATCGGACCTAGAAGTTATTTTTTAGCCAATGAAATGGGTCCGAACCAGTATGGTAGTCTTAATAACAATTGTGTGGATACAATACGTTCTTCAGTGTTATACTACCGAAAGTTAAATGAAAACTAAAAAATTTACAAGTATAATATGTGTTTGTTATCCGTAAGCGGGCGTCATGGTCAGGACAGGGCAAATATTATTGCCCATAAATTAAAACATTTATCTTACAAATAGTTCAGAATTTATCGAAATACTCTACATGGAACAAGAATAAATAAATAGACAGAAACCAACTAATAATATTAATATATTAGTTTTAAACTCAAAACATATTTTTCTTTCATTGCTTTGTCTATTTGTTTCTTCGAGTTTAACTAAATGGAAATATTATTAAATAAAGATCATAACCTCTATTATTTAGTAATATCTCTGGCCGTGGTTAAACCAGCGACGTAGGCAGGATGCGTGAGGCCGCAGCGTGACGGAGATAGTAACACAGTGACCAAGCTTAGCGATTTATTACTACAGATAGGTCCCTTCAAGCACATATCTTATAATTATTTAATTTGGAATAAAAACATAATGTATAGTCATATTTAACGTTGGCTACATATTCTTATAGCTGTGAATTAATGTACGTTCAAAGATTCTGAGAACGGACTCATTACGAGCCGTATTTACGTTACGGTTGTTACTAATGAAGCCTGTACTTTTTTTTATTAGTTTCATTATCTCTTTAAACTGTTCATAGTGAAAAGTTGTCTCGTTCGTTTGTTTAGAGTACAGGATTGCTTAATATATAACAATTACGGTCGTTTATTTAGCAAGAAAACAACCAAGTTGATCTATCTGAAGCGAAGTTTCACGTAATTTGAAACACAGTGTGGCTTAACTGAGCATGTATTGAACAATCTACATTTGATATTCTGTAAATACGATCGGGTTTTCATTAATTCCTGGATTTCAGTCTGTTTGCCTTTGAATCAATTTTGCTCCGAGTCAATCGGTACACAGTGAACGAGACGGAAATAATCATGCTGGTAGATATTTGCCTCCGTTATGAACTTCTGTGGAGTTTGTTGTGTATAAATATGTCTGTTTGGTGTAAGCCAGGCATAATACGAAACGAATGTGGAGCATAGCTTTACAGCACGTGCTCGTTTAATGTCCAGTTGCGTATTCAAAGTTCTGGATGTGATTTTTTTTATCATCTTATAACTGAATTCTATCCTTTTCCTATAGTTGGTACTGTCGCCTTCAACCTGAGTTAGTCTTGGTCCTACTGTAGGGGACATACTAGAGCTGCTTTCATAGACAAATTGTCCAGTTCCTTTCCTCCATTTTTCCAGCTGCTAAATGTGAGTAGGTGGCGGTTATTAAGATGATTATGCTTTTTTGTGTGTTTCTGAAATGTAACTCCAGTTAATACGATATCCTGCCTCCAAGTCTTAACGATGTGGACAATAACTCGTGGATGGAAACTCATGGTCGTTTCAATAAATATTGTCCGCTGTTATCAACAGTCTGATGATTTCGCCTAAGCCAATGTAATGGGCTAATCATTTCACTGGCAGTATGTTGCGGCGTGGTTGATAGTTCTATCGGCGTATGTGAACCCTCAACTCCGTGGTGATCTGTGAAACACGTTGATGTAGAACAGAGAAGCGTGGCTCTAGGAGCGATTTGTCAACTGTAGGGATTCATTCTGGATTCATTCAGTTTATTCACTTCCAGTCTATTCTGATTGTATTGCTTCTTTATTCTGTTGAGTATCAGCCTGCACTTAATAATCATCAGATTATGGTCAGAGTATGTGTCTGCCCCTGGGTATGTTTTACAATCTACAACTTGATTTCTTAATCTCTGTTTGACTATGATATAATCTAGTTGATATCTACCTGTATCCCCTGGACGTTTCCAGGTATATATCCTTCTTGCTTGATTCTTAAATAGTTTGTTCGCCACGACTAGTTTATATCACAAAATTCTAACAACCTGCTTCCTCGCTCATTTCTTTCTCCTAGACCTAAACTTCCTACACTATTCCCCCCTTTTCATTTTCACGCTACCGAATTCCAATCACCCATGATAATTATATTTTATCCCCCTTCACATATTGGATTAATTCTTCAATTTCCGCATATATTTTCTCTATTACATCATGATCTTCCTGTGACATTGGCATATATACTTGTACTAAAGTGGCTGTGGCGGACTTAGTTTCTAACCTCATCAAAATAATCCTGTCACTAAGCTGTCCATAATAACTCACCTGTCTCCCTACTTTCTTATTCATTACAAATACTACACCTGTAACTTCACACCGAGAGTGGTGGTGTAACGGATAGCGTTCTGGCCTCGCATTCGGGAGGACGGCGGTTCGAATCCCCGTCCGGGCATCCATATTTGGGTTTTCCATGGTTTCCCCAAATCACTCCAGGTGAATGCCGGGATGCTTCCTTCAAAAGGCCATGGCCGAATTCCTTCCCATTCCTTGCCCCATCCTTTCCCGTCTCTAAAGACCACGTTGTTAAAAAGGGACGTTAAACTGTTACAAAAAAAAAAAATGTAACTTCACTGACAGCTTTTGTGATTATTATTCTGTGTTCTCCAAACGACCAGAAATCCTGTGTATCCTTCCACTTAATCTTACTAATCCCAACTACATATAACTTACGTCGTTCCATCTCTCTTTTTAAGTTTTCTAATTTACCTGCCTTATTCAGCCTTCTAAACTTCTACGCACCGACTCGTAGAATGTTTCTATACATTCTGATGACTCTTCCCTGAGCAGTTCCCCCCCCCCTTTCCCCTAAAGATCTGACTATGGAACTATTGTACCTCCAGAATATTTTACTGATAAAGAAGCCATCATAATATACATAATTTGTGAGGATTACATGGCCTCAAGTTACCCTGAATGTCTTTAATGCAGTGGCTTCCCGTTGCCTTTTGCATCCCCATGCCGTTGATCATTTCTAGTTCATCCACCTTTAGGGACTGTTTTCAACGTTAAGGCAAAGAGGGTGCCCTTGATCGCTCCCCGCACTTACGTCCTCCTCTAGGAGGTCGTTGGCAAGCAGTGGGTGACTCCTTATACCGGAATTCTTTCAGTCGCCAGAGCCTCGTCCGTGCAAACAGGGTTCACCACGTGACATTTGGTTGAAAGGGGTTATAATAGTCTCTCCCATACCCTTACATCCCATAGTGGATTATCTAGTCTCAGAGTATTGTCTCCTGCAAATCACCAAACATTTTAGCTGTTTGTCGCTTCTTATTTACTCGTATACAGGTGTTCCAGAACCGCATTCGTCTGTGTCGCTGATTTGGCGACCGAATGTGTCCGATGCAGTCAGGTGCACAGTGGGATTATCCGACATAGAGATCCCGCCTTCATTTCTGCCAATGTAAAAGAGGATCCACCATTAAGGCGGTTTCCGTCACGTCCATTCTATCACCAAAAAGATTATCGTTAGCGAAATAGCGTTAGTTCTCTACTTCACAATCCGTTATGTCTCTCTGTCTCATTTAATTTTTATACTCTACGTTATTGGACATTCATTATGTGAACCTATCGTTGTAAACACAAGAATAACAAGGATCTGTACATGTTACTAGTTGCTATCTTGTTACATCTTGCTATGTTAGCTGATACAACAAGGCTATACCTTATTTTTAATGCTGATTAAATGATTAAAATTATAAATATGATTCACAAAGTTTCTATTTTTGAACATTAAAAATATCTGCAATAAATCACCTTCAAAAATAATAGCAAATTTCAATAGTAAATATGATAATTTATTCCATTTCATGAAAGGTTTTAAACAGATGATTCGTTTATCAAAATATCTTAACAATTCAAAGGCCCACAGGTACAATTACATTGTTGGAAGCGGATGGACGTGCTTTTACCATCTTTCATGACCCCTTGGATGCTCACTTTTTACGTTGTCGGTGTCACTATTCCTTCCCATATTCTTCTCCAACCTTCAACATTAAGCAGTGGTTCCCAATTAGTGGTACGTGTATCCTCGCGTTAATCTCTTGGCTAAAGCACTCACTAAGATAGTTGCAAAAAAATCGCAAACATTTCTATCTCCAAAATATGTTTTAAGACGCTCAAGCTGTGTGTGTGTGTGTGTGTGTGAATTAAACTGTTGTAATGCTTTAACTGTGCGAAGCACTAGACTACGAAGAACGCAGCGACACGGGCAGCTAGGGGTATGAAAGGTTGAGCTCTTTCTTGAAGCGATTCTCGGGAAAAACTAATTGGGAACCTCTAATATAACACAATACTACCTACCTGGTTGGAAAATTCTTCGAAAAGCTCCAGTATAAATCCATTGTTTCCAGTTAAATTTTTTGTCTGTTTCTGGATTAGAACCTTTATAGAAAAATTTAATATTACTTACAAAAGATTGTATGTTGTACCTATTGGTCCAGCTTGGTATTATTAGTCATATTTCTTTAAAAGTTGAACGTTTTACCTGTTCTAACGTTGTGAAACCAGTTTACCGGTCTATAAATGCCGCTTCGCATGCTACGAGCTTAATTTTGAATAAAGGGGAAAGATATTCTCTTCTAAAAGATTTTAGATGTATAAAGAGCAAGTTTCTTGGACTTTTGCCGCGATGTAATAATTATATCGATTCCTATTGTTTCTGAGTGATTAAGCTCATTCGTCTGGCAGATACTCGACTAATTAACTTATTCAAACATTAAAACAATTATTTAGGATACTTATATCTAATAAATGTTAGATAAGTCGATATTAGTAATAATAACAATAATTATTGGGGTTTAGTGATAATGTTACTTGCTCAGGTATAATTAAAAAAGCATCTCAGAGAACCATTAGACATCTTTTTTTTAATCGGTGGCCAGCTTCTTCATTATGAACATCAAGAGTAACTCCACGAAATCCCTGCCTGATTATTGAAACTGTGATATTACGGGGTTAATAAAGAGGATGTGGTGGACGGTTCGGTAAAAAAAGTTAATAATATATAATAACTTTAAAAAGAGGGAAAAATGGAAACTATTAGAGAACTGTAAGAATTAGTAATAACGTTAATTTAAGAACAGTATTTAGTATATGGGGAGAGAGACTAATGTAATAAAATAAGGAGAAGCTATAGTTAGAAACAATTTAGAAGCTAAGCTCATGCGGAGCCATTAAGGGTTTGGCGGGGTGACGCTGTGACGTCAGTCGCCAGACTCATCATCGGCGACCGACCCAAGCGGTAGTCAGCCAACTTTAGAAAATAAAATCTCGCTCTTGTTAAAGGAGCAAGAGGTTTAGCTCTCTAGTTTTTGTATAGTAGTGTCCATAAGCCAGAAGCGCTAGGCTAACCCCCCCCCCCCCTCAGGTTTGTTTGTCGAGGATGGCAACTCCGTCTTGAGCTGAACGAAAGAGAACCCCAATCACTGGAGCTCGCTTAGGAATCCCGTTAGACGGATTGTTTCAAATATCCTAACGCACTTGAACTAATTCTCAGATTGCTGTCTCAATTTTCTCAGAGTGGAACAGTTAGTTTGATCAGTGGCGAAGCTGCGTCATGAAGGTAACCTTCCCATACTTCAAGTACAATAAGTTATACTGTCTCTCTCTCTCTCTCTCTCCTTGTGTTTAATCTATTCTTTCATATATTTGCAGTGCTCAAATTAATGTGTGTTTTTGCAAAGACTATTCTCAAAGTTGATTATTATTATTATTATTTCGTATCAGAAACATACAGTTACACAAATTACAATCATCAAATTATAATCGACCAGAACTTGGCCACTTCCAGTGCATTTTCTGAGGCCTCATACAGTTCAGCTGCCGAACAGGATGCTGGACAGTCTGGTCCTCACCGCAGTCGCACTTGATATCACTGATCTCAGTATAGCCCCATCTTGCTAAATTCACTTTGGATCTGCCCACTCCTGATCTCAGCCTATTCAAAGATTTCCATGTCAACCATCCCTTGTCATAACCAGGTGGCAAAGATTCAGACACTCTTCCCCAGCCATGCGGAAGGGGAGCCTTAGCTTCCCATAGTCGTAACCTGGCTTCTTCAGTTGTTGTTGTAAGTTCCTGAGATATTCTTAGGAAACTTTTCCTGGACTTAAGTCTTTGCCTGTGAGGGATATACCCATATAGTGGATGAGATTTTTCATGGTTCACTTTCCTCCTTTCCTTGTTCACTGCTATTTCCCTTCGAACAGAAGGTGGTGCTATTCCTGCGAGACTCAAAGTTGATAAAAAGGACAAGTAGTTAAATTCATTTAGAAGCAAAGAATAGTAGGCTTGTGGATATTGTAACTGATGTTCCAATGTTTAAAGTAGTAATACATATGGAACTTGTTTTAATAATTGATTTTACTGTAGTTCTCCCCGCTACTCCGTATTAAGATTTCTTGTATGTGTCTGGCTCTAAGGACGAGTCTTTGGTGTAAGATGTCCTATTAATAGTATGGCACTCAAAGGAGGAAACAGGTCATAAAAAATAAAGAAGATGAATAATAAAGGGGAAGATTACAAAGCAACTACACACTCATTATATCGTGTATTGGATGTTGACAGTATGTGTTGCGTTTACTTCAATGTTAAGATATTGCTGGGTATTTATGTGGTTCTCGTTTGTTTGTTGCAGGCGCGCCGTGGTGCTGCCACAGGCCTCCCCGCAGCTCTCAGGCCCCCAGCCGCCCCTGGGGGCAGTCTCCGCCTCCACAGCCTCCAGCACGCCGCCGCCACTGCCCACCTCCCAGCAGGTGGCCCCCACCTCCACCTCCCAGGTGTCGCAACCATCCGGTGAGTACCACTCCGTAAACTTTACCATCAGTTTTTTGTTAGGTGGTACACCATGTGATGCCCATTTTGTCTTGTAACATGAATCTTCTCAGCCTAATCTTCAGATTTCTTTCACAACCAGGTACTTTTCACTTTTCTCTGTGCATAAATTTCATTTACGTCACATTCTTCTATCGGAAATGAGAGTGATAGTGTCTGCATCTTCATTTTCATGTGAAAGCTACGCCCCGTTTCCAAGCATAGGAGGTTACCAATGGGGGATGTTTTCCCCTCCATTGTATCTTCTAGGAAGTGAAACTGGGGTGATGATTTCCCATTTCCTTCCCCATCGTATGTGTTCTTGAGTATGGATGACTCTGATAGTGTGTGTGTGTGTGTGTGTGTGTGTGTGTGTTCAGTGCAGAGTGTTGGTTGTGGATGAGAAATGAAAGGAGAAAGAGAATGAAACATGGTGCCGACACATTCAGACTTGATCTATCGAAAGCGCAAGGTTTAAAGTCTCCATCTGACGGACGAAACAACAGTGTCTGATGCCACTGCGGAGAGGTTTGGGTTTTAACCCGATTCTTTGATCACAATCTGGTGATTATCAATTATTCACCACCACCTCTCTTACTGTGAAAATTTCCTCCACCACCAGGACTCCGTATCAGCACCAGACACCATAACGGGGCCACAGCCAACTGACGGGCAGTGTCTGTATCTTGAATGCTTAATTAATATAGAGACTTGACGGAAACTATTCTACATACCACAAACAGTAGTTCACTAGTAAAAATTTAACCAAATGTCCCTTCTTTTTGTTGTTGTGATAAACGACTCTTGAACAGTTATTGAACGCAACATAATGAGATAAAAAGGTTACAACGAAAGTACACTAGATGTTAGTTCTGTTTTGCTGAGATGCAGCTTAATGGTTTGCCAAATGAAGCTAGCCACTGCTTTGGAACACACATCACTGTGTGTGTTGAACATAATTTCATATTTCGGATCTCTATAGTAGAAATATACATAAATACTAAAGAAAGATACTTTTCTCAGTAATTTGGGGTTGTTGAAAATGTTAATATATATATATATATATATATATATATATATATATATATATATATATATATATATATTTTAAATTGGCATTTGGCTACAAGGCCATACAGCCAGCACTATGTAATTTTGTAGTTTTCCAGCATATATTGGATCACTCAATGTATTATACTGTAGATTCTCCGTGGTATAGACGACACAAGACAAACACAACACTTAATTAAAACCGCCCATGCCCGAGGCCGGACTCGAACCGGTGACCCCTGCAACGCGAGGCTAGCGCGCTATCACCTACGTTGCCGGGGTCGGCATGTTGTATGTTACTTGTTACGAGCAACTGGGAAATTCTAACGACAGCTAGTATTATTTTTTGGGCCCCACAGTTAATATACTTCCCGATAAATTATGTAAATAGTCTAATGCCGGTTCGTATTGTCGTCTTCATAACACTTCATTTGCTTCTTTATTGAAAAAAAGTGTAGAAGGGAAATATCAGAGTTCAGCACATTAACGTAGTAAACAAATTTTGTGTTTGTGGAAGTCTATAACTGAATAACTAATCACATAGTCAATAAGTATTTTGTGTTCCTCGATTATAAATTCTGAGTGCTTAAATGAGTAAATTGGGCTTCTTGAAAGAAGTTAGAAAATTCTTTCGCTTTGTATTCCTTCCGTTCGTTTCTTGTGTGGTGATATAATTATGCTCATCAGTTAGTGTAAAAATAATGCTTTTATGATTATGAACAAATCGCTATAAAACCCTTGCCACTAATAATTGGAATCCAATATTAAAATATCCAAACGCGAAGGTCTTATAATCATCTAGGCTGGATAGTAATGAATATTTATGAAATGGAATGGTGTACCATTATGCGGGAACGATGGGGACTATTCCGAAAATTGATTGTGTCTTTAACGATGTGGTAATCCGTTTTTATATACAAAGGTTTTGTAATCGGTTGTTTACTGATTACAAAACAAGTACTACTTTTTCTGGCCTGTTGTGCGCTATCTTAATTTTACAACATTCTCGATTACATCTAATAAATGCAACCGAGATTTGGTGCTTTAGTTACCTAATTACACAAAGTTACACAAAATTTTTGAACAAGTTTCACATTATTAGATTCACATTATAAATTTTATGTAATTTTATAAACACTTCCAAATCATCAGGCCTGATTAAGCCGTTGTCAAGTAACTGTCCTAAGTAACATCAATATTTAGAATATCACATTTAGCAGCAACAATAGTAGACTATTGATGTATTCTTCACGGGAAAGTAACCTAATGAAATTGTTGTTTAAGCACAATATTTCGAAAACTGTTCTCTCCGTCGTCATCTTCAAGTAAAGAGTGAATAAGCCGTAAAATCTGTAGTTTAAAGCTTTTCATGAGCCGAGTGTCATGTCAGTCTATCAACAACGCTCTCTTGGTAAGCATTAGTTTCCCGTGAAGAATGTATCAATGTACAGTACGTACAATGAGGATAAAAATAGTAGAAAATAGTAGACCGTATTCAACTCTGAGGGATATAATTGTATGGTCTCACTAAATAACATCAGAGGAAGATGAACACCGGTTCAGTTGGACTGAATCCTAGTACATGTTAACCGAGTGAATAGCCATGTGATCGTAAAGCTAATCGACTAAAGTTCAACCAAACCATATTGGTACGCATTCTTCATGTCTTCTCAAAATTCCTCACTCCAACCGAACTAACAAAGAGTAAACATTTACTCCAACTAGATGATGACTAAACTAAAAAATGAAAAATAATTGATCGTGAACCTAAACAGGTTGAAGCACAGAAATCATTGTACTCTCAAAGAAACTCTCCAATGCAGTGATGCAGTGCTAAAACTGTTACTCGATGACGGAATACGAACAAAACTGCCTGTTTCTATATGAACTGTATCGAGTAAATACAAGTTAGGTTGAAATATCCTACATTTCAGAAATTCAATAGTTTGTGCTGACCTCCTAGTACGTTCTAAACGTAGTAGCATATTGATTATACCGGAGTCATGCTTTCAATGGTGTGGCCGCTTCTAAACTTTCACTATAATTCTAAGATGTAAACATAAAACTACTGGTTGTTACCCGCAACTTCGTACGCATAGATTTAGATTTTATTGCTAGAATTGGATATTGAAAGCTGTAAGTTACGCTAACGGTGTCCCAAAAAACACGAAGACACCATAATATGAAGGGAAAGTCATGACCATACCATTGAATCTTTCTCACGAAGAGAACCAATTTTACAACATGATTAAAAACAGCAATTACCTATGGGAGAATTGCTGCCACATTTCCTACGGCAGATTTTTGTTTGTGGTTTAAAGTTAAGCCACTTTCTGAGTACCTCTTATGTCAATACCGTTTTGCACACAACGGGTTTGGTAGGGGGTTGGAAACTCCTGAACTAGCAACATATAACTGCCCATGGGAAAAAGCAAATCTTTTCTAAGTGTGCCACTGCTGTTTAGACTCTCTGTCCCAGGGCTTTATTGATTATCGTTTGATGCAGCTAAAACCTACATCTGTACTATAAGGAACGTTCGAAAAGAAACGAGCCGGAGTCTGGAATGTGCCAACCGATGACAGAATGGTAATATAGTTGCGTCAGTAATAGAGTTTCCGACAAGAGCGCGGAAGGGTCACGAGTGCAAGTCACGTGATTACAAAGCTAGCAGAAGTATGCGTCAGGCGTCCAGCGTACATTCGTGTTGTAAGCAGTGAAATGTAGGCGACAAAAGAAGAGCAAAGAGGTGTTGTTCGTTTTCTGACAGCGGAAGGAGTAAGGCGAACGGACATTAATCGAAGAATGTCACAACTGTATGGTGAACACTGCATGTCACTTGCTAGGGTCAAGGCGAGGAACAAGCGCTTCAGGGAAGGTCGGGTGTCGTTAGCCTATGATGCACGGTCTGCAACACCACACGGCATTACCGATGACGTCGTCCAGCTGGTCGATGGACTCGTTTCCCAGGACTGCCGAGTTACGGTGAAAGCCGTAGCCGCCGAGGTCGGATTGAGCGTCGGAAGTAATCACACCATCATGAAGGAAAGACTGAACTGGCGCAAAGTGTTCGCCCGATGGGTGCCCAACAGTCTTCAATCGCAACAGGAAGCACGTCGAATGGTCCACTGTGTTGATCATCTGCAGTGCTATGCCAGGAAAGGGAATGAGTTCCTGGTACGAGTGGTGGCTGGAGGTGAGTCATGGTGTCATCACTTCGAACCAAAATCGAAACGACAAAGTCTCCAGTGGGAATATCGAGGGTCACCACCACCAACAAAATCCAAGGCCATTCACGTTCTTCTTTGACAAAGACGGCCCCCTTCTGCTAGACTTCCTGCAACACGGGACAACAGAGAATGCCCAGCGTTACTCTCAAACTTTGACCACCTTTCGTGCATAAATTGAAGTGGTATGTTCTAGGTAACCCTCCTTACAGTCCAGATCTCTCTCCCTGCGATTACGCCATTTTTGGTCCCCTAAAACAGGCTCTGAGGAGATAGCCATTTAACTTGGACGACGACGTCAAGCAGTACGCGTGGAATAGGTTCACATCACAGCACCAGGAATTTTACGAGACAGCCATACATCGCCTTGTGTCGCAGTGGAATAAGTGACTCAACAGCCAGACTTAAGCACGCTATCCGTCTGTCTGTCATCGTTCGGTTATTATTCAAAATTTCAACGCAAAATATGTTATTTATCCCGAAAAACGTATCATATGTCGTTCCCGATGATACATAGTACCTACTTCCTTGTCAAATTTCATCAAGATCGGATTCGCCGTGAAAACGTAACTGTTTCTTTGGCATTTATAATATTCGTGTCAATTGTATTTAAAATTTAATAGATACCCCACAAATTGTTTCGGTGTAATTTTGAAATGACGTTTTTTAGAATCGTAATAGAAGTGACAAAAATTGACAAAATAACAAACGAAACGTTTATGAGTATATCTGGATGTTGTGGATCATTTTTTTCCTCAATTTCTGATAATATTAATAAATACATTACGCCAAAGCAATTGACTTTTTTTGTATTTATTGGTCTCCCGTACGCGTTTCACGTCTTTTGCAGAAGCATCTTCAGCGGGTTTTTTCTGTTAATTATGTTCAAAAGTTGTAAGCAGGTTATGTTGTGTTTGGTACAGTGGAATGAATTATTATCTAACTTATAATCTACTTACATTTTCTATTGTATTTATTTTAGCTCCATTCTCAGCATCAGTGCTTTTGCATTTTTGGCGGGAAGTGTCTTCATTATTTCAGATTCACAACACTACACTTTATTGCACTGCACTATGTGTTTTTACTTGCGAATGGCCGTTCTGTTTTGTTTACTAAGCATCGAGTTTGTGTAGTTATGCGGTGCTGTTTTGTTTTTTCATTCTTCCATTATTTGGCGGTTTTTTTTTTTTTTAAATATAAATGATTTCAGTAGTTGTGGTTTTGTATGTCCTTATTTAGTGTTGTTTTTTCTGTGTCGATGTTTCTATTTTATTTTAGCTTCAGTGTTTTGTATAGTGTTGGGTGTGTGAGGTTTGTTTATTCATTTATTATTCATTTTCCTTCTGTTAGTGCTTTTTGTATGTGGTAGTTTTCTTGGAATGTTAGTATTTGTGGTTTGTTGTTGTTTATGATGAGTACTTTTTTCAAAAAGAAAAAGTGCCCATTCAAGAAAGGATGTATTTGGCAAGGATTAAATACTATAGGTCCTTTTTTTTTTTTCTTAGAACTTTACGCGTAGTCGACGGCTAAGGTCATTAGAAGCGGGATGGGACTGGGGACAAGGAACGGGAGGGAACTGGGCCATGGCCTTTTTGAAGGAAGCAACCCAGCATTCGCCTGGAGTGATTTGGGGAAACCATGAAAAACCCAAATCTGGATACCCGGATAGGGATTCGAGCCCGCGTCTTCCCGAATGCGATGCCAGAATGTTAACCGTTCACCCACCACGCTCGATATATATATATAGGTTCGTAAAGGGAATTGGAAAGGAATGAACACCAAAGAAAAATGCATGGCATGGAGACACAATACAAACGGTCAGAGAAAGACCAACGGGTAGACGCCTGGAAGTAGTGGAGGAGAGTGTACAGAAAAAGGGTAGAGGACTGGACCAAAGTGATCCTGAGAGTTGGTAGGAAGGGAGATGAAAATGGAGAGGCTTGTAGTAAAGCAGATCCTGCAAGTCATGTCATGTAGTAAACTTCGGCGTCTACACAACTCCCCAACCATATAACTCCGTCCCTAACATATGAATAAGGTGTAAAACCTAAATATTGTATATGTTTTTGTTTGTCTCTTATGTGTTTTACTCGTCGCCGCCTTTAATTCTGGTGAGTGATGAGTCATTTTTCCTATTGTTTGTTTTTTAAATTGCCTAAAAGTAGTTTCCTTTTTCCTTAATATCATTACTGTTAACCATTAATTAGTTATACGTGTCTCGGTGAAGATAAATGTTAACATAATTAATATGAACAAGTTTGCGTTTACACACACAGTTTAAAGCACATTAGCTGTAACCCTTTTTAGTAATTTATCTTTTGTCGAAAGAATAAATTCGGCCTCTTGACTAACAGATCAGAGAGGGCAATTTAATGCGGTTGGCAATTAAGCAGGCGCTTACACGGGAGTTTTACGGCCTGTGTGTGGGCCAGGAGTAATGCCGGCAGCTGGCGCAGGTAAAGAGGGCGCGATTTGTTGGAGCCGAGCGACTTGTAATGCCGGACTCGCCTCGCATTGTTTCTCGCGCGCCGCCTTCCTTCCAGCGCGCAATTTATGCGAGGGACTATTCTCTTTCTCTCTCCTTCGGTTAAGGGAGCGCCAGAAGAGCCCGAGGGTGCACAATTAATTACCTTCCTCATCCACCGGCTGTACCGTTTACAACAACGGCACTGAACGTATGGTGAGCTCGCATCTCAGGTCATTTATTCTAGTTATGCGTATAAGGTACTGCGAAATACTGCTGCAAACTGAAAACAAATTGTGGGCGCGTGCAAGGTTCCTTTTTTTTCAGAAGTGGTGCAGTGCAGTTTCTAGAGTGACTGACGATAAATTTGGTTGTGCTGTATCAAATCCCGATCAAACAGAGGATGATTATACCTCAAATTTGTCAAATGCTTACAATGGGGAAAATACCACTGTAAGAAAGTTACAGTAGCTTGATTTTTCTTAGTTAAGAGAAATGATGAATAATTTACGAAAAATGTTGAAAGAATTTAAACTTGAAATTTGTAGAGGTGGAAGCAGGTGGGTACAGGGAAAGGAAATTGGATGTGTAGGGTAATTGTGACCGGGACGTGCGCTCCGTCGCAATTAAATAAAATCTGAGAACGCCACCCCCACTGATCATTCTGAGACATTCGGTCACTACTTCAGCCTACTCTGATCCCTGTTAAAGGTAAGGGTCTCGGGTTTCCTACAGCTCCTGCCGCTTTCCGTAGGATTCGCGGAGGTAGCGCTCCGAATTTCCAATACAACCATTGGAACAAGAATGGATGTGACGGGGCCAGCACCACGCTCCGTCCGTTCTCTACCTTCACGCGAAGTTACCTCCACGGTACTCTTTGGATAGTAGGCAGGGTGGGACTGGGGAGACGTTCCAAACATTCGGCTTCGAGGAAAGATCCTCAGCTTCGTCGGGGATCGAATCCCGTACTCCGGGTCGTAGTCAGGCGCTCTACCGTCTGAGCTACGCGGCCACCCACTGATCCCTGTTAAATTTAATCCATATAATTTCCAGAGTCATTACACAGCATTTAAATTAACTTTTCGGCTTTAACTTATTGCTACTAACATTATTGCAGTGTTGTTTTCTTTAAGGCTCCTTTAGACGACCCGACCTGGTCTGCCTAAATCGTAGCCACGCCCCTTCGGCCCTGAAAACAGGTCGTCTAAGGTGAGCTCCTGGTCACGTTTTTGTGCCGAGACCAGGCAGGGACATCGGGTGGAAATTCCATACGATTTAAGGCAAAAGGGTGCGGGTATGTCGGGCCCCCACCACTCTGCCCGAAAACTGGCCGTGTAAAGCCTCGCCCGGTTGTGATCACACTGTCTGGTTACCAGTTTTCTATTATTTTGAGATGGATTTATCCGATAATCAAGAAAAATAACTATTGATACAGTTTCTGGAGGTGTAAAAGACCCACAAATTTTTATGGGACACCTCACTTAGGGTTGCCAACTTATTTAGAAAAAAATAAAGTATATTTGTCTTTTGAAGAGGAAAATAAAAAGTAAATGAAAGGGGAAAAAATAGTTATTTATTGCCTTAAATACATATTTCTCGGGTTAGCTATTAATTGTTGGTTTTATTTCAGTATTACAGCTGGGGCCACATTCTACATCTAGTATAACAAAAAAAAAGGAACACTCATTTTTAAATTTATGGATGCTCTATTTCTCCGTTCCCACCATCTTGTATTTATTTCGTTTCATCATAAGCACTAACGTGTTGTTTGTAAATTAATTGAATTGTATAGTTTACCTAGAATAAATTGTTTCCGCATACTTTATGTTTCCGTTCAGAAATAACGGCGAGCGGACTGGAATACAACAATATGAATGGTCCGCCATTATTGCCTCGACTCCGAAGCGATAATTACACAGGCAAAGGATGTGAGCGAACAAAAAATCGCTGACCGATAAGTATTTTTTCTTTTTTGTAGGCGGTTTGAAACTAGCAGACGAACGTTCAGTTACATGTGTTGTATACTTTATTCGAATCAAAGTATTTGCTCATACTTTATTCGTTGGAAAAATTATTACAGCCAAAAATAAAATATTATACTTTGAAATACAGTATGGTTGGCAACCCTAATCTCACATGCCCTTTATCATAACAAAGACTTGAGAAATTAGGTATTTCATGTGTCATCCGCTAGAAATTCCGGAAATCTTCACCATCCAACTCATCTAAGAGTCTAAAGTGACTGAACATATGCCATACGACTTTTTTCTTTTTCCTAGGCTTTTCGCACAATGTCAAGTCGTCAGGGTTACACCAAGCATTTGTGGTTTTCATAAATATCGGGCCATACATATTTAATTTAAATATTAGAACTTTAATAAAATTCGTAACTAACTAATTTTATTACTAGTATTACTATTGAATGCATCATGCAAATTTCAGAGCAAGACTGATATACGCGTGGTGGTAGGCCGCTAGTACGGTAGTACCAGATCGGGCCGACCGACGGGTCGTCTAAATGCAACACTCTATCGACAGGAGCAAAGAGAAATCGGGAACGGGACAGGGCGATCGGGAACTATAGGTATTTTGAATAAAAATCCGTCTTCTAACAACTGTTTTTTATTGACTTGTATCTACCAGACGCGTTTCGCCCTTCTGGAGTGGGGCATCGTCAGTGGCTATAAATAACATAATATTATCATCATATTTGTGTTTGTGAATTATGTACATTAATTATATACATATGTTCATGCTTTAAAATTAACGTCTGTATGTTCAATCTGCTATAATTATTGTATATATTGTTTTATATTATCCGTGTTCAAACATAAATTCACTTCTTAATACTAAATTATCTCTATGGTTACAATCTTTATGTACATAAACTCTACTTACTAAAAATTGTTGCAGCTAGCACATGTCAGTCTGGAACAGCACCTTCAGCAAATTTCTGCACCGTTGTTTCTTGCTACACTTTAGCACCTTCCGCAATTTTCTGCACGGTTGTTTCTTGCTACACTTTAGCATTATTGCTCACTGTATAATTTGCTGTTAAACTGCACTTTTTGACTACATCAACTAGTTATTGTGTTTACATCGATGTGTTTATTATGTATGTACAGTGGTACCAACCTATTTCTGTTGATTATTGCTATGTTCAGTCTTTGTTAAATTATATCTTTTTTTTGTGATTATCTTATCTATTATTTGTGATTTGTGAGTAATTGTGTTGGTTTTCATGTGTTTTGGTGTTTTCTATTGCTTTGTATAGTGTTTTGTTTGTTAAATTTGTGAATTCATTTAGGACAGTTTTTCCCTGTGTGATGGCTTTATGAATTTGATAACTTTCTTGCACTGTTAATAATTGTTTCTTATGGTTGTTGATTTTTAGAATTTTCATATCTGTTTGTATAGTTGTGGGTGGGTGATTGTTATCTAATAAATGCTCGGCATATGTGGAATGGTTTGTGCATTTTATGGCTCTGATGTGTTCTTTGTACCTAGTATTGAAGTTCCTAGCTGTTTGACCTATATATATTGCTTGGCACTGTTGGCAAGTCAGTTGGTATATTCCTGACTGTTGGAATTGGTCAGTTTCAGTGTTGGTTTTTAGATGGTTATGTAGTGTGTTATTTGTTCTAAGTGCTATTTGAATACCTTGTTTTTTGAATATATTGCTTATCCTGTGTGTATGTTTGTTGATGTATGACATTGTGTACCATTTCTTATTAGATAATATTATGATACCATAATACACAATACATCCAACCATCCTCAACACCATAAACAGGCAGCACTCAGACATATGCTACACAGATTAAACAACATACCACTAACTAAAAATGAGTATAGCACAGAATATAAAACAATTGTACAAATTGCTAAGAATAATGGTTACACAGAAAAATTAATTACACAAATAAATAATAAAATCATGAACAAAGCACACAAACAGATATCACCCAATACAGTACACACCAGTACGCAGAACCAATCTAATAAGAAATGGTACACAATGTCATACATCAACAAACATACACACAGGATAAGCAATATATTCAAAAAACAAGGTATTCAAATAGCACTTAGAACAAATAACACACTACATAACCATCTAAAAACCAACACTGAAACTGACCAATTCCAACAGTCAGGAATATACCAACTGACTTGCCAACAGTGCCAAGCAATATATATAGGTCAAACAGCTAGGAACTTCAATACTAGGTACAAAGAACACATCAGAGCCATAAAATGCACAAACCATTCCACATATGCCGAGCATTTATTAGATAACAATCACCCACCCACAACTATACAAACAGATATGAAAATTCTAAAAATCAACAACCATAAGAAACAATTATTAACAGTGCAAGAAAGTTATCAAATTCATAAAGCCATCACACAGGGAAAAACTGTCCTAAATGAATTCACAAATTTAACAAACAAAACACTATACAAAGCAATAGAAAACACCAAAACACATGAAAACCAACACAATTACTCACAAATCACAAATAATAGATAAGATAATCACAAAAAAAAGATATAATTTAACAAAGACTGAACATAGCAATAATCAACAGAAATAGGTTGGTACCACTGTACATACATAATAAACACATCGATGTAAACACAATAACTAGTTGATGTAGTCAAAAAGTGCAGTTTAACAGCAAATTATACAGTGAGCAATAATGCTAAAGTGTAGCAAGAAACAACCGTGCAGAAAATTGCGGAAGGTGCTAAAGTGTAGCAAGAAACAACGGTGCAGAAATTTGCTGAAGGTGCTGTTCCAGACTGACATGTGCTAGCTGCAACAATTTTTAGTAAGTAGAGTTTATGTACATAAAGATTGTAACCATAGAGATAATTTAGTATTAAGAAGTGAATTTATGTTTGAACACGGATAATATAAAACAATATATACAATAATTATAGCAGATTGAACATACAGACGTTAATTTTAAAGCATGAACATATGTATATAATTAATGTACATAATTCACAAACACAAATATGATGATAATATTATGTTATTTATAGCCACTGACGATGCCCCACTCCAGAAGGGCGAAACGCGTCTGGTAGATACAAGTCAATAAAAAAGTTGTTAGAAGACGGATTTTTATTCTAAAATATTTATGCAACAACTGCGGAACATGGCCTACAACAAGATTACTGGGAACTATAGGGCTCTCCATTGTTGGAGCGGCGCGTCTTATTCAAGGACAGTCTTGTCTGGCGTGCCAGAGCGCGCATTAGGCGAAGAAAAGTTCACATTCAGTACGCACAGAACGTAGGATAGCAGGGACGTAGTTTATGAGCAATCAGATTAGTTATGCAAGTTAAATGGACTAAGGCGACGGCCTTAGCGTGAATGAGCCATGATAGAGGATGTAAGATGTTAACATTTATTTTCGAGTTTGGCAAGTGAAAAAGAACACGCTGGAGATTTTTGTGTTACAGGTTGGTAGAAATTACAAATTAAAGTGAATATCATGGACCAATGTGTAGTCAGTTTGCAGCAATAGCGCCTTTATTTGAACTGAGAGATTTTCAGATTATCTAAGTTCTTTTGTGTATGAGTGGAAGTAATATGGCATGCAATAATGTGACAGAGACAGATGGACCCTCTATCCACAGCACCATGCATACGTCACGTACTAAAAACGAAAGGGTTTGCGTAAATCGCAACTTTATTGCCACTTAACTTTGTCACCTTCCTAGTAGATGGGTATATATAGGGAAATGATTGATAAGTATTGGCATACTGAGCCAGGTAGTGAGATTCTGATTTCTGGAGGACCAGGGTTCAAATCCGTATACAGTCATCCTGATTTTGGTTTTCCATTTCCCCGAAATCATTCCACGTGAATGCCGATATGACCTTTAAATGATCAAGGCTGGACTCATTTCCGTTCCTTATTCCCTGAAGTTAGGTCGGCTGAAACAGGTACCTGACCCTACATTATCCCACCGGCTGGACTTCGCCTGGGAGACTTGATACAAGAAAATGGTACGAGGTTCTACTCTGACATTGTTGGTTCGTATCTTAGCATTTCACAGGAACGTCAAGAGTAAGACAGGTGAAAACTATGGTTCACAACACTAAGTTAATTTTAACAAATTATCCATGTTTTTTATTATTATTTTTACTATATGGCTGGAGACCCTCCTGAGGATCATTCGGGAGTCTGGTGTCAGAATTTTTATTCTGTCTCTGCCGTGAGATCCTAGTGACGAAAGGATAGCCATCTGTTCGTGAAAAATGTAGCCTACTATTTTGTGATAAGTGTACTTTTGTTTCTATAATATCTAATTTATGAAGCGCGTACTGACAACATCCCAGCATTCGCCTAGGTGATTCCGGGGAATGGCCTAAAACCGTATTTACAGTACCCCTAATTTAAACTTGGACTCGTATCTGCCCAACCCAGCATAGTAATGCTTTATCGCACATGGCCACACTGGTGTGTGGCGTAAGTAAAAAAAGAAAGTATGGCATTGTTCGCTGGGATATCGTAGAAGGCTCGTCTTCCAAGTGACAGAGTTTAGAATTCCGTTGCTGTCGTTGCTGGTCCCATTATTATTGGATGTCATGATCGCTGCTCCAACTGAAATGACTACGTGAGTTCGTAGGCACGTAATGTTAAGGGAGTACGGAAGCGAGGGACAGTTGTTGGAGAAACAAACAAACTCAACATCACCGAGTATTGACCATCTCTCTAGCTGACGCCCACTTGTCGCGCCAACAATCTGCTCTCGATGAGTACAGTGGTCGATTCAGGATTCTGAGATTTAGACTAAAACCCAATCAGTCAGTTCAGATGTGAGATGGAATGTCATACACATGAGACTGCTCATCCCATACTCTATTCCTTCTGATTAAATGATTTAATATTCCCTTAAATCGTCCAGGATGAGGAATGCTACAAGTTTTTTGATGTTATTGTCTCACACACAGAAATAAAAAAAAGTCACCATTAACAATATAACCATGGAATTTCGTAGGTTACGTTTTCATCTGATTCTTAATAGTTTTTTTATATTTTGATAAATTAATGCATTTAATCTCAAAGTATTAGAAAGGCTTAAGTGTGCTGTAGTTTAAGCATTCTATAAAAAGGGAGATAAGTCAGTTGTATCGAATTAGCGTCCTAGTTCATTACTAACAGCCTTCTCCAAATTTTTTGAGAAGCAATGTACAACAGAGTTTATGAACACCTTAAAATTAATAATATTCTAACTAAATCACAATTTGGTTTTCAGAAGGACCATTCAACAGAACAAGCTATATTTGCATTCACTGACAATATTTTGGAGGGAATAAATGATGACTTAATTCCTGTGGGAGCTTTTTGTAACCTATCTAAGGTGGTACATATGGCATTGTTAATAAATGGATTAGTTCTTACCTTCGGCAGAGAAAACATACCGTGTCAATGGAAAATTTTAAGGCTGTCTTATGTAGTCAACTGTTTTCTGAGTGGAAATTTATCAGATGTAGAATACCTCGGGGTTTCTTTATTGGGGTCACTAATGTTTTAAATGTATATAAATTATCTACCATATGTTGGATCTAAAACCTCAAAATTTGTCCAATTTGTAGATGACACATACACAAGAATTAAAAATACTCCAGATTTATCAACAGAACATATTTCAAATTATGTCTCTGGCCTTATTTATAAATGGTTTACAACTAACAGCTTGTCTTTAAACTTTGGTAAAACTCAGTATATGCAATTCAGTACAACACACTGATTAAAACCAGACAGACATAAAATTTGCAGGCCAGCCCATTCAAGAGATAGAGTGTGTGAAATTTGTAAGTTTGCAAATTGATCATAATTTAAAGTGAAAGATACATGTTTCTGACTTACTGAAGCGATTGAGTAATAATTATTATATGCGGCGGGGTTAGCAATGGAACTTCATGTAGAGAGCTATAAAGAAGTTAGATATTTTAACATTGGTGGTTGAGTATATATACAAATTAATGTGCTTTGTAATCACAAATTATTCTTTGTTCGAAACAAATATTAAAATACACAATTTTGGCACTTGAAGTAAAAATGAATTTCACAAATATTACAAGTTGTTGTCATTTTTTCAAAAAACGGGTTCGATATTCAGGTATATATCTTTATTAAACTCCAAACAAATATTAAATTTCTAGCAGATAATAAGATCAGGAAAAAATTGAAAATAATTTTAGCTGACAACTCCTTCTACTCTGTCAAAGAATTTATGTCTAATGTTTCAAAAAACAAACTGCAAGCAGTTTGTGTAAAAGTACTTATTTTTTTTTTTTTTTTTGTAACTGCTTTACGTCTCTTTTTAACATCGAGGTCTTTAGAGACGGGAAAGGATGGGGGGCAAGGATGGGGGCAAGGAATGGGAAGGAATTCGGCCATGGCCTTTTGAAGGAAGCATCCCGGCATTTGCCTGGAGTGATTTGGGGAAACCATGGAAAACCCAAATCTGGATGCCCGGACGGGGATTTGAACCGCCGTCCTCCCGAATGCGAGGCGAGAATGCTAACCGTTACACCGCCCCTCTCGGTGTGTAAAATTAGTTGATATAATTAATGTACCATGTATGCTATGACTGCATATCTTCTGAGGTATGTATGTTTTGCTATGCAATTGTTTAACTATAATTTGATAACTTCCCACATCCCACAGAGCCAGTCTTTTATATTGGGATCAATGTAAAATGAATGCATTGTATTGTATTATATAAACATTCTCTGCTGGGACGGCGCTATGTTTTAAATTCGCACTCGAAATGGTTCGTCCAACATACCTCCTCTGAAAGCCGTTGCTTCTGTTTCGGTAGAAATGTCATTATAAGAGATTTTGGTAATATGTCGGTCCATAACTGCCTTACGAAATTCCGCAATGGAGGGGCTCCATTTAAACCCTCTGACACTACTGAAACATTTTGTAGTCGCTTGGTGAACTGTAATCAAAAGACAAAGGGAAAACATTCCCTGCTGGGCAGATTCTAGGAATCTCAGCTGGTTCCTTTCTCACAGTGATTTGGTCAATGCTTCTCGCATCGTAGCCACTGCACCGCTATTAGCCTCAATCTCTGACAGTTACTGAACTTTATTCATTTTCACTCGGCTTTGTGTACGATTTGGAAGTTTATGAAGCGAAGCTTTTGAAACAGCTGAACTGTTTCCGGTGTTGAGATTAAGTTATGACTTAATGATTTTCCATCAACAAATAGATACGTCGTTCATTTCACTGCGTTATTTTTTTAAAATTGATTCATTTTGTAATTCTATGATAATTGTCTTCATACCATAAGACTCATTTTAATAAATGTAAACATCAGTCTATCATCTAGCCGTAGAGGGGACCTACAGTTTAATGTAGAATCCGAATCGCCGAACCATTATAGCGTACTTCACCTTACACAACAAATTGTGGCAGAGGTGAAGGTCGGGTTAAGGCCTAATAAAAAATTCCCACTGTGACAGAGTAATTCAAGCGCTGAAATTCCGACTGATAAGCGAGAAAGAATAAATTGGTCTGGTCCGGGTAACAAGTAGAGATTGCAAGCCGGCAGAGTAAGAAGAAGTTGAAAGGAGTGTTATGTCTAGTAGGGAGGAAAATCTCTGATGTACTAGTGAGGAAGAAATACGTGATAGCAAAGAACGATTGTGACTGGGCAAAAAAGCGAGAGTAGTGGTCGGCCATAACTAATCGGACAGTATTGATCTGGAGTTGGTAAAGGTCGGTTGAAGTCGAAAGTATAGCGAGCATGTGAGTGCCATGCGGTCAGTGGGTGCATTATGAACACGCGAACATCGGGTGTACGCGTGGTTGATCCGAGTCGGGTGTACTCATAAACTATGAATGGCGTCAAAAGAATGTTTGCCGGTAAAAGTGTGAGCCATTAAATGCTGCTTCTAGTTGCATCAACATGCATATAATTTCGAATCGAGTGTCCACTGTTGAAAAGTTAAGTGAACACGTGTCTGGTATCGATCGGTAACTTTAAAACTTGAATAAACTGTTTATAACTGATATCTTGAGAAGCGTTTCGTGTACTTTATTTCTTACTTCCATTTTCCTCTTAAGTAAACTATCTAAAAAAACAACTGTGTTACCCGTATCACGGGTGGCGGCCAAATTCGAATTATATTGAATCTGTAAGACTAACTTTATAACGTCGGTCGAGTACTAGACATTTTGAAGAAGAGCACGCTAAAAACTTTCTAACTGGGAGTGGATTAAGTGAAGCAGGTAACATCTATTTATGAGCAAGTCAAGTAGAGGAGCATAAAGTCTAACAATTCATCCACGCAGTGGCGACTCGTTGTGGGCATGAAAATGATGATATAAATCTAATCAAACAGCGAGCCAACAGCAACTCGTTACAATAGGTATTCGAACCGGGGACCTTTCGATCTCCATTTAACCTCTTTAATCACTGAGCCACCAGGCCATTCTTGTAGCCTACATAATCTAGCACATATAATATTCATTTTATTAGAATTTAACTCCTACCTTCATTAACATAACAGCAAAAAATTTCACAGCTTGGTACTAAATATCTTACTAAAACATTCATTTTACTTTAAAATACAGAAAACAATATTATGAGTTAGTTCAAAAATGATTTATGATAATTCCAACACTAATAGTGAAATGCCTCATCGACAGAAAAATAAAATTAATTTGTATATCAAGTTGACTATGGATAACCTTACGGTTGAGACATTTTTTACAGTTCACACATATGATGACCCTTGTGTTGCTATTATACAACGCTGTTGCCTTCCAATTTTATCGTAAACACCAGTGAATCCTATTAGAAGCGAAACAATTTGTCGTCCAAAATAATTCGATTCTGCCAGAACTGTGCTTTTGTCCGAAGGTTAAACTACATTGTTATTGATGTAGAATCAACAGCGTTTGCCAGCATCGTCCCCTGGTTGGTAATATGTCACTGTTCTGTCCAGAATCAGGCACGTATTGGATCCAAATCGTTATACCCGCCCCGAACTGATACAATCTGTCGGAAGCGGCCTTTCTGGAATTAGGACGAAAAACCGTGGCTGTCTGGTTGTTTCGCTAACAGCCAGCCATCGCCAGCAGCGGCTGCCAACTCGTGTCAGCCACAAATGGAGCCACTTCTGGACAAGCCTACGCACCGCCTCGAAACCTTCCCGGCCTTACATTCGACAACCCAATAACTATTATCACAAGTCATGCGACCCGCCTAGTGGCCATGTAAACTTGGGCTTAGGGTTAGATGCTTCAAACCTCGGTGGTAAGATAGACTTAATCGTCTGGTAATTGGTAAGCAGGATAGGAAACATAGTGCCGTCTAGTCACTAGATGGTGTGCCAAGTGCCTGAGTAAAATCCCAAAAGTCTCCTGATGAGGACAAATGAAATTTTCGAAGGTGATTCGTCCATCACATGTGGACATTCAACGCGACGACCACATTGGTTGTTTTAGGGAAAAATACGCCAGAATGGTGCAATTCTAACTTTTACTCTCTTCCGTCTTTCATTTCTTACGAGCAAAGTACTTTTTACACACACATGGAAATGCAGTACCAAGAACAACACTGGAGAAATGGAGTAAGAAATTCCCCCAGAGAATTACTATGGACAGGAATCATTTTCCATTATTATGACCGATTACTGGAAGGGAAAGCTGGAAAACCCCTTCAATTTTCTCATTTAACTAATAATCATGCTTTGTCAGCAACATGTCTCTTAAAACATAGTTTATTACACTCTGATATTCTGTCTTTGGAAGCTGATTTCTGATGGCTTTAAGATTTGAAACTCCCTGATACGCAAATGGCAGTTACCGTTTACAAGGTGAACCAATAAGAAACATAGAGTCAATTTTAAAACAGCTGCGTCATTTAGTATCAGTCGAAAGGAACCATTTTTTTTTTTTTTTTTTTTTTTTTTTTTTGTAATAACGGATGTAGTTGCAAGTATACTGAATGCTTCAAACTGACGCATACACACTCCAGGAACAGCACGTAATCTACGGCCCACACTTGCATAGCATGAGCCCCAGCGATATTCATCTTTCACTGACTGCAGTAGGCGGTGAACGGAAAAAAGTGTGTTTGTGATTTGAAATTTAGGTTCAACACCAGTTTTATCGATAATTGTTTAGCTGTGTTGACTTTACACATCGTCGACATTCAGATAACTAAAGCCTATAGAGGAATGCTGACAAGAAACAGGAGAGAAATCCTAAATGCTCTATGTGAAATAACATTCATATCATTTGCCTGGAGTGATTTAAGGAAACCATGTAAGATTGCCATGCTGGGGATCGAAACCCAGGACATCTCGAATACCAGAAACAAAAGTTATCGGTCATCCAACAGGCTCTAGGTCTCGGTGACGATGTTTAGGGATAGGAAAGGAGTGATATTAAATCGTTGCATTCCAGATAGCAGTTCGGTGACATTTAGTATCTATAAAGAACGTAACTCTTCATACTCCCTACTCACCTAACCTTGCATCTAGCGAATTTTCACTCTTGTCAACGGTGGTCCTGTTTCCAGCAGTCACACCAGTTTTTAATTAATGATTTTAGGGTTTCATAAAAGACCTCGCTAAAAAGCTTTCATAGCGTTGTTAAAAAATACATCTGGAGGGAAGTTAGGTTGAGGAATGAATGTTTATGAGAATTCTTAAGAAAAGTCGTCTAAAGTACTAATTAAAGTAAGTAACTAAAGTACTAATCAATTTAGAGAAAGTTCAGAGCAGAACTGCTGGTTTGATGACCGTTTATGTAGCACTTACGAATGTGTCAACATACTTGGTGAAAAAGTTTAATAACAGACAACGTAATTTCTAACGGTATTTATCGGTTAAGATCCACTGTCATTTACAACTTGACTGTCACAGGAAAGATAAAATAAGGTACCACGTTAATGCTTATGCGAACTTTCCATAAATACAATAATCCGCATAGTATTTATTGTGAAAGTAAACGTTACTTTTGCGTCAATAGCGCCCCTTCCTCCTCATAATCGAGCCTGGGTGGTGGGTGTTAAACGCTTGTGCCTGACATTCAGCAGGTAAGGGACTCGATCCCTTTCCAAGCATCCTGATTTCTGTTTTGATATTTGCCGAAACTACTCAAAGTAAATTCCAGTATGGTACTTTGAATTCATTCTCAGTCATCGCTCCCAATAATTTTCCAGTTCTAAAAAAGTTGTCTTGATACTATGACAGTCTCAATCTTCCATATAACGGTACGACTTGCGTGCTCAATCATTTTCTTCAGCTTAATCTGTGTATGATTATAAAATTTCGTAAATTTTTTTCTGCTTCTCTTTTCAAGGAAATAGCCTTTTCATAAAATGCTGTTCCACTAAGCTTTTAAAATGCTTTCTTGGTACTGCTTTTGATTAGCTGGATGATTCAAAATTTTAACGAGTTATATACAGGGTATTACCAAAAGGTACGGCCAAACTTTCAGGAAACATTCCTCAAACACAAACAAAGAAAATATGTTATGTGGACATGTGTCCGGAAACGCTTACTTTCCATGTTAGAGCTCATATTGTGGATGGCTGTGATACAATACGCCATTCTCCAGGGCTGCATCAGCGCATCAGGGATTCCATGCGACGGAGGGTGGATGCATGTATCCTCGCTTACGGAGGACATTTTGAACATTTCCTGTAACAAAGTGTTTGAAGTCACGCTGGTACGTTCTGTTGCTGTGTGTTTCCTTTCCATGTTTAATGTGATTTGAAGAGAAGTAATAAAATGAGCTCTAACATGGAAAGTTTCCGGACACATGTCCACATAACATATTTTCTTTGTTTGTGTGTGAGGAATGTTTCCTGAAAGTTTGGCCGTACCTTTTTGTAACACCCTGTATATAGCATCGTAAAACATCCGTACAACACATGATGTCCAGTGGTATTTTATCTATCAATGAACTAACACTATCACAAACTGAGAATTATTAAACATGGTACCTCCACCCATCAACATTAAGCACTTTATTTATAGAACCGCTAGGGAAAGTACTTTGCATCAATAACAGTACGTGTATTGACATATTATGCTTTCATTATAGTTTGTTATTGGTGTCATTTTCCAAACAGGGGAAGGATGGATAACATTCTAAAGATTTTCTTCGCCATCTTGCAGTTCTAGGCTCACGTATTGCCAAGCAACGGACTGTTAACTGCATATGTTTATACTACAGAACATAACAAACAAAGCGAAATAAAAGTGAGAAAATATTTTGCACCGTGGTAGTATACATTGTTCACTAAATATGACATTGTGTGGGACATCATATAAACTGTAGAAATAAAATGTAATCTGGTTTGCCATCGTCGTCTTCAGCGGTGGTGTAGTATGTCGCTGACTCAGGGCAGCCGCATGGGAGTGAGATGATTGCGCCGCCTTGGGAGCAGAGTCTTCATCACTTGCGTTACTCGCAGTAGACAAACGGTCCCTGGGGCCGTGTGCAGAACAACACCGAACTGCCTCTTCAGCTAACTTGGAAACCAGTGAGAAAGAACCGAGACTCCCTATAGATATCTCTCCACGCATCTCTGCGTAAAGCCGTTCAGACGTCAATAAACCGTAGCCTGGGGTATGATGGCTGGTACTCAAAATGGTACCTTTATTTACCTTCCTTTGCTTTTCACTTTTCTTACGTGGTTATTGTGAAGCACTCCTCATGTGTATTTGAGGTTTGCTTTAAACAACTCAAGGAAGCTCCTTACGGCCAGTCAGAAGGTAATGCCAAGTGACAATAACATATTCCCATATACACGGATGCATCTCTTTCACACAAGTGTCTGATATTGATTCAATTCCTGCGTGAAGTGCTAGTTATAATTTCCCTCACTATTGCGTTCCGGTATACGAGGGTACTAAAATTTTTATAAACATCAGTGTGAGCTCCACGCGTGTGTTACCGCAAACAATATTCCACGCCTTTATGACATCTGCATTCTCAAAAAAATAAAAAATGAGGTGGTGGCACATGTTAACTCATCATTAAACTTAAAAGTGCCGCTACACAAAAGATTTTTGTGGTCTGGAAACAGGTGGATGAATGTACGGGTCGAATCGGTTGCGGTACGTACTGAAACCTACACTTATGAGCTGCAGCCACGGAAGTGAGACACTTGCACCGAGGCATTGTACAGATTAAACAACTGTCCTATTCTTATTCATAGTTGCTAGTAGCTGCTTTAGAATATTGGCATAAAATGGCTCCGTGACTATTTCACTTTTTGACGTTAATACGATGACGTCTTTATTCTAGGCAGGCATTTGCGTAACAATGTTCTTGATGAATGTTACTGCTTGAAAACCGCTTAACTGAAACGAGCTGTTAAAATATCACCGAGCGTGGTGGTGTAACGGTTAGCGTTCTGGCCTCGCATTCGGAAGGATCCCCGTCCGGGCATACAGATTTGGGTTTTCCATGGTTTCCCAAATCACTCCAGGCAAATGCCGGGATGCCTCCTTCAAAAGGCCATGGCCGAATTCCTTCCCATTCCTTTCCCCCCATCCTTTCCGGTCTCTAAAGACCTCGCTGTTAAGAGACTTAAAGGAGTTTTAAAAAAAAAGATAAAATATCGTTGTATAGAGCACCAGTACCTGTATTATTTCCATTCAAACGAAAATCCTCCAAACTCTCGCATTTCCGGTGGCGTCGTGTCAAATCAAGCTCTCATAATGCACATTCAGCGCGCGTATGAGGAAACATATATCTGGCGGCAACACATTTTATTTTTGAATAGATGGCGTACGTAACAAAACTGTTTGAACGATTAAAACAAAATATCCGTATCTGATAAATTCCCTTGAGTATGAAAGCGGCCGTATCTCTGGTCAACGTATAGCAGTGATTATCGCCGGAAGTGAAGTCAAAGATTAAGTTGCAAAGAAATTATCGCAATGTATGAGAATACGAACTTGACAACGGCATGATTAAGATGTGAAATTTATTAAAGCAGCAAGAAGAATTGTTAATTTGAATGTAAAAAAAAGAATTATGTTTTTTAGTCATTATATCGGTAAAAAGTTGAGAGGAACACAAATAAAAAATAGCGAAAATTTCATTTTTTCGAGTTAATTTACTAACGTAAGTACGTTTGGATTATGGTAATTGTAAAGTTACACGCAACTTGTACATCTCAGTAACGGTTTTTTTATTGCCTTGTGATTACTAAACGATATGAATTCGACAACTGACAACAATTTGATATATAACTGACTCCGAGCGACAAATTTGTAAAAGTTTGAAAATTCCGAGGGATACGAAGAGAAAAATTGTAAAGTTGTTTGTAAATGAGTACCCAAGTAGACCAAACCACTGACAAAAATAATGCAGGGAAGTTGTACTACTGTTGAAGACCAGCCATCTATGTGGTGTGTAACTCGAATAATTGTGTTTAAGAAAATAAATATTTGTAAATCTTTTATTTATTTAAGAATCTTTACACATCATAAAACTAATATCTGGTCTTAACATGTAAGATATTTTTTTATAAATGAGTTGGCGTCTTTATTAGTAAGCAGCAGAAAAGGAATCAAATGTTTATTTTTTAAAAGAAATAAACTTTGCCGGTCTATATGTATAAACAGTATTCACTGCACCGAGTTTCAAGGAGTTCAATTAATGTACAGCCTGAGATCCCGTGGATAAAGTAGGGAATGTTTCATTATAATGTGACGACGAAAAGACGAAAAATTTGAGTTTAACGTGTCGCTAAATTAGTAACGATTTTTCGACGCACGCGATTATAAACAAAACAAAAAAAGCGTTTTTTTGGATTTCGATTAATGTTCAGCCCCTCGTCGCTGGAATTAAACACATTAAACTTTATTTTTTTGTGACGTAGTTACACTGAGAAATTAAGATAAAAGTATCAGAAAATAGCCATTTTTCATTGAACGATTTTCACAAAAAAACTACAAGTAGAATTTTGATGGGGTTTTCAACAATGTGCAGACCATGGTCCCATGGGCAGATTTTCCGTGTTGTGTCGAAAAAGTGAAAAATTATGAAAAAAGTGGCCACAAATTAATATCCATTTAAAGGTAAATTAGTTCTCAGAGTAAACATTTTTAACGTGATTTCAATGAAGGGAGTGGCATCGTATTCTTTAGAGGAATTAAGTTACTATTTGTAGCGAAAAACATTCAGTGAACCACAGTGTCCGTGATCATTAATTTTTTCCATTCTATTTGTAACACGTGCAAAAATATTAGAGCTTCTTTACGCTGACATAAAATATCTATTTACTTCAAAACATTCAGTGCTAATAACACAGTACCAGAACATTAATAACATAAAATGAGCAATATGTACACATTAGTGAGATTGCAGACCAGAAAATTGCTCATTAATTCTAGAAAAATTAACTTTCGCTGCTATATTATTACAATATCGTACAAATGCATTTGCATCATCAATATTACTTTATTTGAGAAAAAAAATTCGGAGACTTACCACTATTTTAAAAATGATCTAGAGGTATATTAAACAAATTAAATTTTTATTTTCACTGAGGTAAAATGATTTAACACTACTATCAGGAAACTGTTGCTATACTCATTAATTTTATTTACAAAATGGCAGCGCAGTAGTAACAAACTAGTAAACATTGGCTGTAATTTCTAAGACTTCCATCAGATACCATGTATGTTCATAAAAAATTATAATTAAAAATTCTCAGAATATACAGGGTGTTACAAAAAGGTACGGCCAAACTTTCAGGAAACATTCCTCACACACAGCCGTTATAGAATGATCATAAGGACTACTTGAGCCATAAAACATTTCTGCTCGAACACGTTCTCAAAGCCACGCCGTGCGTTTGCCCCTGCGTCACACGCCGTCCGAATTATTCACGCGCTGTTTGCCCAGTCGATACGGCGTCTTTCAAAGGGCATCCTTAAACTTCCCAGCGAGCGGCTCTTTGTTCTGTTTTTATTACACGTAAGCTGTGCTTAAGTCAGCCTCTCCTGTGTGCGAGCCACGTTCGCAGGAATTTATGATGCCGGCGGGGACGCAGGTGGGCAAAATTTCAGCCGGTTTCGCTTTACTTACGCATAAAGCCGTAAACTGATTGCTTTGGTGTGAAATTTCAATCAGAGGTAGCGGTTTTGTCATTGTTAATTCATACTCTTTGGTATTGAGTGCACGTAATGAAGCAGATAATATAAAATTATCGATGTGTAGAGTGACACTGAAACATTTATCATTACAGCGGAAAAACTTATTAATTGCATATTTACTATTTACAACTTCCTTTACTAAAAATAGTGTGGTAAAAACAAATTTACGTCTTTACGGTATATTTTCAAATTCTTGGTCACTGCTTGTACTCAAATATTCAAGTGCTGTTAAATACCTCTTTATGAATACGACAATTATTTTAAACGCTCCAAGTTAATGTATAAACCCAGGACGTGACTCTTAACGAAACACTTTAATCAATACAGTTCCAAATACATACTTATTTTATTGGAGGCACATATTCTACAATTCTTTTCATTTGTTGTGATTCATATTCCCTATTTCGGTGAACCATTTTATGTTTTTGATACACACTTAAAATATATTTTACGTGTGCTACTGATGACTCGACGTTATTTCTGAACCATAATTTTAGATTTACAATTTCTTCATTTGCAAGGTGAAGCTCAATATTTTCGAAATATAACTTTCAGCTCCCACCTTTAAATATTTTTTTATATATATATATATATATATATATATATATATATTATTATTTTTTTGATAACGTGTGAGTTCGGAAAGTAGCAACGTTCGGGCTTGGAATTATGGAGGATATCTTTTCGATTTACTGTCTGATTTACTGTGTGATGATTATCAAAATCTTTCCAGGATTCAGAAAGACAAGTGTCGAATTTCGTTCCAGTGTTTGACCTCATTAGTCTCCCGGTCACTAACAAGCAAAAAGGTAGTAATAAAAAAAATATCATTGCCCATATACAGCAATTACTGGTGAAAACACAATACCCTTCCTGAGAGTTCAAGTATTTAAACTTGAGAAAGTCATGGAAAACATTAACATTATGGTACTTATCTTAGATGAAGCACAGTGCGTTTTCAAATCCTGAAGACCTTTATTATAATGACACAAAGCGTCAATAATCCAATGACTCGCTGTCACATTTATTACTTCGAAGAGTATTAAACATAGGAATTACAGAAATTTTTATAAGTGTTAAAACAGTCAAAAACATTTTATCTCTGCACTAAACTAATCTTCCAGTGTCATTTGACTTAGTAGCAGAAAAAACACTTAGAATAAGTAATATTGCAGCTAATTGAAAAAAAAGACTTGTTTCTTATTTGAAGATATAGAATGTGATGTTATTAAGCTAGTTAAATTTGATATTTCTCTGAGAATAGAAGCATTCATTTCATACACAAAAACGAGTTGGAGAACAAAGATTCTACTTTTCGGTAGGGCTATTAGAGAAAAATAAAAGTACTACTTAACTATAAATCATAAACACCAAATTTTGATATATACATAGCAGAAGCAATTTACTCAAACCCATTACATAATTAACTTCTCCATTTGAAGAAAATTTCATACTATTTGCCGACAAGAAACAATAGCGCATCAAAAATATAATTTAATGTTTGATGTATATTAATCCATTTATCGCAATCATTAATGGAAAATATTGCAAAAAATATTATTTTAATGACGTACAGCATCCGATTTGAAATCGATGCAAAACAGTTTCAGATAAAAATACCAGAGATTGAAGACAATCGCTGCAACCCAAATTTTTCTTAATTATACTGCTATATAGTTCCTGTATTGGTCTTGAAGACAATGCGAAATACTTAGTGCACCACCATGCACCATATATTGAAGCGATAACTTCTGGGTTCAGTAGTGAACCCTTTAGGAGCCTAACGCTGCTGAGCTTACGCTGGGGCGGGGCGACGCGGAACCGCACACGCAACATATGTTAGTCACCTTTAGACACACAGTGGCGTATTCTTACGTTAGCATTAGATGGGCACTTATCGGTTTTTAAGACAAAATACCAAATAATTATACAAAAAACGGTGTTTTTTTCTTCTGGCTTTACGCCTCGATGACGTCGAGGTCATTAGAAGCAGGAAAGGACTGGGCGCAATGAACGGGAAGGAATTCGGTCATGGCCATTTGAAGGAAGCATCCCAGCATTCGCCGGGAGTGATATGAGGAATCAGATCTGGATGGCCGTACAGAGATTCGAACCGGCGCCCTCCCGAATGCTAGGCCAGAGTGTTACTGCTTTCACGCCACACACTATCACAAAAAACGGATAGATGATATTCGAATAGCGCCAAATACTGTTGAGACGCATTGTAATTAGTCCTCAGCATTTGAATAGACGATGCAAAAAATGTTAACTTCAAAACATATTTTATATTAGCTTGACATCAGTGGACGTAGATGTTTTGTGGGGCATATGACTGAATTTTAGAGGAGCAGTATCAATGCAACCCGGACCAGAACTGTATGACACATCTCTGTTGATAACATACTTATTCCAGTCTCTTTCGAATGAAAACGTACCCTCTGTTATTTTCTCTGAGATCAAGAGTTCCTGGACCAAAATTCCATGCGAATTACTATAGCTAATTGTTTGTTTAATATCCGCCAAAGTCTTACCTTTCGCAGATATAAAAAAAATACCGCGATTTCTTGAAGTGTTGCCCGTTTTCTACCCGCAAATCATGTAAATATTTCTCTAACGTGTTTTGTATTCTTTTCGTCAAATGTATAATGTTGATGCGAAAATTTCTGATTATCGCAGCCGAACTTAGTGTTTTTCCTGTACACTGCTGTCAGAATTTTAAACTATTATAATTTTGCTCCACTCATCTAATCGGTTGCTTTTCATTAATTGTTTCACCCGTACACTCTTGTCAAAATCTGAAACCATGACGCTCTTCACTCATACAATACAGAGAGAGAAAAAAAAATAGGTATGATGTTGTTACGAATGTTTACGAGTTTGTAGTCATTATCTTTGATAGAGTGGTGCAATCCCGGGTCTAGATTGTATTAAGAAATTTTGGTGCGCTTCTGTTGAGATTACAAACAGATTACCATTTCTTGCTCCGGCGCAGGATTACGTAGACTTAAGACATAATTCAGATTTCACATAGACCTTAAGCTCTCAATCTGTGAAAAGCCCATCAAAACCCATTCGGTAAATTTTGTATGGTTCCAGTACAAACGACATATATAGCACAAAAATTCTTCTCGGGTATTCTGCCGGATAAGTTCTTCTGTCCACAACGTTTCGGGAGCAGTTTCCGCTGCCTTCATCAGGTGAGGTGTCGTAGTGAAGCTACCACTGCAACGACACAGCACCGACTGGGTAGCTTGAGACATCCCAGAATTCATCTAGGTGGCTAGGAAAAACCGTAGTCAGAATAACCGCACGACACAGGTAGAATTTAACAGGAGTTACCTCTCCGTAATCTCTACGAAGACACTTAAACTGCCTCACCCTAAACTTTGGGTTTCATTGCCTCTAATCTCACTAAAAAGTGTATATTTTGTGTAAGGTAATAAACATCATTTTCAAATTAGACACTTAATTAATGATAGTTTTAAAAGTATATCAAAGGAAATTTCATTGTAGCAATTCTCAGCACTTCGTACGACATAGGTAATTAGCATTTTTGAAATGAACTGCTGTTGTAGCTTCTTTCGTGTTGACTTTTTACGAATACTACGATAAGTAGTTGAATTTTATAACATTTATTATACTAATAAATATTATTTAATGAGTAAGCCTATACAACTGTTGGTGATGTTATTTATTTTCGGACGTGTTTCGCCTCTCGTCAATGTATTTTCAGCGTACACTTTTTTTCGCAGTAGGTTATCAGTTTTTAACTTTTGTACAGAACTGTTTTTAGATATAATACTAATCTTACATATATCAATCATAATGTAATTTACATTTTTTGCTCGTATTATCGGTTTGTGAGTTTCGTATAGAAGGTTTTGTTTACATTTCATAAAACAATGAAAGATATTCTAAATTAGTTATATTTTTGTTTTGTGGTTTCGTTGTTTGTCGCTTGTGTTATCAATCAGCATGCTGTTTACGATACTGTAAGTGACTGCACTATTAGGATAATTTAGATACCTTATGACTTCTCTGCTAGAGTCTATTTCGACGCACAGTTTAGTCACAACAAAATAGACCCAACGAAATTTCTCATTAAATTTACCTGGAAACAACGCTTCTGATTATGTTGTATCGCGTTTTGCAGTGGTAAATCAGTGTACAATTAATTACACTGTAGCTAAGATTCTTAGGAACTTCTCATTGCTAAATTACGTGGGTTATGGCGCTATTGTTTTGTATGATTGTATTATACACGGTAGAGTCTCTAATGACGTTACTAGTCAGTCTCCAGAGAAGTTGTGACTGATGGTTAATTTTAATTTGAACAACAGTACTGCAATTTAACCAGCGATTCTTTCCTCCTTTTGTGAAGAATCTGAATTAATGAGATTTATGGTTTTAGTTAAAACGTACATACTTTTATTTCAAGCGAAACCGTTTTGCACCATTTGGATAAAAATGATCCAGATATTTATTGTGTATCGTGGCGATGAATTCTAGAAATAAAACTTTAGTAAAAGTTTTAATTTTGTTAGTGCTTAATTTATTGGAATCAGTTCAACTTTACGTTATTTCATGTTTACTTCTGGTGCCTGGGTACGAGTATTTAGTTCTCGGCGAGGCAGCTTGGGTATTCGCATGCTACTGCAGCAAGCATGAGTGGAGAATGATGGAAGGACAGTGAACACACGAGAAGGCAATGTACGTCCACGCCTCATCACAGAACGTGGAGGTCGGACGCTTGCCCGCTCTGGACAGGGCAGACCTGACGCCAGAGTACAATGCTGGTGTAGGCACAAGTGTTTCGGAACACACCGTTCATTTCACATTGTTGAAGATGGCGCTCCGAAGCAGACGGTCCCTATGTGTTCTCATCACGTCGTCAATTAAGATTGTGGGGGGATCAATGGATACGTGTCGTCTAGTCGGATGAATCACGTTTGTTGTAGGTCGATGGTCATGTCCGGATACGCCGTCTTTAAGGCGAATGGCTGCTGGACACAAGCAACGGAAGCAGGCCAGGAAGGCAGTATTATGGTATGGGGGGAAGGGACATCCTCTTGCGCTTCCATGGAACCTATCATAGTGATGCAGCTGTGGACTACGTAGAAATTATTTCACCTGCATCCCTTCATGTATCATGTCTTTCTCGATGGCGATGACATCTTCCAGCAGGATAACTGCCCAGGTTACAAGACCAGAATTGTGCTCTAGTGGTTTGAGGAGCTTAATAGTGATTTCTTAGCCACCAAATTTGCCTGATCTCAAACCGATTGAACGAATTTTTGACGCTATCGGGGGCCAGATATGCGCCTACAAACCACCGGTCAATAACTTAAGGTAATTTCGTTACTTGCGCGTAGACATCTGATTCCAGATACCTCCGGAAACCTACCAATGACATGAGGGATCCATGGTGTGCCCAAATTGCTGCTGTATTGCTTTCCATAGGTGGAACAACATGTTATTAATCAGATGGTCAAAATGTTTGGCTCATCGGTGTTTCTGACAATGTAACAGGTTTTGTGACAGTGACAATTTGAGCAATACTGAAGCGAATCTCACAAAGTATTGTGTTGGAAATTCTTTGATATAATTAGACACAAGTCAATGAAATTTACATCGAAATCATTTTGATTTCATAATTTCCATAACATGTTAAAGATCTATAAACTATGTGTCAAACTTCACAGAAGCTTATCTCCAAATATATTGACAACAGTAGTAAATTTAACAGCGGCAGTATGAATATAGTTAATTGTATATTGTTACTGTTTAGGCTCATAGTATTTAGCCATTCTGAGCACGACCACAAATAATAATCATAAAGTTGTCATGGAATTTAACGTTCGCTCTTTTATATCAAAATTTTCAACTTTATTCGTTTGCTCTTTCTACATGACTGTTTAATTAGATTGTTTACGAACAACAATTTGGTGGGCTTAATCTAATAACTGTGATTATAATTAAAAAATTAGCGCTTCATTTTCTACTCATGCAGAGGTAATGAACACTACTGAAATAATTTATATATTACACGGACAACTAGAAACTGTAGTTAGTTTAATTGGAGCGTGACAGAGAACATTACAGTAGTTGTTGGTTAAGTTATTCGTCAAAAACTTTTGTTATGTGATTATTTATTAGTCGCCTCTGAATTCAGGAAGTTGTACTAAGTGTGGGTCATACAAAATTTACTTGTCTGAACATTCATTATGTACGACAATGGATCTCGGCTTAGCCTATAGAGGTCGATGCTACATGCAAGCCACGAGACATGAAATTTCAGAAAATTTTGATGATAAGTGATTTCTTGTTATTCCTAAATAGGGATTAAGCTATTTTGCTAACCTATTAATCATTTTAAATACAAAATAATCTAAATCTCTGATCGATGCTCTGACCTAAACAGATGATCTTCACACATTAACCAGGCTTGACCTTTTGGCAATCATTTGCTTAAAGAAAACTTATTTTTGTCTGGGGACAAAAGTGTTAGTGCAAAGCTGTGCAAATATCATGTGACAATTTTCTTATTAATACCGTTTCCCACTAATGACGTACCCTACAGTAGGAACCAGTTTTTTGTTGTGAAATGTGTGCCATGAAAAACAAACGTTTTAAAATATTTTATTTCGTTTTTCCATAAATGTTGCATCACTGTTGAGGTTAGGCAGCTGTAATTTGGTTACTATCATAGTGTTTGTATGCATCTACTGTAAATGGTGTATAATAATCACAGTGAAAGGTAATATGTGTTAGAAACACACAAAAGTTACTCATTAAATTTGTCAGATATATTTTGTAGAGGTCATATCAGATACAGTATTACGTTATGTATAAATTCATGGATGCAGCGTGAGATGCCATAAGATAATCTTTCAGTTTTTTGATGTAATTAATCACCTATAAAGTGTTGAACCATCTACAAAACTAACTAAAATTACCTCACAATTAACGATTCATACTCGTAACTAGTCTTGCAACTCTGTATCCTACACAACAGACAGCCAATAACGCTGACAAAGGTTCAACGTAGTAAAGTGCGGAAAATTCAACTGGTGCGATTTCAGATCCCTCCGCTGCCTGCATATCTACCCGTATCCTTCTGCGAAACATTTTCAACCGTTCTTTCGCAATTAAATAGTGAGAGTTTTAGGATGGGATCCATCGGAAAAATACATTAGCCCAATATTTTCACTTCATTCACGTATCGCTCCCTAACAAAAAATTCTTAATGGTCTCAACTGTGAAGATATAATATTCATTGTGAGTATTTAAATATACATGGTCTAAAAAAACTGCCAATATTACAATACAACAATAGCGCAAGCAATCACGATTTTGCAGCAGAGTGGAACCAAGATGTTACAGAGAGATGAATAAACACAGAAAAAGTTTGTCAGTAACCACTGGTCGACAAAACTAATAGCACAAAAAGACGAAGAAGAGGATGAAGTTCATTAACTATACTACTATTTTGATTTGAAAATCGAAACTATTTATGAATGTGTGTGGTATTGCAGAAAGTTGGTATGCAAGGTGGGAGTTAAGGGTATAATTTGTATAGAGCAATCTTTCTCAAGCAGGCGGAATTTTGAAAATTTTATTCTAACTGAATTAAAGTATCGTCCAAAAAAAGAAAAAAATGGTTACCTTACTCCTACCGTATGACGTTAGACATTGTAATAACAATGAGTATTTCAAGGACCATCAAAGATCTGGTATTTTGAGCGGTCTGGTGGCTCAGTGGTTACGGTGTCTGACTGTGGATCGAAAGCCCCTGTTCGAATCCCTATCCGGGTATTTTCATAGAC
Organism: Vandiemenella viatica; assembly: GCA_031002005.1. Taxonomy (NCBI): domain Eukaryota; kingdom Metazoa; phylum Arthropoda; class Insecta; order Orthoptera; family Morabidae; genus Vandiemenella; species Vandiemenella viatica. The sequence goes on along the minus strand of JARYHS010008074.1, from coordinate 167,767,157 downwards.
CCGTGACGCAACCTTCACCTCTGTCACTGCTTGTTGTGTAATATTAAATACATCAGAACGCTTCCATCGTTCAGATTCCACAATAAACTGTAGGTATCTTGCACCCAATAGGATCTACCGGGTGGGGTTGGGCGGTTACGACAGTCAATAGAAACCCTGTCACCATGTCAATACGACCACAGAGAATTATTATTATTTTACGGTATTTTCAGGATATGACTGCATAACAGTCGGGTTCACTTAATACGTTTGCAGAGAGTGGCGTTGTTTTGAGGATTGAGTATAATGACCGTTTTTGTGAGGGCTTTATTACGTGTCAATAACATTTGGTAGTCTTGGTTAAAAATATACGCAGAGGTAAGAAATAAAGACCGTACACGTTAGTGATCCGCAGAATAACTTTTTGACATTTTGATGGTCCACGTGTTGAAACGCTGGTATAGAGGGTCTGATGCATGCGTTACAGAAACTCCGATTGGTTAGTTACGGTCACTGGACGCGTACTTTTGACTTCCGTTGTTTACCATTTGACATTCACCGTATTTCACTGTCCATTTATCTATTTATCGTCGGTAATTGTGTTTACTTTCTGACATTCTGATATTTCAAAATTTGTATTAGTTGTAACAACTTCCTATAGAGATCTAAAACTCTGTAATTTAGTCACAGTTTGTAAACGTAACACAACATTTAATTAAATCGAACCTCTTTGTGGGTATTACAGAGCTGTTTCGCTTTTTAATACTTGATGTTGGGATGGCAAACATTTTTCCTCCATTATCTGCTTACGGCAGTGAAACAGTTCCGTGTGAGTGGCCGACTGAACGGGACACATGTCACGCATGTGCGCTGAGCGCTCAAAGCCCTCACTGATTCGATAGATCGCTTTGTAGCCGTTACGCCCAGTACCCGCTCATGCTAATCAACGCACACAATGAGCTGGGACGACATTTCATCGATACATTCCGTCGCGTTTAGAAATATTTCATGCTAAATTGATGAGGCCAATGCGAGCAATGACAGCGCAGTTCGTAAATCATTTCCCTTTGTTGCTTCATAATTTTTGTATGGCTATCCACTGAACCAAAAACGATATACACGCATTAAGCCGAACTAACTGCGTGTTTAGAAGAGCAATTATGGCAGGCCAAATCATTTGGTATGTCGCAATTGGAGTATTTTATGCGTTATGATTCTGCACTTTCCATACTCCGAAACGCAATACTTAGGGAGCGTGCATAAACCACGTAGCTCCATTTTGGCCTCATGTGAAAACCCCCCCCCCCCACTTAGCCCTACGTGGCTTTTGCCTCTACCCCCCCCCCCCTTCCATGTAGCTTTTTTCCCTTTTGATTCCAGAAGACATTTTGTATTTTTTTCTCTTGTCAGACTATTTTAAATTACATACGGAGGTAATTAACTGAGGGAAATAAATATTCACATGTTGTTGTGTGTTCTGTTCCTCATTTTAACTATGAAAAATGTTATGAAAAGAAAGCTACGTGGCCTGGCTCTGAACCCCCCCCCCCCCCCCGCTCTCCCCCCGTAGCCCAGTTTAGCGTTCCATCCAACCCCCCTCCCCCCTGACCGAGCCACGTAGTTTGTGCACGCTCCCTTACAAGAAATCAGATTTCAACCGGGAGCAACAGATCACATAGTTTGTAACCAAGTTTCGATGTTATTTGGCACTAATTCAAATTGTTTGTTTCAGACAACATTATTTTAATATCACACTTGTTTCTCAAAAGGATCGGACGAGGTAATGTTGGTTTAGAGTTCTGCCATCTGACGTTGGATTTCATCATGGGCCTGTCATCTGTTGAAAGCCATAACAACATGCTGAAAAGTTTTTAGTAAATAAATTCGGTTTCACCTGGAGGACAATACTAATACATGAAACATGATACTATTGGATATACTTGAAATCGTATGTATATAAGTTAAATTTTTTCGGCAATACCAGCAGCAACACTGTTAGTAGGAACAACTTTTTCTCTGTTAAAGATACAGTTGCAATATACAGTAATAAAATACATGTAGATACAACCCAGTTAACTACAGTCACCTAACGTTTAAATACCTATTGGTAACTTCGTTGAAGGAAATATGATTACAAATACAAATGAGTAGTTTCATTATGTCAGCAAGGCTGAAAGGTGTAACATTCACATGAACTGCACACACGCTCAGGTCATAGTAATCTAACGCTTGAAATTATCCTATGATTAACTATTCACTCCTGTGATGATATTTCGACGTACCCGCCTCGTTGCGGGAATCGGTGAAACACCGTGATAGTGTCCGATGTTAGTTGGATCGAGTCTCGGTGCTGGGAGAAATTCTCGTCATTATGGACTTTTCCCGCTTAGTGGGATAATTGATGTTTCGTAATTCCTAAGCACGGTACTGTGTTTCATAGAGCTCAGTTAAATTTAAAACTACACCGTTGTGAGTATGGAGTGAGGGTATACGACACTGTTGATTTCAAATCTTTCGGGATGTAAAAATATCATGTATGAGTAGGACTGAACGGGCTGGTACCGGGTATCGCCACCTTCTTTGAATCTCGTACACATACCTAAAACGCTCGCAACACCCATCTACACAGTATAAAGGAACGGCTCGTCGTACTTCTTTTAACAAAGCCCAGAAGACTTGCTACGAAGGAGGCAATCAACATTCCTGGTGCCGGCAACTAATACATAAAGTGACGTAGAAATTGCAGTATTTTTATTGAAACATATTTCCTGATATGTACAGGGTGCTCGCCGGGAAACGCAACCCACCCACTGTTTGCAGAGCGGCATCTCACTGCGAAAGGCCAGCTCCCGCAGGGTGAATGACCGGCGAGATTAAAAAAGAGCCTTCTACCATCTGTCAAATGACACAGTATAATGCGAACTTTTGCATTGATAAGACCGATTTCGTAATAGTTTGTGACTATAGTTTCTTACTAATCAGTATTGTGTGTGAACGTTTCTTTGCGGTTTGATTAGCTTGTGACTTCAGTCTCTTACTAATCAGTATCATGTGTGAAAGTGAGTTGAATTATGGTACGTTATAGTTTGGAACAAAAAATATTCCTGTATGATACATACGTGAAGAAAACGTCCTTTAAAAGGTGTCGCAGTAAATTTCTTCGCTAATATCCCGGCACTTTACTGCCAGCTAAAACATTCTGATTATAGTTAATAAAACTAAAATAACGTTTAATCAGCCGTGACTTGTGGCACCTGACCACCTTTAAAGCCTTGTGACTTCTATGTGGTAAGCTGAAGGGAAAGTTGTATTAAGGAAATCCTCGCACGTTGGAAGAACTTGAAAACAAAATCTATCAAGTAATAATGTCCATTGAGAGAGATGAAATCCAATGTCTTGAAACATATTTAAAAGATTTCAAATGTACATTAGGCAAGAGGGTCGACATTTAAAGCTAAAGAATTACATAATATTTATATGCTTTACACACATATGTACAGTATGTGAAGCGTAATTACTGCTCAGCAGTTCCGCCGTTGATGGCCGAACTATGGGGAGCTGGCCGCTCGCTCGCCGCGAGCAGTTTCTTCCTTGTAGTGCTGGCAGCAGGTAGCATTTCCTGGCGAACACTGTACATAGACGTCTTTAAAAGCCGTGAGCAAAGCTTTCAAACATAAAACCTTATAACAGACACTAAGCCGACAGTTGTGGGTGAGTAGTAACGCTATGGCCTCGCATTCGGCAGGATGCAGGTTCTAGAACCCGTCCGGCCAGGCGAATTGTTCCTTCAAAAAAGGACATGGCTAAATTCCTTCCCGTTCAATTCCCGGCTCTTACGATCTCGACGAGGCATAAAGACATAAGCAGGAAAAAAGCCACTAAAGTCAAATTCGATGGTATGAATTATAACTTAATAATAATTGGAATAAATTCTTAGTAAACAATAATCGCTATCTCTTTGAGGCAACTAAACTTTTTGTCTTGCATCCTCTTTATTTATCTGTTTATGACTTCGTAGATCAAACTCTGGTTTTAGTAGTTTTATTCATCTGAATTCTGTTAGCTTACAAACATTACCTGAAATTTTACCGGAATTTTCACTGCAGAACTACCGTTTCTTGTCACGTGTATTTCTAAGTATAGGTAATGAAACAACGAAACAATTAATGTAATTGGGTTATTTTATATTTGAACGCTCATTACACTAACCTTGTAAAACCAATAGATCTAACTGTTCTTGGATGCACTCGTTGTTTCTTTGCCGTGTAAGGTTTTTCCCCGTGTTTTCATAAATTTACGCCTGTAGCGATATACGCAAAGCGCATATTTCCAGTTATTGACGTGTCATGAAATATGGCTCCAAGCCAGCAATAACTCTTTCCATTGGTTAAAATGCCCGTATAAACATATACACTAAAGGCTTTTGTATGAAACTAGAAAATAACGACAGCATCGTAAATTCCTGCTGTATCTCAGTCCGCTTCATTTTACTTTCAGCCATTCCGGGAATCTGTTTGATAAACTGCGTAGCTGTGTACACAAGTAATATTGTTACAAAAACTAAGATCACAATAGCCACTCTTTCTAAAAACACTTTGCCACTGCAAACAGAGACAGAAAAATATTCCCAGTGAGAAACAAATGATGGAATACGCACAATAGGAGTTGTTTTACTCGGTTAAAAGAAGTTTACCAGTAAAAATTGTGTTTTTCCGTATTCTCTTCTTCATCGTTTCTTCGAGAAAAAAATCATATCATGTTTAAATTCAATAAATATCTATAAAAAGTTTCAGTGTAATCAAAAGCGCATGCGAAACATTTAATAAATATTTCTCACCAGTTTTCTTGTTATTGGTCTTCCGTCATACAACTAAACAAATGCTTTTAATGGCAAAGGCATTTCACCTTTATTTAAGACATCTACATGTATATATACGTATGCATATTTGTTTACCTAGGGAACTGAAGATATCTTAAAGACGAAATGCGTTTGCTATAGAAAGCATCTGTTTAGTTGCAATATGGAAGATCAATAACAAGAAAACAGTTATCATAGCAACTAAGGTCCTTAGAAAAAATCCCCAACATGTTTTTCACCAGCTTTTGTACTAAATGAACAGTACGTACAGTTAACCTGATTTTCATTTATTGAAAACGGGTATATCCGAAACATCGTTTGTACGTCTTAATACAGACAGTTGTATATTCAAGTGTTGATAAATGGAAGTGTCGCCTTTTAATTCCTTTACTGTATGCTATTACGGGTATATGTTTCATATAGGCAGGCAAGATAAAATGTGATGAGTACAATTACTCGTATGTACTGACTATACATTTAGGGTGATCCAGCTAACGACGCTCAAAATCAATTACTGAATCTAGTTGTTTTATAGTACAGAGCAACCATATTTAGTTATTAAAAATGAATAACTGAATATAGTTGTTCTACACTAGATCAAATATATTCATTTTGGGCGTCATTAACTGAATCGCGCAATATACAGGGTGTTACAAAAAGGTACGGCCAAACTTTCAGGAAACATTCCTCACACACAAACAAAGAAAATATGTTATGTGGACATGTGTCCGGAAACGCTTACTTTCCATGTTAGAGCTCATTTTATTACTTCTCTTCAAATCACATTAAACATGGAATGGAAACACACAGCAACAGAACGTACCAGCGTGACTGCAAACACTTTGTTACAGGAAATGTTCAAAATGTCCTCCGTTAGCGAGGATACATGCATCCACCCTCCGTCGCATGGAATCCCTGTTGCGCTGATGCAGCCCTGGAGAATGGCGTATTGTATCACAGCCGTCCACAATACGAGCGATGAATCGAGGAAGTACAGTACATACTAACGAAACTAAAATGAGCTCTAACATGGAAAGTAAGCGTTTCCGGACACATGTCCACATAACATATTTTCTTTGTTTGTGTGTGAGGAATGTTTTCTGAAAGTTTGGCCGTATCTTTTTGTAACACCCTGCATAAGTAGAGTCAGCAACTTAATTTGCCAGTTGTGAAACATAACGAATATTTGTACTCTTCTCATTTTATCTGACCGACTGAAGACAAGTTAAGGGTCGTCGAGTGTGGCATAGGTTCGTTGTCCTTGTGAGCGATATCCTATCTCTACCCCGTCGCAAGTACAAAGTACTATGTCTCCTACACCGCCTCTTAGAGTTGAAATCGTTTATTCTGAGATCACGTATACAGTGAGTTTTCTCTGAGATGTCATTTTTAGTACTGAGAAGTAGGCATTTAGCTTTTTAATAATAAAATTGTGGCGGGGGAGATAGGCGTGGGGACTATTCTTCTGACGGAAGGGAGGTGTGGTAAGGAAAACCTTCGGATCCTCTATAGTAAAGGAATTAGTCATTTTCCAACAGTTGAATTTTCAGTGGGCATTTTTGCACATGCAATATTTTTCAAAACCAATTTGCTTAGTTAATTTCATTATTACCACTTTCTTTCCGATAATTTCGTTTAACTTTAATAAGTTTCTGCAGTAAATATACTACCAGTTAAAAAGAAAGTTTGAACAACTAAGCAAAAATCGATTAACTGAAGATCGAAGTACAAATTTGTTACATTTCATTAGTTATACAAATTCATTTTTGATGAATCTTGGTCGTCGAGGTTCAGTATTTCAAAAATTTATTTAATTGATAGACTTTCAGAAACATTCGTAAGGCATATTTTTATTCTCAAAATCTGATTTTGACAATTTACAAAATTTCAAATTCAATTTCTCATCTTCAATTACTTACTTTTCATGTAAGTGATTAATATTTTGTTTCCCTCTAACTGATAGGTTTTTTACTAAAGAACAATTCACCAAGAAATAGTAAAAAATACGAAAAAATCGAATTTCCAAAAGGATTAAAATCAACGAACATTTACGGCGATTACTGTGCTAGGTTCTGAGCCACCATATTCAGTTTTAAATTTGGGGAGCTATTCCACAGGCTATTCTGAAATATAGAAGACGTTGACATTAAGCATCGACACCACGTAGCTCCATTTTGGCCTCCTGCGAAGTCCCCCCCCCCCCCCCACCACGTAGCACGTAGCTTTTTCCCCTTTTGATTCCAGAAGACATTTTGTACTGTTTTCTTTTGCCAGACTATTGTAAATTACTTACGGAGATAATTAAGTGAGAGAAATAAATATTCACATGCTGTTGTGAGTTCTGTTGCTCATTTTAACTGTGAAAAATGTTATGAAAAGAAAGCTACGTGGTCTGGCTCGGAACCCCCCCTCCCCCCACGTAGCCAGCGAAGCCTTCCAGCTAACCCTTCCCCCCCCCCCCTGGACCGAGCCACGTAGTTTGTGCACGGTCGCTAAGAGCTAATTATTATTGTTAATAAATCACAACCTTTGCTTAAATGTGTGAAATTCTCGTGTAGTTTTACTCTTGACGCGACGCCTGCTGGGACGGTAACCCGCCGCACGTGCAGCCACTCTCCACCTAAGTGAGGACAAGTGGTGACCCAGAAAGAATGGGCTGCAGCGCTATTGTCAGCCCGGCAACATCTACGCACTGGTTTCAGCACTCTCGGGACACAAGGTTACCTGTGCTTTCAAACTAACAGCAGCTTCATCTCATGAAAGTCTATCGAAGTCATATCGAAATCTGAATGTTTTGGACCTTTAGCGATGTTTCACTGGACGGTATAACATCCCTCAGACCAAGTTCTTACATGAAAATTTATTTTACGAATTGTTTATAACAAGATGGAAGTTATTTAATTTTGAATTTATGTTTTTTTCGTGTGGAATATTGTGAATTTGTGTATTTTCGTCATGTAAATGAACATTGTTTTATTGAGAGAAACTGTGTAAAAGATATGTAATACGATCAAGGACAGTATTATGTATAAAACATTAATTAAAAGTTTGTAATTGTAAGTGTTGATGTTCGCCACGACGTTTTTAGAAAATTTTCAACGCATTCAAACAGTATTAACTTTCATTTTAAGATGTCCTCTAATGATTGTGACTAATTTTGTACAAATTTTAATTATTTTTTATGGATGTGATAGTTAACGCTAGAGAAATGTCTGTCGGCACTATTTGTGGTTTTCTGTATGTTTCTCCGGCGCTTATTTAAACGCGCGGAGATGGCGAACAGGGTTAGTTGTCAGTCTTTGTTAGAAGTATTGTTTTTTGAGTCGTCTAGCAGCAGTTTGTAAGTCTAATCGCTGGAATATTTGTGCTTGAGTGTCTTTGGACGAGTCTATTGCCTTACTCGCGTTGTTATTATGGAGCTCACGGAGAAATAAATATGTAGCGAAAAGCGATTTGTCGGTGTTGTCATTTCATTGAACTATTTAATCCATTCAAAGCAGTGTATTTAACTTTTGGGGGAAGATAAAAGCAACCTGACTATTCGAGGATAAAGTAATTGAAGGTAATAATCATTAATTAATGACAGGATGAATTAGTTAGTTACCAAAGAGCGTATGAACGGCTTAGGAATATACTTGAAGATAAGAAATTCTGTGGGAAGTATCAAACCCGAAAATGTTCAGTCCATTGTATTATATTAAACAAAATTTCTGCTCTAACTGGCTCAAATAAATGTTGTTACAGCAAAATATTAAAATCTATGCCTTTTACTGCTTCAAAGTTTTAAAGAGTGTTTAATTTTTTGAATAAAAATAAAACTTTAAGATCCAGATACAAATATTCTAATTATTGTTTATTATCTATTGATCAGTTTTACACAATGATATATCAACTGTCGAGCACTTGAAAATTTTAATGCCTGGAGTTTTAGATAGATTCGACGTATTTCTGTTGTTACAGACAACTGTTGCCAATGAACCGTTGTATAATCATTCCAAGTATAATCCCATATTTTACATCTTTGACCGATACCAATAAACTTCATGTAGTTCTTGTTAACTCATACGTCCAAAACGTGTTTCGTCAATTACATGAGCATTCAAGATTGAGTTTTCGCTGTAAATGACAGTTTTCTAAATTGTAAATATTATATATATAAATGCGTTACTGCGAAGCAGAGAACAGTTATTGCTCTTAACATATTGCAAATTATAGTAGATTTGCAGATTCGCTGTACAGATGGGGAAACTATGATTACCAGCCTGCAACAGTGGTGGTGAGAGCAGACTATTTAGTACATCGTAACTGCGTGCCCTCTTTGAACTTAGCGAGTTTTTAATTGTGTCTAAACTGACAATTGACTGCTAGTCAGATCTGCAGATTTCTTTGTAATGCTTTTTATCTAAAATACGCTACCCTGTATTATGTTGATACATGTGGACGTAAGTAAGTAAGCTGTATGAAGTAATTGGCACAGGATCGAAACGAAGCTACAGATCTGTCGTTCATAGATTCGAACCATCATGTTATAAATCTCAGAGGATCGTAGTTAGTTGCTCATTTTTTTGGGAAAAATAATACAGTTTTGAAATTGCGAAATCAGGATAGCATTCTGAGCCAGAAATTAATAGGTCATCTCCTAAGTAAGAAGAGTTAAACATATCTCTTCCACCAGTCGTTATTATTACTCATGCATTAAGTTCCATTTATACTTGACCTTCCTTCGCATAAAAGGTAAGAACAGTGTTCTCTATGGATCGATATTCTGACCTATCAGATATATCATTAATAAAAAGTGTTTTTATTTTTCACGATTTTATACCCTACCGAAATAGATATATGATCATTTGAAATATTAGGGTCTCCGCTTTCGTAACATCATATCTTAAGAATGATTTTATTTAAAAAAAAAAAAAATTCAATCCTTAAAGGAAGTGTTAACTATCAAAGTCACGCGTATGAGACAGTTCATAACCCAGCCACTAGGCTCCGCAGGCGTCGATAACGATTTATAACGTTACATCTGGATGTCAGCACCACATATCACAGTAATATGGATATACTGTGTGTGTTTTATTCAACTTCCGGTGAGATCTGTGACACTTCGGCCTCCGGGAAGGGATAGCTTTAGGTGTTTGCGTCAAAGTAGAGGGTTGCAGAACAACATACATCAGCTGAAATGAGAAAGATACCTCGAGCATTATTTCTATGTAACGAAGAAGATTAGTGCTCTCCACGGATCGATACTTGATCCTATCCCACATGTATGACGTTCCGTATATCGTTGACATGTTGGCGCTGGTACTTTTCAGGCTGTGACAGCTACGGCCATGTGGCACCGTTACGATCTGCCTGCCCCTCGCTGCCTCCACTGGCTTCCTCGGCGGCTGCGGCGACCACGACGGCGGTGGCCACCACTGCCGCTCCTTCATCTGCGGGGGGCGGCACCGGCGCTGGAGCGGCGACGGGCTCCGGGGGCGGCGCCTCTACATCCGCAGCTCCGCGTCTTCAGCGATCGCTGTCTCGCTCCGAGATGGTCAAGAAGTAAGTGCGTTTAGAGCATTTGCCAGGTGCATAGTTGCTTAAATCTCCTGGGTCATTGTGCATCAAGCATTAAATCATGATTTCGCTTGAATTATATTTAGAAAAAGTTTCAGGTTATTGACTAATCATAATTCAAAGTATTAAACATAAAAATCGCCATTTTCTTCTCTCTCCCCACCAAGTCACTGACACCATCTGGGACAATTAATCTCCTCTTTTTCGCGTAGCCTCGTCGACTCTTTTCAGCCATCTATCCGTCGGTTTTCATCTGTGCTGATTTCCTTGTTCCTCCTTTTCATGTATCTTTCTTGATATTCTGTCATACCCAACTGTGTTACCCTCTCTTTCCTATTCGACAAAATTCCCTACTTTACTGTTTCTCTAACCCTTACAGTTTTAGCACGTTCATTCTCGTTACTTCTATTCTGCTTCTGGAAATTTTCGTTTGCGATACGTGAATCCCGTTAATATCCAGCTTCTTCACTGTATATTTTTCGAACGCATCAATGAGGTTAGGAATATACTAAGCTCTGCAGCTCATTAACTTCCAATAAGGATTTATTAATCATGGCATTCCTTCGAAACAAATTATAAGATTCATTCCTGATGTTAATAAGTTACCTATGGGCCCGAAACTCATGGGTTACAGACTGAGAAACAATCACGAAATCTTACAATATTATTATTGTTGTTATTCACTAAAATTGGGTGGCGGATGATGCATATACAGATATTGACAGCGATATTAGAAAACGCATATTAAAATTTTACGGACACATCATAAGAATGAACCCCGACAGACTCACAAGATCGATAGTTGAATTCTATGAAAACCGAAGGTAAGCAGTATCAGATACAATCAAATGGTTTGGTGAAATCAAGAAAGATTTCAAATTAACAGAAATCAATCTAAAGGTTATAGAAAACAGGGAGACATTTATATCCAAAATTCACAAGCGCCAATTTGACCGGGGGGGAAGTATCGAAGAAAAGAACTGGAACAACATGATCTGATAAGAAAAAAGAAGCTTACATCAAAAATAGAAACAAAGGATAGGCACAAAGATAAAGAAAAAAAATCTTTCTAAGTACTTTGCGTAGACCTAATGGGCTTATCTGCAAATAATAATAATAAATTATCTATATTCATGTGAGATTGTGGTTCGCATTTAGTCTTTTCTGCTCATACATTAAATGTGCCAGTAACAAATCTAAAGAAACAAAATCTTAGAAATTTACGCAACCTTACTCTGAAGTGAAAGTAGCTGTTTAATGGCGAGTAAATCAACGTTTAATGTGGAAAACAAACCGTTACCAAGTTTACTACAGGAAAATGAAGCTAGGATTTACTGTAATGTGAGACGGAACGGTATACAGTGAAGTAATTAGGCTATGCCAAAATTTTTGAGCATACATAAGTAACTGAGAAAATAGGAACCGTCATTTAAAAAAAAATCGTCAGTAGTTATCTTCATATTGCTAATTTTCAAACAAAACTCAGATTATATTCGAATGACCTATTACTTGTTGTCATGAAATGAGCCTGTGGAAACTGGTTTCAAGAATAATTCTGAATGTGGAAATGATTATCAGTTTTTTATACTAATCATTTCCATGCCTACACCACTCACATATTCTCGATATTTTAATTGTCAGTGGATAGTAGTGAATCAAATCAGTTCTTTTGTATAAGGTTTCACCTTTCGTCCACAGCAAAATCATTAGTGCCTGAATACCACTGTTACAAACGAGCCGACATGAAGTCGACCATTGGCGTTATGAGGGAGCTGTCCCTGTTGACATAGTATGATTACGGGACACCGTGCAGAATCGAAATCTCGATGGTCTGACTGAGAATCAACGACGGGTGCTAGCGAACTCCACTCTTACATTTAAACTAATACAACATGTACAGTACGTGAGCCGTCAGTGTGGCTGTACCTTTTAAGGCACAACCACACTAGATCTGGGAGTTACAAAGGGACCGGGTTCGAGCCCTGGCCCTCGCATACCAACATACCAGAGTGCGGTTTTTAGGTAGTTTCCCGTTATCACCTGGGAGTATGCTGACATGTTCCCCAAATTCCGCCTCCTAAACCAGATATATCACGAACAAAAATATCACAAATATCAAAAACAAAAATACACCTATCATAGAGAATATAAGTTGCACGAATCGTGGACAGATGGCGACACTTAAGCTCCAACCCCTTCGCCCCCACCAGGTTCCTCGGCAAACGGGAGGGTTACCAATTTCCCACTGAAGCAGGCGGGGTGACTACGCTCCGCATCCTTAGAGATTCATGATGATTAGTATTCACGCCTGAAAGAGACCTCGCCAATTCAAGATTTAAAATGGCTGATAAATAATAGTAATAATCTATGGCAGTAAAAATCATGACAAAAGAAATAATGATTGTAATAATTTAAACACAGACAAATGAAGTTACTTATACTTCATCATTACATGTTTTACTGAAACACAAACAAACGAGATACAGAAAGCCTTAATTTATTTATTAATAATTTCTGTTAGACTATAAAAGAAATATTGGTTCAAAAATAAAACTAACTGAAGAAGTAAAAAGTGACTAGGTACAAAAAAAAAATTAGAAGAGGGCTTACAGTTATTTGTAGTCACTGAAAGAACAAGCGTAATATGACTTACTGAAATTATTGTATTACACACTTGCTGGTTGAATGTTCTAAAACACTTGCTATTTCCGTTCTCTCATTTTGCAAATTAGCACAATATTTTATGTAACTATTTTTCGTGAAATAATAATATCCTTCTAGTAAAATCACGGGTTTAACAGAGTTTCTTTAAGGTTTAATACTTCGAATTTACCCCAACTTAAACAGATATTTAATTTCTTTAAGCTAAATTTTGGATCAAAGATGCCAATCTTGGTAATAGAAAGCGATGAAATCAATAAATTATACACCATTAAACACCTAGAGAATTTTGTTTTCACCCTGCTTTAGGATAAATATAAGCTTAACATTCGCTAAATTTAATACCTTTTTCACAAGCTACTCTATAGTTCCAAAAAACTTTGCTGCTGGTAACAACTAACTAATTAGGTTAAAGCAATTTTTTAAGCAGATATACCTATTCACCTCAGCGAAACAAAAAACTGAAAGTATCGCTAATGTGTTCGACAAATGTGTGCTTTATTAATGGAACGCTGTTTCGTCGTGAAAAACATACATAGCACGTTCCGCATCAGTGAATTTAATCGCCCATGCTGCTGGTTTCTGAAGTTAGTGAGCTTCGTACTGTGACACTGTGTTATTAAAACGTGAACTGTTTCTTTACACATGATGTAATCTTCCATATGGTATGAAAGATAAATTTAATTGCGACTGAGCGCACGCTCCTATGACAATTTCCCTACACACCAATTTTTCGCCCTTCCATGTGCGAGACCTGCCTACTTTTTTGAGTTGATATTGAAAGCAGCAACCAGTCACAATTTGTTGTTATTATGTTTATTCAACCATTACCGGTTTCGAGCAAGATACTCATCATCACATGGTTTGCATTTTTAATGTATTTTAAATATGCGGATGCAAAATTCGAGCATATTTAAGATACATTAAAATGCAATCCATCTGATGATGAGCATCTTGCTCGAAACCGGTAATGATTGAATAAACATAATTACAACAAATTGTGCCCTGTTGCTGCTTTCAATATCAACCTAAATTTGATATCACAGTCGCGGATTTCCACCAATACATCATGGAAAAAACATTACTATCAACTTTTGCCCTCTACAAATTTCAACTTTACATTTTTTCAACTTTTTTGATAAATTATTCATAAATTGTATTGGTAACTTGTTCAAATATACACAACCATATTCAAGCAATGATCTGAAAAAAGTTTTGAAACTGAATTCCTTTACCTCTCTCGTACCTCCCCTCATTACTATCTCTAACAAGTGAAGGAGTCTGAAACGTTTTCCTACTACCTGTCCAATGTGTCCTGACCAGTTAAGGTTGCTATTAAATATTATGCCAAGATATTTACATTTCAAGTCTTCAACAAAAAATTCCTTCCCCACATTATAATCATAATCAAACTTTAGTTTTTTATCTGCGTATCTAATAAGCTGACTCTTCTTTCCATTTATCTTTATCCCCTGTTTACCAACCCAGATAGATATCCTGTCCAAATCACCCTGCAGCTGTTAAGTCCGCTACCGTTTTGATCCTTTTACATAATACTAGTGTAAGCCCATAACCGTTTTTGCGTATAATCACGGGTCTAGAATAGTTCCACTTTGTAGGATGAAAGATTATGACAGGTTGACCTGATTTGCAAATATAAACTTTACCTGTGTGTGAATAAAATCTCTTGAGCTTGAAAAACTCAGAAGCATTAATAGAGGTAGGTTTTAAACACAATCAGGGACGATAGTGCAATCGTATAATTACTTAAATACAAACTGTATTTGGCTCTTAAAGTTCACTCTGTAAAATTTTAAAAATTCCTGTTTGTTTCAAAAGCATCACGTTATTTTTTTATTGAGACTGGACAAACAATCATAATGTAATCATTGGTCATGGTATCTGTAACGGCCAGAGAACTTAACACACATTTCATGTTATTAAACAGTTGAGCAACTCTGAAGAAACGAACTGCCAGAATAGTTGATTCGATAAAATATATGGTCTGATGTACACTTAAAATAACGTAATAACTCACGCACGTACAGCGAACATGAACAAATACCATTAACGGAGGTGGTCAGTAAAATACCTAAAAAGCAAATAAACCGTAATGCATAAACTTTGGTCCAGCAACAACATTAGTGAAAGTTTTAATTAAACTGAAATTTATCCTAAGCCGGAATGAAAATTGGTATTCGCGGTTACAGCAAAGACCACGAGTAATTTAATTTTTTTTAAAGTTTCTTTCATTAACAAAATGTTACTGAAAAGCAGATCCACGTTTTTTCAGCCGCAAAATTTATCAATATTTTTTTAACTATGAAATGCTACGAAAAGTAAATTTAATGAAAGTATTATGGCAATTAATTTAGTAGCAGTTGCTGAGCTAGTAAATTGTGGAATTGTGAATTTCTTCTAATGGTGTCTCTGGTCGCTGTTTTGCGAACGAAGGCTGACACGTGACACCGTTCTCCAGCCAATAGCTACCGAGGTGAGTGAATGAGTGAGCTTAGAAAATTATACAGTAGATTGTGTCATCTGCAAACAACCTAACTTCTGATAGTAAACAATCAACATCATCATTAATTAGAATAATGAGAGTTGTGAAGTCCTTACGGATGTGTCCTGTATAGCTCAACTACTGTTACTAATAGTAATTCCTGATCGTATTTTATCCTGTTCCTTGTTCCCAGTATCCTTCCGCTCAGCCAGGTATGAGCTAGCGTGTCATGTATGAAGATTTGTGAGCTGCTACCGGGTGTTTAAAAAATTACCGGTATATTTGAAAAATCAATAAGAACTAAACGGGCAGCGATAGAAATACACCGTTTGTTGCAATATGCTTGGGACAACAGTAAATTTTCAGGCAGACAAACTTTCGAAATTAGTTACAATTTTCAACAACAGATGGCGCTGCAGGCGATTTGTAAGATATAGAAGTAAACGCAGTCTGTGAGTTCTCCATTCCGTAAGTCGTCTTTATGCTGTTCACAGATTGCAAGGTTGCCTGGAAAAAATGGTTTATTCCTTAGAACTTTAGATTTTTCCAGACTGCAGCGCCATCTGTTGTTGAAAATTGTAACTAATTTCGAAAGTTTGTCTGCCTGAAAATTTACTGTTGTCCCAAGCATATTGCAACAAACGGTGCATTTCTATCGCTGACGTTTAGTTTTTATTGATTTTTTCTGAAACACCCGGTATTTAAAGAGTTGTGTTTTGCGTTAATAAACAGAATCATTTAACTGCACGTTGTTTGTCATGATTGTGTACTAATAATGCTCACCTGTACGTTATATCTGAAACTTAAGTAATGATTTTATACTAAGTGGACGGGAGCATAATCCGCTGGTAATAAAGAGAGAGCCACAGTTTTGTTAGCAGCAATAGAACGGCAAGATTTGAACTTTAGTAAGCTCACAAATTAGTTATCATTTCCAAGAAACACATATCTCGTAATTTTGCCTTCACAAGTTGAAAAACAGAATAAAGATCAGTTAAATAACAGGTGCTAAGAGTGATTAATTATCGTTCGGTTTCACAACGAAAAGGATGATAAATAATGTTTGCTGCTGTATTGTGTTTGGTTCCGTGTTGTGGCGTACGCAGAGTGGCGCAAATTCATAACATGGTATTAGCTTGGGGTAAGTTGCTTCTGCTCCGATAATGTCGCGGTAGGCGGGGTGGGGAGAGTCGTCTGGGGTTGTCGCTTTAATTACGACCTTGATTGCGGTACCTGCCGCTCCTTCATTTGCATAGACCCTTGCCACAAACCACCCCGCAAACCTCGCTGCCACTGGGGGATGCTCTTTTAATTAGAGATGCGCAGACTTCACTCCTTAGCGCGACTTGTTTTGTTCGGAGATACAGTCAGCTACACGAAGAAACCCGAGCATCCATATCAATACCATAATATTATTTAACATCATTTCTGTTCAAAGACTGTATAGTCACAGGCCAGTTGTTCTCTGAGAGACATAGTAATAATGTTTTATTTATTACTACGATTTTCTCCCTGCATCGTCTGCGCGAACTTTGGTATGCGCAGAATTGCGTTTGACTTTTGGTTTTTGCATTAATCTTTGCAACGTAGTAGCTACAGTAATTAAATCTAGGTTTTAATCTTTGGTTTAATGTTTTAATTAACGTTTCTCCTGTATTCTAATAAAGAAATGCATGAACAAAGTTACGTAGTCAAAAACAATATTAACGGAATCCAAAGGGTAGTGTATTTATCTATGTTGTAGCATTATCTTTGGTGGGTATTTCGTTAAGAAGTGCTCGTCTTATTTGCAGTGTGATCTGCAGCGTCTGTATGTCCTCGGTATGAACAAAGTATCACTTCCTGGTCCATTATCTGGTCACATAGTAATACGATATGCCACAGATTTTAAGCAAAGCCACAAGCTTTGAAACTGTAAAAACCTGATTCAAACTGGTTCGGTAGTTTATGAGTGGTGCATGAACAAAGGGACAGGCAAACGCGGGTACCTTACAGACTAAGACGCTCCAATACATTATGAAGTATCACGTGTTATAAACTGGGAATAGGCAGTGATTGTATGTGAATCCCGTAAGTTTTATTAAATTCCGTGTTTGTGTTATTCTTTGTAGTTTTAGAGTTGAGATTCATCCCGCCATTCACCCAGGTGATAACTGAACAACTGTTTCGAACTTACGCCAGTGTTGCCTATAGTTTCTAGTGTAATGGTTCTTTAGGACGCACGGCCAAACTACTGGTGATTGCGATCCCGTTAGCGACTCCAAGATAATACACATTTTCAGTAAAATTGCGTGCCATATCCGGTATCCAAACCTAGGTGTTTATCTACAAACGTCCCAGGATATGAGATTGGGTGTTTTTCCATTGTCTTCCCCAGTGTCCGTAAGTGTTTATGTGAGTGACTGTGGTGGTGTATTTGTTCAGTGTTGTTTCTGTCGTAGACTGGCCCATTCAGGGTTACTCAACATGGTACCGCCGGATTTTACATCCCCATCCATCCAACGATTCACCGTCAAGATAGTGTTGTGTCCTTATTCCACGCTCACTCCGGAAAGTTTTGGAAAGTAACCCAGGACGCACAATTTGGTGACTGGGTGCACCACCTCTTCACCGCAAGTCCTGATGGTGCAAATGTCTTCCACCATCAGACCTCGTACCAGTTAACCAGTGCTATTCACCGGAAACAATCACGGTGCAGCAAACACATGAACTAACAGGGCAGACCACTTTTTGCAGCAGTGATTGAAAACGACAGCATCGAACACGCAACTTTGCCATTCATTCTGTCGGATACCGAAGTTATGTACAAAAGTTTTGTATTAGTACTCGGTCTATTTAGCTGGTAACAATGTTTCGCTGTTCGAGGCTCCAGCACTATTGCTGCCGCTCTGGCCTCGCGTTCAGGAGTACTCCAGTCTTCCAGATATCGGTTTTCCAAAGTTTTCCGAAACCTCTTCAGACGAATGGCGGGATGGTTCCTTCAAAAGGCAATGGCTTAATTCCAACCAGTTCCTTGCCACCAGTCCTTTCTCGCCCCTAATGACCTAAACGTCAACGAGGCGTAAAGTCATAAAAAAAAAATTCATGGGGTTTGCCAGATGGCGCGAAAGTGGGATGTTGGCACGATCAGAGCGCCCATTCTCAAGCGTATTTTGAGTCATAGCCAAACGGGTTGGACAGAAAACCAAATAGCAGGAATTCTTGATTTTGCCAAAAAGGAGTAATGTAACTAATTTGCGGTGACGGCAAAAGTCTTGAAAACCAAAAGTGAATATTTTTTTCTCTGCCTTGTAATTTCATTAAAGTATTAAGTGTGGCGAGAAAGAACTCAATACATGTCCTCTGCCTAGTGACTGAGTGATGTTATCCACTTTCCTTCCTTTCAAACCCTGCTTTACAGGAAGAAGAGGTGAAGAATGTGCAGTTTTATACAATCGGTCTAACAAATGCAATAATCAATTACTAACCATAAGATATTAAAAACTAAGAAAAAAAGGAATTACCGCTGATTCTTAGATGCTCGGTTTAGATATGGAAACGTTACTGCGTAACGGCAATTAGAACAAGGAGAAAACTAACATCCTTACTTGTTAAAATCTTACTACGCCTAACATTGCCAATGGACAAGTATTCAGCTCTTTCGAGAAATACAGAAGTGAAACTCCAGGGAAGGATCAATGACATCTACTTTCATCTTGAATTTGAAGTATTTCCTCTGCAGATAAGATTCATGATTAAAGTGCTTGAAGGCATTTGGCGTTAATCGGTAAATAAAAATCTTAACACAAAATTGTTGAATAGTTCTATGTAAAACTCCTGCCCCGAAGAAATGTTGGACCGATGGTCGATTCCATTAAATCGTAAAACTCCAATATATTTTGTAATATTACGATACTTGCTGCTTACCACAGGACTGGACAGTGCAATAGTAGTACCGGTACATAAAGGAGGGGTGAGAAATAGAGTTGAGAATTACAGGCCAATCAGTTTGACACCAGTGGTAGGTAAATTAATGGAAAGATTGATACTCAACCACATCAGAAATATGTGTGAGGAACGTAAGTGGTTTTCAAGCAGGCAACATGGGTTCAGGCAAGGATATTCATGCGAATCTCAGTTGGTGGGATATATGCAAGATATTTCAGATGAAATGGACAAGGGAAGCCAAATTGATAGTGTAGCACTAAATCTGTCAAAGGCGTTTGACAGTGTAAGCAATATAATGGTAGCAAATAAGCTAAAAACCATAGGAGTGGATGAGAAAGTGTTTTGCAGCGTAGAAGAATTTTTAAAATGTGGAAAACAGAAAGTTAGAGTAGGAAATGTAGTATCAAAAGAAGTAGAAGTAAAAATGGGTGTGCCACAGGGTAGCGTATTGGAACCATTGCTATTCATTATTTTAATGAATAATTGTGTTGATTGTTTACTATCTGAAATTAGATTGTTTGCAGATGACATAATGCTGTATAAAAGAATCAAAACGATAGAGGATTGTAAACAGTTGCAGGGTGATCTGGACAGGATATCTAGTTGGGTTGGTAAACATGGGATGAAGATAAATGCAAAGAAGAGTCAGCTTATTAGATACACAAATAAAAAACAAAAGGTTAATTATGAATATAAGGTGGGGAAAGAATTGCTTGCTGAAGACTTGAAATGTAAATATCTTGGCATTACTTTTGATAACAAGCTTAACTGGGCTGGACACATTGGACAGGTGGTAGGAAAAGTTTTCAAAGTTCTGTACTTGTCGGAGAGAGTGAGGAGGGGATGTACGGGAGAAGTAAAGGAATTGGGTTACAAAACTTTGGTGAGACCATTGCTCGAATATGGTAGTGTAGTATGGGACCCTCATTTTACGTATCAAATACAGGAGTTGGAGAGGGTGCAAAGAAGGGCTGCTAGATTTGTTTCTGGAAATTATCGCAGAATGCAATCAGTGACGGATATGATAAAGGAGCTGAAATGGGATTCATTGCAAGACAGGAGGAGGATGAGGAGGGTCATGGGAGTGTACGGGGCATATACTGGCGATGAGGCATGGAAAGATATTGCAATAGGTATGAAAAGTAGTGCATGGAAGGGAAAAGATGACCGTGACGACAAGGTGGCACTCGATTTCAGGCACAAGGGTGTGGGAAGATTCTCTTTTTTAGGTAAGGGTGTCAGGGATTGGAGTGAGTTACCAAGAGAAATGATGAATAATTTACCGAAAACTTTGAAAGAATTTAAAGATAAAATTTGTAGAGGGCAAACGTAGGTGGGTGCAGGATAGTGGTAAGATGGGTGTGTAGGGAAATTGCCACCGGAGCCTGTGCTCCATTGCAATTAAATTAAATTAAACCTAAACTGCCGCTGCGTTTCCACCTTGGTTTACTTGTTTCGTTATAAGGGAGCGTCCATAAACTACGTGGCACGGTATAGAATGGAAGTGGTTGGATAGAAAGGTACGGTGGGCTACGTGGAAGGAGGAGAGGGGTACCGAGCCAGGCCACGTAGCTTTTCATTCACATTATTTGTCAGAGTTAAAAACACAACAGCAAGTATAGCCTATATTTATTTCCGTCATTCATCTATCTCCGTATGTAATTTACGATAGTCTGGCAATAGAAAACAGTACAAAATGTCCTCTAGAATCAATAGGCAAAAGAAGCTACGTGCCACCCGGGGGGTTAGAGGCAAAAGCCACGTCAGGCTACGTGGGGGGAAGAGGGGAGGGGAGGTTCACGGGTATACTAAATAGAGCTACGTAGTTTATGGACGCTCCCTAGCATAGCAATTCGTACACAGCACGTTTCTAACAGCATTTCATGCAAACAGCCTCATGACAATGAATACTGTACAGGATCATCGTTCCTTATCATTATACCGTAACACAGATAGCAGTGTGGTTAATTAAAGCCACAGCAATAATCTGACTACATGTGCGAACAACTAGAAAAACTACGAGATACTGGGGTTTATTTTGGAAAACGAAATAGCATTATTCAGTGTTTGGAAAAACCTTTGTAATATCCGGTAACAGTGGCAGAATTACCTACAGCTTCATTAATAAGACCAGATATTTAAGACAACGTCGGGTTGTCGAGATTTGTTCTAATCAATTTCAAAAAATCAGTGCTTAACAGTACCGTTATAGGTTAGCAAAGTATCACAGATATTCCATTCAATCAATGTGGTGACATTGAGCTGGTAAAACACCAGGTCTAAAGGGTGTCCCAAAATTAAATGGCCAAACTTTGGGAGCGTATTTGGGGCTCAAAAATAAGCAAAAAGTTCCAACGAAATTTTTTTCCATTATCATTTCTTATGGAGATAATCGGGAAAATGGTAAACTCAAGCAAATTTCGTTTGAATGAATGTTTATTTTTATTGACAATAGATTTAAGTAATTATCTACAAAATTCTTAGTAACATAAACGAACCGAGTAACAGTAAAAAAAAATGCAAATAATTAACAAATCATATTATTTATTACATATTAATAATGCAATGTAATTATAAAGGAAGGAACAGAAATAAAACAGACTATTCCATTAATGTAGATGTTGTTAAAAGTGTTGTCCTCCCGTGGCAATGCAGGCGTTGCACCGTGATATGACAGCTCGTGTTGCTGCCAAACATTGCTCTGGGGTAACTCGCTGAGCTGCAGCCATGATTTTGTTCCTAAGACGCTGTTCTGAGGTTATTGGTGTCGAATACACTTCCTATTGTAATGTACCCTGTTCAGTCTGCCAGTAAAGGCCCCTGCCAGGCAGACCTCACACACAACGCGCCTGCACGCCGGGATACATATACGACTCCAAACAGGCGCAGAGACATCAAAACAAACCAGGAAAACAAATAGAATCATCTAGAAGCTAAGTGGGACTATTTCTTACAGAGGTCGCCGTACTACCGCACAACGGAATTCCTGCGCCAGGCCACCTATATAAGCGTAGCCGGCCGCTCCACCGCCAGTTCCGGCCTGACCGCGGAACCAGCTTCAACTACAGAAGACCACCGGAAGTTCGCGAGAAGTAGAAGCCGTCTCTCTCTACCCCGGATCAGGACCAGGCTAAATTTCTCGACGGTCATCCGCTAACTGTACCACATTTGTTATTGTTTACCAGTGTTTTGTGTACATAGTAATAAACCTCAAGGAACCATTAAGTGTAGTTCACTTCAGTGGCGACAAGGTTGGGATAAGAACTCTCGACCATCATGGCTACGCCAGCAGCACCTACGGAATGGCAACAGTTCCTCCAAGGACTCCTACATCAGTTCTTCGAATCTCAGAGACAACTGATTGCGAAAGTCAGGAATCTCCGCCAACCCACGGCCCCGCCTCCGTTCCCAGCATTCAACGACGACGTCGAAGAATGGGAGACCTACGAGAAGCGCATAAAACAACACTTCGCAATTCATCACATATCCAAAGAAGAAGACCAGCGTGCATATTTCCTTTCCTGGAACCAATCAAAGATGTATGTCTTGCTCACCAAACTTCAGCCACAAGACCCCGACACCCTCACCTTCACGACCATCTGTACGACACTGAATGCATACTACAGACGCCGGTACCATGTCGTCGCGGCCCGCGTCGAATTCTATCAATGCCGGAAGAAGCCCGATCAGACGTATCGCCAGTGGGCGGCCGAACTCCAAGGCCTTAGCAGAAAATGTAAGTTTCAAACTCGTTGTTCCCACGAATCCTACGCCGACGACATGGTGCGTGATCACATCATACAGGCTGCACCAGATGCCGCACTCCGGCATGACGCCCTCAAGTTAGAGGATCCATCCCTGGAGCAGGTCATCGAACTTGCCTACAAATTCGAAATATCTACGGCCGCAGATCGCCGCCTGGAGTCCTGGGCGGATGTGGCCGCAATCCGAACCGACGTAGAGGACACACAGGACGTCGCCGCCATCCAGAGCTCCCAGTCGCGCTCCTCCCGACACCACAACCGGGGACCGCTTCCTCAGAAGGACATCGAACCGGCCCGTTCCGGCAGGGGCACCAAGTCTCGGCAGCAGCAGCGGATCCCGCAGCGCCGACGCCGCAGCCCGCTCCGCCTACCCTCCTGCCCCGCCTGTTATTCAGCACATGAGAGGGAAAATTGTCCGGATCGTTGGGCTGAATGCTCACGTTGCGGCAAGGAAGGACACCTGGCGTCCGTCTGCCGCACCAACACCACCAATGCCAATCCCGGCTCTCGCCGCCCAGGGTCTTACCAAGACAGGTTGAGCGGCGCACCTATGGATATCAATCAGGTAGACACTTCCACAGCATCCAAACTTTTTATTGACGTTACGGTCAATGGCAAGCCCCTGCGCCTACAAGTCGACACAGGAGCAGCAGTCTCATTGCTTAATTATACTACTTATGTGCAAATTGGCTCGCCCCCCCTCTCGCCGGCCCCCAAGCGCCTCCTGACATACAACAAACAGGAAATAGCACTCCTGGGACAGTTCACAGCAAACGTCATGTATAAGTCTGTACATCGTTCAGTCCCCTTTTTAGTAGTTAACAGTTCTCTCACAGCAGACTTATTTGGACTGGACGCTTTCCGCTTATTCGGATTTTCAATTGAGGATAACATACACCTCGTATCTCAGCATGTTCCTTTTCCTGAAGTGGACGCCCTTTGCACCGAGTTTCAGGACCTGTTCTCACCAGGCGTCGGCTGTGCAAAGGACTTCGAAGCATCACTCCAACTCCGGCCGGACGTACGGCCTCGATACTTCCGGGCACGCCAGGTACCCGTAGCGCTTCAACAACCACTTCAGGAAGAACTTCAACGTCTCCAAGACGAAGGGATCCTCCAGCCGGTGCGGTTCAGCCCCTGGGCCACGCCGTTGGTCATAGTTCAGAAGCCAGGACGCCGCTTACGTCTCTGTGGTGACTTTAAGACCACCGTCAACCCGCATCTGCTGGTAGACGACTATCCACTTCCGAGACCGGACGACCTCTTCCGTAAACTAGCAGGAGGTACCTACTTTACAAAAATTGACCTGGCAGAAGCATACCTTCAAATCCCTTTGGATATCCAGTCCCGACAATACACAGTCATCAACACTCCCTCTGGCCTCTTCCAACTCAACCGGCTCATGTTCGGCTTGGCCAGTGCTCCAGCGATTTTTCAACGGTATCTCGAACAACTTCTCCAGGATATTCCGGGATGCATCAACTATCTCGACGACATAGTCGTCACGGGACCCTCCGCTGCCGAACACATGACCAACCTCCGCCTACTCTTCCTCCGCCTCCGTGCAGCAGGATTAAAATGCAACCTTTCCAAGTGTCAATTTTTTCAACAATCCATTTCCTACCTGGGTCACATCATCGCTCAGGAAGGCATCTCCCCAGCATTTTCCTATGTGGACGCTATTTCCAACTTACCTCGGCCTCAGGATCTACATCAGTTGAAATCTTTTTTAGGCAAAATTTCATACTACAGAAAATTTATACCCTCAGCAGCACAAGTGGCAGCACCCCTGTACCACCTCTGTCGCAAGAATGTCCCGTTCCGTTGGACCCCAGCTTGCGAGACCGCATTCCACACCCTTAAACAGCAGCTCAAGTCCGCAGCATGCCTCATGCCATACACTCCAAACCTCCCCTTGATACTTGCCACAGATGCATCCGATTACGGTGTGGGGGCAGTTCTGTCTCATAAATTACCAGATGGCACGGAACGCCCCGTAGCCTACATCTCCAAAGCCCTATCGGCTGCTCAGCTTAAATATTCTCAAATCGAGAAAGAGGCGCTAGCTATTGTTTTTGCCTGCTCCAAATTCTATTCCCTTTTATATGGGATTTCTTTTCATCTCATTACCGACCACAAGCCACTCCTATCACTATTTGATCCGTCCACACGTCTGCCTACCAAAACATCCCACCGCATCCAGCGTTGGGCACTATTCCTGTCCCAGTTCAGATATACCATGCATTTCCGTACCACCTCCAGGCATGCCAATGCAGACGCCTTATCCAGACTACCGCAGGGACCAGACCTTGCCTTCGACAAGTCGGAACTTCTGGTGTTCCAGATCGACGATGACATACAAGAAGCACTGAAGACATTTCCAGTCACGGCCTCAAAAGTCGCGGCAGCCACAGGGGAGGACCCCCTCCTCCGTGTCATCCGACACCACATCCAACACGGGTGGCAAACACGTTCCCCTCCACGCCATCATCAAGACCTCAAGTTCTACTACTCCATCCGCCACCAGCTCTCAGTAGTAGAGGGAGTGCTCCTCCGCACAGAACCAAATTCCACCCCGAGGGTCGTCGTTCCGAGATCCCTACAACCGACAATCCTCCAAACTCTCCACCAAGGACACTGGGGAATTGCCCGCACCAAATCCCTTGCCAGACGCCATGTATTCTGGATCGGCCTTACCACGGATGTCACGAAGATGGTGCGGCGCTGTACCATCTGTGCCCAACAACTGCCCCGCCCCCCTCAAAAGTTCCTTTCCTGGCCGGCACCGTCCGGACCCTGGGAACGCATTCACCTCGACTTCGCTGGCCCATTCCTAGGCCACCAGTGGCTCCTAGTGACGGATGCCTTTTCCCACTTCCCATATGTCGTCCGTTGCTCCACAATCACCACAGAGGTCACCATTTCAGCCCTCACGAAGATCTTTTCCATCGAAGGATTACCATACGCTATCGTCACAGATAACGGACCGCAATTTCGAAGTCGGGAATTCCTATCCTTCTGTACCGCCAACAATATCCAACACCTCCTCACCCCGCCCTTCCACCCCCAATCTAACGGGGAGGCGGAACGGCTAGTCAGAACATTCAAAACCCAAATGACCAAATACACCACAAGTCACAAACTCGAAGAGGCATTGACACTCTTCCTCAGTTCCTATCGAACCACTCCAGTGGGGGCCAAAAGCCCGGCGGAATTGCTACATGGCCGCCAACCTCGCACTCTCCTCCATCTCCTCTTACCCCCGCCCAAAGTACAGGTACCTTCGGGCCCATTCCGTTTCACCCCGGGCTCCCTAGTCTGGGCCCGCGGGTTTGGCTCCCGGGCCGGTTGGCTTCCGGGGGTCATCCAGCGGCCCCGGGGCCGCCAACTGTTCGACGTCAGCCTGGATGGCCGGATAGTGCGACGCCATCGAAACCAACTACGTCCCCGCTACCCCACGGCACCGTCCTCTTCCACCACGGCACGGCCATCCACTTCTTCCTCTCCTTCCCTGCCACCTCCACCACTCCTGCCGTCTAACCGTTGCTCAGGGACAGTTACAGCGCCACCAACGACGCCACAACCTGTCGGTCGCTCCGACACCCTTCAGCCGCAGCCTCTCGACCACCTGCGGGGACCATCTTCAGCGCCCCCCGTACAGCCCCCGGCCATCGACGCCGACGAACCGATGCCGTTAGCTCCACAAGTACCTCCACCACAACCTGCACCACGACGCAGGTCGGCTACGCATCGCCAGGGGAACAGCTCCGTACTCCCCTGGAGGTAGCCTTCATAGTCTGCTCCAGGGCGCCGCGGCAGACGACCTCGCAGACGTCGCAGACATCGCTTCCCCCCCTCCCCCCCCGGGAGGGAGGTATGTTCAGTCTGCCAGTAAAGGCCCCTGCCAGGCAGACCTCACACACAACGCGCCTGCACGCCGGGATACATATACGACTCCAAACAGGCGCAGAGACATCAAAACAAACCAGGAAAACAAATAGAATCATCTAGAAGCTAAGTGGGACTATTTCTTACAGAGGTCGCCGTACTACCACACAACGGAATTCCTGCGCCAGGCCGCCTATATAAGCGTAGCCGGCCGCTCCACCGCCAGTTCCGGCCTGACCGCGGAACCAGCTTCAACTACAGAAGACCACCGGAAGTTCGCGAGAAGTAGAAGCCGTCTCTCTCTACCCCGGATCAGGACCAGGCTAAATTTCTCGACGGTCATCCGCTAACTGTACCACATTTGTTATTGTTTACCAGTGTTTTGTGTACATAGTAATAAACCTCAAGGAACCATTAAGTGTAGTTCACTTCATACCCCATGCAAAGAAGTCCAGCGGCGTAAGGTCCCCCTCGACCAATCCAGCGTCCTGGATAATTTCCATTCAACCATTCACGACTAACTCTACCATAATGAGCTGGACATCCATCTAATTGGATCTACATGTTCAATCGTTCCTGTAATGTGAACTCCTCAAGATAACCCGGGGGGTTGTTCTACAGGAAAGCCGTGAAAGTCTGTGCGTTCAATCTTGGTGGTAAAAAATGTGGTTCTGTGAGACGATTATTGTGATTACCCATCCTAACATTAACCGAAAACTCTTTCTGGTAATTGGTCACTATAACTGCTCGTTGATTATGATGGGCCCAGATGTGAGAGTTTCGTTGATTGATACTTCCTCTTTCAATTGATTATCATTCTCACACTTCTGAAGAAATCCATTACAAAAATTTATTCGTTGCTAGAAATCCTGACGCACTAATCCGTGAACTCTTTGGATATGATACGCATGAGATTATCGCCTCTTAAAGTACGCAAGACCGTTTGACGTGATATCCGTAACGCGGATGACGCTCTCCGAATACTCGTGGCAGGGCGATCATCAAAATGGTGTAGGATACGATTGCCTGCTAGATTATCTCTCCTCAAAGCTGCTCGGTGCAGGCTGGCTGATCCAGTCTCACGAAGTCTACGAAACGTTTCAATAAATACCTGGCGATGTGGTACTACCCTACCAGGAAATCGATTCACATACCCTCATGCGGCTGCACGTGTGTTACCGTTGCAAAAACCACACACAAAGACAATATCGGGGTATTCCAGATGAGAAAATGTGCGAGGCATTGTGTACGTTGCTCACTCAAAACACATTACTCACTGATTGATGTATGGCGTATCAAATAACCGGACTAATGTGCCGCTTAAGGTATATTTACGTATTACGTACGCCTGTTATGCCGCGGAAGGTCAACATTTCGAATAACATCGTCATTAATCGAATAGAAGGTTTCATTTCTGTCCTTTATTTCATTGCTTATTAATGTTACTCGGTCTTTTATTTATCTTTGCATGTGTTTGGTTACTTACATTTAATGTCAATCAAAATAAATATTAATTCAAACGAACTATACATGAGTTTACCGTTTCAAACTTCATTTTCCCGATTATCTCCGTAAGAAAAGATAATGAATAAAAATTTCGTAGGAAGTTTTTGCTTATTTTTGAGCCCCAAATACGCTCCCAAAGTTTGGCCATTTAATTTTGGGAAATCTTGGTATATACACAGTCCAGTCACAGTAATGTGACCACCACCTACTTTCGACGTCAACGTGAAATAACCAATCACAGAAGGCAGGTGGCAGCTCATTACAGTGGAGTGTATATAAAGGATGTCCTAGGGCATCGGACAGCATTTCAATCGTTGGCGTAATGCAGAAACGTAGCTGTTTATCCCACATCCAAAAGGGCATGATTATTGGCTTTCGGGCCAAGGGTGGAACATTTCAGAAACGGCTAATTTTGTCAACTGTTCACGTGCCGCCATGGTGAAAGTATACCGTGCATGGCAAAATGGCACTATTAAAAATCAGCGGTGTGGAACATGTGGTGCACCACGGGTTATAGATGACAGAGGCGAACGAAGGCTACGGAGATGCGTTCGGGCAAATAGACGTGCAACTGTTGAGCAACTGGCCGCCCAGATTAACCAAGGAGCTACCAAGAGTGTATTCTCAACAACTGTTCAGCGAACGTTGCTGCGCATGGGCCTCCGCAGCAGACGCCTGGTTAATGCACCTATTCTGACTGCTGTTCATCGGCGAAGGAAGGCTAGAATTTGCACGCCAGTACCACAACTGGACGTCCACAGAGTGGTGACAGGTGGCTTTTTCCGATGAATCTCGTTTTATGATCCATCGGACAGGTGGACGTTGGCGCATACGGCGTGAAACGTCTGAAAGCAAACACCCTGGGTGAAGGAGGGAGCATTATGGTTTGGGGAATGTTTTCCTGGCATTCACTGGGTGAACTCATCATTGTGGAAGGCACGATGGATCAGCACAAGTACGTATCTGTCCTTGCGGACCATTGCGAATCATTTTTCCTCAGAATGATGGCATCTACCGGCAGGACAATGCGAGGTGTCATACAGCTCGCAGTGTATGTGCGTGGTTCGAAGGGCACCAGAATGAGTTTACCTTACTCCCCTGGCCAGCAAACTCACCGGATTTAAGCCCAATCGAGAATCTGAGAGACCACTGGAGTTGGCATGGCTCAACATCCCACTGAACACCTTCAGAAACCTAATTGACTCTCTTCCTGCACGCCTCGCAGCGGTCCGCTCTACCAAAGGTGGTTATTCTGGTTTTTGAGAGGTGGTCACATTATTGTGACTGGACTGTGTATATTATAATAAATACTTATACTTATACATATATCTATAAGATGTGCAAAGTCCTATTTGTGAGGTTTAAAAAGAAATATTTTATATAAAAAACATATGGTTAATTATATAACTATGTATATAACATTCATTGCATTACAAATGATTAAAGAATATTGTAATATAGAAATAATTTATATTAAGTTAGTTAACTGAATAATATATAATAATATAATTATTGACTATATATTATTTGATAGTAGTATGTAATATAAAATTTTATTGAAATATAACACTAACTTATATGACATAAATAACTTATATTATATAATTAATCGATATTTCAAAAGGTGCTACTTGCGTGACTATACTGATGATAGAGCTTCGACTTCATACACTCATCCACCTATGAATGAAAAGATTCCTTCTCCCTTATACGCGAAATCAAATGCTGATTTGTATTGATAGTCCCCTACCACGCCCTACTCCTGATCCTTCGCTCAACATCCACTCCTCGTCTTCACTGAATGCGTGGTCTCTTCACCTTCCTCCAGCATACCAATATCTTAAAACCAGCTCCTGCTACTAAGTTTCCGTGGTGGGTACAAATCAACAGTTTTACTAAAATAAAAATTGACAAGATAGCTGAAAGAGCTTATAACATGTCGCTATTTTGATTTTGTTTACATTTTCACCCATACCATCCATCTGCAGAATTTGTGGAAAATGATGACTGTGTTGTTCGGCATTCCCGCTGGGTGGCTGGCGAGTGAGCTGTGTTTGTGGTCGCAGGTTCATCCGGCGCGAGACGGCGGTGTTCTTCGGCGTGGAGGAGAGTGTGGAGGATGAACAGCGCGCCCGCTGGCTGGAGCGCCGCAAGCGGCTGGCGTCTCGCAAGTGGGGGCAGCTGCGCCCGGAGTTCGCCTCCACCGCCCCCGCCCACAGCACAAGTGCCTATGCATCGCAACAGGTCAGTCATCTGCTCAAGGTATCTCAATCCGCAGTCCTGATTTCATTCTCAAGTTAAGTAAAGTACCTTAGCAGGGCCGCATTTAAGCATTTGCTACATAGGCTGTAGCCTAGGGGCTCGCGCCAAAAAGGGGGCCCGCACCACAAAGAGGGGGCCCGCACCACAACCCTGGATTCCCCTCGCCTGGTCCAGTAGTAGAACTAAAAAAAAGGTCGTCCACAAATTTTTTGGACCTAATTTTGAAATTTAAAAATTTAAGCATCCATAGCTGGAGACAGCCAGGGCCTTACCGACAGGGGGGACCGAACCACATGTATAGCCAAGGGGCCCACAGAGCCTAAATGCGGCCGGCCCTGTACCTTAGGGTAGTGTGCTGGGAACACTCTGTTCGTGTTTTGTCAGAATTATTCTTTATAGATTTAAGACGTCATAATGATGCATGATAGGACTACATCGTCAACAGGTTGTATATAGTTAGCGAGGAATCGGGCCAGGTTATCGCTCTGGCCTCGCATTCGGGAGGATGCCGGTTCGAATCCACGTCCGGGCATTTTGGTTTTCCATGGCTTCCCCAAATCACTCCAAGTGAATGCCGGGATGCTTCCTTGAAAAGACCATTGCCGAATTCCTTCCCGTTCCTTGTCCCCAGTCTCATACTGCCTGTAATGACTGCGACATCGACGAGGCGTAAAGTCATAAGTAAAAAACAATAGTGAACAGGTTATCTAGGTGGGCATGTAAGCTTGAAATGATGAAAAATACAAAGGAGACTCAGCGTATTATGTAAACAGAAAAATTAGGAGTTTGTGCGATTGTACGATATAAGGTGACTAGCTGGTTAAGGAAAAAAATTTAAATATCTTGGAATATGATTTGGTTATATGCTCAGTTGGGTAGGACACATTACAAAAATGTCGGGGGAACGTTTCAAAGTCCTTAATTCTATAGAGAAATGAGAGGAGAAAAGGGGAACTGGGCTATGTAACCTTTCCATGAAGACCAGCATTGTTCGTGTCGTATACAGGATTTGGATGGGATGCAGACAATGGCAGTTAGAATAGTATGTTGAAATTTCTGTAAAAAACACGCCAACTTAAATGGTAAAGGATCTGTCTTGATATTTTTTGGAACAAAGAAAAGAGATAAAGAGACTGGACGGTATTTATAAGTCATATGTTGGTGATTATTCCTGAATATATTCCGCATGAAGAATTGGGAGGAATATGTTGGAGAGAAGATTATAAATAAGCACTTGATCATAGCCATTAGATCATGGGATTGGTGGAGTCAGGAACTAAAATAAATTATCCTGAAATGTTCTTAACAATGTACCTGAAACACTAAAACAACTGAAAATAAACAAGCGTACGGAAACACTGGTTCATAAACTCCATTGCAGCAATTATTAATAAGAAAGCTAACTTATTTGTCAATGAGCAGGTTGTTTAGAACTTCCGGAAACAAGCATAATAAGCCAATGCGTTAGAGGTGCAAAACCCACACATTTTCTTCAGGGACATACGCTTTAACGAAGTATTTGAACCACCGAGTTCTTACGGTGCCCATCAGATACACAAAGCATGCTTTGACAAATATCAGATACAAGTTAGCAATCTGTAAATATCCCGGCCTTGATTGCTAGTCGTATTCTTTTAAGGCATCTCCTTACATACGAAACATCATTTACACATTTTGCATTAATTGTCAGAACGGCGGAAGAAAACCCTAGTAATTTGGATAGCATATTCAGCTATACTTCCCTCTACTCGGTAGGATAATCAGATCAGATTAGATTAGGTTACGATAGAGTCAGAACGTGTGGCAGTTAAGAACCTGCGATGTAATTTTGACGAGTGTTCAGCAGAGGAGAGGATAAAACACAACATTTAGGCACCTACCACCTTCTCTCATCAGGTATACAGGTTCTTTCCCTGTGGTAGAACAATTACTGTGTCAAACTCGTAATGCGGTCTCATGCATATGGAGGTGCCGAGTTCATATATGATGCCAACGTTTTGGTAGCCTTGTAGACACGGCTTTGTAACACGATTGGTAATGGTGATCAGGCCGCTTCAATTTCCTCCAGTCACGTAATTGTGGCTTTATGCACCACTGCTTGTGAACTGCAGGTAATGTTATTTCATGAGACATAGCTTCATCAAGGTTGTACTTCTACTCCTTAAGGATACATTAGAGTCATATGTTGCAAACGTTGAGTTTTAAATTTCACTTCGGACAACAAAGACTAAATCTCATTTTAGAGAGTCTCCATGTTCTCATAATGAAGAACAGTATTATCAGGCCATTAAAACTCATTCAAAATGTGGGTACATAAAATCTCGGACTAAGGACCTTGCAAATTATGATAAAGTGACATCCGGATGTCACTTTATAATAATTTACCGAAAATCACTATAGGCAGATGCCAGATAGTTTCTTCAAAATGACATGGTCAAATTCCTTCCCATTCTTTGTCAACAGTCCTCTTCCACCTCTAATGAACTTGACGTCGACGAGGTGTAAAACCATAATTAAAAAAAAGTAAGTACCTTCTTCGAGACAGAACTTACTGTCATAACCACTGATAAAAACGGATTTGTCAACATATACACCTAATCCATCCTTCATGAAGTTCAGGATGTCATTAAGTTGGTAATTTCGCTTTTCAGTTATTTTAAATTGAAAATAATGAACAAATAACAGAAAAACATGCCGGCATCTACCATAAATCTTAAAACCAGCCAAGTTCGTGTAAGTCCCGCTGATGTCCTATTTTTTTTATATATACACACACAGTACTACATTCAAGTTACCAACACACAAAGAGGTGATAACACTCGAGTAATAATGAGTTCGTACAAAACAATAAGTATCTAAATAAACGCTCGTATTTACATCAACAAAGAACAAATGTTAATATTTCATAACAAAGTTCTCTATCCACTTATTAATTTTTTACTTGAATACTTTGTTACACTTATTTAACGGCATTAAATTTTGTCCTTATAGAACAAGGTAACTAAATAAGAAGTTATTTATTGGAATTCCATAATTCAAATTACAAAATATGTATCATCTATGTGTGTTACTCTTCAAGTAGCAAGGGATGGTTGAATTAAAAGCATTCGCCGCGATTTTTGTACCGATCTTCAAATATGAGGCGAGATATTCTCAATAATTTCTCAAGAATCTGTACCAAAATCTTTTCTTGACATCTGGGAACTTGACAAACAAAACTTTCGGCTAGTAAATTTCAAGAGTATGCTCGCCTTTATGACATTGCTTTTCCATCACCCCGAACTATATGACTATTACTTTTAACTAAAAATGCATGTGTTGAATAAATACTATATTCCCAACAAAAAATTACCATATGTTAACATTTTATATGATTCTCTCACCTATTTAAAAGAGCTGAAATCATTGTACATATTGGACATTGGATATATCGTTGTTTTGATTCCGTTGAGTGTTTAAATTGTTCACTTGGTGTACCTTATTTAAATAAATGAACCTCATTGATTATACTCAATTTTATGATCCCTAAAATTAATTTCGTTGCCCGCATATGTCAAAACAGAAAAAGCTAAATTTGTTAGTTAAATTTAGCTAAATTTTCATTAAAAGTGCGTATTCATGTTGTCACCTTGAATTATTGAGTCTTATGGTTGGATCCTTAGAAGGTGGTGCGCAAATTGTTAACGGTTTTGTGAGAATAAAAATTATGAAAGTACACAACTAAATAAAAATGTCCAAAACCTACTCTGATTGGATTTTAACAGGTGTTCAAGCACACCTACGTATGTGGGTATGTGAAAAGAAAATACATCTTCCCCTAAATATTTGGTAGACACCCTAATTTTTTCAGTATTTGTCTGAAGATCTGTTTTGGGATTAATAAAACACCTTCCTTGGAAATTTTGCCACAAACAATGAAAACGTGGCAGAATTACAAGGCTGTCGGATAGACGGACGTGGCGAAATTATAAGAGTTTTTTTCAACAACTGAACCCTAAAAAGCAGCATAGTAAGCTACGAACTTCATGTGCTCTGCAGTTGGAAATACGTACATGTTAGCAAGAGAAAGTATAAATTAGAAGATTCTGACGTTTAAGGAACAGATGGAACATACTAATCACACTGTTTTATTGTAAAGTAGCGAAGCAAGGATTAAGGAGGATTAACAGTTTCTCCGAATAAGAGTCTATGGGAATTTTAGTGGTAATACTGGTCTTCTATTAGACTGTGTTTGAAACCTGCAAATAAGGTAAACATTAGAAATGTGTATACACATATTTGTCACTTTAGGGATACAACCACTCAGTCAAGTCATACAGAGTAGGTGTTAATATTTGAGGATAACTCCCAAATGTAAGTTAGTTTTAAAAATCCAAACAGCAGCGAAACAGCGGATTTCGGCCATGTGTATTAAAACGCCGCAATACTGCACATGGCAGAATGGATCCAGGTTTGAACCTAGTTTCGGTTTTCCGGCCGTGGTTTTTTGTAGTCAACTAAGCAAATACCTAAAACCACTATTTTTTCCGTGACGGAATAGTAAACAATAAAGAAAGAATGTAAGAAATAAGGATGAAACTTGTGTCAATGTTTATTCAATAGGTCGAAGGTGTAATGGAAAACTATGATTAATTTTTGGTCTATCTAACGATCGGCATTATTCTATACGTGATTGATTTGGATAAATACATTGGATATCAGGTTTCAGGGGTTGCTAGAACATTAATATAGGCATCATTCTGGGATACCAAATAAAAATCGCGTATGTGCTAGTCGAATCTCGCGCAATAGGTGACCTTCACAAATACTGAGGTAAAAGATCAGTCGACAATTGCTTGGCACGAAAGTTAGAGCCAGATATATTTTCAAGTCAGGTAGCAGACCCCTCCAACGTAGGTCGCTTAGCTGTTCTCGCCGATAGGGGTTTCGATCAAGTACAACCTAATTTATTGTAGTTATTGAATTAAGAGCACTTTCAATAAATTATTACTATATGGCAAAGTAACTGCAAAATAAAAAGATTTGCTCCCTTTACTTGCAACTAACTATATTAGATGCTACGTATTTGTATAATTTGTTGTTTAGAAACTGAATGTGGTGCTTAATCGACACAAATTTCAAGTTTACAACATTGACGGGCGCACAAGTATCTGGTGGAAAAACTCTCTCTTTTTAGTGAGATTTTGTCGTAAGGTGTTTACATTATCAAAGTATTTGCTTCTTGAATTTGAATATGAACAGATCGATGGTTTAAAACAGTAAAACCCTATTGTTTCATTTCACTGTTTAATATATGAGTAAGGAGTATTAATATATTAGTAAGGAATGGCATGGTGTGTAATTTCCGTTATTCTCTGATCTATCTATTAATTCAAAATGGAAAATATTTCAGAAAACTTAGTAATAGTTAAAGCTATTTTCTGAAACCTTCTGGATAGTAAATTTGTCTTATAAAATATCTGGGCCTTGATATTTTTCGCGGAACAGTTATTCAAAAACAATACGAAATAATTAGAAGAAACAAATTCATACAGGTAGCAGTTTTCTTTCGTACACTGTGGTACAGGCGTCACGTATAAATTTAACTGTGTCAGCTTAACTTTTCGAGTGTTTCTCGGTTAAAAGCATTTTTTTAAAAAAGAAAGAAAATTCGTGACGTGGGTGTGTATTTTAGTGGTGAAGCGGTGCTTTCAACGTGTTCTGAAGAGATTAATATTTTTAACTCTTTCCCCGACGTGAGGTGCATACAAATGCTCGGGTTCACCCCGTAATGACGTCGCTGTTTAACATTTGTAAGTGTGGGTGAGGGCGCTCGTACAGTGTCCCAGTTTGCTGCCACCTAGCGGCGAGCGAGCCAGGCTATCGATTAGGCCCTTCCCTCGCCCAGCACACCACAAACTGAGGGCGCCTGCAACATTTAACATCGCTCCCTCCAACACCGCCCACACACGGGGCTTATACCGGGAGCTTTGATGCCCAGTAACAAATGCTGAAACCTTGTTTCCCACTACACTACACGGCCAAAAACCTTCACTGATGAAATGCTAACTTTTCAGAGGTAAAGGCAAAGGCTCGCGTGGTCGTAATGACCTAGTAACGGGGTTTTTACTGTCTGAATTAACCTATCTCGGTAGTTCTACCGGCTTTAGGGTACCTACAGTTTAACGTGGACTCAGAACCTTACGCAGCGAGCTGTGCCAGAGATGAAGGTCAGGTTAAGGGTCTTTGAAAATCCCAGCCGAGATCAGAATTGAAACCGGGGGCCTTTTGATGTGCACTCAGTTGTCTTAACCACTGAGTCACCACACCGTTAAAGCTTCAGAAAATCGTTTATCCACAGGGTGTTCTTCAAAAATAAGTTACATAGTAATACAGCTAGTTCAAGCGCATTTAATACATCAGCAAAACAGGGGTTATGTCAGTTCCATTGCCATCAATAAGTTACATAGTCAGGTCCGTATTACAGGATTTGTAAAGTTTTTAATAACCATTATTTTGTTGTACTATATTTATTTTAAGATATATTTTTGACTGGTTGTTCCATAGCAAGATGATGATCCAACCGACTCACGAGCAAAATGTGCACGATGGGGACCATTATACAATCTACGTATCACTGAATTTGAGGCAAGTTGCTTTGCCGTGTGTTGTTGACTGCATTGATTTTGTTTTGGACACCTTGGGCACTACACGTGTCATTCTGCAATTTTAAGAACATTTTCCACAAAAACCACACGAAGTAGTGTTATGTACTATTTTTTTAGGATAACACTTCTAGTGACAGTGACTGTCCCAAGTCCACTGACACAAAAAATTAATGCACTGAGGACGTTACGCAGAAGGAAGGTAGAGAGGGTAAGGTTCTGGATACGAAGGTTCTGGATACGTGAACACGTAGACTATCTAACATCATTTTATTCGGATTAATACTGGTATTCGCTGAGTAATAATCATTCAATATCTTTTCAAACTTACGTAACGTTTGGTTTTCATGACAACGCCCCTGAGTTTATCACACAGGCGTACTCGTAGGCTGTAACGTTTGAGGATTTGAGTGCCAACTGTATCGTAAAGTGTTTGGGTTCCCATCGCGTGATAAACTGTTCCTAGAAGCTCTTTGTGCTCTGGTGGAAGCGTCTGGGAATGGTTGTGAAAACTCTATGCACCACACTTTCATGTGGTTAGTCATATGACGATCAATATAGCAGTTTCAAAACTGCTTGACAATATTCTGACATTTTATTTCATACCACAAACACTTTAATATTCTCGTATCCATAATTTATATTAACTTCGTATAAATCGAATAAGAATTTACTTTATAACAGCAGAACTATTTTAATTTGGAACTTTGCTTATAAAATTATCTTTTCTTGAGTCAAGAAAATGATAAATGAAAATCCATGTTGATACAGAGCTCATTTCTTTGACACACATTTAGTTGTAATTTGTATTCTGTAGCGTATATAGAACTGACAGCAGGAGAGCATATTAATCTTCATAGATTTTTTTCTTCATTTCCCTGCGTCATTTTTATAACTCTCGGGAGGACGGGGATCAAACCCCGTTTGGCCATCCTGACTAGGGTTTTCCGTGGTTTCCCTCAGTCACTCCAAGCGAATGCTGAGATGGTTCCCTAAAAGGCCACGGCTGACTTCCATCCCCCTTCCCTCCACGTAGGTTAGTTTAGCTGAAAAGAGTCTTCGTGACTCTCCAACAGTCCGCCTCCCGGCCTTCAGCTGGGAGGAATCAAAGTGTAAAAAAAAAAAAAAGAAAAGAAGATGAAGAAGATGTGACAATAATGTTTTACAGAACCTATTTCTGATTGTGAAATCAGCGAAATGTCACAGGAAGTTCTATTCTGGAAAGATCTCTTTAATATAAATTTTGAGCTGCCTCAACATTCGCCGTGAAACTCGTGGAAAATTGTCTGACAACCGAAATGTTTTTTAGATTCTAATCCAGACCCGTTTCACATTCACATATTTAACAGGAAGGCGCATTAACGCACGCTGATAAACTAGATGATAGTAGAACCTTAATTTAGGAAATAACTATACTAGCTGATCTGAACAAGAAAATTATATCTTAATTTCTCTGAAGAGTGAATGTGCTTATGAATATTCTCAAGAACAATTTTAATATGAGTTATTTCAAGTTATATCTTTACCTTGAAACTCGTTATGTTTCGTAGGACTGATCCACATTTCA
Source organism: Vandiemenella viatica (assembly GCA_031002005.1). NCBI lineage: Eukaryota > Metazoa > Arthropoda > Insecta > Orthoptera > Morabidae > Vandiemenella > Vandiemenella viatica. The sequence continues at coordinate 167,728,039 of JARYHS010008074.1, read as the reverse complement.
CTGTGAATATTCATACGACATACATATTTAATACTTACGAGGAACAGAATGAGTCCACTGAAAGCCACTGTGTGAAGTTCCTAACACGAAACTGATAAGGCAGTTAATGATCTCGTTAGTATATAAAATGCTTCCAGAAAATATCACTCACGACTTTACGAAGTTGAATTACTAGCGCCGAGTTATCTCGGTGAAAGTTTTTAGCATTTTGTTCTCTCGAGAGATTAGCGGCAGCTGGCACGACACGCCCTGACCTCATTTGCGGAGGCAACGCCGCGCTCGACTGCGCCGACACAACCCTCTGTATTACAAGCGCTCCACCATAACCACAACATGTTCACTCACTAAAATTTGATCATCATCACTCTTTACAAAAGAAACTGGGGAGGTAGTTTATTATTTAATACAATACCTAGTGTGTTATGTCGAGATTTAAGTGTTGACTAACATAAAGATTTAAGCACTAATCTATCTGATACTAGCAGCATAGGGGGTAGCGTGTTTGTATCGTGTCTCCGGTTCGAATCCCTCCTCTGGCAGGAAAGTTTTAATTAAGTGTTGTGTCCGTCCTGTGTGGCCCGTAATACTGCGAATACAAATACTTGATTCCCCTAGTCATCTAATTACCCCTTTTTATTAGATTTTTTACTTTTATTACTTTTATTTTTTTAATGTTTTTATTAATTCGCTTTGGGCTTTGTCTGTCCGAGTGGAATTTAGTAATTTATTTTAAACTAACTTCTCGATGAGCTAGAGACTTTAAATTTTGACCATAACTCTGAACTGGATAAAATGGATGAAAATGTGAAAAATTGAAAAAATTTTCAGAAAAATTTGAAAATTCAGGGAAAACTGAATGTACTCCTTTCTATGGACCGAATTGACCAATTTTTTAAAATTTTCATAATAGTCTGAATAAGGTTTTTAGTTAATGAAAAAGTGAAAAAGTTGCCCGGAAAATTGGAAAATTCGGAGAAGTGTAGAGAGTAGTTATCAACGAAAGAACTTACTTATCAGTTCGCATTATTTGTAGTAGAATAAAATTGTTAGTAGAGCTATTAATTCATTAATTATGTATTGCATGCGCCCAATGTTTTTTGTCACCAATCTTACTAGTATTTTAATAACTATCAAAAATTTTCAGGTATAAATTTTCAGGACGATTTAGAAGAAGTTAGAAATGTGTATCTGGTTTTATTCTTCAAAAGGATTAGAGAACTTAGTTTATACTTTTTAGTCCGTTATAAAAACATGGTACATTAAAAAGTTTTTTATTTTGTTATTATTTAAACTTTCTTTTATAATTGAAGTTTTAAATTGCTCCCAAATTTACTTTTCCGATTTAAAATTTTTTATTACGAATTCCTTACGCGTTTTAGGTAAATTATACATTACTTCACTCGGTAATTTCTTCCAATCCTTGACACGCTTACCAACAAAAGAAAATTTTCCCACTCCCTTAAGCATGAAATCGAGCGCCAGCTTGTGGTCATGGTCGCCTTTCCCCTTCCATGCACTATTCCTATTTCTTTGACCAATATCCCCCTAAGCCCAACACCAACATATGTCGTGAACATTCCTAGCACTTTCTTCGCCCTCTTCATTTTCTCAAATGACTCCTGTACCCAGATTGACTTTAAAAATCTATATACACTTGTAAAATCGATATAAATGTTGTGAAGCTGGCTGAATGGCTATAAAAGTCGGAAAATAACTACTAACCTATTACATTCTGCCAACAACCTGCTTCAGTCTTGTTAATTTCCAGTTACGAGTAAAACAAATGTTTAGCGCAGATTGGAACAACGCACTAACACTAATATGTTCACAAAATGAAAATTTAAACTACCACTATCTTCTCGGAAACATGTGAAAAAGTTATACAGGTATCTAAAACTGGACTAAAGGTCTAGAAGCTGGTCCACAAATATCCAGGAATGAACCGCAATCTCGGATATATCAACAGCAAAAGACATTTTTCCTCAAGCGTTTTTTTTTTTTTCCTTTTGCTTATGGCTTTACGCCTCATCGACGTTGAGGTCATTAGAGGCGGAAAGGACTGGGGACAACGAACAGGGAAGGAATTCGGCCATGACCGTTTGAAGGAAGCATTCCGGCATTCACCCTGGAGTGATTTGAGGAAACCATGGAAAACCCAATCCTGGATGGCCGGACGGGGATTCGAACCTGCGTCCTCCCGAATGCGAGGCTAGAGCGTTAACCGCTCACCCACTAAGCTCGGTTTTTGCCAAGTAATTTATGTTTGGAAATAACAATAAGTAAACAAAAAAAACTCTGCATTATTAATGAATAATCCTCGTGTCTTTGGCGCCTATCCTAAACCACTATTCATAACATATGCATAGTAAGGACGTAACGATTTACTTAAAAGTCACACTACTGAAGGTTTCTAGCGCACTTGAAACACCCACAGCTAATTTTTCCGGAAGTATAGATTAAGGAAATTAAAAAGATGAGCTTACAGCATAAGTCGAACAGGAAACCTTTCGAATATATCCATTTCTTGGCCCTCCATCCTCTCCTATCTCTAATTACTTTGCGAGGCATAAGTCCAAATTAAGAAATAATACCGATCGTTAATAAGGAAATTTCCTTTTTTGTCACGTCTGGAATAAATAGAAAATATTGATTGAGAACCTGCCTGATTTCCTAGGGTAGACCAGGCGCTAGACACAGTATTCACTGGTCCGAGCCCCGCAGTGCGTGTGGAATTAGGCCATACGGAACTGCAGAGCGCGAATCGTCCATCGGGTGAGGACTCCTAACTTTCGTATCTCATTCTCAACACAAACAACACGTTACACTGCGCACAAACATCCATAGGCATCTACATATACAGTTATACTTAGGAACATGTTCACGCTAAGAAAGGTAACGTGAAATCACCATAGTTTGATTTTTCCGGAAAGTATGACAGGGATTTATTTTTAACTAACTTTAATTTACATTGAACACCCCTTCTGAATTTTTTACACCATTTTTAAATTTATCATTACAGTATGGAACATCGAACAACGATGTCTCTTGTTGAAGTCAAACATTTTTCGTACTATGCTGCTTCCGCCAGTTATTTAATTTCATACACAGTTGCAACTAACATATTCCATGGAACATTCACCTTTTCTTTGTCCATGTTTTCTCTGGTTCATTACAATTCTTTAGTTCTCCTTTTACTTTCATTCCGACCAATAATTGCGTAGAAATAAAAAGTATATTTCATACCAAATCGAATTTACAAATATTTCATAGCTCTTACATCTTATTGCGAAGTTAATTCTATAGTCTTCTGAAATGAGCAATTACAGCTAGCAAATTCTAATTAACTGATTTTCAATATAAATTTTAGTAAAATTTTCATTTTTAGTTTAAATTGTGTAAGGTGAATGAAGGTAACGAATTGTATACAATCCATACTTTGGAATTCCGCATTAATCTTCTCATTTTTGAGTTCGTAGGACGCTGTTTTCGACGACTTTTCCGTGTCTTTCTATATGGACCACGGTAATCAAAAATAATAATTCTATTTGTATTGATATGATTCATTTATTCAGTCCGATTTTATTTGCTTTTCTCTGCAACAGTATAAATCTCGTGTTCTGGAAACTTCTTCTTTATAATTTGTAGCAATAACACGTACACCCTAATGTTTACTTTGACGCTGACAAAGGATATTAATACAATAGTAATCTTACGAATAAAAGTTTAGTTTGTTTTCGTGCGTATTATTATTTATTTTTGTGGTTTGGTTGGACATTAAAAGTTTTCACTAAGATTAGTATATTAAAATCAATTTTTATAATAACTGAATGAAAAGCATTTGGTCGTTCAAGCTTCAATCGATATTAATGTTAAAAAAAAAACTTGATAGCAGTTAAATTTACACACTTTAGTACTAGAACTGGTGCAAAGGATTTTCGATTTTTTTTCTTTGTATTATGTATATGAAAATTATTGGGCTTTACGCCTCGTCGACGTCGAGGTCATTAGAGGCGGGAAAGGACTTGGGACAAGAAACAGGAAGCCATGGCCTTTTTAAATAAAGCATCCCGGCATTAGCCTGGAGTGATATGGGGAAACCATGGAAAACCCAAATCTGAATGGCCGGACGGGGATTCGAACCGGTGTGCCTCCGAACGCGTGGCCAGAGCGTTAATCGCTCATCCACCACGCTCGGTTAATATGAAGATTATTACAATTTTAAATTATGACTATAGTTCAGAGCCAAAGTCCGGCTACGGTTGTCAAAAATGTTTACATTTAATTACATATTTGACCAAGGGAGAAATACAAAACACGTTAGCGAAAAATTTAGAATGTTCGCTGTGAAAACACACTTCAGGATAATTTTTTTTTAAAAAGTCTGACAACGTGAGGCTTGAGTGAATATTTATCAAATAATTCTGGTCTAGGCCACATTTCAACATAACCACAGCCTCCGCTAATGTTGCTGCTTAAAAAATCCAAATATACGCGTACACCTACGTCCATACAGGCGATGCAGCCGACAAATGATAATATAAATAACGCAGATTTTAAGTCAGATACCAAGCTTTCAAATTATGAAAACCACCTCATGATACCATATCAAAAATATCCACAGACACAGAGGAGAAGAGATATACAATAATTGCTTGTTTAAAGTATAAGAAATTTAATGTAAATTTCATATTGGTTTAAAGATGAATTCATATTTCAGCAATATTCTCGAGGTCACCCTAGCATTTGAAAACTGTAATTTTATAACAGCAACTTCATGAAATTATAAACATAAGTGTGTGTAACTTTTTTTCATCATAATTTTCTTGGAAATAAATGTTTATCAAATCAAAACAACTCTTCAACCGAATGGTAATCGATCTACCAGCTAAATAGTATCAGTTTAAATAAGGAAGACCATTAGGATTCATCAGAATTATAGTTCGTTATCTTCTCACTAAACCTCCTTAGATGGAATTAATAATTCATTTCACAAATCAATATTTCACATAGTTACATCAAAGTTGAAATATCGTTATCGAAACCTCACTTTCCAGTATTTTTAACCACCGAGTCATTGAGCAATTGAAAGAAAAAATTTCTACTTTTGGCTTTCGGTCACATCTGAATTTATTCCCACGTAGTTTATCGATAAGCGCGCTTTCCTAGTTGGATTTATGACTGTTCGCAAGAAGTATGGAGTGTTTTCGAGCGTATGCGCCGTGAAAGGCACGCGCCCATTCCAATTCATTACAACCATCTTGGATTTTATGAAGCATCATCATCATTAACATCATGGCACAGCCCATTACGCCTGTTCCGCCTCGACATAGGGGCCTAATTAAGCTGCCCGGAGCTGGTTGCTCGTTACCTGCTCAACATTTGCTAACTACTCCATCGAGCAACGGTCCTAAGTGTCGAGCAAACGTGACGCAAAGTGACAAGTTCTAAAAAACTTTTGAGAGTGTTATCAAGACTACGTGAATGTTTTTTTCATTGATTATTTTTGAACTGACATATCCTCTTCCACAGCATTGTTTCCGAACAATAGAATCGATTTATAATTAATACTAGGTCAACAAACAACGGCAAACATATTTAATCTTCGAAAGACGTCTTTCCTTCTCTGAAGCATTTTATAGAGAAGAGAGCAACATAATGTGGTCACAAATATGGTTTTTAAAGAAACTATACACCACACACAAAATTTTTGCAATATAATTATTTCCATCTCGAAATTAATGTCAGGTTTTCAGAAGTGCTCTTAAAACTAGGAGTGAAACATTTGAGTCATTTACACGTTTATTCTCGCAGTTAAAATTTCAGTGAAAGGCTGAAAAAATTATTGTTATTCAAACCATGACTTCTGGGAAACAGCACCAAAATTTGAACCTTAAGTTTTCTTCAAAGAAAATAAATAAAACTATACTAAAAAATAAGTATTCCATCCGAATACAAATTTTAGTTGTGTAGAAGATGTGAATAGGTTCAATTTCACCTATTAGTACTGTGGAAAAACAAACAAAACGATAATAAGTTAAACTAGAAGAAGAACACATCATAAATTATATTAGGTGATAGCAACACAATGCTTCCCTTTCGGAGTGGTTACAAATAAACATTATATTACTATTCACAACAGCTGAAATAATTCGTTGAAAGATCATTCAAACATATCACAATGTACATTTTCTTTTCAAACAGGATGATGTATGTAAACTATTTTGATTTACCCTTGTTATAAGTGTGGTGATTTCATAAATTTGAAGTTGCATGACAGCAAGATACAGATCAGTATGTAACTATTTATGTACCGTACATATAAAGCAAAACAATCGTTGTATTGACCGAATTATCAGGATAGATGAATCAAGATTCTTTTAAAATAAACTATAATTACTATCTGAAAGCCAGAGGAACGTGGGAATAAAAAGCATATGTGAGGTCGTAGCATACCTATTTCTTGCTGTATTATAATTATAAAATTTTCTCTTTGACAGCACAAAAAATGGCGATAAGTTGCAAAGAAACTTGTCGCTGTATAATACTTCAGTAAGCGTGTGTTCGTGGCAGATAAAATTTTGCAACAGGTTTTTTTTTTTGACAGCTTTGTTTATTGGGCGACTGAAGAGAGATAGAGGGAGCAAATATTTCGTTACGGTGTGCGATGGTTTTCCAATCACCTGCACGCACGATAGCGTCCGGGACGCCTATTAATTCGCCGCATCGTTCAATATTACATTTAGGCTCGTGTGTGCGTGGGCGAGCGTTAAACGCGTTATTCCAGCACCATTGAATACTTGACTACACAATTAGTGTACCACAGCGGGCTGCAGACTTTCAGCTACGAGCGTGCGCATACATTACCGGGAAACCGTGCGTAAATCCACACACTCTCTACCCGCGATACAAACTCCAGCTCAGTACTCAGCCAGGGTACCATGCACACTATGTACGAGGCATTCAAATTTAAATCATAAACAGAATGAAGCGCATAATAATAGCAAAAATGTCTAAGTTGGTAGCACTGCTTTATGCAACGGAAAAAATATCAACCTACTTTGCTCATTCAGCAAGTCGTGTGCAGAAGTTAACAGGTATCAACGAAGCAGCAGTGCCAACATTGCGGCAATACATCATTATTACAAATATTACAGATAAAACTATCAAAAGACAGATTTTTAGGGGGGGGGGGGGGGGGGGGGCGGTGGAGAAAGATGGTATACTAACACGTTGTTACTGTATTCACAGTTCTGTAGCCAAAATAATGTAACGTTTTACTAATCGCTGTTTAGTTTAATAAACGTGATTAATAATTTTTAAATAATTAGCGGATTAGTACTACCCCAAAATTGTTCGTTTAAAGCCGCTGTTATTTTAAACGGAAAGATTTATGATTTATTGCAAAGAACAATAAATAATAAACATTTTACCACAAATTATGGAAACAATATCTTCTAGCATGCTACTGAAGATTCGTATTAGCTGACCCAACAAAATGTTTTGCTGTTACTGTAACTACTTCCGCAGGACGTATATTAGATTGCAGCGATGTTATTACACTTATAACTTGGAAAAATATGTAGCAATTCGTTCTTCCAGTCAAGGTATAAACTTCTCCATTAACCGCGGAATGTAGTTTTCCTTTACGACTTCCATTTCCCTCTTGGTTTGCCTAGGTTTCTTATCTCTTCTAGTTTTTTACACTTTCACCTCACTATCACGCTATGACTGCTCACGCCGTTTAGAAGTTCAGTTAATAATAATTTTTACTCATCTCCTTAGGATATTAACGAATAATCCTATAATTATTGATCAGTTTTATCATTGTGTAATCAACGTAGCATTATATAATCTTAAAATTGATGTCCGGAACTTGCTTTCAGCCATTTCATTTTTCTTATGCTTCCCATATAAACAGTACACGGTGGCTTGGAGTAACTAAAGCAGGCAATTTTCTATTTGTTTTCTGTGTCTATGCTAATTTAGTAGAATATACTTCTTTCTCGTTTTTAATAATTTTTGGGTTTCTTCCAGTTATAGCACTCTAAGAATTACTTACTATGTTTTGTTACCTCTCACAAAAAAAAAAAAAAAATCTATTTTCTTTCTCTTATCAGCAAATTAAGATTCCAAACGAACAGTAAAGAACGAATACTGAGCAACCACACACACCATCACACACACAAGCGCTAATGCGATGAGTATTAACGTTCGGGTCAAGTACTTGGATGGAGCCGAGTTCCATTTTTGATTCGGTAATCCGGATTTCAGTTTTCAGCTGATTTTAGGATAGTTTTTTCATAAGGCCCATGAAAGATTCCCTATGCATCCCTTGGAAATAATCTTATTTCGTCTCCTATACTTTGGCGTGCCGGAAAGGAATAATTTTTAAAACATAAATAAATATCAATGAACTGTTTGAATTTCTTTTAACTGCTTGTTTTTTTCAATGGTATTTAATACAGTCTGTTATCTATTTTGTCGCTTCTTCTCCAAATTAATGATTATTATTGTTAAAAACTAATAGTAATTTTTTTAAAAATTCGTATATATCTCTCTCTTGTAGAATATTACTTCAGCGCCATAGGCCAAAAAACTTGTTAAGCACACTTAATGGTAGTACAGGAGTGCAGTTTCTATTACAAGAAAATTTTGTCATGTTGCCTCTCACACTGATTTTCGGATAAGCCTCTTTTCTGAATATATCTGTCGTCTTGTATTATCCATTTTGCTATAGATTTTCCTCTATTTCTTCTGTTTATTGGTTGCCATTTACATATATCCAAATCGTTATAATCGATAGGTGTCTGTTTCTCTAGCATTGCTCGATTCACGATCAATAGTCTTTACATTACTTCATTCATTCTAATCTAGATAGCATTTTCTAGTAAGAAATTCATTTCCTCAGCATTCAATCTCTGGCGATCCCTTTCTCTAATTCGCAGGGTTCAGGCATACATGGGTTCTATTCAATTACATATTGTTTTCTTTGTTTCAGTTTCTGTGCTGCCTGTCCTGCTTGTGCAATTCTTATAGTGTTTTTGGCTCCCTTTTCGCTCTACTGTTATACAAATATCTTATATTCTATACAATTTTCTATTCTTATTTCAACCTGTTGGTAAGACCTTTCCTTAACCCGTCACCGCATATTTATCTTTTTAAAATTAGCTATCAGTCCATGTTTCTTTCAGTTTTTCTCATCATGTACCCAATGCCGTATTCTTCGTTTGTTATTACCTGTATAAGTTGATTGACTGCAAACAGCAGAGTGTGACGTAATTTATTTTTCAGCTCATTCGTCGTCATTTATTTTATCATTCTGTCTATGTATATTTTGAAAAAATAGGCAACACTCCGTATCATTCTTTCAGTGTGTTGGAATGCTCGTAAGAGTACCTTATTCCATTATTATTCTAGTTTTTTGGACTTAATTCATATATTTATTTAAACTGAATTGATGAATACCAATCTCAGAAGATTGTCTAAATCAGAAGTGATAAGAATACTCTGATAATCACTGACAGAGGATCGAGTTGTAAGAATGGTGCAGAAATGCTTGTCATACCTCGGAAACTGAGGGTATAACGTGTTCAATGAAGAAACTTGCCTGTTACAGGAGTGCTGTTGGCAGCCAATTGCTAACTCCATTGGCCACTGTCGGTATAGTTTATTGTGGCGCACGTCAGTCACACTTGATCTCGTTCGCTGTACGGTTTCAAGTGTTCGCCTTTCGTTATGCCAGGCGTGAGCGTGAAATTCAATCGGTCTGTATAGAAAGGTATCCACTGAACTTGGCACTTATGCCCAGATTCATAGTTGCAGAACCTTTGAAATCCAGACTGGATTTGGATTTCATTAACTTCACCAATGCAGCGATCTTTGTGTTGTGCATTTTACAGTCGTCCAACGATAGAACTAGTTTTTCAGTGTCGAGGTTCACACTCTGAAAGATCAGTCTAACAAGTTTAGAATAAGCGCCTGGAATCTCTCGTTCTTTCCTGTGACTCATATCAAGCCATTTATATAAACTGTTGTTGGAAATTGCAAACGTCGCGAGCCTAGCAAAACCGTTTTTGCACTATATAGAGCTCCGACTGATAAAATAGAATATGTTTTATTTGGATTTGCGGTCGAAAAATGAGAAATTTATGATAATTTTTCATTGAATGCGATTCTTGGAGTAATTACTGGTCGGATTATGTATGATAGCGTTTCGATTAAAATAGGGTATGTTTCAGTTTGATGGGACATTGATAAGTTCAAGATAATTCTTCGTTGAACCAGATTCATGCAGAAATTACTGTTCGCATTTCTATGGATTCTATTAATTTAAAGCGTTCCACGGATTCTCATACACCCATCTGTCTAATAGTCTTCTCGAGGCTGGAAGACAGAGATTTCTAGCATGCGCGTAATATTTACGCCGTTCTCGTGATTGATCGTTGGAACTTGACCCAAACACGATTCGACTAATATTCTTTTGTTATAGGTCATAGGTTCCCAACCATTTTTAACTTACCGTCCCTTTTCAAAAAAACATGATAGTAAAATGCTCACTGTCCCCTTTTCAGGAAAAAAATATGACTCTCACTTGTATCAAATAATATAATCCATTATGCTCCAATTTTTTGGGTCGTAGCTCTCCTTTCCAAACAGTGAGTCGGAGTTACAAATCTTAGGTGAAATAGACTATGCCATATATTGTAAATCTTCGTAAAAATGACTTATGGAAATCTATGTTCATAATAAAACAGTAACTATGAAAAACTCTGTACATTTGAGATTTAAAAAAAAAATGAATTGGTGTACTAATAATAAACTGAGAAGACGGTATCTTTTATTAAAAAATTGTATCTGTCTGTCTACTTTTGGATTAACGGAACTTACTCGAATCTGCTGGTCGATTTCATTTATGGTACAACCCATGATCTTGGGGGTAAAATATGGTGTTTCATTTTAGCGTCACGTCCAAAAATGATAAATTTAAAAAAGAGTCACACAAAAACTACTACTTGGATTTTGATGGTGTTTTGAATAATGTACAGTACGTGGTCCTGCAGGTAAAACAGGGTTTGAAAAGATGAGAAATTTAGGATATTTTGTTGAACGTAATTTATGCAAAAAATTATGGGTCGGATTTTAATTAACGTATAGCCTGGGATCCCGACAGTAAATTAAGATATGTTTCATTTTGATTTGAAGTCTAAAAAATGGGGAATTAAAAAAAAAATAGATTTGCGCAAAATCTTTTCGTCTATTTTGATAGAGTTTTGTTTATCGTACAGTCCTCGATTCCGTGGATAAAATAATGCTATGTTTAATTTTAATGTGACATCATAAAGTGATTTAAGATGATTAAAGAATTACTGGTTGGATTTTCGATGCGGTTTAAATTAATGTATAGCCCTCGTTCCTACTGGTAAAGTAGGGTATGTTTCAGTTTGATGGGACATTTATAAGTTAGAGATAATTCTTCGTTGAACCAGATTCATGCACCAATTACTGTTCGGATTTCTATTGATTTGATTAATTTACAGCGTTCCACGGATGAAACAGAGTATGCTTCATTTTGATGTGGCCCGAAATAATTGAAAAATTTAAGATAAATTGTCGTTGACCACAATTGTTTGCAAACACTGTTCGCATTTTAACTGAGTGGCGACGTGGATAAAATGTGGCATATTTCATTTTGATGTGTGAAAACTGAGATAATTGCCAAATCATTATCATTTTTAGCTGAACGATTCACAAAATATACACTGATCAGGTTTTGACGGGATTTAGATTAATGTCAAGCCCGTGGAGACATGTGCAAAGTGAATGTGTTTTATTTTGATGAGATTTTGGAAAGCTCATAAATCTACCATATGAGTATCTATTTTCCATTCAACTCTATTAACACAAAACCTATTGTTCGTATTATGAAGGAGTTTCGATTAAAGAATAGCATGTGATCCCGTGGGTAATATATTTATGTTTCATTTTGATATGTCGTAAAGCTCTAAATTTAAGATTATTTTTCCGTGAAAGCGATTTACGAAAAAGCAACTGGTCGATTTTTGGTTAGGATTTGATTAATACCGGGGATAAAATATGATACGTTTCACTTTGACGTGTCGTCGAAAAGCTCGTGTCTACTTGTAGGTAAGTTATTTCTTGATGTCAAAATGTTTTCACTGATCGTGGAGAGTGAGGTGTAACGCTGTGACCTCGCATTCGGGAGATCGCGGGTGAACATATCCAGCCATTCAGGTTTCGGTTTTCCAGGCAAAAACTGAGATGGTTCCTTCAAAATTCCATGTCCGAATTCCTGCCCATTTCTTGCTCCCAATCCTCACTGATCTCGGCGCCGATGGCCTGTTATACCCGAAACAAAAATAAAGGCACCTGTCTCCATTCCTCCTGATTCAAAGAATTTATTGTTTGTAGTTTGATTTTTAGTTAGTTTTTCTCCACATGAAAATCGGAGCAAAGATGGGGGTGTTAAGGCTGTGATGTACTGATATGCCGAAATTATAAGGTTTGCATTTTTGTCGTTTTGGCTTCGAAACCATAGAAAAAGTACAGTGTCTTATTATGCAAGACTATTTCAGGCACAACGCGTTTTCTTACTAAGTGTTGTACTGTCAGATATAATTTTATTCAAATTTAAATTTTTTATGCGCTTTACCGTGCTTCTTGTTTTAATCAAGAATTGTTCTTGAGTGTCTTTTCCAAGATTAATAATTTCATTTTGCTATGTTGATATTCTAAGGCGATCTGTAGGGTTTGGTGGCACGTTAACTGATACTTAGGAACGGAAACAGATAAAGGGCATTTGGATAGCAATCCTTTTCTGTCTGATGGTAATAAATAGTACCATAGCGTTTACTATCAAATATATCAACCAAATGGTTGTCCATTGCAATGTGACGATCCTTTCTTGTACTATTAAGTCAGGCAATTATTTGTTAGAAAAGTTTCTTCTTAAATATGGCGTAAATCAAACAAGTTCTCAAGTTCAGACTTGACAAGAGTCATTTTGATGCTCACTGAATAGTAAAGAACAATTTTGTCTCACATTTTTTTCAGTCGTAATTTTGTAATATATTTTTTTAACTAAATTGGCGTATTTAATTTAAAATGAAATAATACTAAAACCTAACTTTTTTAAATTCGTTTCTTCAGTTTCTTTGTTATTTAATTGCTCTTATAACCTTTAATTTCTAGTTACATTTTTGGCCGTTGTTAATTTTCCGACGAAGACTCAGGAAAATAACATCAGTTCCAACCAATAGTTATCGAGGAGAGTTCTGAAAGTGCCTACAAAAATATAATAAATTTCTCAGTATTTTCCGTAACGTCTAAGAAAGAGTTAAATTGCATTACTTCTCTGCTTTTCACCTAATGCTGCTACAAAATTAAAGCTATACGTAAAAAAGTACATAATATAAGTTTACGCACTTTCAGAAACTGGTCAACATATTACGGAAAACATTCGGTGTTGAAACTTTATGTTGACTTGAAGTTGCCGTCAGAACGACGTATACCCATAAACGACCCAAAATAGCCGTAGTAAAAGTTAGCGCGTATTTTTATAGCACAGTTTATTTCAGGCAGAAGGACGAATCTCTTCAGCTGAACACATAAATCAGCAACCGCTGTCACTATCAGGTCAATGACTTGATTTTTTATTCCTCTCTTCTGCGACCCATTTAAAGGTCATTAATCTCGAGAAGTGGAATCTAAAACAGTGGTTTTTCGTCACGTACCGGCGAGGCCGAGTGTTGCTAATGCCATGCAGCTGCTGCGCCATAGCAAAAGGAAGACGAGGCAGGGCACAAAGGGCGCTGCTTCTTGCCAGCGGCTGTGTCAACAAGGGCACGGCCATTAGCCGGCAGTAAACAGAGCGCTGACCCGCGAGGCCAGCTCCCTCCACAACACAGACAATAAAACAGTCGCACCGCACAGGGCTCTCCGCACGCAGGTCACCCGATAACTTCGTTACTCACACTCAAACACGGCGCCTAAAAACATAGTCCCTCTGCCTTCACACATTTCCTCACACATTGTTCCTATTCTTTTATGCTACCCGCATAAAGGATTCTTAACGGTACTAAAAATATTAGTTGAAAGCGCGTGTAATTCCATCTGTTTTGGAGTGGGTGCCAGATAGGGTTGTAACGGATGCCATTTTTGCGTATGCGGAAGTCCAGTGCTAGATATCTGCGGATGTTTTGCGGATGCGGAGGTGAAAAAATAAATTTATACTCTACAGATTTTAATATTTTATTAAAAATAAACTGAAAATCAAAATAAGCATATTTTTATTCTACATTTTGCATAAGCAAAGTGTATTTCCATATAATACTGCCATACTGATCTATTTTTTGCCTTACCTTCCAACAACAAAAATTGTAGGATGATTTTAGATGTGAATTAAATTATTTTAACCACCCACGCTTCTTAAAAAAAAAAAAAAAAAAAAAAAAAAAAAAAAAAAAAAAAAAAAGAAACAATTTTTGTCCTATGAACTTTGCGGAGTTTGCGGCTCGACTAATTCAAGCGTCAAGCAGAAGGTCACGCCGTGTCCGCCTCCCGCCTTTCCACCAATCTAGCTGACCAATCGCAGTCCAACTTGTAGGACCTACGATGATCCAATTTTCCGATAAAAGACTCTTAATGGACCATGAAACGGATTACGGGACTATATGTTGGACGTGTTGGATGTTGTAGAACTCTCAGACAACCAAAACGTGTCCTTTCCGTCCAACAAGTTATGGCGTTGGATCATGATTGGAGGAACCATCCTGCCAGTGTGCTATAAGGACACTGGTGTGTGGCGAGAAAGTACGAATGTTAAAGGATTGTAAATTTTGTTGGACCCCTTCTAGTAGCGTAAATAGGTGAGCGCCTCCTACCGTAGCTCTTCACTGATGTCCTATAAGAGAGCGTCCATAACCCACGTAGCTCTATTTTGGCCTCCTGTGAACGCCTCCTCCCCCCTACGTAGCCCGACGTTGGCTTTTGCCTCTACTCTCCCTCCCCCCAAGTAGCACGTAGCTTTTTCCACTATTGATTCCAGAAGACATTTTTGTACTGTTTTCTCTTGTCAGACTATTATAAATTACATATACATTATAAATGACGGAAATAAATATACACATGCTGTTGTGCGTTCTGTGCCTCATTTTAACTGTGACAAATAATAAGAATGGAAAGCTACGTGGCCTAGCTCGGAACACCCCAATCACCCCTCCCCCCATCACGTAACCCAATGTAGCTTTCCAGCCAACCCCTCCCTCCTCCTAAACAAGCCACGTAGTTTATGGGCGCTCCCTAAGTGAATAGGCCACTCTACTTTACATGCAAGTTCAAACTTGTAAATTCGTAGCTTAGGTTCAGTTCATTGTTGCTTGTATTACAAGTACGTAAGAAAAAAAGAATCCCGTTGTTGTTAGCTTAGAGATGATGGGCCGAGTCTCGTATAGAGAGAAAACAATAATATGTATTGCAATGTAAATAAAACATCCGCTATACATCCGCATAACTATTGCGGAAGCGGATGTAGGATTTCACGCGAAATTTCCGCATTTGCGGATGTGAATGCGGAGTTCTGTTAGATCCCTAGTGCCAGCAATGTTTCTAAGGTCTGGAAATAAGAGGATACAAATGAGAGCAGCTAGATATGTATGCCGAAATTACCGCAGAATGCAATCAGTAACTGATATGATGAAGGAGCTGGGCTGGGAGTCATTGGAAGACAGAAGGCGGGCGAAGAGAGTGTTTGGATTGTTCAAGGCTTATAATCGCGATAAGGCATGGGAGGATATTAGGATTACGAGTTCTACAAGGAAGAGAAGAGATCACCTTAAGTTGTCACTTAAATTCGGCGAAAGGGAGTGGGAAAATTTTGTTTTGTAGGTCAGGGAGTTAAGGACTGGAATAAATTATAAGGAAAATAGTAGACATCTTACCATGCTGCCGGAGCGTGTATGGTTCATCGCAATTGAAATTTAATTCAAACTGATGGGGCAGGTAGAGTGAACAGAAATGTCTTGGTTTAAGTTAAAACTCTCTCTCGAAATGCAGTCATGGCAGTGAAAAACTTGTTGCTGGTAACTTCACCAAGTTCTGTTGTAACAGCACCTGTTTTGATAACTTTCCTCTTCTCTTACCCTGGATAGATGCCTACCGTCATCATAGGATATTCCCGTCATGGTTTTATACCTTTTCAAAGAAATCTAAAAGTGATAACATCTCAGTATCCTACAAGCAGTCATTGTCAATGTCTTTTAAAAGGATCTCCCGTAGTCGTCAATGGAGGGCATAGCTGGAGTCCTTTCTCTGCAATTACTGTTCCTTCCATCCTGGGGTAATCTCTCCCTTAGTCTGATGGAGATGACATACGTGCTAACACCTAATTTGTATCGGTTCATTCAAAAAGGGACATAAATCCATGTTTGCGATAGTTTTAATAGAATGTGGATTTTAGGTTTTGGAAGGTTTTTACATCGATTTGTGCATGAAACGTCCTTCTGGGTTCAACACCTAAGCCTCTAGAAAGTATTACATTTCGTCTTTGTGTGCGGGAAGGAGCCAGTAAGAACAGTCTTTTTTCTTCAAAATGCGTACAGTCCTTGATTGCATGAACCGAAACATTAAAAAAAAATTGAAATGCTGTTGTATGGATGACATAAATAAACTGGAACGTCGTCGGACGAAATATGCGGAGCTCACAGAGAACTATGTGTAAAAAAAACACAACCTCTTTTTACTCGTGTGCATCAATATATATCCTCCTACATTCCTGTATGAAATCAGTGTCCGTGTTTTGCGATATCTCAGTGTTCGGCCGTGTGCTCCCGCATCAGTTCCTGTATTTGATACCCATAATGTGTGTCCCATACTGCACCACAATACTCGAGCATGGGCGCTAACCAATGCTTTGTATTCCAGTTCCCTGACTTCCCTAATCTGCCTTTCCAATATATTCAGTCAGCACTAGGAAATTAGTGCGTATAACCTGTCCGATAAGACTTCTCAGAGTCAGATTATAATCAAATTACTTGATAAAATATTTAAATTCTAAAACTTCCACAAGCAGTTCGTCTTCCACGTATAATCATTCTAAATCTCTTTAAAAATAATAATAAAAAATGAAAAAATATGGTATTTTTGCAACTAAGCCATGACATTTTTATTAGAATTATCAAAATATTTCATTCACTTTAGTGTGTTTACTTCAATCAAAGAAAAGGATAACACACGACAAACATAACAATTACTTAAAACCACCCATCCCCGGACACAAACAGGCGACCCTGGACACAAGGAACCAATACCTTAGCACAGTGGTTCGCAAAAGGGACCGGAACCATCCACCAGTAAGCGTTGAAGAGATCATAGGAAGCTTTGCTGGTCCAAGAGAATTCTAGGGGGTGTTCTGGGCCAAACGTCACCCCCTGCTTTTCGGTGTTATATCCGGCTTTACGGGCTGCACTATAGAATTTTTTCATTGCATTTCCATCATCATGTGCAACGGAAAGAGGATTTAGCATAGTCAGCAGTTTATTAGCTAAAAGAAAAAGATTCTCAATAATGGAACGTGGAATTTAAAATTGCCTGATGACAATATTAAAAAATTAGTTTCATTACACCAAGCTCATCGCCCTTATTACTGATATTATTATTCTTTTCATCATATGTTTTTGTTAATCGAACTATGAACAATAAAGAAATATTGTTAATATCTTTTCACAAGGTAATGTTAAAAATCTGTCCTTATTTTTCAATATATGACACAGTACACTCCACCTAAGAAGGGCGCCATCGAATCGCGGTTTAAAAAGTGGGTTAAGATTCAAAAAAAGTTGAAGACACTGTGGGTTGCATTGTTGATTACATGAAGGGAGTGGTGCCTATTTTTATTTTTTTTAAAAGTAGGGCGGTTCGCCAAAAAAACTTTGGGACCTATGCTTTAGCCCTTAAGCTATCAGGCGGGCATTCGAAATCTTTGTTTTCTACATGTGTACGAATTAAGTTTTCGTCATTTATCTTCATTCCATGTTGATCTCTTTATGGCTGTTCAGCGTCCTCTTATACAGAACTACCTCGGACCTCAGATCTCCTCCTCTCCCCGTCTCGCCTTGTTAGTGGTTCGTCGAATTCATAATAGTTTCGTGTGCCAATTGCTGTAGTTTATATTTGTAGTAATTCAGGTAATGTATACTGTAAACATAAAAATAAGCAAACAGAAACTCGTCAGAAGGCCAACGGTGACTTCATTTTGCTCCGGCAGGCAGGCAACCCCTCGCTCAAGCAACGTTTCCCATTGCTGACCACGCCCCGGCCTCAAGACGCTGAAATTTCTCCTCTTCCTATTCCTCGTTTGCCCGTGAATGCCTTTTATTTTAACCGCACTTGAAGAGGGACTAATAACAAAAGTACCTCACCGATTTTAATCAAATTTCATATAGTTGTTCTCGACGATTAAAATGAAGACTTGTGTAAGACCGCAATTTTTTTCGAGAAAAAAAAAAATCAATATTTCAGTGACTACAGAGACTTCTCGAGATGAATCGGATCTACAAAGTGTGAAGAAACCGATAATTTTCATTAATATACGAAGAAGAGTCAAATGAAAACCTTAAATTTGTAGGCCTAATAAAAAATCGAAATTGCGCGCCTTTATCCCATAAGTTGGTAAGCGTGCTACAAGCAGCGTGCAGAATAACCTGTACGTGGCAGCATAGTGCAGATGCACAAATACCGTCGCAGTATCAGTATAAAGATGGCTGCCCCACTTGAGACTTGCACCAGGGAAGAACAGCGTTCTGTTATTCGGTTTTTTAGTACTGTAGGTGTGAAACCTATTGAAATTCATCGAAGAATGAAGGTTCAGTACGGTGATACATGTTTGTCACAGCAGCAAGTCTACAAATGGAGTAGGAAGTTCGCAAATCGTGTGACTTCAGTGGAAGATGCTCCTCGTCCAGGTCAGGCACAACGAGTTGTGACTCCACAGAACATTGCAGCAGTTGAAGCCATAGTTATGGAAAACCGCCGAGTGACACTGAATGACATTGCAGCATGTTTAAAGATTAGTCATGGTTCAGCACACCACATTGTGCATGATGTTCTCCAGTTTCACAAAGTGTCTGCAAGATGGGTGCCACGGCAGCTGACTCCTGAAATGAGAGAACAACGTGTTGATGCTTGTGAAGAACTTCTTCGGCGCTTTGAACGAGAAGGTGATGGCTTCCTTGCAAGAATCGTTACTGGGGACGAAACCTGGGTTCACTTCCACCAATCGGAAACGAAGAGAACGAGCAAGGAATGGCGCCATTCCTCATCACCGAAACCAAAGAAGTTTCGAACAGAACCATCAGCAGGGAAGGTTATGCTGACTCTCTTTTGGGACGAAAAAGGCGTCATTTTGGAGCATTAGATGCCTAGAGGGGCCACTGTCACCAGAGCATCATACACAGATCTCCTAAAAAATTATCTTCGGCCTGCCATCAAATCAAAGCGACGTGGATTGCTGTCATCAGGTGTCCTTTTGCAACATGACAATGCAAGGCCCCACACTGCCCGTACAACAGTTGCAACAATCACAGACCTGCATTTTGAGTGTCTTCCTCATCCACCATACTCACCAGACCTTGCCCCAAGTGATTTCCATATGTTTGGACCACTCAAAGAAGCAATGGGAGGAAAGAAGTTCCGTTCTGATGAAGAGGTACGCCACGCGGTGCATGAGTGGTTGCGCGGACTACCAAACGAATTTTTTTCTAAAGGAATTTATGCACTTTGTAAGCGCTGGAGGACTTGCATTGAGCATGGGGGAGATTATGTTGAAAAGTGATACAGCTTTGTACCACTTCTGCACAATAAATATTATTTAAAAAAATATTTAAGGTTTTCATTTGACTCACCCCCGTATGTGTTGGAAACTAATAGTTTTCATTTTTCTATTATCTAAAAGATTCACTCATATTTACCGTGCAATAAATGGGTTAGCAAACAAGCTCGCCTTCCACATTTCTGGAACCGGGTTCGGTTTATAGCATTACTTTTAGGGTTTCTGATTCAATTTTTATTTTATTACTTTTTGTTAAAATTGGTTCGAATTTTGTTATAATGCTATTTTTGGCGGAATATCATCTGAACAATTTCTTTTTTTCTGTTATCAGAATCTCGGATGGGTTGGTGCAGTCCTTCATTTCTTCTAATCCTGAGCTAACCTCTTTACCTCAACATACCTCTTTACAACCTTTCTTCTTTATACATTATAATCTTTGTCTTTCCCTACAGTTTTATTTTTCCTTCAGTTGTTCCCTCCTCTAATAAATTAATCAATCTCGCATGTGTTAAAATGTGACCCGCCATATTGTTTCTTCTGTCCACGAGACTGTTCCAAGAACTTCTTTCGTCGCCCATCATTTCCAAACTAATTTCGTGCCGTATCTGTCCACTTAATTTTCGTAAATCTTCTGTGGTACCATATTTCAAAAGCTTATTTTTTCCCTTGCCTACACATACTACTCCAAACATACAGTTTTAAATAGTTCGTTGAGTCCTAGGTCAATATTTTAAACTAAACGATTTGTATTTTTCAAGAAAGCCCGTTTCGCTAATGCTACTCTGCTTTTAACATCATTCACTTTCTTACTTCTTTTATTGTATATGATTCTATGTTTGTGTTTAATCTACTGCATTTCCTGCTACATTTCATTTCTTTTGTATTGGTTTTGTTTATTTTTTAATTTTTTTTTTTTTTTTTTTTTTTTTTTTTTTTTTTTTTTTTTTTTTTTTTTTTTTTTTTTTATACGCTGTTCGGTAATTTCTCAGTATACTCAGTCTGTTCTCTCAACAAGACACTGTCACCAGCAAATCGTAGCAAACTGAATGTTAATCCTTGAACAGTTAATACACATTCAAATTTTTTCTAAAGCGGAGAATACAGTATCATTCTTTAATTTCATACTGAAAAATGAAAATAATAAATAGATTTTTCAGGAAAGTTTGAAACTTCAAGGACAGACAGACGCAATTAAAATACACTATCCAATATTTCATGAACAAAACAGGCTAATATATTTAGCAACTTGTTGACTTACACATGGTATACGTCGTTATTAGAAACAAGCAAACCTATATTTCTTGAAGTTTGTTTGACGGAAATTATTTCAAAATGCGACTATGGTTCCTATCCCATACTTACTGTCTGCTTATGGTACAATAAGTAGTAGCGACCCAGGGGCATACGAGCGAATCAGTAGATTTGAAAAAAGTGTGGCAAATTAACTGTGTATCATAGGAGTGATAAAAAATAAATCGATATTTCCGATAGTTACATTTATTCATTAGTTTCACGTTGCTATAAATTGTCCTAAAGTTACATTTCTGCTGAAAATAACATTGTAGTAATGTTTGTAGCAATTTTGACCTGAAAGCATTTAAAAAAAAGCTGTAGCCTGAATTGAACCCAAGTGCGCGGGGGTTTGGTAGTTTCGTGTGATGATCACTTGAGCGTCGTTTAAGGTTGTGGACTTTTTTTGATACAGAAATTGAGCCAATATAAAACTTTTTAGAAAAATATTTGGCATAAAATCATTGTAATATCGTTGGAGGAAGTGTGTGGCGGTGAGAAGGACTATACTGAGAAATAGACCAGAGTTTTACAGTAAACGCATATACATCAGTGTGACGCCTCGAACGTCGTAAGTATGGAGTTTGTTTGTTGTTGTTTGCAGGGCCCGCCCGACGTGCTGCCCGCAGGCCCCGGCTCGACGCCCCGCTGGTCAGAGCCACCCGGCAGGCGGAAAGAGTCTGTCGCCAGACTCACCTTCGGCGGCCTCGCCTACGTCGTCTCGGTCAGTACAAACCAGCAACTTGCTACCATTACGTTCTTATAATACATTCGTCTCAGACAAAGATCGTATTGTAACTCCCCACACCAGCGAAGCTAGTAGATCCAAAGATACTACAAATGCGGAGTCACTGACGCCTCAGCTAATTACTGTGAATGTTACTCCAAAGATAATATGCACGATTCAGTATAGCACTTTTTCAAATAATATAACTTCTTTCTTACTTAATTTCGAGAAGTAAACCATGAAAAACGAGGTATCCCCAAATCTATCATCACTACATCTGTATCACTACTCCAGTTGGGACCGAGCTTGGTGGGTGAACGGTTAACGTTCTGGCCTCGCATTCGGGAGGACGCGGGTTCGAATCCCCGTCCGGGCATCCAGATTTGGGTTTTCCATGGTTTCTCCAAATCACTCCAGGTGAATGCTGGGAGGCTTCCTTAAAAAAAAAAAGAAAAAAGCTATGGCCGAATTCCTTCCCGTTCCTTGTCCCCAGTACCAATCCGCCTCTAATGACCTTAGCCGTTGACGAGGCGTAAAGCAATAAGTAAAAAAAAAGAAAAAATCTAGTTGGAAAAAATAGTAGGACCGTAATCGGGGACATAATTACAAGTGAAATACTCGCACGAACGATAACAGTTAGCTTACTAACGTTTGTTGTATTGTTATATTTTCAAAACATGTATTTCGGCGTGCAAATCTAGAACAGCTCAAAGATTCGTCCAGATTATTGCGCTCAGTCACAGGATACAGGATGCCATTCACATCTTTACATGCCCAACGTAGTGGAGATTTAATAATCTCAGTCGCATATTTTTTCCAAAAAAGAAAAAATTTAGTTGGTTTTGTTTCAACGTGTACATGTCATTTTGTCACAAGTGTTACTATACTCTACAGTATAAACAACAAAAATATTAATGAAACATTTAAAAGCATCCATGCACAATGCCGGACACGAACCCGCGACCGCTACGACGCAAGACCTGCGCGCTAGCTCCTACGACGATAGAGTAAGAGTTATTGTCATGTAGGCTATTTCAGTAACATTTGAACAGTATCTAGTTCTTGATAACAAACCCCCACGAATAAATATTGTTGATAAACAAAGTTTCTTCCATCTTAATTTTAATTAAAGTATCTTTGTCGAGATTCAGCCGTCACTAAAGACAGACTCTTCTGTTATTCAACTGCAATTTGGAATACATAGAATGCAGATTCGTTAGGAGACAGTTTCGTCATCCAGATATTAGTTACACTTTCTTAGTGACACAGTTTTAGAACACGACCAGTAAAACAGGGGAACTCGCTCGCTTACTTAGAAACGTCTCCAACAATCTGAAACATCGTCCTCGGTAGTTACATTATTTCTTGCTTTAAATATCAGAAATAATTAAAAGTTAGCAGTATCTCTGTTGACTGTATTTATACCCTGTTCATTCCGAACTGGTGGCTCAAGGTAATTAATGTTCCCTGGCTCCGCTTCTCACCTCACAACCCCCTCCAGTATCGATATCTGCGAGCTGTCCATTCGTACAGGAGGGCTACTATTAAATCTTTCCTTTGGCATTTGGGGTAAGGAAATAGAGCAGACTGACCTTGAGCCGCCTCTGTTAACTGGAGAGACTATAATAGAAATGGGGCTACATTCTTAAGACGGCGTCTTGTGACTCGCGTGATTACCAAGTCGTTTATTGTAAAAATAGAGACTATACTCTTTATTATAAGCTTCTCAACTCCGTTTCCCGATCATGGATGTCGCAGCATACAGTCAGAAATTTAATATACTGTTCATTAATCAGAAACTTACATCTTGTGGCTAGTTTTGCACGCAATATAATTTTCACTTATCAAGGCAATCTTTCACGCAACTCAACTATCAGCCAACCACATCGCTGGAATCAAACAAGTCTGTAATTTTTTTTTTTTTTTTTTTTTTTCAATGGCATTCGGCAAC